>JALAZF010000118.1:9557500-10215000 GCA_022829125.1 Lathyrus tuberosus | reverse complement strand
AAAAAGAATAGTACCTGGAAATTACGCTCTAAGCCCTCTGATAAAATGTTTATTTTAAACTAATTAATAGGGTTAAAATTGACTAATCAAAAAATGGAAGCTTTATATTAATTTGGCATTTATTATATTTGACGTGGCACACCCAGGAAAATTGTTGCATTTTTATTTTTTTTATTAATCTATTATCATTAGCCCTTCCACATTTAATGGTTCAAGAATTTTTTTCACGGTAAAAAGTATTGTCCTTTGGAAAAAAGAATACGTACAGTCTCTTTTTTGCTATCACTATCCACATTGGATATTGAAGAGGAACTTTGAAAGTTGAACTTCCACATTAAGTTGCATTGATACAAACGCATGCCTCTTCAATTTCACCATCTAAACTCTCTCAAATTTATTCTCCCTTCCCCCATTCTCCCCCTTTCAACACCATACATCAATATTGAGTACGTTATTTCACATTCATCTGGGTTAATCAAAAAACGTTTTGGATTTCTCCAATGACAAGCGTCGTCACCCGTTTTGTTTGATATTCTTCTTTGAAGTTGTAATTTTTATACTTTCCTGCTGATTAGTTGTTATTTTTTTCCAGATTTCGCAACAACAATGGTGTGACCCATTGACAAGCGCCGCCACCCGTTTTGTTTGATATTCTTCTTTGAAGTTGTAATTTTTATAATTTCCTATTGATTATTTGTTATTTTTTTTTCCAGATTTCACAACAACAATGGCGCGACCTATTGAAGCTGTAAGAGACATTAACGATTCTAAAGATTTGTGGAAAATTATTGAAGTTGTAAGAGACATTAACGATTCTAAAGATTTGTGGAAAATTATTGTTCGTTGTAGTCATAAACACAGTAGCAGAGTAGTTTCAAATGTGTAGATATGAAAATACGGTTAGATTGATATGATGAAGTCCTTTTGTTTTCTCATGTCTACTTCATTATTGTTGTCTAAAGTTAAAATAAAGAGTAATATTTATATAATTAAATGAGAAATATTATTAAAAAATATGATTATTATAACTTCATCATCATTATTACTTTAAATAAAGAATGTTTAAATGAAGAATATTTAAATTCAGTTTTATTAATATATCAAATTATATTATGATATTGCTACAAATAATAATAATATTATTAATATAATTATTATGATATTAGCAATATAAATATTATTAATAGCAATATTAATAAAGTAAATTAGTAATAATAAAGTATTATAGGTAATACATATGCAATAATGAATTTTAATTATTCAGTTTCCAAAGAACTTAGTCTTCAATTTACCACTATTCTTCATTATAATTGTTAGAGTTATTAGGTGGTATTAATAGTATATAAGTAGATTAAAAGATACACTAAATGCATGCATTTGAAAAGGAAAAAAATCATGATTTGTTCAGCCTTGGCAAACGTATAAGCATTGGAAACATGCAAAAGTAATAGTAGTAGTTTTATATGCAAATAGTTGTAATAATAAAACATGCAAAAGTATTTGCTGACACGTTATTCATAGCCTATCCATACCATAGCCTATCAGCATGCAAAAGTATTTTATATTCGATGTAGTCCTTGAAAATGGAATTCTTTTAAAATTAAAAAAAAAATAGAAATCTTTGAAAATTATAGTCAACAAAAATGAATATTATTCTTTTAAAATAATAATAATAATATTATTATTATATTTAATTAATATGTAGCACGATAAACATTATTGATCAATATAAACAATTATATTATTAATTTCATTATTAATATAAAGGGATAATATTATTCTTATTATATTAAACTAATATTTAGCAATATAAATATTATTAATAGCATTATTAATAAAGTAAATTAATAATAATAAAGTATTATAGGTAATTAGGGCTGGAAATGAGTCAAGTCGAGTCAAACTCGCCTTAGCTCAGTTTGACTCGTTAAGAATTAGCCGAGTTTAAGTTCGAGTTCGAGTTCATCACGAACTTTTTTTTCAGCTCAAACTCGACTCGTTAAGAATTGGCCGAGTTCGAGTTTGAGTTCGAGTTCATCACGAACTTTTATTTCAGGTCAAACTCGACTTGTTAGAAGTTCATGAATATCTCGGTTCAACTCGTTAGGTTTATCTTGTTAGGTTCAACTCGCTTATTTCACAGACTTAAAAGTAATTTCTTAAAGTCTATTTTTTGTATATATATTTGACATTTTAAATTAATATTTTTTAAATAAAAAATATAGAAATAAAATAAAAGTTATAAGATTTGAATTTATACGATGTTAATTTTATTTGTATAATTATTCGTAGAAATATTTTACTCATTTGAGAATATAAATTATCAATTAAAACCGTTAGATTAAAAGAAAATATGAGACTAAGATTTAGAACAAATCTTTAAACCTACTCTTAAAGACAATATAATCTATCTCATATATAATCGAACTGACTCATGAACCTAACGAGTCGAACTATGTATAGTTCAAGTTCAGATCATTTAGTTAACGAACTTAGTTTTTAGCTCATATTCAGCTCATTTGGTTCATGAACCTAGTTCAATGATTTAATTTTCGAATCGAATTTCGAACTATTTTCGAGTTGGTTTGGTTCATTGCCAGCCCTATAGGTAATACATATGCAATAATGAATTTAAATTATTCAGTTCCCAAAGAACTTATAGTCTTCAATTTACCACTATTCTTCATTATAATTGTTAGAGTTATTAGGTGGTATTAATAGTATATAGGTAGATTAAAAGATACACTAAATGCATGCATTTGAAAAGGAAAAAAATCATGATTTGTTCAGCCTTGACAAACGTATAAGCATTGGAAACATGCAAAAGTAATAGTAGTAGTTTTATATGCAAATAGTTGTAATAAAAAAACATGCAAAAGTATTTGCTGACACGTTATTCATAGCTTATCCATACCATAGCCTATCAGTATGCAAAAGTATTTTATATTCGATGTAGTCCTTGAAAATGGAATTCTTTTAAAATAAATAAAAAAATAGAAGTCTTTGAAAATCATAGTCAACAAAAATGAGAGAGTTAATAGTTATTTTCTGTATAGTCTTTGAAATTGGACCATGTTATACTTATGTTTGATTACTTAATTACGTAGTATTAAAAATAAGATTTTTCACTATTTTATTTTTCTTTTTAACAAAATTTTCAATATCTCCATTAATTTTTTATTATTATTGAAGAATATTTGTCGTAACAAACAAGTCAAACAATACATCTTTAAATTAATTAAGATTATCAATGTTTATATCATCATTTGCAATTAAACCAATTGATATTATTGTTTATAAAATAAAAATTATTAAAATTATTAGATTATAATTTTACTCATTATAAAATTTATATATTACGTTGCTATGTATGGAAATTTCTTCATCATAACTTTATGGAATTTTTTTGATAATAACTATACCGTAAAATTCACATCTCTTTAATGTGTTTAAGAAAAAAAATAAGTTTTATATAGGTCATCAATTTTCATTAAACTAATTGATATTACATTGTTTATAAAATCAAAACAAATAAAATTATTAGATTACACCCATTAAACTTATTTTTATTTTTTACTACACATTTTAAATATTATTTTGTATTGTATTTAAAAATAAAACAATTTTATTATTTACATTAAGTGAATAGAACATGAATAAATTTAAAGAAAATAAAAAAAAGGTGAAATTTGTTTAAAAATAAGAAGACACTATTTTGTATTGTATTCAAAAAGTTTACACGTTGATACAAATATTTTTATAAATAAGAACAAATTACAATTATTTTTATAAACGGAAGGAAGTTACAAATATTTTTGTAAACGAGAAAAATTCAATTATTTTTACAATTATTTTTATAAACAGGAATAAGATACAACATGTCAATTATTGTTATAAATGGACACACGGGAAGACACTTATAAACTGGAAAAATTCTGTTACAATTATTTTTATAAGCGCGAAAATTTATAAATATATTTATAAATAAGAAAAAGTCTATTGTAGATACAATTCTTTTTATAAACAATAATAAATTATAAATATTTTTATAAATAGGAAAAGAAAGTTATCAAGAATCAAGCATCAGTTAAAAAATAGTGATGAATTTAGAATGATGTTAGCTGGCATATTGAAAAAATGGCCTTACATTTAATTTAGTAATATATTAACTATAATTAAAACTACTATTAAAATATAATAAATTATATTAAAATTTCAATTTATCAAAAAATATTAGTGTTTATTTAATGATAAAACTTATCATTTATTCTAAAAAATGTTATAAATATTTTTTGTATGATAAAAGAACATGAGACAATTATGATAGGAAAATACAAAAATTTGTTATGAAAAAGATAAATTTATCATTCTTTTTACATTTCTACAACTATATATTATCATTTTATTTAATTAGTACACATAACATAAAATTTTATCACCGCATCAAAAGTAAGTTTTGTCTCTTTATAAAAACGTAGAAAATAATATACATTAATTGTAATTATAATAATAATAATAATATATATTAAACGTAGAAACTTTTAAGCATTTGACGAGAGCTGTCATATATTTTAGGTTTGGAAAAATGGGCTAATATCTAAAATTGGTTTAATAAATTTTTAGAATTAAATATAATTAAATATGATAAAAAGTGATACCAAAATATATTTAAAATAGGTTTAATAATATTTTTGTCAAAAATATACTAAATATATTTTTTAAAATTTACAAAAGTTTAAAAATTTTGTAGAGTTAAAAATTTCAAGATACCATGGAGTGTAGATATTCATTTAGAACTGAAATTTTAGGTTTGTGTAAAAATTGTAAATATGATATAATAAGAAGGATTTAAAATTGATATTTAACGGGAAGCTGTTATAAATTTTAGGTTTTGAAAAATTGACTAATATCTAAAAGGTAATGTTATTTGAATTGGAAAAATGATTTTATTCAAATATGTAGTTTTAAAATTAACTCATCTCGACTCAACTAAGTTTTGTTAACTCATCTGGATTTACGGGTAAATGTAAACGTATCTATGAGATACCAGCTGTAGACTGTTCATTTTAATGGTCATCTTTTAAATATTTTTCTTGCTGCTGTTTTATATAATTGAAGTTAGAGAATCGATTGTACAATTTATTGTAAGTACGACTCAATGCTTAAAAATTGATGCATATTATTGTAAGTACGAACCAATTGACAAATGAATTCAAACTTTACAAATAATAATTTGATATACATGTGTGATGTGAATCCAGACGGAACCCCTCTTACTAGTTTTTATGAAAGATAGAGAATGTTGACTATCCCCGAACCTCACTTTCATCCATCTCCTTCACCAAACCCCACCATTCCTCCATTCCTCCATCCATCCACACTCTGGTAGCTTTAATTACTCCAAATATGACTTCCGCTACGTTGAACAAAAAATCATTTATCCCCAATTTTCAGTTACCAATTTCTAGGTAACAGCCTTTCTCTCAATTCAATTTCATTATTCAGTTGTTGAACTCTTGTTCTTCTTCTTCCTATGCAATTTCAGATTGATCACTCTTTTTGACCTAATTTTCATCAAATCCAAACCATGTCTTCTTCCATTATTACTAACCAAAAGACGAAGATGAGCTATGATGTCTACTTGAGTTTCAGCGCCAAAGATCCGTCTACTTTTGTTTTGAAACTCCATGGGGCTATCCGTACACTTGTTAAAGGATCTCTTGTTTTCTTCGATCATACCAAGCTTCAAAGTACATATCACGAAACAACACCTTCAGAATCATCGCTCAAAGTAATTCAACACTGCAAAATTGCTGTAATCCAAATCTCCTTTACTGGTAGGGATATGGGGATGGAAGGGAGTTGCTTATTCCGGAGGATTGCCTCTTGCTCTTAAAGCCCTTGGAAGGTTTTTGCATGGAAAGGAAGCCATTCAATGGAAGGGTGCCCTGTGGAGTCTTGAAAAATTTTCCATTCCAACTTCACGGCTACTACAATCTCTAGAAAGGAGTTTGGATTATTTGAGTGACGAAGAGAAACAAATATTCTTTGTTATAGCACAATTCTTTATAGGAATGAACCAAAATGATGTCCTCCAAGCATTAAATAGGTCAACACAAAACACAGCTGTTCAAATAAGTCTTCTTGAAGACATGGGCCTTGTAACCATTGATGAGAATAATAAGCTTGAAATGCATGTTCTCCTACAAGCTATAGCAAGAGATATCATAAAAAGGGAATCAACCAATAGGACTAATCAGGTGAGTTGTAAGTGGTAACATATATATGATTTTGGAGCCAGTTTGACTCTAAGGAACCAAACTGAAAATTAACGAAATCAGTTTGTTAACATTTGGTTTCATAACCATCACAAGAATCCTTGAAAGTTAACTATTACGACTGTGAATTGGAAATTAGTAACAAAATAAATTGTGGGTAGCCTCATAGTTTATGTATATGTGGAATCAAGAATTTCAGTAACCATATATCTAAGCGTTATTTTCTTTTTTTCTTTTCTTTGATGATATGAGAGAAAAGTGTATTGAATAATGAGAATTGTTATGTTTACATGAAGAGATACAAAACTAGTGACTCATAAATTATTCTAGAGTGATTCTTGAATTACTGCTTCAAATAAATTCCGACATATTACTAGTTCACTAGTGTGTGCTTCTCGTATGTTCCCATATTTTTTTCTTAAAATTATGCACGTAAACTGGTATGTAATTCTCCCACTTTTTATAGATGCATGTATTGGAGAATGCTTATACAATTGATTGTATGCCTTATCATTGATTCATATTTTATAGGAATGAAAGTGCAGATATCCAGAACATTGTTGAGCGCGTCTCTCGTTTGTTAGATAGGGCAGAGTTATTTGTTGCCAAACATCCAGTAGGTGTAGAATCTCGTGTGGAAGCTGCGACTAAGCTATTAAATATCCAAAATTCGGAAGATGTTTTAATTCTAGGGATATCGGGAATGGGGGGTACGGGCAAAACAACCATTGCAAAAGCCGTTTATAATCAAATTGGGAGCAAATTTGAGGGAAGGAGCTTCCTTCTACACATAAGGGAATTTGGGGAGACAAATACTAATCAAGTTTCTCTACAGCAGGTACTTTGTGATGTTTACAAAACAACGTCATTCAAGATACATGACATCGAATCAGGAAAAAGTATTTTGAAGGAAAGACTTTCCCAAAATAGGGTACTTTTTGTACTTGATGATGTGAATGAATTAGACCAACTAGAGGCTTTGTGTGGAAGTCACAAATGGTTTGGTCCGGGGAGTAGAATAATCATCACAACAAGAGATATGCATCTTCTTAATTCGCATGGAGTTGATCATGTGCATAGAATAGAAGAAATGGACAAAAGTGAATCTCTTGAGCTTTTCAGTTGGCATGCATTCAAGCAATCAAGTCCGAGGGAAGGTTTTTCTAAACATTCAACATATGTGATTGCTTATTCTGGGGGGTTGCCATTAGCTCTTCAAGTCCTTGGATCGTATTTGTCTGACTGTGAAATAACAATATGGCAGAAAGTTTTTGAAAAACTCAAATGCATTCCCCATGATCAAGTGCAGAAGAAGCTAAAAGTAAGCTTCGATGGTTTAAAAGATGTTACAGAGAAACAAGCATTTCTTGATATAGCTTGTTTCTTTATTGGGAAAGATCGAAATGATGTAATACAAATATTAAATGGGTGTGGATTATTTGCTGATATTGGAATCAAAGTCCTTGTAGAGCGAGCCTCGTAATGTTGACAATAGGAACAAGCTTCAAATGCATAATTTGTTAAGAGACATGGGAAGACAAATTATTTATGAGGAATCGCCACTTGATCCCGAGAAGCTTAGTATGTTGTGGCGTCATGAGGATGTGCTTGATGTATTATCAAATAATAAGGTAAGTATAGTTACAGAACTTGTATGGTATATGTTATTGAAAAATACAACGGTGATGGAAGAGAAGTAAACTTGAAAGTGTCAATTATTAACATCCATTTAAATTCCTAATTATCACATGAAATATGAAAATTAATTAATTTGATTCATGATTGTTTTAGCTTTTTTCTAATTATATGGTTTTCAATGTCAAAATTGTAGATTGCAATACAAATTTATAAGCTACAAGATATGAGATATCTAAGTTATTTGTTTTCCGTTTTTTCTTCTGATTTTTTAATTTCAGGTAACAGAAGCTGTCAAGGGACTGGCTTTGGAGTTTCCAAGAAAAGACAGAATTAGTCTCAATACCTCAGCATTTAAGAAGATGACTAAACTTAGACTGCTTCAACTTGCTGGTGTCCCCGTCGAGCTTAATAGAGGTTATAAATATCTTGTAGGAGATTTTGAATATGTTTTAAGAGATCTTAGATGGCTGTATTGGCATGGATTTCCATTAACTGACACTCCTAAAGAATTAAAATATAGCAATCTCAAACAAATATGGAGTAAGACAAAGGTACAAAAGCTGTGGAATATTTTCCTCGTGATTTTTTCACTAATCATATTTGCCATAAAAAAATATCGTAATTTTTAGTCTAGGTAACAATTTTAATTTAGAAATACTTCTCAAAAACTTAAAGTCTTTGATATTTTGTTATTCTTTTAAATTCCAATTGGTTATTTTCTAAGCTTCTCTTGTTATCTCTTGTGGTTTAATTTTCTTGCAGATGCTAGAGAATCTAAAAATTCTTAATCTTAGCCATTCTTATGATTTGACTGAAACGCCAAACTTTTTGTATTTGCCTAATCTTGGAAAGCTAGTTCTCAAAGACTGTCCAAGTTTGTCTACCGTCTCCCATGACATTGGATATCTCGATAAACTTGTTCTAATAAATTTGAAAGACTGCACAGGTCTTCAAAAACTCCCTGGAAGCATTTATAAATTAAAATCTCTAGAATCTTTGATTCTTTCAGGATGTTCCTTGATTGACAAATTAGAGGAGGATTTGGAACAGATGGAATCGTTGACAACCTTGATTGCGGATGAGACTGCTATAACAGAAGTGCCCTTTTCGATAGTAAGATCAAAAAGCATTGCATATGTTTCTTTAAATGGCGTTGAAGGATTTTCACAAGATGTATTTCCTTCTCTCATTCAATCTTGGATGTCACCATCAAAGAATGTCATTTCCCTAGTTCAAACATCTGTGTCGAAGTCATCTCTTGGTCGTTGTGTGAAGTGTGGCTCAAAACTACAACTGTCTCAAGATGCAGCAAGAATTTTGAATGCATTGAAATCCATAGATTCTCATAAATTGGAAGCAAGTGCAAGTTCTACTCCATCACATATCTCTGATATCTATCCTTTTCGTTTGATTGACGATAACATTGGTCAAGCTTCCACTTCAAAGTCAAATAATTACTTGAAATCTTTCTTGATTCAAATGGTATAGGAAGTTATAATGCTGAAGATAGAACTCAATATTGCTGAAGACTACATTTTACAGGTTTGCACGTCTCTTATGAGTAATTTCATCATAAATATTTACAAGGAATAAATTACGTAGTTATAATGAACTTTATTTTCCTTTGATTCGTAATTTTTGTCATTTTTACATTTATTCATTGTCCAGACTGAAGATAGAACTCGGGATTCATCTTTACTCCCTTGTGACAATATATCGGATTGGTTAACCTTCAACAGCAAAGGTTGTTCTATAATATTTGATGTTCCAACAAAGAAGGGGAGTTACCTAAAGAGTATGATGTTGTTCGTCGTCTAGAACCTGGTAACGAAGTAGAGATTATGGTTGTTTTGGGGGAGGGGTTCATTGTTGAGAAGACAACAGTGTCTCTTTTATATGATGAACAAGTGGGCAAAGAAATGGAACAATGTAATGCAGGAGATGGGGAGGATGTTATTGTTTCTTGTGGTAATAATTTTGACATGCCAGCGGGCAATAATGTTACTGGCCTTGGTCAAGATGACAGAATAACTAAAGATAAGCACTTGCGTGCAATGGCTAAGAATTCTAGTGATGATGCCATGGCAACAAAGAAGAAATATGCATGCTGTTTCTGGCGGCGGTGATATGCCCTTTCTAGTGAAGTGAAGAAGTACCCTTTCTAGTGAAGTGAAGAAGTCCAAACCTTATTACAAGAAAAATAAGGATAATCTCTTCTCAGCCTTTTTCTTCATTTTCTTCAAAGATGTGGAGTTCAATCATGGGGGCATCTGTAAGCCAGAGCCGCCCCTGGACTTTGGTGTTTGGAATGGAACCTTTCTATTTGTCATTTCAAAAAAATGAAGGAAAGAGTTGGAATGAATTATCTTTAATCTTTCTTATTGATAGGGTTATCGATAGAGTTGGAAAGGGCTTATACATAATATATATTGTTAAGGAAAAGAGTCATGCGTGTAAATTTTTTTTATACTGTCAATCAATGACGACCATGTATTCCGTTAAGTCATATTGAAATTTTTAAACTAATTATATGACATGACAGAATGTAATATTCTTATGGGATAAAAATGTATATCAATTAAATTTTATTATTAAATAAATAGAAAATTTTCAATCCACATTTTAATAATCTTTAAATTTTTAAAATTTTAATTTTAATCCTTTTAAAAAGAATTTTTTGGACACTACTAGAAAGATTTTTTTGGTAAATCATTTATCATTTTTAAAACTTTTGAAAAGATCCTTTATGTACAATTTACATTTACATTATTAATAACTAATGATACTTAGATTGAGAAAGTCGACTTTGAGAAATGTGGCGGCCAAAATTATTTTTTAGTGTTTGTTTAAATAATAGGATTCAAACAAATATATATATATATATATATATATATATATATATATATATATATATATATATATATATATATATATATATATATATCAAGTATCTTTTACACGCAACTGCAGAAGTTTATCCTTTGAGCTGGAGAGAATCAAAATAGACGGTAAAATTCTCAAGAGATTTAATACTGCTGCATGTCTAGGGTTGGGTTCGAACAAATATCTGATTCAATTAATAATTATTTTTAGATTGAGAAGTGCCGTTTTTGAGAATTCTGACAGCTGAAACAATCGTAATGTTCACATGTGGAATGCTAGGAACACTTTATTCTTAACACTCTCTCAAAACACTCACTCTCTTATTAGGTGAAATAAACGTGAGTCTTTCACTTTAGAAATGGGTCTCACATAAAGTGGTATAACTCACATGTGTTTCACTCAATAAAAGAATAAGTGTCAGAGAGATTTGAAAAGAGAGTGATTTTAGAGGGGGTGCTCTTTGCACTATTAAGTGTGTGTGACCCTCAAAAATCCAAAAATGTCATTCAGACGTTCGAAAATGCATCTCTGGATGCATCCAAAATCACACTAGCAATAACATTTCTGAGATTCACCCTAATTTACAAAAGTAGTCCGGAAATACATATGTTGAGAATAACAAGTTTGAGTTTGAAACTTTGAGAAACAAATTATGGAAAAGTCCAACATTGATTAGAAAAGTGGAAACTTGAGCATTTATAAGTGAGAGAACTCACACACCTATCACCTTAAGATTTTGGGTGAGTACGTGATGTGTCTCTCATAAATGTGTGTTGCTCATAAAAAAAGCCCCCAACGTAAATGTTCCCTCATGTTGACCTTTGAATTGATGACCTAATAGTGGTATCATGAGCCTTTGGTTCGAGTGAATGACCGACTCACTTGAATTGAAAGTACTCAACACATAGTGGTGGGTAGAAGGTATCCCATTGAAGAGTGTCAATGGCGGTACAAGTGTATGTGGATGAAAGAGCTTCCACTTGAGGGGGAGCATTGTGGACATACTCAAAATTGAGGGGGAATGTTTGGTGTGGTCTGGATGTGCATATCCGAACGAAGTTTGGTGTGGTCCGGATGTGCATATCCAGATTGTCATGATAGTTTGAGTTTTGACACTATTTTTCTATTATTGGTGGTATTAGATATGATCCACCTGAATATATTTCTCAAAACTATTGTGAGTGTGGATGTTAAATCGGTCGAAGTGAAACATGATATTAAATCGAATAAGTGAATGATGATGTTAAACTGAATGAAGCGAATGATGATGTTAAATCGGGTGCTCGATCGATTGTTGTCGAGGTAGATGTTCGTGCACAATTTAAAAATAAATAAGTGTTTGTTATTCGTGAACATATGCTACAATAGATCCGTAGGGAGGCCGTTTGGCGTTGTAATCGGAAGGTACGACAATGGTTCGAATAGAAGAAAAACATTTGTAACAATGATATGCGAAAGAAGTGGCACATACCAACCAAGAATTAGGAAGTTGAAACGGGATAACATTGGATCGAGGAAACATGAGTGTCCGTTTAAATTGCACGAATATCGTATGGCTGATGAGACATGGGAATTATGATGCAATTCTCAATGTTCTAATTCCTTGTCTTACGGGCCCGACTCCGTTTGAAAAATGGTTGCGCTTTTCAGAAATAAGACACCTTATGGCAAGTGCTTATGATATGGTGTGTATTACTTTAACACGATATGGTTTCTCGGAAACATTCTTTCCTCTTCGGAATAAGACACCTCAAAATCCATCTGAATGCATCACATGTATTGGTTGACTATTAAAAAACAACATTTTGTTCAGGTTTATTTGAAATCGGGATGTCCTACACCCAAGACATCACTGGAGTGGAAGACATTTCACACAAGATGTTGAAACTTGGCTGGATCACTTTTTAGAAAGGATAAAAGAGTTCACCAAGTTGAGCGGTACTGAAATAGAAGCAAATAAGGAAAGATCGAAGAATGAACCACCAATAGATTTAGGCAATGACATATGTTTTGATGCATTTTAGTTGTAATATAACAATTTAACACATTTTTTGTGTGTAACACACTACATAATGTTATAAAATTAGATGGTATTTTTTGGACAATTTTTGTGTTTTCAAATTCTTCTATGCATAATAAGTTGGTAATGTTCTGCATAATTTTTTTATAGATCCGAAAATGCATCTTCGGACACACGTTTTAATTATTTAAAAAAGGGTTAAATATACAATACCCCCCTGCAATGTTAGCGATTTCTCATTTTAGCCTCTGGTAAAGTTTTTTTTTTAAAAACCCCCTCGTAATATCCAGATTCCCTCACTTAGGCCCCTGGCTGCCACATGGCAGCAAAGATTCCTCTCTCTTTGCTTGCGTGGCAGCCACGTGGCATTTTTTATATTATTTTATTATTTTATTATTATTTTATTATTCATTTATTTTTTATTTTTTTTATTTTTTTTTATTTTTTTTTATTTTTTTTTATTTTTTTTATTTTTTTTATTTTTTTTTTATTTTTTTGTACTTTTTTTTTATTTGTTTTAATTTTTTTTAATTTTTTTTTACTTTTTTGTTTTATTTTGTTTTATTTGTTTTATTTGTTTTTATTATAATTTTTATAATTTTTTTTTCTTTTTTTTTATTTCTTTTTCGTTTTTATTTATATATATATATATATATATATATATATATTTTTTTTTTCGTTTTTGGACCTAATTTTTATTTTTAATTCTATTTTAAACAAATTTTTATTTTAAAAATTACACTAGTGCAGAAAAGACTTTTTATATCGGGCGAAAAACACATTTTACATCGGTTCTGGGTCCGATGTAAAGCCAAGCGATGTAGTAAATCAAAGACATTTTACATCGGGCCATAGTCCGATGTGAAAAATACATCTACTACATCGGTTGACTATTAAGTCTGATGTGAAATACATCTACTACATCGGTTGACTATTAAGTCTGATGTGAAATACATCTACTACATCGGTTGACTATTAAGTCCGATGTAAAATGTATGTTTTTACATCGGTTGCCTTTCTGACCCGATGTAAAATGTATGTTTTTACATCAGTTGCCTTTCTGGCCCGATGTAAAATGTTTTTTTTTTTACATCGGTTTCCTTTCTGGCCCGATGTAAAATGTATGCTATCTTTCTTAAAATGTATGTTTTTACATCGGTTGCAAGGCGAAAATGAAATAAAAAAAAAAAGAAAAAAAATTATAAAAAAAACAAAAAATAAAACAAAATTAAAAAAAATTAAAAAAATTAAAAATTAAAAAAATTAAAAAAAATAAAAAAAAAATAAAAAAAAAAATAAAAAAAATAAAAAATAAATAAAATAAAAAAATAAAAAATATAAAAAAAATAAAAAAAATAAAAAAAATAAAAAAAATAATAAAATAATATTAAAAATGCCACCTGGCTGCCACGCAAGCAAAGAGAAAGGAATTTTTGCTGCCATGTGGCAGCCAGGGGGCTAAGTGAGGGAATCTGGATATTACGAGGGGGTGTTTAAAAAAAAAAATTTTACAGGGGCTAAAATGAGAAATCGCTAACATTGCAGGGGGGTTTTGTATATTTAACCCTTTAAAAAAAAACAACACAAAGGATTATCTGGAGATGCATCTCTGGATAGACCTTTATCTTTTGAAAAAAAGGGCGGATCCGAAGATACATCTCCGAAAACACCTTTTATTTATTTAAAAAAACAACACATGGGATTATCCGGAGATGCATCTCAAGATAGACCCTTATCTTTTGAGAAAAAAAGGATGGATCCAGAGATGCATCTCCGAACTCTATCTTAATTATAAGATAGGGTTTGTAAGGTTCTCATTCCATTTTCATTACAAAAACTAAAATGAATCCATATCCCCATCTTGCGTTTGTGTATTTTAATTGGGTGAATCCCCCCAACTCAATTTAGAGTTCGCGAGGATACACTTCTCGTTGATCTGAAATCAAGATGAATTCTCTCATGCGATATCCAGAAAATCAGAGAGTTGTCAAGTTCGAGTATCGTTCACCCTCGAGTTACAACGAAGGAAACATACGGTTCACCATGTTTGAACTGAAGACGAATGATGATTTAAAGTTTGTGTGGAGTACCTTTTATCATTACTCAACAAAGGGTCTGATTAAAGTGGATGTGACGATTCAAAGATCATTCAAAGATATTATAAGGATATTACAACGTCCTGAACCACTTTTTGCAATGACATGTAATGTTAAATTTATGTAATGTTTATTTATGTGATGTTTATTTTGATGTTAATTTACGTTTTGTTTTTATTCTGCCATTGATTTTACCTATTTCTGATCTGAACTAACAGAGGATATTTCGGAGATGCATCTCCGAAAAGCTCATAAAATAATAAGTTAAGGGGTTTCAAAGATGTATCTCCGGATTAATCTTTTATGCATACAAAAATGTATTTCCGAACTAAATTTTAACAAAATAAGAATTTCTCAGTATTTTTGTCTCAAGTGTATGGGAAAAAATATGTCTAAAATAAAAATAGCATGTTATTTAAAATAAAAATAGCACATCACTATTTTTTAGCTTGAAAATTTAGAAGAGGATCAAAACTGAATGATTTTAAAATAAAAAATAATATTTCCATTAGTGAAATAAATAAAAAGATCTAAACTATAATTAAATTATTTAAGTATTATTATTAATTTACATATATCACTTTTATATTGTCAATGCTATAATAAAAAAAAATCACCCTTAAATTTAATTAAATTCATAAAAATATTAAAGATTAAATATGTTTGTAATTCTCTTAAATATATTAAATTTCGTTTTTAGTCTCTCAAACTATCATTTTCAAAAAAATGATTATTCTAAAATTTTCCATCTGTACTTTGTTAAGTATTAACAAGTGTGAATAGTGTGGATAATAATCTCATATTAGATAGGAATGTGATGACTTGAGCATTTATAAGTGAGAGAACTCACCCATAAATGTAATTGAGAATTTTTAAGAAATTCAAAATTCTAAACAATTTTGGATAAATTAATTGAGAATTTTTAAGAAATTCAAAATTCTAAGCAATTTTTAAATGATTCAATTGAAATTCATTCATTTTCAAATTCTTTGCTTGGATAAACTATTAAAATGAGTTATTGTTAAATTTTTTAGGGTCATTTTCATAAATTTTAAAATATGAAAAGTAAGGACTAATTTGTAAAATTTTAAAATTTAAAGGGACTAATTTGTAAAAGTCTGAAAATTATAAGAGACTTATCTGCAATTTTTTGAAAATTTTAGAGATGAATTTGAAATTTTCATAAAATATGAGGACCAAATTGCAAAATTTAAAAATTTAATAATAAATAATATAACATTTGCATTATATAGAGTGAAAAAGTAATTTCAAATTCTTCACTTTTTGGTGTCATTTAAAATTTCTTAAATTTAACTTGAATAAAATACTTCATAAATTTACATCATTTAACAATTCTTCATATTTTTTATCCAAACAATAAATTTTGATCGAATCATTTTAAATTTTCTTAAAAAATTATTTTCTCTTATTAAAATGCTTCATCCAAACACACTCTTAAAAAAACATGTTAATACTTAGAAAGGCTTTAAAACCACATATTCGTGGAGCTCTCTGAATAGTGATTTTACGATGATAAATTGTTTTAAATTAATTAATTTTAATTTAAAATAAACTAACTATTAAATAATATATTTTAAATACATTTTTATAAAAGTGAGTTCAACAAAATTTGATGCTAAATATTATTTCTAAAGACAAACTCAACTTCAATTAGCAGAATATATAGTTAATATTTATTCTTCCTCTGTCATACGTGCGGTTTTTGAAAAACTCTATATAAAAATGTTTGCTTTTTTCTCTGAAGATTCTCTTTTTTTTCCCTCATAAGACCTAGTCTTTAAAATATTTGATATGACAAATTTATTTTTTTAATTTTAATTTTTTTTAATGGAAAGCTTAGTTGCCATTTTTTTAATTTTTAATTTTTTTTAATCCAGGTTGACTTTTTTATTTTATTTTTTATAAACTTTGAAAATTTAAAAACTTAAACAATCCAATATTTTTGTCAAAGGCACGATTGAAATTCGAACACAGGTTCCCTCCTTTAAGGACAAGGCAATTAAATCAGTGGACTACAACTTTCATTGTGATTAATAATTCTTTCAATTATATTTACATTCAACTTCGTCATTGTAACACCATTCTACCCCACATACAATACGCGGTAAAATAATCATTTAAAATTAGAGTATAACATAGAAAGGCGTCACATTTTCGTCTTAAAACATCTTGATAACAATCCTGCTCCGTAATACGGATTTTTCAACAATTTAATTTAAAACATCGCAGCGGAATAACTTTATTTCAATCAAATCAAACTTCAAAACATCTTAACGAAAACGATAATAGCATTCGTTAAACCAAGTAAAATAGAACTCAGAGGTTCACAATGTTCCCGACCCGATGTTACATAATCAGAGAAAGACACACCCTCTACTCAACTGAAAAGAAAACTGACTCCAAAGCTAACTCTTCACGCACCGCGAACTAATCTTGGTTATCTGCATGTTACCCACATAGAGGTAACATTCAAACAGGCAGGGTGAGTAATCACAATTCAATATAAATCATATAAAGAAAAGACATTAACAAGGCAACAGTTATTTTTATCAAATACTACAGCGACTCACCCAAAACATCATATAAAACATCACATCACCAATATCACTCATGTGCAATCATGCAATGCCACCAAGAATGAAATGCAACATCATAAAAATGCATGTGGTACCAAATCGTCATAATAATGGACACTAGGCCATCAACCCTCCACAAGGGAGCACATCACAAAATACTCCAATCTGCACAATGGGATTGAAGCCACCAAATTAACGGACCGAAGTTCCATCATAGAATGCCATGAATGCATGATGCAACAACATCATCATAATCATCATTAAAATCATCGTTTGCATCAACATTCATATCAATATTCCTCGTACTCATCAATACAACATCTATTCAATCAATCACATAATTCATACTAGCTACAGGTTCTCACGCATCCTACTTCTGTCATCATTTTCATCACGAAATAATCATCATATAACACGTCAACACATAGCAGCAATTTACAGCAACATCAGAACCTTACTATAATATAAAACATGTATTTTCCATGAATTTTAAGTCAATAAAAATAATATTTTTCAGTCCCAGGTCGCGCTAAGCGCGCTACTCACTGCCTCGAGGAGGCGAAATTCTTCCAGACCGCGCTAAGCGCCCTCTGCGATTTTGGCAGAAAAACCTTGCGATAACAGCACTTATCCATCTACGATTCAACACCCCTAAACCAGATTTTATCCTTAAATTATCACAGATTATGTTATTATAACCTATAACTATCACATATACGTCAATAACAACAATCATCACATAGCAAATCATCAAAATCCATCATCCCTAACCTCCAATTCCTAGGTTTTCCCCCAAAACCCCAATTACCCACCAACACCTAATATTTATATCAAAATATTGCAAAGTGATACTCCCCATACCTTAGAGTCTTGATTCTTTCGATCTTCTCTTGAAGTTTCACCGGAAATCCCTCTATGCCCTAGCCTCCTCCACTTTTCTTGTGTTCTTTAGAGCACTCTTTTCTTTCTTTCAACCAAAATAACACGAATAATGAAAACTACCCTCACTATTCCTTGTTTTAACTCAAAATACCGCTAAATATGCTCTTCCCATCTTACCCTCACTTATCCCTCACCAATGACCATCATACCCTCAAGGCTTCTAACACTCTTATTTTAAATAATAATAATAATAATAATTTGAATAATGTGATACAATTATTCCTACCATCAATATTATTAATATAATTCCACCACAATGCTCATGAAACACAATAACATGTCGTCAAATTACCTTATATTCACAAATAATTAATAATTAACTAAATATGAATTTAGGGCGTTACAACTCTCCCCCACTTAAGGAATTTTCGTCCTCGAAAATTTACCTGAAGCAAATAGAGTCGGATATGACTCATTCATCTGATCCTCGCGCTCCCAAGTCCAACTTTCACTAGCTGGTCCTTCCCATAAAACTTTCACCAAAGCAATCTATTTACCTTGTAGTTGTTTCATTTCTCGACCATCGACACGCACAGGCAATGCTTCCATAGTCAGATTATCCCTCACTTGTACATCATCCATCTGAATCACATGCGATGGATCCGGAATGTACTTCCTCAATTGAGGCACATGGAACACGTCATGCAAATTCGCAAGTGACGGCGATAAAGCAATTCGATAGACTACCTCTCCTATCCTCTGCGATATCTGATATGGACCAACAAAACGTGGAGTGAGCTTCCTAGACTTCAAAGCTCAACCCACACTAGTCACTGGCGTCACCCTCAAAAACACGTGATCTCCCTCTTGGAATTCAAGTACTTTCCTCCTCTTATCATGGTAGCTCTTCTGACAACTCTGTGAAGCTTTCATCCTCTCTTGGATCTTCCTAATCTTCTCAGTCGTCTCTTGCACTATTTCAGGTCCGAGTACAACACTCTCACCCGACTCATACCAACACAACGGAGTCCTACACCTTCTCCCATACAAAGCTTCATAAGGCGTCATTCCAATACTAGCATGAAAACTATTATTGTACGTGAACTCGATCAACGGCAAATGGCTATCCCATGATCCTCCATGGTCTAACACACAAGCCCTCAGTAAATCTTCTAAAGATTGGATAGTCCTTTCTATCTGACCATCCGTCTGCGGATGATAGGCAGAACTCATCCTCAACTTAGTACCCAAAGCATCTTGCAAACTCTTCCAAAACCTCGATGTAAACCTCGGATCTCTATCCGACACAATACTCAAAGGTACCCCATGTAACTTCACAATTTCATCGATGTACAACTCTGCTAACTTCTGCATGGAATGATTAATCTTCATCAGTAAGAAATAAGCCGACTTTGTTAATCTATCTACAATCACCTATATCGAATCATTCCCTTTCACAGTCTTCGGTAATCCCGTCACAAAATCCATGGAAATATTATCCCATTTCCATTCAGGAACATTCAACGGTTGCATCATACCTGAAGGCTTCTGATGTTCAATCTTTGACTTCTGACAAGTCAAACATGCATACACAAATTCGACAATGTCTTTCTTCACACCTGGCCACCAAAACAACTTATACAGATCCTGATATATCTTCGTAGCACCAGGATGGATACTCAGTCTACTTCGATGTCCTTCTTCTAGAATACTCTTCTTGATTTCTGGAACATCTGGAACACATACTCTATCTCGAAACCTCTTCACACCATTCCCATCAATCCGGAAGTCACCTTCGTTACCTTGGTTAATCAAAGTCAATTGGTCAACCAACTTTAAATCGGATTGTTGTCCCACTCTGATTTCTTCCAGAAAACTACTAGTCAACCTCAACATTCCCAACTTCACACTGTCAGGAGTCGCTTCACATACCAAACTCAAATCTCTGAATTGCTCAATTAATTCCAACTCTTTCACCATAAGCATCGACATATGCAATGAATTTCTGCTCAACGCATCGGCCACTACATTTGCTTTGCCCGGATGATAACTCAAATCAAAATCGAAATCCTTCAATAACTCTAACCACCTTCTCTGCCTCATATTCAATTCCTTCTGATTAAATAAGTACTTCAGACTTTTATGATCGCTGAACACCTCATATTTAGAGCCAAACAGATAATGTCTCCAAATCTTCAACACAAACACCACCGCGGCTAATTCCAAGTCATGTGTAGGATAATTCCTCTCATGAACTCGCAATTGTCTCGAAGCATAGACAACAACTTGTCCATTTTGCATCAATACTCCACCAAGACCCATCTTCGACGCATCACAATACACTACAAAAGATTCACTCGGATTAGGCAAAATAACACTGGAGCAGTAGTCAATCTCTTCTCCAATTCCACAAAGCTCTCTTCACAAGCTACATCCCACACAAAAGTTTAACCCTTTCGAGTCAACTGAGTCAACGGTAATGCCAACTTAGAAAAGCCTTCAATAAACTTGCGGTAATAACCCGCTAAACCCAAAAAACTTTGTATCTCAGTAGCAGACTTCGGAGTCTCCCACTGTAATACAACATCAATCTTAGAAGGATCAACGACAACACCACCACTAGAAATCACATGGCCAAGGAAGCTCACTTCCTTCAACCAGAACTCACACTTCGACAACTTTGCATACAACTTCTTCTCTTTCAACACTTGCAACACAGTCCTCAAATGCTCGGCATGTTCTTCTTCAGATCTAGAATATATCAAGATGTCATCGATAAACACCACCACAAAATTATCCAAATACTCATGAAAAATATGATTCATGTACTCCATGAACACACCAGGTGCATTAGATACACCAAACGACATCACAATGTATTCATAGTGTCCATACCTCGTCCTGAAAGCCGTCTTCAGAATATCATCAGGCTTAACTCGGATCTGATGATAACCCAACCTCAAATTAATCTTGCTGAACACACAAGTACCTACTAGCTGATCCATCAAATATTCGATTCTCGGTAGCGGATACTTATTCTTGATAGTCACTTTATTCAGCTGCCGATAATCAACACACAACCTCATACTTCCATCTTTCTTCTTCACTAACAACACAGGAGCACCCCACGGAGAAACACTTGGTCGAACAAACCTCTTCTCAAGCAACTCTTCCAACTGTTTCTTCAATTCACTTAGCTCAGAAGCTGACATCCGATAAGGAGCCATCGACACTGGACTTGTACCTGGTATTAAGTCCACTGCAAACTCTACCTCATGCTCTGGAGGCAAATCACTGATGTCATCTGGAAACACATATGGGAATTCACAGACAACAGGCAACTCCACACTCGCAGCTTCACGATCAATTTGCAACGATGCAAACATTGCAAACACCAAATCTTCGTCTTCTTGAAGTTCGTCTACTTGCTTAGCAGACAAGAACATCAACTCCCCACTATTATCAATCTCAGGAAACTCTACAGTCTTGTTATAACAATTGATATGAACACGGTTGAACTCCAACCAGTTCATTCCAAAGATCACGTCAATTTGGTGCAAGGGTAGGCACACCAAATCCATCACAAAACTCTTCTAAAAAATCGTCACCGGACATCTCAAACACACAAGGGTAGTAGTAACAGAACCATTAGCTGGAGTTTCTATTATCATATTCCCCTTCATATCAAATAATTTCAAACTCAATCTATTAACACATTCAAGCGAGATAAAAGAATGAGTAGCGCCAATATTAATAATAGCAACCAACTCGATATTATTAATAAAACAAGTACCTCAAATCAGGTTGTCCTTCTCTGAAATTTTTACACCACTCAAAGCAAACACACGGCCACTGGTCTGGGCAGCAGTAGCAGTCTTCTTCGGCTTTTGACATTGAGTACTGATATGACCTTTCTCACCATAATTGAAATAGGTCGGACCTTCATCTTTGCAGTCAGTAGCTCTATGCCCCTTCTTACCACATCGATAGCACCTCACCACAGTATTGGTGCACGCATCAGCATGGTGACCTTGCTCACCACACTTATGACACTTTCCAGAAATAGGAGCTGCTCCCCCACTTGTCTTTTTCCCATCTGAAGCCTTCTGCTTCCCTTTGTCAGCTGAAGTTGTATAAGGCTTACCCCTATACTGCCCTTTCTTCTCACTCAACTGCTTGTAGTGAGCCGATCGAGCTCGGCTGTCCTCGTCGTAGATTCTGTTCTTATCAACTAACTCAGCATACCTACGGATCTGCTGATACCCAATACCCTGCTTAATCTCTGGTCTCAGCCCATTCTCGAACTTGAGACATTTGGACATCTCAGCATCAGCACGATTGTAGTGCGGACAAAACTTCACCAACTTCTCAAACTTCGCGGCATACTCTGCCACCGTCATATCTCCTTGCTTCAGCTCAAGGAATTCCACTTCTCTCTTGCCACGAGCATCCTCTAGGAAATACTTTCCTAGAAACTCTTGCCTAAACACAACCCAAGTTATCACAGTGCCAACATCTGCAAGTCTCTGACGGGTGTTATCCCACCAGTCCTCAGCCTCTTCTTCCAGCATATGCGTTCCAAACTGAACTTGTTGCTCATCAGAACACCCTATCACCCGGAAGATCTTCTCGATCGCCTTCAGCCACTTGTGTGTACTTGTTGGATCGTGCGTACCCACAAAAGTCGGTGGATTGTTCCTTTGAAACTTCCCCAAAGCACGAAACTCATCAGGAGCTCCACCATTTGGATTCAGCTGCGCCATCACATTAGCAACCTATTCCAACGCATCAGCAATTGCACGATTATTTCTTCCAGCCATCCTACACACCACCAACAAGGTTAGAAGAACTAAAACATCGACAGTGTACACACACTCGTCGACTGACAGGGACATACATCAAGTAAAAACCTGGCCGGACGGACCGACCTGCTCTGATACCAATAATGTAACACCCTTCTACCCCACATACAATACGCGGTAAAATAATCATTTAAAATCAGAGTACAACATAGAAAGGCGTCACATTTTCGTCTTAAAACATCTTGATAACAATCCTGCTCCGTAATACGGATTTTTCAATAATTTAATTCAAAACATCGCAGCGGAATAACTTTATTTCAATCAAATCAAACTTCAAAACATCTTAAAGAAAACGATAATAGCATTCGTTAAACCAAGTAAAATAGAACTCAGAGGTTCACAATGTTCCCGACCCGATGTTACATAATCAAAGCAAGACACACCATCTACTCAACTGAAAAGAAAACTGACTCCAAAGCTAACTCTTCACGCACCGCGAACTAATCTTGGTTATCTGCACGTTACCCAAGTAGAGGTAACATTCAAACAGGCAGGGTGAGTAATCACAATTCAATATAAATCATATAAAGAAAAGACATTAACAGGGCAACAGTTATTTTTATCAAATATTACAGCGACTCGCCCAAAACATCATATAAAACATCACATCACCAATATCACTCATGTGCAATCATGCAATGCCACCAAGAATGAAATGCAACATCATAAAAATACATGTGGTACCAAATCGTCATAATAATGGACACTAGGCCATCAACCCTCTACAAGGGAGCACGTCACAAAATACTCCAATCCGCACAATGGGATTGAACCCACCAAATTAACGGACCGAAGTCCCATCATAGAATGCCATGAATGCATGATGCAACAACATCGTCATAATCATCATAAAATCATCGTTTGCATTAACATTCATATCAATATTCCTCGTACTCATCAATACAACATCTGTTCAATCAATCACATAATTCATACTAGCTACAAGTTCTCACGCATCCTACTTCTGTCATCATTTTCATCACTAAATAATCATCATATAACACGTCAACACATAACAGCAATTTACAGCAACATCACAGCATTACTATAATATAAAACAGGAATTTTCCATGAATTTTAAGTCAATAAAAATAATATTTTTCAGTCCCAGGTCGTGCTAAGCGAGCCTCACCCGCACTAAGCGTGCTACTCATTGCCTCGAGGAGGCGAAATTCTTCCAGACCGCGCTAAGCGCGCTAGACCTCGCTAAGCGCCCTCTGCGATTTTGGCAGAAAAACCCTGCGATAACAGCATTTCTCCATCTGCGATTCAACACCCCTAAACCAGATTTTATCCTTAAATTATCACAGATTATGTTATTATAACCTATAACTATCACATATACGTCAATAAAAACAATCATCACATAGTAAATCATCAAAATCCATCATCCCTAACCTCCAATTCCTAGGTTTTCCCCCAAAACCCCAATTACCCACCAACACCTAATCTTTATATCAAAATATTGCAAAGTGATACTCGTCGCACCCTAATTTTTGACCCTAAGATCCCCGCTTTGTTTTCTTGCATAATATTTTAGGTCAATCATCCGTGCATAACTAACCTCTTTATCTAGTTTTTGCTTTGTTTATTTCATTTGTGAACACAGGTGCTGCTGCAGAAGATTCAAAGCCTTGAAGGTGGTGTTGTGTGTGTGTTTGTGGAGGTTCTCTGGTCTCTGCAAGTTTGTGTGAGATTCTTATATGATTGTGTCCTCATCATAAGCCACTACAAGTATTACAGTAGAGATTTTTGCTTATCACAGTTGCACATATTAAGATGCTTTCATTACAAGCCCATTTCAAAGTCAATGACCAATTTTGGGCCATATTTCAAGAATAGTCCAAGTTGTGTCCCAAGTTGAGGATAAAGTCATATGGTCATGATTATATTCAAGTTTGTTTTGATTCAAGGAATGAGTGAATATTTTAGGCCAATTTCCATTATGTGATCAAGTATGCAATCCAAGACAAGGCCTTGTCCGAGTTTAAGGCGAGACATGTTAGAGCAAGGTGCAAGCGAGAGCAAGGTGCAAGCGAGAGCAAGGTGCAAGTGGAGATTCATTTTATGTTATTTGACTGATGATAAGCCATAATGCAAGTCGTTTTATAATTGAACCATCCCACGACGTATAAAGGGCCATTAAGTATCTCATATTGGTCATCCAAGTCATGAAGATATTTGCAATTAGTACATGGGCCTTGCTATTTTATAGTCACGTCTTGGCAAGTGGTATTATCAAGTGGGAAGCCATTTCACAAAGACTATCATTCCTACTGTCTATTTATGTTTTTCTAAGTCAATGAAGTGGTTTTAAAGATACAACCATTGGTTCACATTCAAATTACAAGTTACATACAAGTGACCAAACTCATGGTTACTACAAGGATGGATTACATGACAAGTTATAATCCCAAAATACTACAAGGCAATATTTCCAACGGAATCCACAAATACAAAGGTTGTTGCAAGTAATACCAAGAGCAAGTTGCAATATTATTTTCAGCTGGCTAAAAAATACATGGTTACATTACATTTCCATTTCATATGCTCAAGAAAACTAAGAAAAAGGGGGAGAAGTAGCTTTTAACGTCAGGGGTATTTGCTACTTTTGTTTCTTGGGACTTTTGCTAAAGGTACCGATGTTGTAGCTTGGAAGTCGCCCTTATCCTTTTTGCGCAAGTGAATCAAATTAGGCTGATATTCCTTCAGCCTGCGTAAAAAGTTACCTGCATTTCAAGGGCCCACAGTTAGATTACATTAATGCAAATCAAATCATGAATCAAATAGAGCAGTACAGTTGCAGGCTTTAGGCAAGTTGAATTTTCAAAGCGGCTGAACACTATCAATCTGTAATACGTTAAAATTGGAAAACTCATAAGTAAATCATCTCGGGGAAACCGTTATCATCATGACTACCAACATATTTCGAGCATCCACCAGTATCCCAAACTAAAATTCACAAGTACAAGGGTAAACTACAAGCACAAAGAGGCTTAAAAGCCTATAGATGAATCTCCAAATGCTAACCCATTTTCACCCACAAATCTTGGAATATGCGAATCGTTTGGAATTTGTAAATGTTAAGGCAGCTGATAGCTTTTAAATCACCTCAAGAGTTTCTCTTACTTGGCAGAAATGCAACATTGTGGAGCCACTAACAAAAGTAACTCAGTTGTTGATGAGGGATGAGTCTTGTGTGAAGTTAGTGGGCATACAATTCCTGTGGTTAATGAAAATGATCAAACTGGTACTAGAAGTATAAGGAATTCTTGCACACCACGCCGACATTTCTCACTCTGCAAACCTGCTCAAGAACATGGAATGTGTCACAGTCAAGATTACTAGAATCATAATTCACTAATATCCACAGTTATAGCAAGAAATTAGGAAATGTTGTTTAGTACAGTATACACAATCGATGAGACAAATTTAAAATCACCAGAATCTCACCACATTAGTTCAACTTAAACCATTTATTTTGCGCCATGTTTTGGACAGTTCCATAAGCCAATACCAAATGTTATCACGCACCTGGAAGAAAGAGTGAGCTGTAAGTAGTAAACATGAAAGCACGGGTTTCCAAAATTTAAAGAGTAACTTACTTCTGATCCATGGATTCCACTGCCGAGAATTCAATGTAACAACGCCATGATTCGCAGTCTGATTTGTCAAAGAAATATCAAACGTGGAAGTGATATCATTATCATTAAAATGTGTCCAAAGCAATTTCAAATGTCTCCTAGTCTACCTCAACAAATTGTCTGTCACTGGAAACATTAATTCATTTGAAAACCTCCAAGCAGTACCTTTGGAAAGACAAACAATGAAATTCATCAAGACTCCAAGATCAAATATGGACAAGGAAATTATGAGCATTCATCATTGTCAATAATTCCAAATTCATGGCAAGATCAGACAGCCGTAAATCCAAAACTGGACGCTGAGGTTTCAGTAGCTGTTCCAAGCTAATCAATCACGATTCAAAAAATAGGGCAGGATGTTTCCGACAAGTTAAGACATAATTGAGTAGAAAATATGCCCATCAAAGCAGAAAACAGACATTCATTTATTACTTTCCAAAATTGAATAACATACATGTTTCTGTAAATTTGGGAAGACATTCATAGCCATTTGCTGCATATCTTCTCACATTGAATTCAAATTTGAAAATGGATAAAAGCCTATAAAAGATCATGCACGTATCAGAAAGGGAAAAAGCCAAAACCAACCACCATCATCAAATTTCCAAACACAACTAATACAAAATTCGAATTCTTTCCAAAACCAAATCAAGCACATTCAGACAGATTTATACCATATCCAAAATGTTTCCAAAACCACAACAGATTTACTTCAAACCATTTACAAACTTTCCTAATTGGCCTCAGAGTTATTTTAAGAATCAGAAACTTTTCCGTCATTTTCAATTAAGAATGGAGGGCAACATTGTAAAAACGTCGCCAACAGCCAATTCTTTCCGATTTGGATTAAGCAAACCACAAGAATCAGATTCAAATCAAGTTTTTTCGAAAACTTTCCAAATTTGAAAACCAAGCAACAAATTGTATCCAAACATTTCAAGATACCAAGTTCCAAAACTTCCCAAATTTGAGAATCAAATCGTATCAGACAGCAAGTCCAAATCGTACAAAATCAAGTCAGCAAGGATTACGAATATTGACTTCAATGCAACATTAAAGAATCTTCCACAAATATCATCACATGCCATCTATAAAAAAGGGTCACATTGCATCAGAACGGGAGGAGAAAAATCAGAAATCACATATCAAACCCTAACCCACAATCATACGAAAAATCACTACCAGATACAGCAACAAAAATCATCAATTCCAAACCCACAGAAAAATACAGAGACTCAGAGGAACATCCATTCATCATCATCAACACAATTCATACAGCTTGCAGAAATTCACAATCAACAAACACACGTAGATGAGTAGAAAGAGGAACGTTGACCACGACACACATACACACAAAGAAGAAGGAGACTTATCTGGAGGGGAGACCTTGAGGTTGCAACCACCACTCCTCGCCTTCAACCGCCGGCATCCTTTTTAATTTTCGTCGCTTTAACTTTGTAATATGTAATCAAAATCATAGTGAAAATGGGGTATTAGGGCTGTGCGGGGTGGGGTTTGTTTGATTGTTTTTTTGCAGGACAGAGAGGTTTCGAGAGAAGGTCGTCGGAGAGATGAGAGATCGAGAAAGGTTTGAAAGAAGCGGCGACGGTTTTTTATTAGGGTATCTTTCCCCCCTTTGAGAGAGACGACTGAGAGGGAGAGAAGACACTCTCGTTTTCTTTATTTTTACAAATAAAACCTTTTTAATTAATTAGGTAAAAGAAAACCTTCTTTTATAACTAAACTAGTTTTTATTTAAATCGAAAACTTTTTATAACTAAAACCAAAACCCTTTTTTTTATAATTAAACCTTTTTTTAATAATAATCAATTTCAAACTTTTTCTTTCAAAATGATAATTAATTAAAAATCTTTTCTTTCATAAAATTAAGACCTTTTTTTATATAATAATAATTAATCTAAATCTCTTTTATAATAGTAGTCATATTTAAAACTTTTAATAATAATCTAACATCCTTTTTATCATAATAATTAAAATTTGAGTTTCTTAATTTAAAAAAAAAACCTTTTTATGATAATAATCAAAATCAAGTTTCTTATAATAATATTTAGAATTTTTAATAATAATTAATTTTAAAAACCCTTTTTTTATAATCAACCTAAATCTTTTCTTATAATAATTAACACTAATTTTAATAATTAATTTAAACCTTTTTTATAATTAATCTAATTCCTTTTTGTAATGAAATTAAACCTCTTCTTTAATAAAATTTAGAATTAATTAAATCTAGAGTTTTTTTATAATAACTAATTCAAAACCTTTTTCGTAATAACCGCTAAGACTAAAATCCTTTTATAAGTAAAAACTTCCCTAGCCTCCTCAAATAAATAATAATAATAATAATCTCAAATAAAATAATTAAGTTTAAAACCAAACCTTTAGATCGCCCCCGTTTAGAAATCTCACCATGCTTAGTCATAGGATCGTGAGTGGTCGGATGTTTTGCCTTATTTGTTTGTTTATGTTTTTACTTGATTTATGTTTCTGTTTAAACCTTTTCAAAAAATAAAAAACTCTCGATCCAACGTCGAGCCCCTTTTCTACCTATGTAAGTCAATTGCCTTTAGGCATCGCATTCAACCTTTTTGGTCACTGGACACAACTCTAGCATCACTTTGCTAGCACCCTCGCCTAAATAACATAATTAAACCGCATAAATATCCAAAGGGAAAATCCCATGCATGATAACCATGTTATTGTGCATGGTGCACATCATTTGCATCACAATCGATACCCTTAAGTTAGGACTACTAGATAACTTAGGATAGATTTCCTAGGTTAGTCCCCCCTTAATTTTGATTTTTCAAATCAAACTTTAGCCCACCTAATTCTCCACACAAGAGAATTAGATGTTAATCATCTCAAAGAAGGGACATACAATCCCATACCCCGCAAAATCCAAACAATTTTCAAAAAACTGCGGTGGTTCTCTTAAGATGATGACTCATCTTTTCTCCTAAACCTTTAAACAAATTTAGTATCCTTAATAAGGAACTACAAGTGCTCTGATTCCCTCCTGACAGGATATGTAGGCACAAGATGCGATATCTTGTCGAGCACACTTAGGAATAAAAATAATAAATCACCTACCCTTAAACCCTTAGCAAACAAATAACAAATAACATAAAATGAATCAAGAGGTTCCTGTAGAGTACTACAGATATCTAGGATGCTAACACCTTCCCTAGGTATAACCAACCCCCGAACTTAGAATCTTAGTGCATTTGCATTGCATTGCAGGAATTCGGTTTTTCTCCCTTCCCTTGGATAAAATCAAAGACCGGTGGTGACATTAAAAATGTGATCCTAGTTAACCAATAACTATGGTATCCAATTTTCACCGCGACAGAAATGGCGACTTCACTGGGGAAACTCATAAGAGGGTTCCCCCTAACTTGATTAATTATGTTTTTGTTATATATTTGTTATCTGTTATGTTTGCTTGGGTTATTACTTGTGTGGTGAGACACAGTCCTACACCCGGACTATAGTGAAATTAAGATAGGAAAACGGTGAGACTTCAATGATACTTTGAGGGAGTCGATTCCTGAAAAAGTAAATTGAGACTTCACCACTCAGTCTAGGCCTTCTCGAATAAAATATTTGTCCAACGAGTTCATTCGTGAAGACGATATGGTTTCGATCTAAAGGCCCTCGGGACTGGGGACCGTACTTACCTTTAACCCAACTTGGCCTATTAGGGCGTAGTGCGGGGACTATGCGGGAGTCTATTTCTGCGATAATTGCTACGCGATACTACACTCAGACGAGATTCTCTTGAGAATATTATTGACTGCCAAGTGATCTGGAAAATCGATAATATCTGAAAGATGGATTGTAGACTCTGGGAACTTTGTAGAACCCGTTCGGCAGGTACATTTGAAACTATAGTGCACTGCTATTGGGATGGGTAGACCTTGGCTCCATGTTGCGACCTTGCAAGCCTAGGACCCCTTGCCTGTTTGTTTTGCTTGTGCTTTGTGCTTTGTGTGTTTGCATCCCTGCATTCATTAGCATCATATCATAAAGTTTCATGGAACTTAGTCTTGTTTGTAAACATCGTAGGGATATCATGGACTCTTGAAAAAATAAAACGTCGAAGTACACTTACAAGAGTCATAACCTGGACGATCTAAGGGGACTGGGGACCTTCTTGACAAATAAAGAAAGGATCGAGACCAAATACAGAAAGCTATCATCTCCATTCTACTACAGTTTTTCACTATTCCTAATTACTAGTTGGTATCAACTCATGAAGAATATTGTCAGCTAATTGAGTTACTTATTCAAGACAAGAATCCATTTACTATCTTCGGTAAATGTCCGAGTTAATATGACTACAAAAGGAGAAATTTTGGAAAGAAGTTACTCTAGTCTTTAATCAATACCTTGGAAGCTTAAATGGAAGAAGAAGTCAAACGAAGATCGTTGGAAGAGTCTCCTTAGATCCATCATTATTAGCTTTTATTTAGCTTTTCCATTATGACTCTTGGAAAGTGTACCAACGCGATGTAAACAATTTTGTAATAAATCAATCTTTTAATATTCCAATACTAATAGTTGTAACCATTTTAATAATTAAAAAAATGAGTCTTTTGATATTCCTTGATGATTATAAATAGTTGAGTTCCATGAAACTTGCTGCATGCGCATTGCATCTTTAGCATTGCATCCTCTTTGCATACGTCTTTTCTCCACCTCAGCTTATTCGATCTCTTATCTTCGTGTCGCTCAGCTGATCTTCTGGCATTCGCATCGAACTTGAAGTAGTTACTGGGGGTAATGGATAGAACACAAAATATGGATCCCATGTCAAGCTTCAGAGTGGTGACCAATCCGATGTTTGGTTTTTCTATTGACGACAATGTCCCGCAAATGGATCTCCCTACTCGATCTCAGCATGTGCAAAATAATCTGGTTGGTCAAGTTAATGAAAGAGCTTCCCATTTTCTAAGGTATATGCCAGATTCTGAGAACGCCCATCATGTGACAACTGTGGATGATCCTAGATTGGGAGAAATTGAAAAAGGATTTCGTGACCTCCAAGAACAATTGAAGATGTTGAAAAAACCTAATGCATCCGGTCTTAAAGCTCCTGACTTGTGTTTAGTTCCAGGCGTGTTTATTCCACCGAAGTTCAAAATGCCTACCTTCGAAGTATACAAGGGTGTTAGTTGTCCAAGGTACCATTTGACAATGTTTTGTCGAAAGATGACCACTTATGTCGACAATGACAAGCTAATGATTCACTGCTTTCAAGAAAGTTTATCTGGGGCATCCTTGGTATGGTATATGCAGCTAGAAAGGAATCATATTCAGTCTTGGGAAGACTTAGCTAATGCTTTTGTGAAACAATACAATTACAATATGGACATGGCTCCAGACAGTGACCAATTGGTGAACATGAGTCAGAAAGACAACGAGTCCTTAAGGGAATATGCACAACAGTGGAAAGAATTGGCAGCCCAAGTTCAGCCACCACTTCAAGAGAAGGAGTTGGCCAAGATGTTTCTAAAAACACTGTCAGACTCTTATTATGTCAGAATGATAGGCGTAGTGCCATTAGAGTTCTCTAAAATTGTGGAAGTCGGAGTAAACATCGAGAATGCACTCAAAAGTGGAAAAATTAAAGACGTCTCAAATAGACAAGCTAATGAAGAGAAGTCTGTTAGTGATTCCCAAGAGGAAAGGAGTGTTAAAGTTAATGCAATTTTGGATTCTCCTCAGACTGTGCAAGCTCCAGTTCCTGTGCCTTATCACAAACGTCGGTTTGCAGCGCATGTTCAGTGCCAGCAATCACTACCTCATGGACGTCCGTACAAACGACGAATGTTGACTCCTCATAATCAATGTCAAAATCCATGAATTCAGAACGTGAATCACCAGAATCAGCGTAAGGATCAACAGAGACCTCTGAATAGTCCAGAAGAAAAGACTCGTTGGTTTGACCAAATCCCAATGACTTACAGTCAATTGTGGTCTTACTTTTGCCGAAACTCGGTGATGGCACCCAGAAAGACCAGAGCCATGAAATCTCGCCCTCCTTGGTTCAATCCAGATACCAGCTGTGAATTTCATGACGGAGTGTTGGGGCATTCAATTGAAGATTGTAAAGTTTTCCAAAAAAAAGTCCAAGAAATGATTGACGATGAAGTGTTGACCTTCAAGAGAGGAAGCCCAGTTGTGAATGGAAAACCTTTGTGCTGATGGATGTGAAGACTCGAGAGTTCTCCCCAAGCCAGTGAAATCAGGAGCAGAGCTCACCCCAAAGACCGTTAAGTTGTTTGTTCATTTGCTTGTATCTTGTTGTTATTTCTTTGATTATGAGCGTGCTTGCGTGTAAGAACTTGTTATTTTGAATGTTTGATGTAATGAATAATGTCTGTCTTGAAGAAATCCATTCGTTTCACTCGTTTTAAAATGCTTTTTCTATTTTATAATGCCAATGCTGCCCAATCTCTCGCCTCGGCAGAGAATTGAATGGAGGATGATGAAATCAAACGCTAGATCTCTTGTTGTATGCTTTTGAATAAAACTCTGCTAGTGATATAAGGCATTATTTTAAAATCCTAAACACCGGAGATATAAGGTGATAAACCCTTGTTAACCTTTTGAGCCTTTGAAGTAGGAGTTTTCTTCTCTAAGAAAAAAACCCCTCATTCTTAACCTGGGGCAGGGTAATTTTCAGTAAAAAAAAATGAAGTAAAATATCACGAAGATTGGGTGGGCACAAACAAACTTTGAGCCTTATATCCTTTGTTTCTTAAACCGTGAACCAATCCATAATACAACCCTTAAAAGTCCTAATTGAAGCAAGGTTTATTTCAAGAGCATACTCATTGAGATATCGTTTCCTGACTCCTATGAGCTATGCTCAAAAATTTGTGTTGCCATTATAAAATCGGTAATTCAACCACCAAAATATTTTGAATAAAATTTTCAAGGCAAACATACGTTGCATTATCGGTTTCAGAATTAACCTTTTTCTACTTGCTAACATTGCTTGACATCATAGAAGCTAGCATACGAGCATCAGCGATGAGCTAGGGAACTCTGATGGGTAAATGGTGAATCATTTGAAAAGGATGACTATACCCAGGGGCACAATACCTGAAGACTTTGCTGAGCAGGGGCAAGTTGTTTCCCCGATATTACTCAACAGTCTGACCCCAAGGGGCAAGTTTAAAGACTCAGGACACCGTCAGTCTGGGGCAGTTACGTTGAGATTTGATAAATCTCTCCAAGTATGAAAAACAAGTTCGAGGACTCTATTATGCGAGATCACCGTCAATCTGGGCCAGTTACGTCAAGATTTGGCAATCTCTCCAAGAGTTTGAAAACATTGGGACAGTTGGACGCCAAGCTTTTTGTAAAATCCTCTTGGAATGACTTTTTCTCATAGGCCAAGTGATCTGGGGCATTTAAGAATCGAAGATTACTTTTCATCCATTCACGTCAACTGTTGTTCAAAATGGCGACTGCCATGCAGGTTATCAATGCATAATTGCATCAGTCTCACGACATTATTCACTCATACCTCAAAGAGCTTTTGTCCCAAGTAATGTGATGATTCCCCAGTAAGTTCTACTTCAGGTAGTGACGGCTATTCCCCGGTAAATCACTATTTCAAGAAGTTATGGCATGTTTGACGCGAGATTTCCCTAGTCGGCAACCTAAGAATCCTCAATGATTTTCTTTGGCTTCAACCTTCCCCAGCGAAGTGAATGTTTATTTCATTCCTCAGTGGATTTTCTTACAACTTCAGCCTTCCCCAGCGAAGCGGGTGTTTTTTATTTCACTCCTCAATGGATTCTCTCACTATCTCAATCTTCTTCAGTGAAGGTGGATGTTTATTTCATCCTCTCGAAGTTTTATAGCTGACATTTTCAACTACTATTAATCCAAGTTTCCCCGATGAAGTGGATATTTATTTTATCCATCTACAACTTTCATTCAAGATTATTTCAGTTCGCAGCGGATATTTATTTTATCCCCCATGGAGTCTTTTCGATCATGAGTTTGATTCGTTCCCAGTGAATCTTCTCATCCCCAACAGAATCACAAGATTCATCTTGACAATCCTGAGTGAAGTCATGATGTTCATCCCCGAGTGGAGTGCTCAATTTTCCCCAGAGAAGTCTGAAGCTCTGAAGCAGGACATGATCCCATATATGGCTTTCCATTTCATCCCCAGCGATGCTTCTTATATTGCGAAGATCGACCGAGTATCCGTATCGAGATGCTTGTTTCCATCTCTAGTTTGCTCTTTGTTTTGTTTTGTCAGCATAACCATAGCATGGCATTCTTTCATGTAGATTCATGGCATTTGCGCATTTTCTGCATTTTTGCATTTTTGTGTTTGTTTGTTTGTTCTGTCACTTTGGTTGCGCTTATCTCCAAGTGGCTGGGTTTTGTCTGTTCCCTCCAAATAGAATCGTCAGCCCTAGGCAGGAAAAGTACGTCCTTTCTAATTCCCCACTGAGTTTGATCCTCGTGGAAGAGGGTTGCTTTAGTTTTCTTTTCCATTTTTGGACAAAGATAAACCCCGTTGAGTTCAGTCCTCAATGGATTGAGTCTTGTTTGACTGTTTCTTTCCAGTTATTTCCTGGATTGAACTTTGGTCCCTGACAATTACAAATTTCAGATATCTCAAGGCTTTGATTATAGACTGAGCATGCATTTATTTTGCACTGTGTCTCCCCAAGAAGAGTTTATTTGAAGTTCTCTATGGAAGACATGAAATTATTCCTCCAGCAGTATTACGAGAGTTAAACCCATACAACAAGTGGTAGCTCTTTATTTGAGCTCCGTTTTCTATCCGGATGACAAATGGCAGTCTCCTCAAGATAGTTCGTCTATCCTCGGTGAAGTTATCAAGGTTATCAACTATTCTCCATCAGATGTTATCCCGCCGGAAATCCGTCAGAAAGGATCATTGAAGACTTTCCAAGTATTCTCTTTATTTGAGAATCCCTATTACAAAATTTTACTAGCATCAACGTAATTTTCAACTATAGCAATATTACTTCACAGTGGTATCCTCCCCAGTGAGTCCACAATTCAATTTGCTTCCATCAAACGGCATCTCTTCGAGAAGTTTGATGAAGATTCAGTCAGTCTTTCTCTTTATTTGAGAAGACATGTTTACAAGTCAGCTGGCCCGCATCTCTTTTGAAGATCCCCGGTGAAACTTCCAGACCTCGACAGTAGGTATTTCCCTGGTTATTCTCGGCAGTAGATTTCCAGAAGACCTCGGCAGAAGGTATTTCATTTTTATTTTCCTGGTTATTCTCGGCAGTAGATTTCCAGAAGACCTCGGCAGAAGGTATTTCATTTTTATTTTCCTGGTTATTCTCGGCAGTAGATTTCCAGCAAACTTTGACAAACAGTCGTTTTTCTTGTCAGATGCCTCGCTTAAGCTACCGTGGTGGTAGTAGGTCATCTTTCCTTGGGTGTTTACCTCGCTTAGGCTATCGCATGCTTGATAGTAGGTAACACACCTTTCTCTTGGGTCTGACACCTATGCTTAGGCTACCGCATTTGGTAGTAGGTGATCTCTCCTCCCCGGTTTATTACCTCTGCTTAGGCTATCCTGTGTGATAGTAGGTTTCTTGCCTTATGCTTAAGCTACCTTTTGATTGTCAGTTGGCAGTCTCTTTCCCCCCAGTGGAGTTGGATCTTTCCCCGTAGAGTCTTGCTTTGCTAGGTCGTCCCCGTCGGGTCTTTCTTTCTTTGCGTTTTAATCTGTTTTCCCCTGTGACATTATTCCTCACAAGATCTTTGTTTTGTTTTCCTTTGTTTTGCATTCCATATCATATCATAGCATGTGCATTTGGTGGCATCTTAGGGCCAAAAATTGTGCATGTTTGTATTTAAGTCCCTTCTATCTCGTCGAGACGAAGATTTCAATCTCCATATCTCCGGATAGAAGATACTTAAATAGGGGCATCTGTCGCACACTAATTTTTGACCCTAAGATCCCCGCTTTGTTTTCTTGCATAACATTTTAGGTCAATCATCCGTGCATAACTAACCTCTTTATCTAGTTTTTGCTTTGTTTATTTCATTTGTGAACACAGGTGCTGCTGCAGAAGATTCAAAGCCTTGAAGGTGGTGTTGTGTGTGTGTTTGTGGAGGTTCTCTGGTCTCAGCAAGTTTGTGTGAGATTCCTGTATGATTGTGTCCTCATCATAAGCCACTACAAGTATTACAGTGGAGATTTTTGCTTATCACAGTTGCACATATTAAGATGTTTTCATTACAAGCCCATTTCAAAGTCAATGACCAATTTTGGGCCATATTTTAAGAAGAGTCCAAGTTGTGTCCCAAGTTGAGGATAAAGTCATATGGTCATGATTATATTCAAGTTTGTTTTGATTCAAGGAATGAGTGAATATTTTAGGCCAATTTCCATTATGTGATAAAGTATACAATCCAAGACAAGGCCTTGTCCGAGTTTAAGGTGAGACATGTTAGAGCAAGGTGCAAGCGAGAGCAAGGTGCAAGCGAGAGCAAGGTGCAAGTGGAGATTCATTTTATGTTATTTGACAGATGATAAGCCATAATGCAAGTCATTTTATAATTGAACCATCCCACGACGTATAAAGGGCCATTAAGTATCTCATATTGGTCATCCAAGTCATGAAGATATTTGCAATTAGTACATGGGCCTTGCTATTTTATAGTCACGTCTTGGCAAGTGGTATTATCAAGTGGGAAGCCATTTCACAAAGACTATCATTCCTACTGTCTATTTATGTTTTTCTAAGTCAATGAAGTGGTTTTAAAGATACAACCATTGGTTCACATTCAAATTACAAGTGACCAAACTCATGGTTACTACAAGGATGGATTACATGACAAGTTATAATCCCAAAATACTACAAGGCAATATTTCCAACAGAATCCACAAATACAAAGGCTGTTGCAAGTAATACCAAGAGCAAGTTGCAATATTATTTTCAGCTGGCTAAAAAATACATGGTTACATTACATTTCCATTTCATATCCTCGAGAAAACTAAGAAAAAGGGGGAGTAGTAGCTTTCAACATCAGGGGTATTTGCTACTTTTGTTTCTTGGGACTTTTGCTAAAGGTACCGATGTTGTAGCTTGGAAGTCGCCCTTATCCTTTTTGCGCAAGTGAATCAAATTAGGCTGATATTTTTTCAGCCTGCGTAAAAAGTTACCTGCATTTCAAGGGCCCACAGTTAGATTACATTAATGCAAATCAAATCATGAATCAAATAGAGCAGTACAGTTACAGGCTTTAGGCAAGTTGAATTTTCAAAGCGACTGAACACTATCAATCTGTAATACGTTAAAATTGGAAAACTCATAAGTAAATCATCTCGGGGAAACCGTTATCATCATGACTACCAACATATTTCGAGCATCCACCAGTATCCCAAACTAAAATTCACAAGTACAAGGGTAAACTACAAGCACAAAGAGGCTTAAAAGCCTATAGATGAATCTCCAAATGCTAACCCATTTTCACCCACAAATCTTAGAATATGCGAATCGTTTGGAACTTGTAAATGTTAAGGCAGCTGCTAGCTTTTAAATCACCTCAAGAGTTTCTCTTACTTGGCAGAAATGCAACATTGTGGAGCCACTAACAAAAGCAACTCAGTTGTTGATGAGGGATGAGTCTTGTGTGAAGTTAGTGGGCATACAATTCCTGTGGTTAATGAAAATGATCAAACTGGTACTAGAAGTATAAGGAATTCTTGCACACCACGCCGCCATTTCTCACTCTGCAAACCTGCTCAAGAACATGGAATGTGTCACAATCAAGATTACTAGAATCATCATTCACTAATATCCACAGTTATAGCAAGAAATTAGGAAATGTTGTTTAGTACAGTATACACAATCGATGAGACAAATTTAAAATCACCAGAATCTCACCACATTAGTTCAACTTAAACCATTTATTTTGCGCCATGTTTTGGACAGTTCCATAAGCCAATACCAAATGTTATCACGCACCTGGAAGAAAGAGTGAGTTGTAAGTAGTAAACATGAAAGCACGGGTTTCCAAAATTTTAAGAGTAACTTACTTCTGATCCAGGGATTCCACTGCTGAGAATTCAATGTAACAACGCCACGATTCACAGTCTGATTTGTCAAAGAAATATCAAACGTGGAAGTGATATCATTATCATTAAAATGTGTCCAAAGCAGTTTCAAATGTCTCCTAGTCTACCTCAACAAATTGTCTGTCACTGGAAACATTAATTCATTTGAAAACCTCCAAGCAGTACCTTTGGAAAGACAAACAATGAAATTCATCAAAACTCCAAGATCAAATATGGACAAGGAAATTGTGAGCATTCATCATTGTCAATAATTCCAAATTCATGGCAAGATCAGACAGCCGTAAATCCAAAACTGGACGCTGAGGTTTCAGTACTGTTCCAAGCTAATCAATCACGATTCAAAAAATAGGGCAGGATGTTTCAGACAGGTTAAGACATAATTGAGTAGAAAATATGCCCATCAAAGCAGAAATCAGACATTCGTTTATTACTTTCCAAAATTGAATAACATACATGTTTCTGTAAATTAGGGAAGGCATTCATAGCCATTTGCTGCATATCTTCTCACATTGAATTCAAATTTGAAAATGGATAAAAGCCTATAAAAGATCATGCACGTATCAGAAAGGGAAAAAGCCAAAACCAATCACCATCATCAAATTTCCAAACACAACCAATACAAAATTCGAATTCTTTCCAAAACCAAATCAAGCACATTCAGACAGATTTATACCATATCCAAAATGTTTCCAAAACCACAACAGATTTACTTCAAACCATTTACAAACTTTCCTAATTGGCCTCAGAGTTATTTTAAGAATCAGAAACTTTTCCGTCATTTTCAATTAAGAATGGAGGGCAACATCGTAAAAACGTCGCCAACAGCCAATTCTTTCCGATTTGGATTAAGCAAACCACAAGAATCAGATTCAAATCAAGTTTTTTTGAAAACTTTCCAAATTTGAAAACCAAGCAACAAATCGTATCCAAACATTTCAAGATACCAAGTTCCAAAACTTCCCAAATTTGAGAATCAAATCGTATCAGACAGCAAGTCCAAATCGTACAAAATCAAGTCAGCAAGGATTACGAATATTGACTTCAATGCAACATTAAAGAATCTTCCATAAATATCATTACAGGCCATCTATAAAAAAAGGTCACATTGCATTAGAACGGGAGGAGAAAAATCAGAAATCACATATCAAACCCTAACCAACAATCATACGAAAAATCACTACCAGATACAGCAACAAAAATCATCAATTCCAAACACACAGAAAAATACAGAGACTCAGAGGAACATTCATTCATCATCATCAACACAATTCATACAACTTGCAGAAATTCACAATCAACAAACACACGTAGATGAGTTGAAAGAGGAACGTTGACCACGACACACATACACACAAAGAAGAAGGAGACTTATCTGGAGGGGAGACCTTGAGGTTGCAACCACCGCTCATCGCCTTCAACTGCCGGCATTCTTTTTAATTTCTGTCGCTTTAACTTTGTAATATGTAATCAAAATCATAGTGAAAATGGGGTATTAGGGCTGTGCGGGGTGGGGTTTGTTTGATTGTTTTTTTGCAGGACAGAGAGGTTTCGAGAGAAGGTCGCCGGAGAGATGAGAGATCGAGAGAGGTTTGAAAGAAGCAGCGACGGTTTTTTATTAGGGTATCTTTCCCCCCTTTGAGAGAGACGACTGAGAGGGAGAGAAGACACTCTCGTTTTCTTTATTTTTACAAATAAAACCTTTTTAATTAATTAGGTAAAAAAAACCTTCTTTTATAACTAAACTAGTTTTTATTTAAATCGAAAACTTTTTATAATTAAAACCAAAACCCTTTTTTTTATAATTAAACCTTTTTTTTTTAATAATAATCAATTTCAAACTTTTTCTTTCAAAATGATAATTAATTAAAAATCTTTTCTTTCATAAAATTAAGACCTTTTTTTATATAATAATAATTAATCTAAATCTCTTTTATAATAGTAGTCATATTTAAAACTTTTAATAATAATCTAACATCCTTTTTATCATAATAATTAAAATTTGAGTTTCTTAATTAAAAAAAAAACTTTTTATGATAATAATCAAAATCAAGTTTCTTATAATAATATTTAGAATTTTTAATAATAATTAATTTAAAAAACCCTTTTTTTATAATCAACCTAAATCTTTTCTTATAATAATTAACACTAATTTTAATAATTAATTTAAACCTTTTTTATAATTAATCTAATTCCTTTCTGTAATGAAATTAAACCTCTTCTTTAATAAAATTTAGAATTAATTAAATCTAGAGTTTTTTTTATAATAACTAATTCAAAACCTTTTTCGTAATAACCGCTAAAACTAAAATCCTTTTATAAGTAAAAACTTCCCTAGCCTCCTCAAATAAATAATAATAATAATAATCTCAAATAAAATAATTAAGTTTAAAACCAAACCTTTAGATCGCCCCCGTTTAGAAATCTCACCATGCTTAGTCATAGGATCGTGAGTGGTCGGATGTTTTGCCTTATTTGTTTGTTTATGTTTTTACTTGATTTATGTTTCTGTTTAAACCTTTTCAAAAAATAAAAAACTCTCGATCCAACGTCGAGCCCCTTTTCTACCTATGTAAGTCGATTGCCTTTAGGCATCGCATTCAACCTTTTTGGTCACTGGACACAAGTCTAGCATCACTTTGCTAGCACCCTCGCCTAAATAATATAATTAAACCGCATAAATATCCAAGGGAAAATCCCATGCATGATAACCATGTTATTGTGCATGGTGCACATCATTTGCATCACAATCGATACCCTTAAGTTAGGACTACTAGATAACTTAGGATAGATTTCCTAGGTTAGTCCCCCCTTAATTTTGATTTTTCAAATCAAACTTTAGCCCACCTAATTCTCCACACAAGAGAATTAGATGTTAATCATCTCAAAGAAGGGACATACAATCCCATACCCCACAAAATCCAAACAATTTTAAAAACTGTGGTGGTTCTCTTAAGATGATGACTCATCTTTTCTCCTAAACCTTTAAACAAATTTAGTATCCTTAATAAGGAACTACAAGTGCTCTGATTCCCTCCTGACAGGATATGTATGCACAAGATGCGATATCTTGTCGAGCACACTTAGGAATAAAAATAATAAATCACCTACCCTTAAACCCTTAGCAAACAAATAAAAAATAACATAAAATGAATCAAGAGGTTTCTGTAGAGTACTACAGATATCTAGGATGCTAACACCTTCCCTAGGTATAACCAACCCCCGAACTTAGAATCTTAGTGCATTTGCATTGCATTGCGGGAATTCGGTTTTTCTCCCTTTCCTTGGATAAAATCAAAGACCGGTGGTGACATTAAAAATGTGATCCTAGTTAACCAATAACTATGGTATCCAATTTTCACCGCGACAATACTCCCCATACCTTAGAGTCTTGATTCTTTCGATCTTCTCTTGAAGTTTCACCGGAAATCCCTCTATGCCCTAGCCTTCTCCACTCTTCTTGTGTTCTTCAGAGCACTCTTTTCTTTCTTTCAACCAAAATAACACGAATAATGAAAACTCCCCTCACTATTCCTTGTTTTAACTCAAAATACCCCTAAATGTGCTCTTCCCATCTTGCCCTCACTTATCCCTCACCAATGACCATCATACCCTCAAGGCTTCTAACACTCTTATTTTAAATAATAATAATAATAATAATTTGAATAATGTGATACAATTATTCCTACCATCAATATTATTAATATAATTCCACCACAATGCTCATGAAACACAACAACATGTCGTCAAATTACCTTATATTCACAAATAATTAATAATTAACTAAATATGAATTTAGGGCGTTACAACCATCCTTCTGTAACATTCCATTATCAATCTCTCTATAATGAACGAACAAGAAAAGGGTTTTGAGGCAACAACGAACCAACACGAAAACTCACCTCAGAACCATGTCGTTCTTTCCCACTCCCCAATAAACAGTTGAGATAATCTTTAGCCTCATCCAACTTACACTGGTTGCACAAAAACGTAACAACAATAACATTCGTAACACTAGTCGCATAACCCTTCATACGAATTTGACTAAGAACGATACTAAAAGCATTAAAATAATCCTCTTCATCAAGCGCATTGAGTAGAATATGATAAGAAAACTCACCCAAGTCAAGCCCCTGAAAACGTATTTCCCAAACACATGGAGTGCAACTTCAGGTTTACCAGCAATAACATAACCAACAACAAGGGTATCACTAAAACGAACCCGGTGAGCAGAAACATGCTTCTGGAATGTTTGAAGGAACTCAAGAACCAACGACACATGGCTAGCCTGGGTCAGGATACGAAAACTCGCTACAAAGTAACTCGTGTATAGTTGAAACGAGGTTGAAGACCAGCCAATCGAAGAACTTGAGACACGGGAGAATTTCATTATTGTCGCCGTTGTTAAGGAGGACATGAAGAACAAAGGGTTCAGATAGAGGAAACGAAAGGGAGGAAAGAGAAGGTGAGAAATCGTCATCCATTGAGAGAATCTGGTAGATTCGAATGAGGAAAGGGTTTTTGGAATGGTGGTGGATTTGAAACCACGTTTTGAAGGTGGAAGTGACGTCGTTTTGGTGGTGGATTCGACAACGCATCTAAATTCTGGCTCAATTTTCAAGATCGATATACCAAGAGTAATCATTTTTGTTTCTTTAACCTTCTCAAAGGTTTACATTAATCAAACAAGATGATCATTTCTTATCTATATATTTTAGTGCCCTAAAAATTATATATGTATTTATAATACATATTATGCTTCTTAAATGGTCTGAATGACACATACAACAATGTTAGAACATGAATTTTACTAATGGACCTCTTAGCTTCACTTAGTAAAGAATATTCCATGGCTGTCCAACAAGATCATATTCTACCACTCATCAACAATGATGCTCTACTATTTTTGCTTTTCAAACCAACAATTCCACCAAAGAGTATTCCTGGCGTGTCTTGGATAACAATAACCTTAGTGCCTCAAAATTGCTCATAGCACAATATGTTTCGGCAAGGCATCTAAATTTAGGCTCAATTTTCAAGATCGATATACCAAGAGTAATTATTTTTGTTTCTTTGACCTACTCAAAGATTTACATTAAATCAAACAAGATGATCATTCCTTATCTGTGTATTTAAGTAACCTAAAAACTATCTTTGTATTTTTAATACATGTTCTGCTTCTTAAATGGTCTGAATGACACCTACAACAATGTTAGAACATGAATTTTACTAATGGACCTCTTAACTTCCCTTAGTAAAGAATATTCCATGGCTGTCCAACAAGATCATATCCTACCACTCATCAACAATGATGCTTTACCATTTTTGCTTTTCAAACCAACAATTCCACCAAAGAATAATCAACCTACACTCGGAGCAAAGTAAATGGTAGGCAAGAAACTCCATATCATGTAGCCATTGCAACAAGACCAACCACATCATAGAAAACTACTGCTTAAAACACGTGTCCCCATTTGGATACACATCAGAGAAATTATTAAATTATGAGCTTAATAATAATGGCAAGAAAATGTTGAGTCTAACACTGTCAACAAAGAGGATTGCCAATACTTTGTCAATATTTTGGGAATTGTTTCTCCCACCCTAACCTAAGTGATATAGAAGCACTCTAAGAAAATTTGAAAAAAAATCTTATATATTTGAAAGTGCATTTCTAGACGCACCTATTTCACACGAAATGCATGCGTAAATGAGTCACACTTCTCATTTTTCCTTAAATTAATCTGGAGTTGCACTTTTGTATTCACACTCAATTCATTCCCAACTGAGACACCCTCATTTTGTCATAAATAGATTCGAAGATGCATCTCTGTAATGGGTTACAGATGTACACTTCTGTATTCACCATAAACAGTCAATTTTGACTTTTTTTTAGAAATACACCGATGTAATAGACCATATATTATACTTATACTATCATAATGATTTTTTTATAAATTAAACCATACAATTATCAAATAAGATAAAAATTCCATTATATATATATATATATATATATATATATATAGGTTTAAATAGTCTGTTGATTCCTATAAGTTAGCGAGTTTTTGATTTTGGTCCCTGCAAATTTTTTTTTGTCTGAGCCCCTATATCTCACTTTTTGCGTGCTTTTTAGTCCCTAAAGCCAAAATCTGCAGGAAAATCCTCAGATTTCCTGTGGATTTTCCTTCGAATTTTCCTGTGGATTTTGGTTTTAGGAACTAAAACGCATGAAAAAAGTGAGATATACTGACTCAGACAAAAAAAAATTACAGGGATCAAAATCAAAAACACGCTAACTTACAGGGACCAAAAGTACATTTAAACCATATATATATATATATATAGACACACACACACATACCGAATTCAGAATAAAGTTAAAATAAATTAAAAACGATAATATTATATCCCTAATACAAATACTATATTACTGTGTATGTCAGACCCCCTGTTTCTACGCTACTTCTTGTACTGCAGTGTCATCCATGCCTTAGTAAAACGGACATCTACAATGCCCCTCTTAGGAGAACCTTCTAGAAAGATTCCTCTATCTATACCCGCTCGTGTAAGATCCATAGTACGACCTGATGCAAGCAACACGTCAACAATATGATCTTCCCTAGTCTGTTCCTCCTTTAATATCTCCTGATGAGCTTACCTATGTGGATCTCCCAGAGCATTTGATGTCATATAAAGATGTGAAACTATTAAATACCATTGGACATAGTCGAATGCACAACTCCAGACGCTATGAGCTATGATATCTCGTACTTCAACCGATACTAGATGATTAAGGAAATCATCATACATGTCATTTACATATTTGTAGGCCATAATGGGAGGAGCGGAATAGGAAGGGTCTCTTCGAACAAATTAGATATACATGAACTGATGCATGACTCGCTCAGGAACATGTGGATTCATTATACTTGACCCATAAGTCAAGCATCCAGAGTAATAGGCTAAGTTATACAAGGGATGCGTCTGAAGGTAATCATTGTACGTCTGGAAGTGTATATCAATTGCTAATGTGTGATCAAGATACACTTTGAATGATTCAGTCGCCTGATTCCCTCTGAGTGGGACAAATTGCACAAACATGTGGCATATCCTCAATGTAGGTATCAACATATGACCAGCCGGAGATGCGTGAGAAGTGTTGGAGGATCCATGCCTGAAAATGGTATATATGAATTATTAGTAATGACGTAACATAAGTGTTATGAAAATGATACATAAATAGTAAAGGATGCAAATATATTACTGTTCTGGACTAGCCCAATGACTAGGCATGACCCAATCCACTTCTGTTCCCAGGACGGCTCAATTGCCTAAGTCCAGCAGATTAGGGCAACATTTACCTTTCTGCCCCTCTACCAGGCACATCTGGTCGGATAACCTCAAGGCTCACTACCCTTCTCGGTAGTTCATGCCCGTCACGTACGGTTCCACCATCCAGAAACAGTCACGATGCCCATGCTCGCAACTGTGCCTCTGCCCGTAGCAACAACTAGTTTCGGGCACCTCTTCATGTCCCAACGGCTAGTTTCTGGCAGTTACCTATTCTTTTGGAAACGGTTATTTCGCCCTAAAAATAGGGACCGTTGGCCACGCGCTGGGGGTATTATATAAACCCTCTCATTTGAGAGGGTCAGGTATTCCAAATCATCCTACGAAACACATACTTTGGACTTGCCTTTCTCTCTCATGATACTTACTTTAGCATCGGAGTGCCTTGCAGGTACACCCCCTCCTCATCTCATACACCCAACATCGCAGACGTCATCCTTCACCCACTTCTGGTTCTGATCAGCCGTCAAGATCAGTGGCGCCGTCTGTGGGAACTTCTGTCATCCCCGTATAACATCCATCATAGATCAAAGACCAAAACATCTCTCTCTCTCCAAGATTCCAATCATGGCAAGTCAAGATCACGTTCAAGATGCTCGCAATCCTGCTTTTCTCCCCGTCAGTAAAACTGATGCTGACCGATCTGCATCCTTCCTCGGAGGAGACGCCTGTCGTCTGAGAGACGGAGCCACTGCATATCCCTCCCCCACTCGTACTGATCATGTTGAAGACTAACCCTCGCTGGACCTCCAGCCCGTTCCAGCTCCGCCCAATGCCGACCCGGCCGTGGCAGCCCTTCTTGAAGCTCTCAACAAAACCAACCTCTTAATCCTCCAGCAAAACGCGAGGATTGGAGCCTTGGAAGAATCTGCCCGACCAAGATCCCCTTAGCCGAGGAAAGATCGCTGACGATCCCAAAGTCCGCCTCCCCGGCGTGAAAGAGACCGTCGGGCGCATCAGGAACCCAAATCCCACGTGTCAGAAGCGTGATCACATCTCCCTGCGGAGCCAGAATTCCCTGGGAACCAAAAGAACCAGGAGGGACCAGCGTTCGTCTCCACCCAAAGCCAAGGGACAAGCACGGACCCCGTCTCCTTGCCGAGATCGTCGCCTTACTACCCGGCGAAGCACCCGCTCCCTGTCCTTGACCAGTAGCAGCAGCGACGAAGAGCCTCACGGCCTGTTGTCTCAAGAGATTATGGCCATGCGCCTCCCCAAGGGATTGGAGAAACCACCATCTTTGGGCACCTATGACGGTACGACGGATCTAGATGAGCACATCGAAAATATCGATCCTCTGCTCGACTATTGTGGCGTCCGGGGCATCATCAAATGTCGCCTGTTCCCGACCATGCTCCAGAAATGGGCAATGACCTGGTACACAAAACTCCCTGACGAGTCCATCACCTCGTGGAAGTAGTTGGGGAGACTATTCTCCGGACACTTCACGACATCCTGCTTTTCTCCCTGCCAGCGCCGCCCTCATCCGTGAGACACCGGACGGACAAAAGCCCATTTACTTCACAAGCAAAACTTTGCAAGGACCAGAGCTGAGATACCAACAGATAGAGAAAGTGACCATGGCCCTTATCAACGCCGCGAGGAGACTAAGACACTACTTTCTGGCCCACACCATTGTGGTCCAAACAGATCAACCTGTGAAGCAACTGTTAGGCCGACCAGACATAGCCGACAGAATGCTCAAATGGTCACTGGAGCTGTCAGAGTTTGACATCCAGTATGAAAGCAGAAAAGCTCTCAAGGCCCAGGCTCTGGATGACTTTGTCACCAAAATGACATTCGTCGAGTCCCCAATATGCGGGGCACGCAAATGGACAATCTTCGTCGACAAAGCCTCCAGCTCGGCAGGTAGCGGGGCAGGCGTCGTCCTGGAAAACGAAGAAGGAATTATCGTCGAAGTCTCACTTACCTTATCTTTTCCTACTTCCAACAATCAAGCTGAGTATGAAGCTTTCCTCGCCGGCCTATGCCTGGCCGAGGATCTAGGAGCCGAGGAAGTCGTCATCTGTACCGATTCTCAACTCGTGGCCCTTCAAGTTCGAGGAGAATATCAGGCCAAGAACGACAACCTATCTGAATACCTAACCCTGGTAAAAGAAAAAATGACGAAATTCTCGTTGGTTGAAGTAAAACATGTTCCCCGTGAACATAACGTCAGAGCAGACATTTTGTCGAAATTGGCGAGCACGAAGAAAAAGGGCGGAAACAAGTCCGTCATCCAGGAAGTACTCCCTCGACCCAGCATCGAGAAAACTTCATCGGTCCTCGACATGCAAGTCATCGGTGACAGCAACTGCTGGATGACCCCCGTCTACAATTACCTTGCTGAGGATGAACTACCGTCCGACCCAAAGGAGGCCCGCATAGTCAGGCACAGAGCATGCTTCTATGTTCTGGTCGAAAATAAGCTATATAGGCGAGGATTCTCTATACCTCTACTCAAATGTATCGAGGAAGAAATGGTCGTTCACATACTGCGCGAGATTCACGAAGGAATCAAAGTCCAACACCTCAGGGGGAGATCCCTCGCTATGAAGGCCCTTCGGGCAGGGTATTACTGGCCGACCATGCAGCAGGACGCAAAAGAGCATGTGAAGAAGTGCGACAAATACCAACGACATGGGGACATGCACTTGGCTCCGTCCAATAAGCTCAAAGCAATGTCCTCCCCGTGGCCCTTCGCATGGTGGGGCCTGGACATCCTAGGACCATTCGTCGTGGGATCAAACCAGAACAAATACCTAATTGTGGGCATTGACTACTTCACCAAATGGATAGAAGCAGAAGCTTTGGCCAAAATAACTGCCCACAACATACTTCACTTCTACAAGCGGAACATCCTGGCACGCTTAGGAATTTCCCAAGCAATAGTCATCGACAACGGGACACAGTTCACAGACAAAAAATTCCAGGAGTTCGTCGTGCACCTAGGCACGAAACAACACTTCGCATCCGTCGAACATCCCCAGACTAACGGGCATGCTGAAGCGGCAAATAGGGTAATCCTACGAGGCCTCAAGCGAAGGCTGCACGAAACGAAGAAAGCATGGGTCGAGGAGCTGCACAGCATGCTCTGAGCCTACCGTACTACGCCTCACTCGTCGGCCGGGGAAACCCGTTTCCGTCTAGCCTACAGAACTGAGACGGTGATCCCCATCGAAATACACGTGCCCTCCAAGTGGACTGAATTCCCCTGGACGAAGACACCAATAACGAGGAACTAAGGGAGGAGCTCGATCACGTCGAAGAGGTCCGATCAGGAGCAGCTCTCCGTGAAGCCTCACTCAAACAAAAAATTGTGATTAGGCACAACACCAAGTTTATACGGCGAGAATTCCAAGTGGGCATCCTTGTCCTAAGAAGGAACCACAAGGATTCTCGAGAAGGCAAGCTCGCCGCTAACTGGGAAGGTCCCTATCGCGTCTGGGCAAAGACGGAAAATGGGACCTACTACCTAGAATACGTCAACGGGGAAGAACTTGCTCGACCATGGAACACCGAAAAGCTAAAACAATATTATAGCTAAAACCCTAATCGTCGGTTTGCCTCATCAGAGCAATGGGCATAACGTCCCAACTACGATGCGCGCCTAGGTACAAGCGTCGCATTCCAAATAAGGCAGGATCCCGCTCGAGAACGAGCAAGACCCATGTCCGATGGCGGTTCCTAAACCGAGCCCACCATCGTCAAAGTACCATGATAGGCAGAACACCCAACTCGCGATGGGAGGTTCACGCCGCGAATTCAGGCCTCAAACGCGACCTGAGCTCTGCTCTCATGCTCGGATACTACCCTGGTGGTTCGTTCAGTCCCCCTCACTGGCCAACACATCTCAGTCGAGAAAACCCTGATGCAGTAAATCATTCAAAGTCACCCTCATCACGGGTAACCACTCGTATCGAGCAAAGTTACTACACTTAGCGAAAACAAAAACAAATAAAGCCTTAGAAAATATAAAACATACAAAACCGACCAAAACGTCCAGACACATACATGTCATAATAATTAAGTGGTCACGAGGACCATCGATTGTACTTGTTACATGGAAAGGGGGCCTTGCCCCACACAACAAAATAAATTACATAATACGGCATGCAGACCGGAGAGACAAATACAAGACATCATTCTTCCATTTGCTCGCACTCCTCGGGGACAGTCTGCTTTGGCTGAGACTCTTTTTGAAGGATATGAGCATGCTCCTCGCCAATCTGGAAGAAGTCGGGGGCAACAATCTTACCGCCTTCAACATGATGCAGAAAACTTATCCCCTTAGTGGACAGTTGGACCCCTGGATTCGCAAGTTTGAGCTGAGCTACGACATTGTTGAAAGACTACTCCTCGATAGCGTAGATGTCATCATCCGGCTGTAATATATGGGCAATCAGTTGAGCCCTAGTCGTCAGCTTCTTCAGACTTTCGTGCTCATCTTCAGCCGAGCCCGCCACAGACCTCATCTGCTTGACCAAGTCCTCAGCAGCCTTCTTCTCTGCGACCAGGGTGTCATTCTCCTCTTTCAACCTAGCCACCTCCTCCTGGGACTTCTTCCTCACCACCTCGGCAGACTTGGCCTCCTCCTTCGCCTTCTTCACTTTCTCCTCCGGAGCCGATATCGCCGCCTGGGCCTTCCTCAACTCTGACTCGTGGGGAGAATCTTCTTCGGCATAGACCGCCACCATCTCCAGGACCCTAATCTGGGCAGAGGCATCTTGCGCTAGCATCACCCTCTTGCTCGGGTGGTCCATCCCCTCTAACTTCAGAGACTCCGCCTGAGGAACTGTCAGCGAGGAGCCCTCGAAGAATTTTTTATTATGAAGGCATGAAGGAAGCTCAAACTTTCTTTTCTCCCCGACCTGGCAAAGGTCCACCGACTCTGTTGGCCGAAAGCGTTTGATCTTTAGATTCGCAAGTACCAGAGAGTTGTGGACGGGCGACGGAGTAGTCGAGGACGTCCCCGTTTGTGGAGGTGACATCTTCTGCCCGAGACGACTCTTCGTGTTGGCCGCACTGGCCTTCCCCTTTTGAGGGAATTTCTCACCATCCTCTCGTGCGCTAAAGGCATTTCACCTGCAAAAACATAACAACACACGTTAGCAAATGAGGAAAAAAAAGATAATCCGTACAAGTTAAAAAACAAAGGCTATCAAGCAGTTTTAGGGCGTCAGCATGGGTCTTGCACTCAAGAAGCCCCTTCGTATTGATGTAGCAGGTTTCCACCTTTTGCCCGCCGTCTTCTTCGAAGATCGGTTCCCCTTTCTTGGACCAGCATTTAGCAAGATTAAAACTGCCTACATAATTCACCAACATGGCATATCCGCCTTTGTCCTCATCTCTCATCATCTCTGGCTGGGCAAGATATCAGTCGGTTCCCTGAGAGAAATGAGCACCGCTCCAGCAAAAGGGGAACATCAGCACTCTCTCCGCCACTAATTTGCCGTGCTCGTCGTATAGGTCATTCTCATCCTCATTTGTAGACACTTCCCATGCGTACGTAGTATCCTGGGCTTCCTCCGACACAGGTTCGATGATGTAGAACCTCTCCTTAAAAGTCCTGATCGACTCAGAGAACGGCTTAAAAAGCTTTTTCGCCTGCTTCAGCGAGACCCAACCATACTTTCTCCCCGAGACTTGCCTCTGGAGGTGGAAGATGGTGAAAAACAAGGGCAGGGTGGCTCCTATCTACATGTAATCACACGTCAGATCGTAGGTACAAATGAACGCTAGAGAGTTGAGATGCAGCTGTGAGGGGGCCAGATCCAAATGCACAAAGATTGATGTTTGAAAGTCGGTGAAGGGCAACCTCAGCCCAATGTCCTTGAAGACGTACTCGTACATCGGGAACATCTCCCCGTAATCAGTGCATATACGGTCGTCCTCACCTGGAAAGTGCACCTTTCACTATTCTTCAGGCCCCACGGTCGTGAAGGCATCCCCGGTAAATGATACAAAAACAGAAGCATGTTCGGCAGGCTCTGTAAGCGTTCACTCCTTCGTGGAGGTCCTATCAGGGGGAGTCTCGCCAACATCACTAGGAGCAGTTGAAACTTTTGTATCGCTGCTCTCCGAGGAGCTCTCCTCGGACGAGTCTATTAGAATCTCTTGTTCGGGTTTGCGGGCCATCTTTCTCACTTGAAAAGCAGAGGATAAAAGTGAATTCGATGACAAAATTAAATCCACCCTTCCACCGCTAGTTAAGTGAAAGGGTGCGCAAAGAGTCGAGGACGACGTCCCTCGCCTAAGCCCTAATCAAATGGCACAAGAGTACTGCGTGAGGAGATGCCCAAAGTAACCCCTCCTACGCATGCAGGGAGATTCTCCCTAGTTCATTCCCCAAAATTCCGTTTGAATATTCGCCGAAAAGCTCATGAATCAGTCGGAAAACTCATAGGTACACCTAAAAACTCATAAGCTCCACCAGCAACACTCACGCTCTTCGTCGTAACAGCGCCAAAAACAGCCTAAATCTACGGATCCCGGAAGCTCCGACGACCACGACAACAGCAGAAAGTGGCCAAGCCACCGTCTACCACCAACATTCACCAGAAACTGCTACTGTAACTGCCTAGAATCACCCTAACCGAATGCATTCTAGCAAAACTAAAAGCAAAAAAGTTGGAAACTAAGGTGGAGATGAGCAACTTACGCGATCGGGAAGCTTTAGAGGGTCGAAGATGCTGCTCGAAACTCGTACGGCGGCAGAAACGGCGGCTAACGGCGGCGACGAACTGGAGAAATCAGAGAGAAGAGTAAAGGAGGAGAGAGAAGCGAAAAGTGCAAATGAGCAGCTTCTCCCTCTATTTATAAACCTTCTGAAGGCACGTGCACGAGCACGCGCGACTAGGGGCATCATCATGACCCTAGCCTAGCCATCATGACGCATTTTATACTGCACAAGGCTTGAGGCACACGTGGCGTCCCATCTCTTCAGATCACATTAACCATTGGTTTCCCCGTACGTCGGGCACACCAGACAACATTCTATATCCCGCGGGCACCAATTCTCCCGGGCATCATAAATCAACTCCACCTCGTCGGCAGGCGATGACTCCTTCCAGATCTCCTCGGGACTGCAAACTACCCTTAAGTCATCACTCCCTTGCTCGGGAGCAACGACTTGGGGGGCTCCTGTTCCGGACTGGCCCAATGACTAGGCATGGCCCAATCCACTTCTGCTTCCAGAACGACCCAATTGCCTAAGTCCAGCAGATTAGGGCAACATTTACCTTTCTACCCCTCTACCAGGCACATCTGGTTGGATAACCTCAAGGCTCACTACCCTCCTCGGTAGTTCCTGCCCGTCACGCACGGTTCCACCATCCGGAAACAGTCACGACGCCCGTGTCCGCAATTGCGCCTCTGCCCGTAGCAACGGCTAGTTTCAGGCACCTCTGCCCGTCCCAACGGCTAGTTTCTGGCAGTTACCTATTCTTCAGGAAACAGTTATTTCGCCATGAAAATAGGGACCGTTGGTCACGCGCTTGGGGTATTATATAAACCTGAGAGGGTCAGGTATTCCAAATCATCCTACGAAAGACATACTTTGTACTTGCCTTTCTCTCTCACGATACTTACTTTAGCATCGAAGTGCCTTGCAGGTACACCCCCTCCTCATCTCATACACCCAGCATCGCAAACGTCATCATTGGCCCACTTCTGGTTCTGATCAGCCGTCAAGATTAATTACCAATAACAGCGTGCAACTAATTGCCACATGTTAGGTCTTTCACATACAACATTTAGCTAACTTGGAGTACAGGTAGACCAAACAAGCAACCCATTAATTGTACTCATGAATTCGCTCCAAGTCAGCAAAGTATCTTAGATAAACCACATCCAGGTAATAAACACTATTATCCCCAAAGATGGACGTGCCAACAAAGTATAACAAGTATGCTCTCAATGCATATGCTTTGTGCTGTATAATCTACTCATCATCACCATCGGTCTGATCTGCCGTTGTCGGCTACTATGCATACAACCTCTCTTAGAATCCAAATCTAACATGACACCCTTGGGTGTCTTCTATCTCCTTCAAGGTCACTATCATCTCTAGTGCCTCATCTCTCATAATTATGGAGTGGTCCAATAATCTTCCCTTGATCGAAAGATGCATCAACATGGCACATCGTCTAGTGTGATGAACATCTCATCGTATGGAAGATGAAAAAATGACGTCTCAGAGTTTCATCTCTCAACGAGCGTTGATAACATACCATGTTTAATAGTCGTATAATCGGTCTTGCATAAGTCTCACAGCCCAGATAGTCACATCACATCCTGAAACCACTGCTTATAAGGCTGTTGCAGCCTCACAATCTTCCGATCGTGATTGGTGCATTTTAAAGCATCACGGTATTGCAAAAAATAAATTATCGTCATAAAAGTCAAATATTATAACACATGTGTTTTAAAGAATAAGTACATATGCATTTTACCTCTTTGTCCCATACATGTCTGACATCATAGTTCGGATATAGAGGCAACGACGATAATTCGTACGAGCCTCATCCAAACTCATTAAGAACGACATTAACCTTGGGTGCCTTAACCTAGACCGATGGGTCTTCTGGGGCATCAAGAGGTGACACTTGCCTCCCCGGGAAGACGAAGCCAGAGATGTATGAACCCCAAAAGTTGACGCCTCTGCATCAAAGGAACTAGAATCGACCGGTGGTTGCGAGGGTCAGACTCTTTCCCTATGAACCGATGCATGCTTCAACACTATGCCGAGACTTATTCGATCTTGGTTATCAGCCACGTTTCCCATAATTAAACCACACAAGCATTATGTTGTGAAACGATGTCGTCAATAATAGAACAAAGTTATGAGATAAAGATTGAGTTTCTTGAACAAACACATGAAACCCTATTAGGTTTCACAAAGGAAAAGAGAAGAAGGAAGAAGAATAGAGAATTGGTTAAATATGTTTTACTATTTGCTTTCTCAATGAGGGTTCAAACATTACAAGTGAATACCAACAATTAACCTCTCTCAACAATCTGAGAGAACTAGTCTATTTATAGACTACTAAGCTAATTTAGATTACAAGTTAACTTAACAACTAGGCTTACAAGCAAGGCTTAATTCGACATGCTAAAAATCCTAGTATTTCGACTATTACATGCTTAATTATTCTTCGACTACAGCATACAAGATCAGTATGTGAACAAACTTCGAATTCATACTAAACCTTCTGTCGAACCATGAAGCAACCCTTGTCAACACTAGAGTTCGATCCAAAATACCACAATATTCACCTTGGAACAAACTCTACACAAAACAAGGGAGCAAACTAGCTTTCATCATGCAACTTTATCAACTGCATACAGTGGAAAAACTTGTTACTCAACAATGTCTTGGTGATCATATCAGCAGCATTGTCATTAGTTGAAACCTTCAGCACTTGGATTTCTCCATGCTAAATTATCTCTCTGACGAAGTGCAGCCTCACATCAATGTCCTTGGTTTGCTCATGATAGATGAATTCTTCGACAAGTGTATTGCACTTTGATTATCACATTTAACAGTGATAACTCGACCTTGAAGTTTCAGCTCCTTAGCAAAACCTTCAAGCCACAATGCTTCTTTCAAAGCTTCTGTGAGGGCAATATATTTTTTTTCAGTGGTTGATAAGGCAACAACCTTCTGAAGTGTCGCTTTCCAACTGATTGTTGTGCCGAACATAGTGAACACATATCCAGAAATAGATTTTCTGGAATCCATACAACCTACATAATTAGAGTCGACAAATCCTTCAATTTTGACTTTGCTATCATCACCACAGGCTCCACCGTAAATCAAGACGCTGCTTAGAGACCATTTGATGTACCTAAGAATCCACTTTAATGCTTACCAGTGCACCTTCCCAGGATTGGCCATATACCTGCTTACAAGGCTCACTCCATATGCTATGTCTGGCCTCGCACAAATCATATCATACATCAAAGAACCTACTATACTAGCATATGGGATGCTATTCATATAGGCTTTTTCGACTTCAGTACTAGGACTTTGAGTCGTACTCAGCTTGTACTGAGAATTAGTCGGTGTTAGAAAAGGCTTTGAATTCGACATACCAAACTTGTTAAGAATCTTCTTCAAGTATATCTCTTGAGATAAGCATAATCTCGACTGCTTTCTATCTCTCTTGATGTCAATCCCAAGAATTCTAGAGGTAGCTCCCAAATCCTTCATGTCAAACTCCTTATCGATTTCAGCCTTTACCTTCATAACTTCTTCGACACTGTTGTTTGCTATGAGGATGTCATCCACATAAATCAACAAAATAACGAGTGAATTTTTAGGTCGAAATCTAAAGTAAACACATCGGTGGAAATGTCACCTAGTGAAACCAATGTGTGCCATGAACTTGTCGAATCTCCTATTCCATCGTCGAGGAGATTTTTTCAGGCCATACAAAGACCTATTCAACTTGCACACATAATCTTCCTTTCCCTTTTCTACATACCCTTCAGGTTGCCTCATCATGATCGTTTCATCTAGATCACCATACAGGAAGACTGTCTTCACATCCATTTGTTCAAGTTCTAGGTTGAACTTCGCCACCATGGCTAACAACATTCTAATAGATCTATGCTTTACAAAAGGTGAGAACACATCATTAAAGTCGACACCTTCTTTCTGAGTGAACCCCCTAGCGCCTCGACATCACTCCTTCGATTCTTTCCTTAACCTTAAAAATCCACTTACAACTGACTAACCTAGCTCCTGCAGGTTTTTCAATCAGCTCCCAAGTGTTATTATCATGAAGAGATTTCATCTCATCATCCATGGCTTTCAGCCATTCAGTCTTGTCTCGACTCCTCATAACTTCCTTATAATCTCTAGGTTCTTCATCAAGGACCTCACTTGCAGAAATTAAGGCATAAGCTGATATCTGCATAACCAAGTCTATGAGGTGGCTTGATGACTCTTCTCGACCTGTCTCTTGCCAGCAGGTAGTCATTATCAGTCTTCTAATCTTCAACAAAAACTTCTGCTTCTTCTTCGACTTCATCTAGGTCATGCAATTCAACATCACTATACTCCACCTCAACAGGAATCTCTCCCTGTTCCAGCTTTTCTTCAGAAATCTTCGAACTTTGACCAATGTCAATAGTTTTCTTGAAAGCCATCTCAGCTTTATTAAAAAATACATTTTGACTTGTGATACACCTCTTGTGATCTGGCTCTAGGCACCACATCCTATAAGCTTTGACTCCTTCAGGGTATCTAAGGAGCATACATTTCAGAACTCTAGGTTCGACCTTGTCTTGCCTAATGTGAGCTTAACCTAAATATCCAAATACTCTAAGTCTGTCAAGACTAGGTGGATGTCCCGACCAGACTTCTTTAGGTGTCTTAATTCCCAAGGCAGTCGAGGGACACCTATTTATCAAGTAAGCTGCAGTCACAATAGCTTCTGCCCAAAACACTTTTTTTCAATCCTGCACTTACCAACATGCATCTCGCCCTTTCTAAAATGGTTAGATTAAACTTTTCATCCAAACCATTTTGCTGGGGAGTCCCTGCAGTAGTTATGTGCCTTGCTATATCAGGCGCACCACAATAGTTATCGAACGTCTCATTGCAAAATTCAAGACCATTGTCGGTCCTCAACCTCTTGACCTTCCTGCCAGTTTGGTTTTCGACCAGAGTCTTCCAACTTATGAAATTTTCAAAAGTTTCATCCTTAGTCTTCTGGATGAATACCCATAACTTTCTCGAGTAATCATCAACTATGGATAGAAAATACTTTGTACCTGAGTGTGAAAGATTCCTTCCAGGCTCTCAAAAATCATCATGAATGTAATCAAGGGATCCATGTGTTCTTTGTTTACCTTTGTTAAACTTCATTCTACAAGATTTACCAAATACACAAGGTTCACAAAACTCCAGTTTTTCGACCTTGTCACCACCCAGCAGATTTTGTTTTGACAATTCGACCAAGCCTCTTTCACTGACATAAACAAGTCTCTTGTGCCATAGCTCAGTCTTCGACATAGGTTTCGTGGATGCCACATCTGCTAAACCACTTACAACCTTAGCCTCAAGGGTATACAAGCCTTATTTCTTCACGCCTCTCAAGACTTTTTTCGACCCCTTCATTACCCTTAGGATGCTTTCCTCTCCTTCGAAAATATATCCTTTCTTGTTGAATTCACCAAGAGAAATCAAATTCCTCTTAAGATCAAGTACATACCTAACATCAATCAATAACTTTATTGACTCATCATGGAGCTTGAATCTCACAGATCCAATACCTGCAATTTTGCAAGCTTTATTGTTTCCCAACAGCAGTGATCCACCATCTTGATCACACAATTCCTAAAACACGTCTTTGTTTGGAGTCATGTGCCAAGTACACCTTGAATCCATAATCCACTCCTTGTTAGAGCCGCTGCTTAAACCCACCAGGACATAAAATGATTCTCAACCATCTTGCACAATGGCATTATTACCATTATCCTTTCCACCATGATTGTTCATTCGATCAGGGTATACTTTTCTTGTATGACCCTCCTTCTTACAATGATATCACTTAATAGTAGAAGCATTACCACCATAAGAATTCTGTAGAACTCTACCCTTCTTCTTCTGAAACCTACCATATTTCTTCAAGAATTTTCCCTTAACGGATAAACCTTCACCAACAGAAGATGGCTTGTGCTTCTTTCGTTCGTTCAAATCCTTAGAGTACAAGGCAGATTGAACATCTTCAAAGCCCAACAACTCTCTTCCATACAAGAAAGTTTCTTTGAAGTGAGCATGAGACTTAAGTAAAGAGGACAACAACAACAACGCTTGATCTTCATCATCAATCTTGACCTCGATATTTTCAAGATCAAGAATTAACTTATTGAACATATCCAGCTGCTCAGCCAAGACTTTGTCTTCACTAATCTTGAATGAATATAAAGCATGCTTCAGGTAGAGACGATTAACTAACCATTTCGTCATGTACAAACCTTCAAGTTTGGTCCATACACCCGCTGCAGTTTTCTCCTTTGAAATCTACCGGAGAACCTTATCATTGAGGCTCAATACAATGGCATTGTGGGCTTTTTCAACCATCGTTGTCTTCTCCTTATCCGTTAGGGCAACATCCATCTTCTTCGATCCTTTCAACGCTTCTAACAAACCCTATTAAACAAGAAGAGCTTGCATCTTCAAGCGCCACAGACCGAAATAATTCACACCGGTGAATTTTTCAATCTCGTACTTTGTTGATGACATCTTTTTCTCCATGCTCACCGCACCAGTTTGTTGTGAAACAATGTCGTCAATAACATAACAAAGTTATGAGATAAAGATTGGGTTTCTTGAACAAACACAAGAAATCCTATTAGGTTTCACAAAGGAAAAGAGAAGAAGAAAGAAGAATAGAGAATTAGTTAAATTTGTTTTACTATTCACTTTCTTAATAAGGGTTCAAAGATTACAAGTGAATACCAACAATTAACCTTTCTTAACAACCTGAGAGAACTGGTCTATTTATAGACTACTAAGTTAATTTATATTACAAGCTAACTTAACAACCGAGCTTACAAGCAAGGCTCAATTCGACATGCTAGCAATCCTAGCATTTCGACTACTGCATGCTTGAGCATACTTCGACTACAACATACAAGATCAGTATGTGAACAAACTTCGACTTCATACTAAACCTTCTGTCGAACCATGAAGCTACCCTTGTCAACATTAGAGTTCGATCCAAAATACCACACATTACATTGTAGAAAAAATCAAACCTAAATGAAACACAATGAAAATCAAGTCAAACAATACAAATAGACAGAATGCGGAAATACACTTCTATATTTTTGGAAATTCAAGTTTTGAACAAATACAGAAGTGCATTTCCGCATTAACTTACAACTCGACATAATTGCGTGAAAATCCAACTTTCTCAAAAAGAATTGTTCATCAAAACTACCTATCAAACACATTGATAAGTTAAATAACCTATCTAAATTAGGGGTGGCAAAACGGGCTGAGACCCGCACACCCGCCAAAAAATAGCAGGATGGATTGGAATTTTGGGTCCGCATATCCGTTTTGCCCGCCCCCAAAACAAAAAACTCTGATTGCGGAATACATAATGGGGCGAGGGTTGGTACGCTAGCCCGTTAAAAAAAAAAAAAAAAAAAAACTATTTAAAAAATGTCCATAACCCATTTAAAAAAAAAAAGCATAGGACCGAATAATAATATCCATTAAAAAAACAAATGAGTAAAACCTAGATTTCTCTCACTCTTCAGATTCACGTTGCATTTCCTTTATAGAATGAGAAGAGTAAAAATTGAGTATGGTGTGTGTCTACATTTAGCCATTCTCTATCTCATTCCAATTCAAGATAACGCCTAATTAACTCATCACAAGAAGAAGTAGCGTTGGAACCGCTTCCTTCATCGAGAGTTGTTCTTAATTTCGCCTCATTGTAACTTAGGTATTCATTTTTCTATACCCTTCTTCAATCTTACTCACTTCATCAAAAATCAAAACCCTCCCTCTAATTTACATAATTTAATTTCATTATTTAATTTGTATGTCTAATTTCACACTGCTTTCGTCTTGCTCGCGACCTCTTTCTAGGTACTTTTTTCAGTTACTTCTTTCAGGTACTATTTCCCTTATTCCTAATTTACTCTCTGTCATGCATTATTTAGGGTGACTATTGAGCTTTTAATTTAGGAAAGACGATTTCCCTTTGGTTGTAAAACTTTGCACATCCTTTCATCGATGCAAAACAGTCCTTTAATTAATCTTTTATTTGTGTTCAAACGTTAACTTCTTTCTTTAATCTTTTGATGTTATATATATATATATATATATATATATATATATATATATATATATATATATATATATATATATATGGTGGACTATCATTGAAATTCACTGCTATAAGGAATTTAGTTTTAACATTGATTGTGTTTTTATAATGATTTTTACGAAATAGGGATTCTTATAATAATTTACAGGGGCTGTTATAATAATTCACTACTATAAGGAATTCACTGCTATAAGGATTCACTACTATAATAATTTAGTTTTAACATTGATAGTTTATAAAAACAGGGGCTGTTTTTGAGTTTTGTGGCTCACATAGTTTATAAAAACAAGGGCTGCTATAAGGAAATTTTTGCTGTTTTCAGTTGTGTGGTTCACATAGTTTAATAAAACAGGGGCTGTTTTTGACAGGAAACAAGGAACTCTGGTTTAATTTTGATTATAAGTAATGTTTTATTAAACTTATATACACATAGTTTATAAAAACACATGTTTTGTGCATGCTTGTAACAGGGGCTGTTTGAGAAATTTCTAATTCAATTTTTTTATTATTTTTGTTTTAAGACTTAGTTTGGATATGGATTTCTTAGCTCCAATTGATGAGAGTGATGATGTGAGTTTGGACCTAAATGTTGAACAAGATTGCGAGTCGGTGGAACCTAATAGTAATGTGTTAGGGGAACCTAGTAAAATGAAGAACACTAAGAGAAGACAGAAATCTCAACTGTGAAAGTTTTTATTATTGAAGAAGGGTTGGATAGTGAGGGAAGGCAAAGAGCAAAATACAATACATGTGGTTCATCATATGCATGTGGAGGAAAACGATATGAGACAATTTCTATAAAACGTCATCTTGAAGTTTGTAAGAAAGTTAATTTTGGAGATGTTGGTCAGATGATATTACACATGCAAGGAAAGCTAAAATCATTAAAGGTTGATAATTTGGTGTCTCGTGAAATGTGTGTTCGGCTAATTATCAAGCGGGATCTTCCTTTTAAATTTACCAAGTTTGAAGAGCTTACAGCTTGGCTTCAGTACTTGAATCCTGATTACATTCCTATTACTAGAAATATCGCCAAGGTTGATGTTGTGAGAATCTACAAAAGGGAAAAGGAGAAGATTAAGATAGCAATGGCCAACACTCCTTGTAGGATTTCTTTAACTTCTGATTTATGGACATCAATTAATACTGAGGGCTATATTACTTTGAATGCTAATTATTTTGATAAAAATTGGAAGTTAAATAGTAAAATCCTCAACTTTTGTCACATGCCTCCTCCTCACACTAGTTTTAAGTTGTGTAAAAGAATATATAAGTTTTTGACTAATTGGGGAATAGAGAAGAAGGTTTTTACCATTACTTTGGAAAATGCTTCTGCAAATGATGTCATGCAACAAACTTTGAAGAGTCAACTAGCCTTGCAAAATTGGTTGTTATGTAAAGGGGAGTTTTTTCATGTCTGTTGTTCTGCACATATCTTAAATCTAATTGGGCAAGAGGGTCTTAAAGTAGCTTCCAATGCTTTGCAAAAGATTAGGGAAAGCATCAAACATGTGAAGCGTTCAGAGAGTATGATGGTAAAATTTAAGCAATGCATTGATATGGTTGGCAACATTGATGTATCAAGTGGGTTGGTTATAGATGTGCCTACAAGATGGAATTCAATATATTTGATGCTTAAAAGTGCTCTTAAATATCAACGTGCACTTGAAAACCTTCATTGTTATGATGCAAATTATACAACTAATCCTTCAAAGAAAGAGTGGGTGAGACTTGAAAAAATGAGTAGGTTCTTGTTGTCATTTTATGAAATTACCACTTTGATGTCCGGAACAAGCTATCCCACTTCCAATTTGTACTTCTTGCAAATGTGGAAAATCCAACGTCTTTTGATAAATAACCAAAAAGAGGTAGATATAGTTATAAAAAAATGGCTGAAAGTATGATTTTGAAATTTGAAAAGTATTTGAATGAATATAGTGTTGTTCTTGCATTTGGGGTTGTCTTAAATCCAATAATGAAGTTGGATTCATTGGGCTATTTTTATAAAGTGATTGATCTACTAAATTGGGAATTCAAGTTGAAAAACATAAAGCTGAAATTGTACAAGTTATTTGAAGAATATTCTATTTCTTCTTCCAATGCTTCAAGTACTCCTCATACTACCTCTTCAACTATGTCAATTGAGCCAAGCCTATTTGAAGTAAGTTTTTTGTTCATGATTTACTAATTGGTTTCTTCAAAATAATATGAAAGCATGATTTACTAATTGGTTTCATTTAACTTTATGTTATTTTTCAATTGTCATAAGTTTAGGAAATTAGATTGGGTAGAGAACAATCTAGTACGGCTAAAAGAAATGGTCAAAGTCAACTTGACATGTATTTGAAAGAGCCGGCGTTAGATCTTGATTACACAGAACATTTAGATGTACTACAATGGTTGAGGAACACTAGACAAAATTTCCCGAACTTTCAGTAATGGCTCGACATTTGTTAAACATTCCTATTACCACTGTTGCATCAGAATCTTCCTTTAGTGTTGGTTCTAGAGTGTTTAACAAGTATAGAAATCGACTATTATCTGAAAATGTTGAAGCATTGCTTTGTTCTCGCAATTGGTGGCATGCCTTTGATGATGGTAATTATTTTTAGTATGAATATAGTTATCTAATATTTTTAAATATATTTTTTAGTAACCATAGAATTTATTTCATTGTTTTGTAATGTAGATGGAAATGATGACGACAATGAAGATGAAAAAGAGGGTCCAACTTGGAAATTCTGGCACTAAGGACAGATGTCGTATACGATGTCAAGACACCAAAATGTCGAATGCAATGTCAGGACGTCGTGACAACACAAATAACAATAAAAACTTAAAGAAAATTGCAGGAAGTAAATAACACAAGGTAATTGTTAACCCATTTCGGTGCAACGTCACCTACATCCGGGAGAATCCAAGCCAAGAAGGAATCCATTATAATAGTATTAGTTTGAAGTTCTAAACGACCTCTGGTTTTACAAACTTCGCACCTAATTACTACTCGTGCTATTTCTATCTAAGACTCTCTTAGATATGAGACTCCTCTTACTTCCTCTAAGAATAAATAGTTCATGATAACAAGATAACAATCAAGAAGGAGGCACACTCCAATAAACAGAATCCACTTTTGCTTAAAAGCTCATGAGTGATTCACAAATACAACTCAACTAAAATAGTTCAGCTATAGTATCAAGGTGATATAAGAGTGGCTCACAAACAACAATGAACGTACAAAACCCTAAAAAACCACAATCACATGTGTAGCTCACTTTCTTTAGGTTTATAGTCTTCTTATAAATAACCTTCGATAAGCATGGACTTGATGAGCAAATCAGGCTAAATTAAATAGCAGATCCATACTATTCTGGAAGAGAATATATTATTAAATGCAAATCCATAATATTTTGGAAGTGAACATATTATTTCCTTAAATGTAGATCCAAATACAGTTGCTACACAATCTCCTGCATAATCAAATCTAATCAAATCTTTCCTTAAATGTCTTGACAACCATTCTTAGGAAATATTGCACAGCTGGAACCTAACTTAGAGCTTCTAAAAACACACGCTTCTTGGACTATAATATATTGGAATCATATCTTCAAGGAATCTTCAAAAATCTCACGCTTAAAAATAAATCTTCCAAGAATGTAAAACAACAGCACGCCACGATGTCGTACAAGCATGTCAAGACATTTTGTCCAACATCTTGCTATTTCACTTGTTTTAGCAAAATGCTACCAATCACAATACAAATAACCTAACAATTTCCCCCTTTGACAAATTTTGGCTAAAACAACCTTTGCATTACATATCTTGTAAAAAACAATAAACTCAAGAGAAATTCTTCAAAGAAAAAAACACAATAAACAAACTTGGAACTTCACCAAGACACATCAGAGGCATACGCAGCAGAACAAGATAAAACCGGCCTCACAGAGCACAACATCAGAGAGAAATAAACTCTCATAAAAGAACATTCTTCAGAGAAAAATAAATTCTCATAATCAGGATGTCAAAACATCAGGTATGACCCCACAAGCAACCATACATCAGAAATAGAAACAAAATCATCTCCAGACATGTCAGCAACAAAACATCATGCTCCCCCTAAACACTAAGATCAGAAGCAAAAACTATTACTCCCCCTCAAGTAGTACTCCCCCTTAAGAGCAGATCAAGCATAAATAAAATCTAAACTACTCCCCCTTTTTAGCCATAATTTTGACAACACAGTCATACATTCACCAGGATCAAAACAACCTTTGTAGTAGTTACAGAAGTAATAAAAAAAATAGGGCACAACAGAAGTCATCACTGCTATCTGTTTCCTTATCTTTATCACCACCTTACCAGATGTCACAACAATGTTTGGGACATGTGTCCTTACAAACAACCTATAGTGCAAAGAAAAAGGAGATTCCCTCTTACATGCAATATCAGAACTGACCAAAGTACCAGGGTGCTGACTGAGAATAACACCATTATCAATATTTTCCACCTCAGCTTGCTTCTCCTCGTTCCTACCTATATACCTGTTGATAATTTCAGGAGAAAACTCCACACATTTACCTCTGACATAAAACCTTCATGTACTCCTTGCTCATCTTACTGTCACAGTCCTCAGAAATGTTTACATTGAATTTCTTCACCAACATCTCATAACAGTTACCGAAAACCGCAACACTCTTCATCAAACCAGCATCTCAATAAAATTTGCCACCGAATGGAGGGAAGAGAAAATATTCTTTGCACTCCTCCACACCTGTAATTGCTATAACTCCTCAAACATGCAAATTCTCAATTCGCCCCTTAACTTCTCAAACTAATGTGCATCCAAAACCTTAGTAAATATGTCTGCCAACTGTTTCTCAATAGCCATGTGCTCAAGAGTAAAATTTTGTCCTCAACAAGATCCATAATAAAATGATGACGAATGTCAATATGCTTTGTACTGCTATGTTGGATGGAATTCTTGGATATATTGATTGCACTCAGATTGTTATAATATAATGTCATGACATCTTGTTCGACATTATATTCCTTTAGCATTTGTTTCATCCAAATCAGTTGAGAGCAACTGCTTCCTACAACAATATACTCAGCCTCAGCTGTAGATAAAGACACACAATTTTGCTTCTTACTGAACCAAGAGATAAGATTGTTTCCCAAGAAGAAACATCCTCGAGAAGTACTTTTTCTATCATCAGCATTTCCTGCTCAGTCTGCATCACAATACCCTACAAGCATGGAATTTGGATTATGAGAATACAACATTGCATAATCACTAGTACCATTGAAGTATTTCAAGATCCTCTTCACTTGAGTAATGTGGCTCATTTTAGGCTCAGCCTCATATCTAGCACAAGCTCCTACAGTAAAAGTGATGTCTGGTCTACTAGTTGTAAGATACAACAGACTACCAATCATACTCCTGTATAAACTTTGATCCACGTTAACACCTTTTTCATCCTTAGTTTATTTCAAGTGTGTTACAGCAGGTGTCCTTTTGTGACTAGCATTTTCGAAGCTAAACTTCTTTACTATATTCTTAGCATACTTGCTTTGAGAAATGAATATAGTATCTTCAATTTAATTAACTTGAAGACCAAGAAAATAAGTTAGTTCACCAACAAGACTCATCTAAAATTCAGATTGCATTTGCTTGACAAAATGTTAGACCATCTGGTTTGACATCCCTCCAAACACAATATCATCAACATTATTTGAGCTATCATGAGTTTAACATGCTCTTCTTTAACAACCAAGATCTTGCCTGTTCCCTTTTCCTGTAGCCATTGTTGACAAGAAACTCAGTTAACCTTTCATACCAAGCTCTAGGTGCTTGCTTCAATCCATAGAGAGCTTTCCTTAGTTTGTAAACATGATTTGGAAAACTAGGATCTATGAATCCCTTGGGTTGTTTAACATACACTTCTTTATTCAAGTACCCATTCAAGAAGGCACTTTTCACATCCATCTAAAATAGCTTGAATTTTAGCATACATGCCACTCCTAAGAGTAATCTTATGGATTCAAGACGAGCAACAGGTGCAAAATTCTCATCAAAATCAACTCCTTCAATTTGGGTATATCCTTGAGCTACAAGCTTAGCCTTGTTTCTGAGCACAATTCCATTTTCATCAGATTTGTTCTTGTAAATCCATTTTGTGCCAATAACATTCATTCCTTCAGGCCTGGGTACCAAGTCTCACACTTCATTCCTTTTGAATTGACCTAGTTCCTCTTGCATAACATTGATCCATAACTCATCAGTCAATGCCTCCTTCACATTTATTGGTTCAAATTTTGAGACATAACAAGCATTGGATATCTCATCTTTGGATCTATTGGTGATCCCTTCATCAAGATTTCCAATAATAAGATCCTTTGGGTGATTTTTCTGAATTATAGTAGAATGACCTTTTGTTGACTTGAGGGTTATCAGAATTAAATGACTCAATGTTGGACTCAATGTAAGCCTTATTTTCGAAAACATCAGTCTGCTGAGATGATGTTTCAACATCTTCTTCGACATCGATCCCTTTCTCAATGACAGAATCATCAACCACAACATTAATGGATTTCATCATGACTTTGGTTCTGGAGTTAAAGACCCTATAGGCTCTGCTATTTGTAGAGTAACCAAGAAATATCCCTTCAACACTTTTGGGATCCATCTTTCTCTTTTGTTCTCGATCAGCCAAGATGTAACATTTACTTCCAAAAACACGAAAGTATTTAACAGTAGGTTTCTTCCCTTTCCACAATTCATAGAGTGTAGAAGATGTACCAGCTCTCAGAGTGACACGATTGTGAATGTAGCATGCAATGTTCATGACTTCAGCCCAAAAATGATAAGGAATATTTTTTGCATGAAGCATGACTCTATCTGATTCTTGTAAAGTTCTATTCTTGCGTTCTACAGCTCCATTCTGTTGAGGAGTGGCGGGAGATGAGAACTCATGACCAATACCTTCAGAAGAACAGAATTCAGAAAATTTTGCATTTTCAAACTCCTTGCTGTGGTCACTTCTGATTCTAACAATCACACTTTCCTTCTCTCTTTGACGGCGTTGACAAAAGTCTTTGAATACCTCAAAAGTGCCTGATTTTTGTTTGATAAAATTCACCCAAGTAAACCTTGAAAAATCTTCAATAACCACATAGATATACCTCTTTCCACCAAGACTTTCAACTTGCATAGGCCCCATTAAGTACATATTAAGAAGTTCTAAAACTTTGGAAGTAGTCTGATGTTGCAACTTCGGGTGTGACATCTTGGTTTGGTAGACCTGAATTTGACACTCACCACAGACTTTACCCTCCTCAAGTTGGAGCTTTGGTAGACCTCTAATGTTGCAACTCACCACAATTTGACACTCACCGCAAATTTGAATCTCACCACAGACTTTACCCAATGTTGCAACTCACCACAAAGATGTCACCCAAAATTTGACACTCACCACAGACTTTACCCTTCTCAATTTTGAGCTTTGGTAGACCTCTAATAGCTTCTTCATACATAATCTTCTTCATACCTTTGAGATTCAGATGTCCAAGCTTCTGGTGCCACAACTTGACTTCATCTTCCTTGGTCATTAAACATGTGGAAGAATAAGCAGTTTCTTGAGGTACCCATAAATAACAGTAGTCTTTAGACCTAACCCCCTCATCAGAACATCATTATTCTCATTAGTAACCAAACATTCAAACTTGGTGAAATTGACTTTTAAACCTTGATCACGTAACTGACTAATGTTTATCAGATTTGCAGTCAATCCTTTCACAAGAAGAACATTCTCTAGTCTAGGAAGACCAGTACACACTAACTTTCCTACTCTGTTAATTTCACCTTTAGCTCCATCTCCAAAAGTGACAAAACTGCTGGAATTAGACTTAATGTCCACCAAATACTTCTTGACCCCTGTCATATGTCTAGAACATCCACTGTCAAAGTACCAGTCATCTCTAGATGAAGCCCTAAAAGAAGTGTGGGCTATAAGACTAGTATCACCAACCTTAGGTTTCCACTCATTTCTATTCTTAATCATCACATGACTAACCTTAGGTTGTGTTGAACGTTTTGGATATCCATACAGTCTGTAACAGAAAGGCTTTATATGTCCATATTTACCACAGTAATGACATTTCCAAGGCAGAAACTTGACTTTAGTTTGAGTTTCCTAATTTCTGGCAAGATGTTGTAACATTTGGTTAGACATTATCGGATCATACTTCCTTTCTGCATGAATAAATTTTGTCACAACGGTTTTTCCTTTCAGAGATTGGTAATCAAAACCTATACCTTTTAAGTTTCCAGGCCCTTTTCCAACTTGAAGAATTTTATCTAACATATCAGACTCATTGTTCAACATTCTCACTGATTTGGTCATGTTTTCAAGTTAAGAATTCAATAGGGTTACCTCATCTTGAAGACCAGAGACAATAGATAAAAGATTCTCTTTTTCAGCCTGTAGTTAAGCTATGATTCTCTTCTGCTTTTCTCCTATCTTACTCACCTCTTCACTTTTGACAAAAAAACTCTCTTTATGAAATAGCCAATTCTTCATAAGAGACATCCTCATCACAGGAATCTTCATCAGATTCACATCTGCCAGTGAGGGCTGTAACATGCTTAGCAGTTTCAACATCAGGTTCACTTTCAAATTCATCATCAGAACAAAAAACAGACATGCCCTTCTTTTGTTTCTTGAGGTACATGGGACATTCTGATCTAATGTGACCAAAACCTTCACATTCATGACACTGAATACCTTTTCCTTGATTGGGCTTCTCCTCTGTTTTTGCTTTTCTCTGAAAATCATTGTTATTACTGATGTCGAATGACATGTTCTTGACATATGGTCTTGGCTTCCTATCCATATTCCAGAACCTTCTTGAATTGCCTCCCAAGAAGCACAATAGCATTAGAAATCCATTCATCAGTCTCTAGGTCACATTGAACCTCTTCATCATTAGTGTTGAAAATAAAAGCTACGCTTTTGTGCTACTTTTCAGATCTTTCATTGATAGCTAATTCAAAAGTTTGAAGTGACCCAACAAGCTCCTCCACTTTCATGTTGCTGATGTCTTGGGCTTCTTCATTCGTTGGGACCTTCATGTCAAACTTCTTAGGAAACGACCTGAGAATTTTTCTAACCAGCTTCTCCTCTAACATCTTCTCTCTCAAGGCACTAGATGTATTGACAGTATCAAGAATATTCATGTGAAAATCATGAATGGACTCGTCATCTTTCATCCTGAGATTCTCAAATTTGGTGGTGAGAAGTTGAAGTCTTGACATCTTTACTTTTGACGTGCCTTCATAAGTGGTTATGAGGATTTCCCGTGCATCTTTGGCCACGGTACAATTACTTATCAACCTGAAAATATTTTTTTCAACCCCATTGAACAAGACGTTCAAAGCTTTGGAGTTTCCAAGAGCAAGTTCATCTTCTTCCTTAGACCAATCCTCTTCTGGCTTCAATTCAGTCTTCCCATCCTTGTCCTTCACCACAGGATGTTCCCAACCTTTGATAACTGCTTTCCAGTTTTTACTATCCATAGATTTTAAAAAAGCCACCGTGCGTGCCTTCCAGTAAGCATAGTTGGTGCCATCCAAAATAGGTAGCCTGTTAACAAATCCTCCCTCCTTATCCATGGTACCAGAAAATATCTTCCCTGGAGCTCACCCTAAACAGATCAGAGTGTCTGCTCTGATGCCAATTGAAATTTTGGCACTAAGAGGACAGATGTTGTATACGATGTCAGGACACCGGAATGTCGAACGCAATGTCAGGACGTCGTGACAGCACAAATAAAAAAAACTTAAAGAAAATTGCATGAAGTAAATAACACAAGGTAATTGTTAACCCAATTCGGTGCAACGTCACCTACATCTGGGGGCATTCAAGTCGGGAAGGAAATCCACTATAATAGTATTAGTTTGAATTTCTAAACGACCTCTGATTTTACAAACTTCGCACCTAATCACCACACGTGATATTTCTATCTAAGACTCTCTTAGATATGAGACCCCTCTCACTTCCTTTCAGAACAAACAGTTCATGATAACAAGATAACAATCAAGAAGGAGACACACTCCAATAAACAGAATCCACTCTTGCTTAAAAGCTCATGAGTGATTCACAAATACAACCCAACTAAAACAGTCCTGCCCTAGTATCAAGGTGATACAAGAGTGGCTCACAAACAACATTGAACAAACAAAACCCTAAAAAATCACAACCACATGTGCATCTCACTTTATTTAGGTTTAGAGTCTTCTTATAAATAACCTTCGAAAAGCATGGACTTGATGAACAAATGGGGCTAAATTAAATAGCAGATCCATACTATTCTGGAAGAGAATATATTATTAAATGCAGATCCATAATATTCTGGAAGAGAACATATTATTTCCTTAAATGTAGATCCAAATACAACTGTTGCACAATCTTCTGCAGAATCAAATCAAATATAATTTTTCCTTAAATGTTTTGACAACCATTCTTATGAAATATTGCACAGCTGGAACCAAACTTAGAGCTTCTAAAAACACACGCTTCTTGGACTGTAATATACTGGGCTCATATCTTCAAGGAATCGTCAGATATCTCACGCTTAAAAACAAATCTTCCAAGAATGTAAAACAATAGGACACCACGATGTCGTATAAGCATGTCAAGACATCTTGTCCAACATCTTGCTTTTTCACTTTTTTTAACAAAATGCTGCCAATCACAATACAAACAACCTAAAAAGCTTGTTTTAAGAATGCATATAATATTCTTGACCTTGATAATTAGGATTTAAATTTTAGAATGCTTCACTTTTGTTTTGTTAGGCAATGTTATTATGGTTTTGGTTGGTTGAACTTAAACTTTGATGTTATACTTAATACTTATTATGATTTTGGTTGGTTGAACTTAAACTTTGGTTGCTTGATGGTTAAAAGTTAATGGTTGCCTGATGGTTGAACTTAACATTTATTTTGGTTGGTTGGACTTGGAAGTTAATACTTATTGATGGTTGTACTTCTATTTTAGGTGAATACTTGTTGAAAGTTCTATTTTTGGTTGAAGTTTAATACTTGATGGTTTTAGTCTTTTGCCATGTATGCTTTCTAATTGTTGGTTTGATGCTTTCTTATTGAAATGTAAAAAAATCCTTTTAATTTCTTAAAGAAATGGAAGAGAAAAAAAAAGGCGAGCTCCAACCAGCCACCTTGGCGAGGCGGGCTAGATTTTTATGCCCATTTCAACTTGGCGGGCATGCCCACCCAGCTCATTTTTTGGCGGGCTTTGGGCGTGGCGAGGCTGGCGGCCCGTTTTGCCACCTCTAATCTAAACTACCTATTACACAACTTAATGCTCAATTTTTACAAATGCATGTATATAGAAATCAAATGTATAGAGAAATAAAAAACTTATCAAATGTGAGTTTGATGTTGAGCACTTTGATTGATTGGATGTTGAGAGTAGAAATTTGAAAGTGAGTTGAGAGAGTTTGAGAGTTTGAGAGAATATATTCGAAATGAGGAAGGAGAAGATTCTAGCGGGTTTTTGATTAAAAACATTTTCGAAGGTACATTTCCGTAAGTTATACGGAGATGCATTTCCATATTATTTTTTTACATAAATTAGTGTCCGAACCACTTACATACGAATTGTGTGTGAATGGGGTGCAACCCTTAGAATGGAAAAGAACAATTCCCTATTTTTAAGGCCTTAAAACCGCATCTTCTAATTCTATCAACAAAACGAGCATTTAACTTGATACCCTCCACTTAAACCTAGCACCCCCGTCACGTATGAAAAGATGACACTGCCCTCGTAAAATTATTCCAAATTTTTTTGAAATTTACAGTGCACAAGCGAGAATTTGAAACTTCTGGGGCGATACCGAAAATTTGGAGCAGAGTACCAAAATTTTCAAAACCAGTGAGCATTTATACCGAAATTTTCAAAATTTTCGGTATTTTATTTTGGAAATTTCAAAATTTCTGGTGTTTATATTGAAAATTTCAGAACTTCTGGTTGTTATAAAAACCTGGTTTTGTACCGAAAATTCTAAAATTTCTGATATATTCCATGGGATTGTATACCGGAAAATTTGAAATTTCGGGTAGGTACAAAATTTTTATTTTTTACCGGAAATTCTGAAATTTCCAGTAGTTACTAATATTTTATTTTTTACTTTTGCTTATTTTGCAGTGAAAGAACAGAGGCAGAGACGACACTATTGTAGAGAGAGTTGTTGATCGAACGACAGACCAGGCTAGGACTACCAGGGGTGCTGAGGCAGAGTCTTACCAGATATGAGTTGGACGAGTGGCCCCAACCGGTTCACACCAGAAGCGATTGGCTTAGCAGGATCAGATCCAGGCACCTCATAGCACTCGACGCCGACCGGTATGATCACTAGAGCATCTTAGAGATGAGGTGGTGCCAGATATTATCGTTGCTGATCCGGTGGCTGATCTAGTGGTTGAGGAGGTTGTAGATCCGGTTGTTGATCTGGTGGTTAATGAGGTTGCTAAGGAGGAGGTTGCTCGGATGGTCCAACCAGATGCTGCTCTTGATGATTCAGTCTCATTTGTTACTACTGACACGGAGGTTACAACTCCTTCGACAGAGCCCTCTGTGCACACTGATGGAGGATTCCCTAGAGGTCTCATTGATCGATCAGTGCTTACTGAGTATGTTGACCATGTGAAATTACGACTATGGCAGGGAGCGGTATATGTCTTTTATATTTAACTTTAATTTGTTTATTATTGATTCATGAAAGTTAACTGCTAATTAGTTTATATTTGTTTCTCACTAGAGCATCCCACACTGAAGGTGACATCGTACGGGTTGAAGATGAAGGATTTTTCAAAGATTTTGATGCCTGAGTAGGTCAGCCGGATTATACGGGAGTTCGAGCTGCTTGATTTTGCCCACTGCTCCTCAAAATGCTTGACGCTCCACTACTTAGTATGTTTGTTGAGATGTGGCACAAGGAGACATCTTCATTTCATCTTTTGTTTGGGGAGATGACTATCACTCTAGATGATGTCTCCTCATTGTTCCATCCTACATCGGCGGCAGATTCTGGACGGCTCCTGTTCTTAGCATGTCCCTTGCATGTATGACTGCTGCACGAGATTTAGGAGTTTTTGAGGCAGCTATGCATGAAGGGTTTTGCGTCAACATGGGCGCTCACCTTTGTATGTCTTGCCTTCGAAAGACATACTACTAGTTTGTAGCGGATGGGAGTTATGAGGTTGCTGCTAGGGTGTACATGCTATATCTAGTAGCATGTACTCTCTTTGTGGACAAGTCTGGTATTTATATCAATGCTCGGTGTGCCTCTTCAGTAGCCTCAAGGATACCAGTTGGGCTTGGGGTGTGCTGCGTTGACCCTTCTGTATACAACACTTAGAGTGGCAACAATATTTGAGACCAAACAACTTGTTGGCTATTTGAGTCTATTACAGGTATATTTGAAATTATTATTTGTTGTTGATTTCTTATTTAATTGTTACGAATAACATTTCTTATTTATTACTTGATGTATCTGTGTTTTGATATCAGTGCTGGATATATGAGCATTTCCCCATAATCTATGACAAGAGGGTGGAGCATTGCCCAGTGGGGTCCCCACGGGAAAAAAGATGGAAGGCCAGGCAGGCACATCCTGGTGGTGTTGCTGAATACAGGAGGAGACTCGATGCGCTGACTGTAGATGATGTCATCTGGACACCATACACTAGTCATTGAGTCCACTGTAAGTTCAAGGAGTCGTCATTATATTCAGATTATATGTGGTGGGAGACCATGGTTACTAGACACTTGCCTGAGAGGTATTTGCGACAGTATGGTTATGTTCAGAGTACCCATGACCAGTTCCAGATATACCATCTGTAGGTATTAATTGGTGGTTTAAGAGTAACTTCATCAGCTCTGATCGTGACCTTAGAGATTGAGCAGTTATTGTTCACCACCCCCCGTAGTGTGAGGATGGTTACTTAGAGTGGCACCTCACTGTATCCCACCCTCGCATCATCCCACCTATAGTTGATGACGGGACTCCTAATGATGTGGTACCTGTTGATGACGTGCCGCCGTTGCCTCTTCCAACTGATGTGGATGACCAGCAGCGTCTCCAGATGATTGCAGTTATTATGGATAACCTTATGGGTTTGGTAAACCCAGATGACGAGGTTTATACTGAATTATCTCGGATTGCACACATATCCAGTGTGGGGCCTATTTAGACATCTTTTGTATATCATGGATTTGGTCTATTATGTATTATTTGTACCATTTGTATATTATTATGACATCTTCACCATAACTCTTTATTTGCTAATATTTTTTATCTTCCATTGATGCAACATCAACATTAACTAAAATTTGACAATGGATTACATAACTTAAACATAACTTAAGAAAAACCTAAACACTACCAAATGATTAATAAATAAGAAAAACCTAAACATTGTCAGATGATTCTGGACATTTCAGCATCTTCATTATGTCCTCAACAGATCTTGAAATCTTAGCATCTAACTCGATCGACCCCTTTGTTATCCTACGAAAAAATGATATCCACATATCATTCATATCTTTGTCGATCTTCAACTAAATAAGGTTGTATTTCACTCTCCCATAAGTATCAATCCAATCTTCACGAAACTCAATCTTTCTCACCTTTCTGTTTTCGACATCAAGCAATAATTCATTCAACTTGGACGTCAGCCCGACAAGAGATGTTGTGTCATCCGAAAGCCGAAACTCTACAGGAGGTAAAACTCCGTTGAAATACACTTATGCCTTAATCAAAAATTGAGGAAGAGGCATTTTTAGAGATATTTTTATCAAACAACATATGATCCCCTATTTATACAACTTTGCATTTACTCTGGACCATACAAAGTTGTCGGTGCAATCACAACCATCCAAAATTGTCGGCAAAATCCTGAACGTCTAAAAAATCAAACAAATAACACTACCATAAATTTCGCTTAGGTTGAAATTTCTGGTATCAACTAGTAAATTTCAAATTTCCGAAATTTATTGAAACATACCATAAATTTTGAAATTTTTTATATATCGAAAATTTAGAATATACTACCAAAAACTTTGGTCTGTACCAGAAATTTCATTTAGCCTACCGGAAATTTTGAATGGGAATTTGGACCAATTTTCAGCCAGGGATAGTTTTGGGAATATGAAAGTATGGGGGTGCCAGGTATAATTTAGGGGGGCAAGTTAAAATCTCCCGCAAAAACCCGTTGACAAAGCTCGTTTTGTTTCTAGTATTTCTAATACTAGTAGTCGTTACAAACTCAATTCTTTGTGGATTTTGGATCCTATTACTTTAGACCATGTATTTCCAAATAGAGAATTTCTTATTGCACCCTATATGTTTCTAGTGCACCATGTGAATCTCCACACATGCTCCTTGATTTCGGAGATACATCTCCAGACGCTCCCTAAGTTCAATGAACGTTGAAATAGTCCGAAGATATATCTCAGGAACAATTTGGAGCTTAAACTCGCGCCAGACTCTTCTCCTCCCTCACACTTCTCAACACACATTCTCAAACTCTTCTCATACTCTTCTAAACATAAATTTTCAACTTCTTCACAACATCAAATTTCATCAAAAAAGGCTCAAAGGAACATCAAACATCATGAATAACATCATTCAACATCATCAAAAACATCAATTTCAGGTAAATTTTTGAGTTTTCGAATAAATTTTGAGTTTTAGTGCAAATGTGTAGAACTCAATGATTAGGGTTAGAAATGTGTAGGAATCGCATGTAACATAGTTTAGACTTAATATATGACTTGTTCGTTGTCTCAAAATGGCGATCAGACCGTGTTTTTTCAATATGCATGAGCCACATTACGCCATTGTCGCAACCTCTGATTTGCAAAACATTCTGGAGATACATCTCCGGAATAGTTCAGCGTTTCATATACTTTGGGAATTTTCAGAGATGCATCTCCGGAATTGTTCAACGGTAATAGTTTTATGGTGTTTCCGGAGATGCATCTACGAAATTGTTCAACGTTATTGTTTTATGGTCTTTCCGAAGATATATCTCCAGAATATCATGCAGTCTATTTTTTTTTTAAATTTCATGTTTGTGTGTGTTGTCTACATGCACTAATGATATGTCTTACTTTACCTTACATGCATTATGGCTTACAGAGTTGACAGACTGAGACATGGTCGGGTTGCCCAGCACGCATCCGTTTGGCGGGAGTGGAGTCAGCAAGTTCCGGAGGCAGTAGGTACATCTGGTCAAGCAGAGGCTTCGACTTCTGGGGTGCAGTCTACTCCTGGGGATAGTCCTCTTCCTTCACCTCAGGTCACTCCACCTTCATCCCAGGCCACTCCATCTTCTTCTTCTTCCCGTAGGAGACGGGATTCACCATCTGACGTGTCACTTTCCCCATCCTCCCGTAGGCATCAGGATTCACCAGTGTCACCTCTTACGGATCCAGTGCCACATCCCGCTGATGATCCTATTGATCCTGTGCCACCTCCAGAGGGTAAGGATGTTGTGGATGTAGAGCCAGAAGGTTTTGGAGGAGCTCCATATGATATGTCGTTACTTCCTCTATATCCAGACCATACTGCCAGACATATTTGAGACTGAGAGATAGTATTAGTTGGATTCTTTGTTTTTTTATGCGTTAATTTTAATTTTAATTGCTGACATTGGTTATTTCTGGTATTGATTATTACTAACATTGATTATTTCTGGCGAATTTCAAGAGCGTGATCCCCAAAAGTTTCTGAACCATGGGAGGAAGATTGTTGCATTGCCTCAGCAGGAGGAGGATTGTTTCAGACGCTTCTATTTGACGACATATCTCTATACTCCAAATGGCTACCCTGCGAATCACAGATCACTGCACCTCATCTACCCGAGCACGTCATGTGGCAGTTCGAGTACACCAGATCATCCCCAGACACCCTGTTGTCTCTGCTCCTCCTACCTTGTCTCGTAGACAGATTGAGATGTTTGCTTATTTTGAGAGTCATCTAGTATCGGAGGAGGCACGAGCTACCATAGCACCCAACGACTAGAGCTACGTCGATGGCTACATCAGGTGGTTCTTCAGGGTGTCACACTCGTATATGGTGCAGACTGCTCCAGGAGATCCGCCGAGATCAGTTCATCAGGAGATACTTGGGGAGGAGCAGACTCAGCTAGATCATACTGATGATGTCTTGCCTCAGTGTCGGCGCATAGTGGAGATTGTGTGAGCAGACATTGACGAGGGTATCTTAAATGAGGGGTCTGCTGTCAGGCGAGTCCTAGATGCCATGGTGGCGGAGGCATAGGGTGTGAGAACAAGATTTGGTTCTGCAATATTATCTCTAAGTTTTGATGATAACAGATGAATATTTGTATGAACAATTTTGCGCAACTAATGTTGTTATTCGTGAGAACCTAGCAAACAGATTCTGCTTCCGTGAATTGGCGCAATACTTAATGAAAGATGCTTCGAAGAACTAAACTCAATTCGAAGATAAGACAAGATTCACATAACTCTGATACGAAAGGAAAAGAGAATGAATTCAGAAGACCAAGAGACAAGGGTTCTGATGGAACGAAGTCCAAATGCTGAAGCCTCACGATTTTCTATCAAGGTTCTGAAGACCTACCCAAAGTCGACTCTCATGCTTCAATCAAATATTATCAGAAGCCTCTGAAGATATGAAGAAAGTGGATTTAGAGAAAGAGGTTCAAAAGACAAGTTCTGAAGATTCTGGAAGCGCAGAGCTGATGATTCGAAGACTTGATAATCACAAGAACCATACAATGTTTTCCCTTCCTACTCACGCTCACAAAAAGCCTCTGAAGTTGAGAAGCCAAGAAAACCTACCACACCGTACAGCTGTACCACATTACAACATTAAAATTCTCAAAGACTGTGCGAAATACAAACAAGGCAATCTGACACAGACAAGACGCGCTGCATGCAGAAGATTTTGTACCTGTCCTCACGCTTCTAGCCGTAAGCCTACTTAGCTATCATGATTTCATTTCAATGGCTCTTTTCACTCGGCTATAAAAGGAAGATCAAAGACTTAAAGAAAGACACACATGCGAACTGCTACAATACATTTTTAAGTCTGTTCTTTCTGAAGTCATTCTTGGTCTAAAATCTTGTTTACGTTATCAGCTTGATAAGAAGCAATTCTCTATAAACTCATTGTGTTTGATCTTAAAGTTGTATTCTTTAAGAGAGTCTTAGTGATTAGATCTCTTGAGAAGTCTAGGACGTGTGTCTTAGAGGTTGTGCCTTGAGTAAGACATGTGTGGTTGGATTACTTGAGAAGTCTAGAACGTGTGAGTTCTAGAGGTTGTTATTAGTTACCAGCTGTGTAGCTCGTGCAGTATACTATTCTGTTAAATAGTGGATTAAGACCTCGTTGAGAGAGGCAAAATCACCTTGGCGGGTGGACTAGACTAACTTGAGAGATTCTCAAGTGAACTAGTATAAACATAACGTGTTTATATCCTTTTGTTTAACTAAGCTGTTGTTCTTTAGAAAAGGGAAAAAGTTTTAATAAGAAAGTTATTCAAAAGAAATGATTATTTTGAAAAACCAATTCAAACCCCCCCTTTCTTGCGTTTTTCACACCTTCAATTGGCATCAGAGCTCCGGTTCTGAGGTGATAAAAAGATTGAATTTTTATCAAGCACTTAACAGTGTTCAGTACCGATCCAAGTGTGAAAAACAATGACTACACCACCACCAACAACTTCTGAAACAAATGTTATTGAGAGAGAATCTTACACTGCAAAACCTCTTATCTTTGATGACGAAAAATTTAATTATTGGAAAGATAGAATTAAAAGTTATTTCTTATCATTTGATCTAGATCTATGGGATCTAGTACTTGATGGCTATAGTCATCCAGTAGATTCTGTAGGTAAAAAGATTGAAAGAAGTGAGTTTACAGATGCTCAGAAGAAAACCTACAAAAATCATCACAAAGCAAGAACCAGTCTGTTGAACGCAATTTCTTATACCGATTATGAGAAAATCACAAACAAAGAAACTGCAAAGTCCATCTTTGACTCTCTTCGTATGACTCGCGAAGGAAATGCACAAGTCAATGAGACGAAGGCTCTTGCGCTAATCCAAAAATACGAAGTCTTCAAAATGGAAGAAGATGAGTCTGTTGAAACCATGTTCTCAAGGTTTCAAATGCTTGTTGCCGGACTCAGAGTTCTGAACAAAGGCTACTCTACTGCTAATCATGTCAAGAAAATCATCAGAATTCTTCCAGCAAAATGGAGACCAATGGTGACTGCCTTGAAAGTTGCAAAGGATTTGAATAATATTAGTCTTGAAGAACTTATCAGTTCCTTAAGAAGTCATGAAATAGAGCTTCAAGGAGATGAACCTCAGAAGAAAAACAAATCCATTGCATTAAAGGCAAAGCCAGAAAAGAAGAAGGCGTATCAGGCAGAAGAGGAAATGGAAGAATATGAAGAAGATTCAGAAGAAGATGACATATCACTCATATCAAGAAAGATAAGTTAACTTTGGAAATACAGAAGGAACAAGTTCAAAGGACCAAGGAGAAGATTCGAATCTACATCTGGTCAAAGAAGAAACTATGGAAAAGATGTTATGTGCTTTGAATGCAAAGAACCTGGACATCTCAAAAATGATTGTCCAAAGGCCAAGAAAGAAGAAAGACCTAGGAAAACCAAGAAGGGTCTCATGGCAACCTGGGATGATTCGGAATCTGAAGATGATGCTGATGAAGGTCGAGTCAACATGACTTTCATGGCAAGAACCAGAAGTGACTCATCAGAAGAAGAACTATCAGACTCCGACGATGAAAAAGAGGTACTTTCTTCCTTATCACGATCTGAACTTGAAATAGGATTAACTGAACTTATAAAAAGATATCAAAACCTTCAAAGCAAATTCAAAATCTTGAAAAAGAATTTTATAGTTTCTTCAGATGATCTCACTAAAAACAAGAACACCATCTCTGAACAAAATGAGAAAATATTTGTCTTAGAAAATTCAAACACTGTCCTAAAATCTAAATTATCTAAGTTAGAAGAGGAAATTGTTTCAAACTCAGCTAACACTAGTAAAGAAGACAAATATGACAACGCATTTAAAAATTTTCTCGCCTGAAGCGTAGATTGAAGTAAAATGGCTTCAATGATCTATGGAGTCAGTAGAAATGGCAGTAGAGGTCTAGGATATTCAGGACCATCTCAACCGTATGATGAAACCAGAAACATCAAAATAATACCTCTATTCAAACAGTTTATTCTCGCTGGTACTTGAGCATTCAGAACTAAAAGGCTCAAACACTGGGATTACACAAACACACACACTAAGGAAATATCCTAAACACGAACACTATGCACAAACTCCACACCGTTCCACTAACGTACAAAAATCTAAAGGGATCAGAACCTTTAAAAGAACTAATGTGAAAGGACCCACAAAATGGGTACCTAAAAACAAGATAATTTATGTTGCAGATATCCTTAGTAGCTCCATTGAAACACCAGTCATGGTACCTGGACAGTGGGTGCTCGGGACACATGACGGGAGAAAGGCTTATGTTCCAAGATCTAAAAATTAAACCTGGAGGCGTTGTCGGTTTCAGAGGAAATTAGAAAGGAAGAATCATTGGCTCCGAAACTGTTGGAAATGGTAAGCTTCCTTCCATTAAAGATGTTCTGTTAGTAGAAGGTCTAATGCATAATCTGTTGTCAATAAGTCAACTTAGCGATAGTGGTTATGATCTCATTTTTAATCAAACATCTTGTAAAGCTGTAAGTCAGAAGGAGGAATCTGTCATATTCAACGGAAAGAGGAAAAACAACACTTACAAAATTAAGTTATCTGATTTAAAACATCAAAATGTAAAATGTCTTCTTTCTGTAAATGAAGAGCAATGGGTCTGGCACAGACGTCTTGGCCATGTCAGTCTGAGAAGAATCTATCAGCTTAACAAGCTTGGTCTTGTTAGAGGCTTGCCAAATCTGAAATATTCGTCAGACGCTCTTTGTGAAGCTTGTCAGAAAGGAAAGTTTTCAAAAACCTCTTTCAAAACTAAAAATGTTGTTTCTACCTCTAGACCGTTGGAACTTCTTCACATTGATCTGTTTGGGCCTGTAAAAACAACCTCTCTCAATGTAAGAAATATGGACTAGTCATCGTTGATGACTACAACAGATGGACATGGGTAAAATTCTTAAAACATAAGGATGAATCACATTCTGTGTTTGCTTCCTTCTGCACCCAAGTACAAAATGAGAAAAATTGTAAAATAGTCAGAGTCAGAAGTGATAATGGTGGAGAATTTGAAAATAAAAACTTTGAAGAACTTTTTGATTCACATGGAATATCTCACGATTTTTCTTGCCCTAGAACTCCACAACAAAACGGAGTTGTAGAAAGAAAGAATCGAACTTTGCAAGAAATGGCTCGCACCATGATCCAAGAAACTGACATAGCTAAGCATTTCTGGGCAGAAGCAATCAACACAGCATGCTATATTCAAAATAGAATCTTTATAAGACCTATATTGAATAAAACTCCATATGAATTGTGGAAGAATAAATTACCCAACATTTCTTACTTTCATCCATTTGGATGTGTCTGTTTTATGCTTAACACTAAAGAGAATCTTAGCAAGTTTGATTCCAAAGCACAGAAGTGTCTGTTGTTGGGATACTCTGAACGCTCGAAAGGCTACAGAGTTTACAACACAGAATCAAGAATTGTGGAGGAATCCATTCATGTTAGATTCAATGAAAAGCCTGACTCAGAAAAGTCAGAGCTAGTTGAGAAACTTGCAGATTTAGAAATCAGATTCTCCGAATCTAAGGAAGAGGTAGAGGAAGTCAAAGAACAACATGATCCTACACCAGAAATCACTGAAGTAACTCCAAATACCCCATCTCAACGGAGAAGAAGATTGTCCACATCCCATCCTGAGGAACTAATTCTGGGTAACAAAGATGCTCATATCAGAACCAGATCAGCCTTTAGACCATCAGAAGAAACACTTGTAGGACTAGTATCGTTGATAGAACCAGCCACAATTGAAGAAGCTCTCTTGGACAAAGACTGGATTCTGGCTATGGAAGAAGAACTTAACCAATTCTCCAAAAATGATGTTTGGGATCTAGTTCCTAAACCTAAGGATGTTCATGTAATAGAAACTAAGTGGGTATTTAGGAACAAGCTGAATGAAAAGGGGGAAGTTGTCAGAAACAAAGCACGACTCGTTGCTCAAGGATACAGTCAACAAGAAGGAATTGACTACAACGAAACATTTGCTCAAGTTGCTAGACTTGAAGAAATACGTTTACTAATATCCTTTTCAGTAAATCATGACATCACTCTATATCAAATGGATGTTAAGAGTGCATTCTTAAATGGCTATATATCAGAAGAAGTTTATGTCAAACAACCTCCTGGGTTTGAAAATTCAGAAAAATCAGACTTTGTTTTTAAACTTAAAAAATCACTCTATGGTTTAAAGCAAGCTCCCAGAGCTTGGTATGATAGATTGAGTAAATTTTTATTAGAAAACAATTTCACCAGAGGAAAGGTTGACACAACTCTTTTCTGCAAAACATATAAGAATAACATTCTTATTGTTCAAATCTATGTTGATGACATTATTTTTGGTTCTGCTAACTCTTCTCTATGTGAAGAATTTTCAAAGTTAATGCAGGCCAAATTTGAAATGAGCCTCATGGGAGAACTGAAGTTCTTCCTTGGAATTCAGATTGATCAAAAATCAGAAGGCACTTACATTCATCAAACCAAGTACACAAATGAACTCCTGAAGAAATTCAATATGACGGATTACAACATTGCTAAAACACCAATGCATCCAACTTGTGTCATGGGAAAGGAAGAAACAGGAGTCAAGGTGTGTCAAAAACTCTATCGTGGTATGATAGGTTCTCTCTTATATCTAACTGCTTCTAGACCTGATATATTATTCGGTGTACATCTATGTGCTAGATTCCAATCAGATCCAAGAGAATCACATATAACCGCTGTCAAGCGAATTCTAAGGTATCTGAAAGGAACAACTAACCTCGGCCTGATGCATAAGAAAACATCAGAGTATACTCTCTCTGGTTACTGTGATGCAGATTATGCCGGAGACAGATTAGAAAGAAAGAGCACATCGGGAAACTGTCAGTTCTTAGGAAGTAATCTAATCTCATGGTCAAGCAAGAGACAATCTACAATTGCTCTCTTAACAGCTGAAGCATAATACATATCGGCTTCCCTATGCAGTACTCAAATGCTATGGATGAAAAATCAGCTGGAAAACTATCAGATATATAAGAGTAACATTCCTATCTTCTGTGATAATACTGCTACTATCTGCTTAAGTAAAAATCCAATTTTGCATTCTAGGGCTAAACACATTGAAATAAAACATCACTTTATTAGAGACTATGTTCAGAAGGGAACTCTATGCTTAAAATTCATTGATACAGACCATCAGTGGGCTGACATTTTCACAAAACCTTAGTTGAAGATAGATTTCTAATCATTTTAAAACATCTGAATATGAAATACTGTTCAGAATAAAAACATTTTTCAGAACCTCATGTGTTTAGTCAGAGAAAAGTATTTTTAATCATCAGAACCAATTCCTTAACACTTTTCAAGTTCTGATAATTATATGACATGTCATATTTTCAGAAAAATTGCACGTGATTTAAATAAAACTAAGTCACTTTAACTACTCAAATTAAACAAACAGCATTTCTCTCGAGATTGACTCTACTTTATCACATTTATTAGCTTATCCCTTCAAGAATGTATCTATCCTTTTAAAACCCTCGGAAATTTTTTTTAACCCTAAATAGTTAATCGACTTTCATCTATTTCTCTCTCTATCTATCATTCCCTCAAAATCAACTTAAAGCTCAATCCTCATTCCTTCTCACCATCGCAAGGATGAATACTCATCAACAAGATATTGTTCAGATCTCCCAAGAACTACCATCCTCATCCATCGCACCCTCTACTACTCTCACAATGACTGAACCAGTTGCTTCAGATTCATTAAATCTTCCCTCAATTGATGCAAACCATGTCACCCAGAAAACTCACTCTGTGACATGTGTGACACATGCAAACAATCTAACTGTTCTGAAAGAGCTAGACGTCGATTTCAACAATCTCTCTAATAATGGGTTTAACCTAATCGATCAATTAGATGCTCAAGAATGGAAGAATTACTTTGATAGACTAAGAGGTCCATGCTTTGATGATCTAGTAAAAGAATTCTGGAGACATGCAGATACATACGATTTCCATGTGGTATCCTTTGTTCTAGGTCAGAAGATTATCATCTCTGAGAAATCTATTTCCGAATTGCTGGGAATGAAGTTCTTGGAAGGAAAGAGGGTGTACGGAAAAACTGAGAAATCTGAGTCAATCATCAACAAAGCTATCTTCAAAAGCTGTAAATCAGGAACAACGGACTACAAGAGTAAAAACTTGCGTGACAACCTAAGGATCTGGCACAAGATCATTCTTGGATGCATCAATCCAAGACCAGCGAAGAGTGCTACAGCTTTTGCCAACGCAAATAAAAAACACATGCTGTACTACTTGCACAAACATGAGAAAATGTGCCTTCCCTCCATCATGTTCTACTATTTAAGGGATATGGTGTGCAAAACAAGAACAACGGCCTCACCAGAAAAGAAGATTGTCAACTACATCCCTTTTGGAAGACTGATCTCTGACATTCTGGTTGAAAGCGGATTAGTGGATTATCTGACCAAGGAAGCAAAGTTTGCGGAATATCTAAATGAAAAAGTTGGAGAAGCTTTCAATGCTGTAAACCTTAAACATATGAAGATGATTGCAAATGTAGAGGTGAAACCAACACCTATTTCCTCTAACACGGTGAAAAAGATCAGGAATTCAGTGGAAAACTATCCATTCTACCGCAAAGAGGATAATCCAACAACCATTGCCTCTTACATTACCATTATGAGAGAAGCAGAATCTAAAATTGAAGAAGTTGTCCCTCAGTCAAAGCATATTACTAGAAGTAAAAGGAAGCTTGCTGAAGAAGATGCGGAGTGTAAAAAGAAGAAAAAGGATGAAACTAAAATCTCTAGAAAAGAAGCCCTTCTTCTTGAGAAAATCAATAAAGTTAATGCAAATCCATCTGTTGTTGCACCATCTTCGTCAATCACCTCTACCTCCATTCCACAAGTAAGGTTTAAACCTCCATCTTTTTCTATTCCGTTACCAACCACTGATCAATCAATCAACAATCCATCAATAACTACCCCGATTCTGTCTGAGATTGTCTCTACCCATACTTCAACAACAACTACCTCAACAATTCAGCCAAATGAACCATCAAAACAAATCTCTGAATCCCATGCTCCCAATACTGAATCCAGTTCTAAGGGAACTTCCTATGAATCTCTAGAAATTGTCTTACCTGAAAACCTCATGAACTCTGACAATCTAGAAGTAACCTCTCCTAACAATCAACAACAACCATCTGAATCGGCTGCTACTGAGATTAACTTACCTCAGCAACCACCACTTGAAACCAACTCTGCCGAATCTAATCTCGCTCTGGTTGTCTACAATGCTCCACCTCCAACATCCTTTGAAGAATGTACAAGTCAATTTCATGACAAAGCAATTGAGATGTTTGCTAAGCTGAGAGCAGAACTTTGTACAAGCACAGAGCTCATAGAACTTGAGAATGCCTCTCAAAGTTTTCAAAAATGGCTAGACATGGAACTTACAAGAATTGTAAGTTTCTCCAACACAGCCATAACTACTGAACTAGCAAAATCTAAGGAGAGATTAGAAGCTGAGGCAAGAATCAAAGTACTCAAGTTCTTGGCTGCCAAACAGAGAGAAGATGAAGAAAAGGCTGCTAAAGAAGCAGAAGAACAAGCTGCTAGAAAGGCACAAGAAACTGCTGAAGCTGAAAGAACCAGAGAAAGTACTATGATTGCTTCCACCTCTGATCCTGTCATCAAACGTCTGGGAGACGCCATCGGTGAAATCAGAATTGAACAGAAGAACTTCAGAGAAAGGTTTGACAAGCAAGATACTGTCAATGAAAATCTGCAGATCATGATTAAGAAGATTTGGGACAAGATGTCCTCTGACAGCAAATAAACCTCTATTTTTTCTTTTAAGCTTTAGTTCTGTGTTTTTCACCCTTGGACATCCCTGTTTTAATCTTTTTGATTTATGACAAAAAGGGGGAGAAAGTATGAATGTGATAATTTTGATCCTATAGTCATTCTCTGAAAAACAATGCTGCTTACATGCTAAAAGATAAATCTGTCATCTCTATTAGATTATTTTTTTGTATTTTTTTCCATGCAGATAACTCAGAACTCTGATGATGAAGAAAGACTCAAAAGGTTAATGAAGTCAGGGGAAGCCCGAGCACGAACCTTAATCAAATCCAACACTCAGGGGGAGCACTTCATAAAAAGGATAAGCTATCCTAAAAACCTTTTTCCCATATTCTTTGTGCTATATATTTATATATCAAAATTGTGTCATCAAATACATAGTTTTGTCATCATCAAAAAGGGGGAGATTGTGAGAACAACATTTAATTCTGCAATATTATCTCTAAGTTTTGATGATAACAGATGAATATTTGTATGAACAATTTTGCGCAACTAATGTTGTTATTCGTGAGAACCTAGCAAACAGATTCTGCTTCCGTGAATTGGCGCAATACTTAATGAAAGATGCTTCGAAGAACTAAACTCAATTCGAAGATAAGACAAGATTCACATAACTCTGATACGAAAGGAAAAGAGAATGAATTTAGAAGATCAAGAAACAAGGGTTCTGATGGAACGAAGTCCAAATGCTGAAGCCTCACGATTTTCTATCAAGGTTCTGAAGACCTACCCAAAGTCGACTCTCATGCTTCAATCAAATATTATCAGAAGCCTCTGAAGATATGAAGAAAGTGGATTTAGAGAAAGAGGTTCAAAAGACAAGTTCTGAAGATTCTGGAAGCGCAGAGCTGATGATTCGAAGACTTGATAATCACAAGAACCATACAATGTTTTCTCTTCCTACTCACGCTCACAAAAAGCCTCTGAAGTTGAGAAGCCAAGAAAACCTGCCACATCGTACAGCTGTACCACATTACAACGTTAAAATTCTCGAAGACTGTGCGAAATACAAACAAGGCAATCTGACACAGACAGGACGCGCTGCATGCAGAAGATTTGGTACCTGTCCTCACGCTTCTAGCCGTAAGCCTACTTAGCTCTCATGATTTCATTTCAACGACTCTTTTCACTCGGCTATAAAAGCAAGCTCAAAGACTTGAAGAAAGACACACATGCGAACTGCTACAATACATTTTTAAGTCTGTTCTTTCTGAAGTCATTCATGGTCTAAAATCTTGTTTACGTTATCAGCTTGATAAGAAGCAATTCTCTGTAAACTCATTGTGTTTGATCTTAAAGTTGTATTCCTTAAGAGAGTCTTAGTGATTAGATCTCTTGAGAAGTCTAGGACGTGTGTCTTAGAGGTTGTGCCTTGAGTAAGACCTGTGTGGTTGGATTACTTGAGAAGTCTAGAACGTATGAGTTCTAGAGGTTGTTGTTAGTCACCAGCAGTGTAGCTCGTGCAGTGTACTATTCTGTTAAATAGTGGATTAAGACCTCGTTGAGAGAGGCAAAATCACCTTGGCGGGTGGACTAGACTAACTTGAGAGATTCTCAAGTGAACTAGTATAAACATAACGTGTTTATATCCTTTTGTTTAACTAAGTTGTTGTTCTTTAGAAAAGGGAAAAATGTTTTAATAAGAAAGTTATTCAAAAGAAACGACTATTTTGAAAAACCAATTCAAACCCCCCATTTCTTGCGTTTTTCACACCTTCATAGGGGGCACTGTTGTACCGGAGACATCACCGGAGGACGGAGGTGATTGATGGTCGAGGAGGCAGATCAAGCAGAGGAGGTAGATGAGAGATTGTCAGGCACACGTAGTAATTGTCTGTTATTCTTTTGTTGTAGTACTATAGTTTTTACTTTATTTTTGACATTGTTACTACATTTTGGACCTCAATTGTACGACATTTTCTTATTATATATCTATATTATTTTCGACACACTCAGTATTAGTCTCTTATTATTTTGCACGACTATTTTTTTTTATTTGAGATCGTGTGTACGCCATACTTCATCTGAAAACAAATACACAACTTATAGTAAAAAACAATTGTTCTAATATACTTCAGAGATGTATCTTCGGAATATTACCAGAGATGCATCCCTAGAACAATTTAAATGTATGGATTATGGGTGACATGTTTTGAATGTTTAAAATTGTTCCGGAGATATATTTCTGAAATATGTCAACATTTATTCAAAAATGAGGTGCGTCCCGAAATATATCTCTGAAATCATAAGACATATGTAAAAATTCACATGGTGTATTAAAAACATATAAGGTACAATAAAAAATTATCTTCCACATATTCTTTAAATAAATCTTTCATTAAACACATCAAATCTTGTTTCCATTACTTTTCCTAATGAAACACAAATTATGCACTATCATATTTTTAAAATTCTTATATCTCAATATTGTTTTACATTTAACTTATTTCCATTTTAGTCTTATATTTATTTTAAGGGTGACTGAATCACTACACTGCAAACTTATTTTCTCACCATACTCTTATACCATTCAGTGTTACCAAAAGAAGATGATGGAGAATGTGAAGCACCTCAAACTTATTTTAAGGGTTTCTTAATGCACCATTCAAGTTTTTTAGGCACCACGTGAAATTATTTTTTTGCCCCCTGATTCCGGATGTGCACATCTGGACGCACCAAATATTTAAAAAACTCATAACTTTTCCGGATATGCATATCCGAAAATAATTCTGATGTGCACTTCCGGAAGGATTTCTTATTAATTCGCGCCAGACCTTCTTCCTCCCCCTCATTCTTCAATTTTCCATTTTCCAAACTCTCTCAAACTTTCTCAAACTCTCAAATTTTCAATCCCACAAATCTCGATTTTTTCCACTCGAGTTCAGCGCAGAGCAACTTCTACAACGATCAAGACACTCCAAATCCACCGTATCTCATTTTAATCGGTAACTTTTTAAATTTTAGAGTTTCGGAGTTATTTTTGAGTAATCGATTTAGAGTAGACATTTAGGTGTAGAAATTGTTAGGTTGTATGAATAACATAGGTTAGAGACAATGTAGGTCATTTTTACTGCTTCAAACGGACGATCAGGGCATTAAAATGCCCTTTTGCATGTTACAGTGGCCATGACTGCCATTTTTAAACTTTAAAAAAGTACTGGATGTGCAGATCCGGAAATATTGTAACGTTTAGTTTTCTGAGTGTTTCCGGATGTGCACATCCGGAAATACCCAACATTAAAAATTATGTGTCCTTCCGGATGTGCACATCCGGAAATACCCAACGTTAAAAATTCTGTGTCCTTCCGGATGTGCACATTCGGAAGACTTTTTATTTTTATTTTGTTTGTTTGTTTTTGTTTAATTATTTTACAAAAAAATTTAATTTATTTATTATGCTTTGCAGATTAGATGGCTGGCAGAGACGATCGTACCATACATGGACGAACAGCTCAACACGCATCTGTCCGACGTGAGCGGATGTAGTCTACAGCCGAGGCTTCCGACGCAGAGGGAGTTGGGGTAGCCCCTACAGCTGAGGGACATCCTACACCACATCCTACACCACAGCCATCCACATCACAGGTTCATGCCACTTCCACATCACAGGTTCAGGCCACTCCCCCGTCAGCCGCCGATTCTACATCTCGGAGGCGTCGGGATTCTACTGCTAGTTCATCAGGGTCCCAGCCCGCACGCAGGCGACGTCGGGAGACTCCAGCTCCATCAACTGCTCCTCCTCGTTCCCCTGTTCCTGTTCCTGTTCCAGAGGGTGATCACCCAGCACATGAGGGTGCTGACGCTGATGACGATTTCAATGAGCAGGGCGGTTACCCCGGGGGACCGTCTGATATGTCCCTACTCGTGGGGTACTCTGAGCATACTGCCAAATATGTCTGGCTATGACAGGTAACCTTTCTCGGTTTATTTATAGAATTGTATTCGTTGAAAATATGTTCATTTGTAACATTGTTTTATTTGGAAATTTTCAGGAGAAGGATTCACAGAAGTTCTATAACCATGGGGGCAAGGTTATGGACATGATTGAGATGCTGCCAGAGGCTGAGTGGTTCATATCTGCACTTGCGGAGTCTGGTCTTGGAGGCCTGTCTAGGATTGGGTATTCCCAGATCCAGTACGGTATCCTGATGGCATTTGTTGAGAGATGGTTCTACACCGTCTCATACTCATGCATGGTTCCCACTGTTGAGGGATCGCCACCCAGACCTGCTCATCAGGAGATATTAGAGGAGCGACAGTCTCAGCTGGACCACACTCAGGATGTCCTACCACGCTGTCGTCAGATAGAACAGATAGCGCAGCAGGCCATTGCGGACGGTCACCTCCCTGAGGGCTCTGGTGCCAGATGTCGTGGACAGGATTATTGCGATTGCTCGGGGGGCATTTCAGTACCGCAGACATCGATCCAGGATGGCGGGTAGGGGCAGAGGAGCAGGGGAGACATGAGAGATCCTTCGCCATACGCAATAGTTTTTTGTTTGATGTATTCTATTTATATTAGATGTATGCGCTGTATTTTGACAGAGGTTTATTTTATATATATATATATAATTTTATTTTATATATTGATGTTGTCAAATGTATATTAAGTTGCGACGATATATTAACATATGCGACCACGCAACAAAACCGATTTTAAAAAAAAAAATTAAGTTCTGCTGTTTTCCGGATCTGCAGATCAGGAATGTTACCGGATGTGCACTTCCGGAACGCATCAGCGTTTTTAAAAAAAATGATGCGTCCGGGTGTGCACATCCGAAATCAGGGGGCAAAACTGAAAATTCAGATGGTGTCTAAGAAACAAAGGTGGTATGATAAGAAATCCTCTGATTCTCTAAATCCTCAATTACCATACTATTCAATTTAATTTTTACTTCTGTCACTTGTAATAATGATGATAACTCTAGTCCTAGCAAACCTTAATTCTATTTCAATTGTTTTTTTTTATATTTGCGGCATTATAGGTTAGTTTATCCCTCCTATCATATCTCCTAAACTGTGTCAATATTTTTTATAAACATTAATACAAATTTGATATGTAATTCATGTTATTTACAAAAACAATGCAAGCTTTCGTTTCCTAATACCTCCTCCACTACTTTACATGCCTTTGATCTAGTGCATCTATGCATGGCCCCAACTTCAACCAAAAAAAGCTATCACATGAACATAAATTCATAATGTATAAATTGCTATGCATATAAGTAAGACATGTCTCCTTAGACTAGAGCAACGACCATATATACCATATCTTCAATTCCATGGCTTCTGCATCAGGCTTGAACCGCACATAATCAATAATGCATCAGGCTTCTGCATCAGCCTTCAAGCGCAAAAGTTTAGTCCATTATGTGATAAAATCTCATGATCTTTCTTACCTACTCATCTTGAGACTCATAACAAAGTGGTGCACAAAGGAATCCTCTGCATCAACTCCCAAGTTTAACTGTGACTGGCTAACACCGCAGGCTTTGTTGGCGTATCACCGCCACCAGAAACAGCATGCACATTTCTTATCTGTTGCCATGGCATCATCACCAGAATTCTTATCCATTGCATGCAAGTGCTTATCTTCACTTATATTTTCATCTTGAGCACGACCTATAACATTTTTGCCACCTATCATATCAATTTTACAACCACCAGAAACACCAACATTCTTATCCACAGCATCCCCGTTCTTATCATCACTCACATTTTCACTTATATTTTCATCTTGACCCCGACCATCAGCATTGTTGTCCACTGGCACATCAGTATTATCACCACCAGAGACACTGACATTCTTATCCACTGCATCCCCGTTCTTATTATCACTCACATTTTCATCTTGACCAAGACCAGTAGCAATGTTTTCCACTGGCACATCATTATTATAACCACCAGAAACACCAACATCCTCCTCATCATGACCATAAACAATAACATCCTCTTCACACACTACAATGCAGTTTTCCATTTCTTGGTTGATCGATTCATCATATAAGAGAGATATTGTTGTCTTCTCTACAATAAATCCCTCCCCAAAAACAACCATAACCTCCACTTCGTTACCAGGTTCTAGATTTGATGTTATATTCAGCCAATCCCCATCCTCAAAGGAGATTAGTGTATCTCTTTTATAGACCTGAATGGTTGTTTTTGTGTAATTTATGATCAACATACTATGGCAACCTTCTGATATTATGTTGTCTGGGGAAGAGTAATAGAGGGCGAACAACTTCATACTCTTCAGGACACCTTTCTTTTCCGGGACAACAAACATTATAGAACTACCTTCGCAACTGAAGTTTGACCAATCGGATATATTGTCACAAGGGGGCAAAAATGAATCCCAAGTCCAATGTGCGGTCTGTACAATGAAAAAATCTTTCAATTACTGAGTAACAACTAGTTATTGAGAGTTTGTTAAGTCTTTTTGAATTGTTTGTTTTGAAATTTGAGATAAAGATTAGTTATGCTAAGAATAAGAAATGCATTTGAATTTATCAAGGAGTTACTCACACTCATTTCACAAACTACTAATGTAAAATAAGTTTGAAAACTTTAAGAATTAAATTAGTGTCTAGTTAAAAATAATTTTTAATAAATTAGATATTTGGAAGAGATAAGCAAACCTGTAAAATGCTGTCTTCGGCAATATTGGATACTTGGCTTTTCGTTCCCATTTGAATCAAGAAAGATTTCAAGTAATTCTTTGACCCTGAAGTGCGAACTTCACCAAGGCAATCATCAATTAAAGGAGAAGGAAATGTATCAGAGATTTGTGACGTAGTTGCCCTTGCATCCAACTTATGACAATTTGTAGCTTTTAATACATCCAAAATATTTGCTACATCTCGACTTAGTTGTTGTTTAGAGCCACACTCTACACAAAGACTTCGAAGCTTTGGAAGGTCCTTGAAAGTACCAAGAGATGACGTGGGCACATATGTTTGAACTAGGGATATCAAATTCTTTGATGGTGACATCCAAGACTGAATGATAGAAGGAAATACATTACGTGAAAACCCTTCAAAGCCACATAAAGAAATGTATCCAATGTTTTTCGATCTTACTATTGAAAAAGGCACTTTTGTTATTGCAGTCTTATCTGCAATCAAGGTTGTCAATGATTCCATTTGTTCCATGTCTTCCTCCAATTTGTTGATCATGGAACATCCGGAAAGAATCAAAGTTTCTAGAGATTTTAATTTATAGATGCTTCTAGGAAGTTTTCGAAGACCTGTGCAATCTGCCAAATTTATAAGAAGAAGATTACGGAGAGATCCAATGCTATGGGAGACCCTAGACAAACTTGGACAGTCTTTGAGTATTAACTTTTCAAGATTAGGCAAGTATGAAAAGTCTGGGGTTTCAGTCAAATTCCGAGAATGACTAAGATTAAGAATTTTTAGACTCTCTAGCATCTGCAAGAAAATAATAAAAAAAACGAGATAATAATAGTAAGAGAAGTTACAAAAAAAATGTATATTGGAACTTGGAAGCTATGCTATTCACCACTAAACTAGACCATGGTATGTATCAATCACATATTTGTTTAGCTGTTGGTTTTATTATCACTAAAGACTGTTTAATAGTTATATCAGTATTGATTTTTGCTTTAATTATAGGTGCATATATAATTTGTGAAGGTGATAACCTTAAATGATTTAGTTTATGAAAGTGCTTGTATCTACAAATTTGTCGATTTTTAACATTTGTTAGTGAGGTGGAATTGACATGACACATTTTACATTCTTGTAACAGAAATATTACATCATTTGCAAACATAGAGGCCACTTAATGTTACACATGTGAAGCTAACATGTCATGTCATGCCATGCCTTCTATTTATTATATCAAGATGTCCGTGGAACATAGCAGCGCAGCGAGAAAGAATTGGGAGGAAGAGTTTTCACTGTTTTCTCCACTCAAATTGATACTCTAATACATGATGCTTCAGAACATGAATTTGGGCAAAACTTTCAAAATATGAAAAGTGTGCCATTTAATTTCGTAGTTGTATATACACTTACCTTCGTTCTTGTCTACATATTTAAACTTTCACTAAAATAATTGAGTTTAAATCGAAGTCTATTTTTATTTATTTAACAAACAACACCACTAATTAATTTAGGATGTGTTAGTGTCATTTTTAACTGAAACTTTAACTGAAGTGAAGTTTTGGAACCTCAATACACAAAATTGACAAATTTCTTAAAATGTGTGTATTTGTGAAATGAGCTTTTAATAAGAGATGGAGGAGGTAGTACAACTTTTGGGCATCCTAATTCACCAATAGAACAACCTAACTTCTTGCTAAAGGTGCATTATACAAAACTTAAAGAGCTACATGAGACAATAAATTTAAATGTATTGCATCTGGAAAATATGATTAGTGAAAAAAAATCACAAGCTCAGCACAATAATAAACAAAATTTGTGTACCTGGCTCTTCTTCCATATTTGTTTGAGATTGCTATGTTTTAATTCCATGACAACAAGACTTCCTTGCTGAAATCCTGCAGGAGTGTAAGTTGACGGAAATCCATGCCAGTACAGCCACCTAAGTTCTCCTGAAAGATATTTAAAATCTCCATTAAGCTGCACCCCAGCAAGTTGAAGCAATCTGAGTTTATTCATCTGCTTAAATGCTTTGGTATTCAAACAAACTGTATTTTTATCTGGAAACTCCAAAGTCAGACCCTCGACAACTTTTGTTCCCTGAAATTAAAAAAACAGAGTAACATAAAACTAGAGGTGAAAGTTGGAGATCATATCATACAACAGGGTATGCGACTAAAAAAATCTTGAATCCATAATACAAAACGATGGAGAAATAGAAGGAGACGTAAACAATCAAGTTCAAGTTGGGTGGTTGAAATGGAGGAGGATCTCAGGTGTTTTATGTGACAGGAAAGTACCGCTCAAACTAAAGGGATAATTTTATCTGGCAGTTGTATGACTGACGATAGTGTACAAGACAAAATGTTGGGCGATAAAGAACCAACACGAAAATAAAATAAGTGTAGCAGAGATGGAGGTGTGTGGTAAGATTAAATGAGATAAGATTTGAAATGACAACTTTAGAGAAAGTGTTACGAATTTCTCCTTTGTCTTCTATTTTTATAGATATCAACACCTTTGGCACCAACAAAGAATAAGCCTAGTAATTCAATCTAGTTTATCTGAGTAGAATGAAACCTTGCCTAGTCAATAAACACCTTTAATCACCTCAATCATAAGTAAATACTTATCCACAAAGTTTGAGATGGAGGGCATTGAGCAACTCAAGGATTTCTTGAGATTTAGGTGGTCTAGTCTACTCAAAGCAAGAACTTTAATCACCTAAATCATAAGTAAATACTTGATCTTTTGTAGGAAACAGACAAGTTTGGATGCAAACCTGTGAGTGTTTCTATTTAACAAAATCACAATGTATTTTAAAGAGGAAAGTGCCATAGTTAGGCAAATCCCAATATCAAAGACCTATGGAATCGACACACACTAGGGTGAATTTAATCACAAAATGTGTTTTGAAGAGGAAAGTGTCAAAGTTAGACAAAAGTCCAATAACAAAGACGTATGGAATTGGCACACATTAGGCTGAATTTAGCTTATTCAGTCCGTGTGGTGAGTCCATTCATGCATGATATAAGGGTGCACCACTAGCAAGTTGTAGACAGTGTTATGAGTAACTCAAATTTAGTTCAAGGAGAGGGGCTTCTTTAAAAAAGATGGAAACCTAACTCTGAAGACTTACTGATGATCATTATGCAGGTTCAATGAATGATGAATAAGAAGCAAAGTCTATTAGCTCGATAAGTGCTGGAGCGGAATTTAGAGTTGTGCCACAAGAAATTTGTGAGTTATTGTGGATGAAAATTCATCGGTTAGTATTATTAACAATCTTGTTCAGACAAATCATATTGGTCAGTATTTCATCAAAGAAAAGCTAGAGAGAGGATAAATGGCTACAACCTACATTTTTTTTGGACATTAGTTGGCATATGTGTTAACAAATAGATTACCAACAGAGCGTTTCAACCAACTTCCTTTCAAGCTTAAAATGATATAAATTCATTTACCAACTTCAGGAAAACTGTTGTAAATAATGTGTATTTGTAATTATTAGTACTAATTCTTTCTGGCTTACTAATCAGACCTGGTAGGTTTAGAATAATCTCTATAAATGATTTAATGTTTGTTGGGAATAAGGATGTCTTGAAACAAAGTATTAAACGGTTTCTTTATAGGCAAGAAACACACAAGGGTTAGTGTTAACGGAAAAACAAGGAAAACACAACAAGGATTGGTTACTAACTGCTATTCTTTCCTTTCTCCTTAAAACAAGGATTACAAGTATACAAGAATAACAAACTAACCACTCTCACCCTTATTAGGTTTTGTCACACTTCAGAATGAGAGACTAGTATGCTATTTATAATAAAACCTAGCACATTAATCTAATGAGCCTTTAACAAATTACCCATTACAAGCTAACTTAGGGTACAAGCTAACTTAAACAATTGGATCCTTAGCACAAGACCCAATTCGACATGCTAACAAACCTAGCAATATTAACTAATGCATGTTAGAACAAACTTCGATTACAACACGCATTACTCCGACAACAGCATGCGAACAGACTTCGATCTCATGCTTAATTCCTGTCGAACCAGAAGCTACCCTTCGACCATACTAGAGTTTGATCCAATATCTCACAAATCTCCACCTTGGAACAAACTCTATAACATCAAGGAATTAACTAGCTTTCTTCATGCAGTTTTATCAACTGCATACAGTGGAAAAACTTGCAACTTGGCAACATCTTGGTGATCATATCAACAGCATTATGATCAGCCGAAACCTTCAGCACTTAGACTTCTCCACGCTCGATTACCCCTCTGACGAAATGCAGCCTCACATCAATGTGCTTGGTTTGCTCATGATAGGCTGAATTCTTCGACAGGTGTATTGCGCTTTGACTATCACATTTAACAGTGATAACTGGACCTTGAAGTTTCAGCTACTTTGCAAACCCTTCAAGCCATAATGCTTCCTTCACAGCTTCAGTTAGAGCGATATATTCCGCTTCAGTTGTTGATAAGGCAACAACCTTCTGAAGTGTTGCTTTCCAACTGATTGTTGTGCCAAACATAGTGAACACATATCCAGAAATAGATTTTCTGGAATCCATACAACCTGCATAGTCAGAGTCGACATATCATTCGATTGCTGCTTTACTATCTTCACCCAAGGCTCTACCATAAATTAGAACTCTATTCAGAGACTCATTTATGTACCTTAGAATCCACTTCAATGCTTGCCAATGAGCCTTTCCAGGATTCGACATGTACCTGCTTACAAGGCTCACTCCATACGCTATGTATGGCCTCGTACAGACCATAGCATACATCAAAGAACCCACTATACTAGCATATGGAATGCTACTCATATAGATTCTTTCAGCTTCAGTACTCGGACTTTGAGTAGTACTAAGCTTAAACTGAGGATTTGTCGGAGTCACAACAGGCTTTGAATTCGACATACCAAACTTGTCGAGAAGCTTACGTAGGTATGTCTCTTGAGATAAGCACAACTTCGACTGCTTTTTATCTCTTCGGATGTCAATCCTAAGAATCCTGGACGCAACTCCTAGATACTTCATGTCGAACTCCTTACTGAGTTCAGTCTTCACCTCCATTACATCCTCAACACTGTTGCTAGCTATGAGGATATCATCCACATAAAGCAACAAAATAACAAGTGAGTTTCCATGTCGAAATCTAAAGTAAACACAATGATCGAACTGGCTCCTAGTGAAACCAATATGTGCCATGAACTTGTCGAATCTCCTGTTCCACTGTCAAGGAGATTGTTTCAGGCCATACAAGGACCTATTCAGCTTGCACACATAGTCTTACTTATCCTTTTCTGCATACCCTTCAGGTTGACGCATCAGGATCGTTTCATCTAGATCACCATACAGGAAGGCTGTCTTCACATCCATTTGCTCAAGTTCCAAGTCGAACTTTGCCACCATAGCTAACAGCATTCAAACGGATCTATACTTTACAACAGGCGAGAACACATCATTGAAGTCGACTCTTTCTTTCTGAGTGAACCCCCTAGCAACCAACCTTGCCTTAAAACGCTTCGACATCACTCTTTCGATTCCTTCCTTGACCTTGAAAATCCACTTACAACTAACTAACCTTGCTCCTACAGGTTTCTCAATCAGCTCCCAAGTCTTATTATCATGAAGAGATTTCATCTCGTCATCCATGGCTTTTCGCCATTCAGTCTTGTTTCGCCTCCTTATAGCTTCCTTGTAATCTCTAGGTTCTTCGTCGAGAACCTCACTTGCAGAGATTAAGGCATAAGCTATAAGATCTGCATACCCAAGTCTCTGAGGTGGCTTGATGACTCTCTTCGACCTGTCTCTTGCAAGCAGGTAGTCATTATCAGTCTCCTCATCTTCGACAGCAGCTTCTGCTTCGTCTTCGACTTCATCTGGGGTACGCAATTCAGCATCAACATGCTCCACCTCAACAGGAATCTCTTCCTATTCCAGCTCTTCGTCAGCATCCTCAGTTTTCTTGAAAGTCATCTCTGCTTCATTGAAAACTACATCTCGACTGGTGATACACCTCCTGTGACCTGGCTCTAGGCACCATAGCCTATAAGCTTTGACTCCTTCAGGGTATCCCATGAACATGCATTTTAGAGCTCTAGGTTCAACCTTGTCTTGCCTAATATGAGCATAGGCCACACAGCCAAATACTCTGAGTCTGTCGAGACTAGGTGGTTGTCCCGACCAAACTTCTTCAGGTGTCTTCATATTAACGTCGTCGAAGGACATCTGTTTATCAGATATGTTGTTGTCGAAACAACCTCCGCCCAAAACGCCTTCTTCAATCTAGCACTAACCAACATGCATTTAACCCTTTTAAGGATTGTTTGATTGAATCTCTCAGCTAGGCCATTTTGTTGGGGAGTACCTGCTACAGTCTTATGCCTTGCAATCCCAGACTCAACACAGTAACTGTCGAACGCTTCATCGCAGAACTCCAGGCCATTGTCGGTTCTCAACCTCTTAACCTTTCTGCCAGTTTGAGTTTCGACCAGAATCTTCCAACTTTTGAAATTCTCAAAAGTTTCACCCTTCGTCTTCTGAATGAATACCCATAGCTTTCTGGAATAGTCATCAACGATGGATAGAAAATACCTTGCACCTGAGTGTGAAGGATTCCTTGCAGGCCCCCAAAGATCAGCATGAATGTAATCCAGGGATCCATGTGTTCTTTGCTTGCCTTTGTTAAACTTCGCCCTACAGGATTTACCAAATACACAAGATTCACAAAACTCTAACTTTTCGACTTTGTCACCACCTAACAGGTTCTGCTTCCCCAATTCGACCAGGTCTCTTTCGCTGACATGGCCCAATCTCATGTGCCATAATTCTGTCTTCGACACAGGTTTCGTGGATGCAACATTTGTCGAACCACTTACAACCTCAGCCTCAAGGGTATACAAGCCTTGTCTTTTCACGCCTCTCAAGACTTCCTTCGACCCCTTCATGACTCTTAGGATACTTTTCTCTCCTTGAAAAACATATCCCTTTCTGTCGAATTCACCAAGAGAAATCAGATTTCTCTTCAAATCAGGTACATACCTGACTTCATTCAATAGTCTTATTGACTCATCACGGAGCTTGAATCTCACAGATCCAATACCTGCAATTTTGCAAGCTTTGTTGTTTCCCAGCAGCACTGATCCACCATCTTGATCACATAGCTCCTTGAACAAATCTTTGTTTGGAGTCATGTACCAAGTGCAACCTGAATCCATAATCCACTCTTTTCTTGAGTCGCTGCTTGAAACCACTAGGACATCAGATGAGTCGAAGTCATCTTAAACAATGGTTGTGTTGCCATTATCCTTACCTCCATGATCTTTCAGGAGTTCAGGGCACACCTTTCTTGTGTGGCCCTCCTTCTTACAGTGATAACATCGAAAACCAGATGTTTCGCCACTATAAGACTTCTGTTGACTTTTACCTTTCTTCTTGTCGAACTTACCATCCTTTCGCAAGAATTTTCTCTTAACGGCCAAACCTTCACCAACCGTCGAAGGTTTATGCTCCTTTCGTTCGTTCAGGTCCTTAGAATACAAGGCTGATTGAACTTCTTCAAAGGTCAGAGACTCCCTTCCATACAAGAGAGTTTCTTTGAAGTGAGCATGTGTTCTAGGCAAATCACACAACAGCAACAATGCTTGATCTTCATCATCGATCTTCACATCAATATTTTCAAGATCAAGAATCAGCTTGTTGAACATATCCAACTGTTCAGCCAGCGCTTTATCTTCACTCATCTTGAATGAATACAGGGCTTGCTTCAGGTAGAGTCGATTCACCAAAGATTTGGTCATGTACAAGCTTTCAAGCTTTACCCATAACCCCGATGCCATCGTCTCCTTTGATACCTGTCGAAGAACCTTATCACCAAGGCTCAACAATATTGCGTTGTGTGCTTTCTCTATCATGGTAGTCTTTTCTTTTTCCATTAACGCAGCGTCCATGGCTGCCATTCCCTTCAACGCTTCCAAACAACCCTGCTGAACCAGTAGGGCTTTCATCTTCAAGCGCCACAGACCGAAGTCGTTCACTCTGGTGAACTTCTCGATCTCATACTTTGTTGAAGGCATCTTCTCCACGCTCACCGCACCAATTTGTTGTGAATAAGGATGCCTTGAAACAAAGTATTAAACAGTTTCTTTATAGGCAAGAAACACACAAGGGTTAGTGTTAACGGAAAAACAAGGGAAACACAACAAGGATTGGTTACTAACTGCTATTCTTTCCTTTCTCCTTAAAACAAGGAATACAAGTATACAGGAATAACAAACTAACCACTCTCACCCTTATTAGGTTTTGTCACACTTCAGGATGAGAGACTAGTATGCTATTTATAATAAAACCTAGCACACTAAACTAATGGGCCTTTAACAAATTACCCATTACAAGTTAACTTAGAGTACAAGCTAACTTAAACAATTGGATCCTTAGCACAAGGCCCAATTCGACATGCTAACAAACCTAGCAATATTAACTAATGCATGTTAGAACAAACTTCGACTACAACACGTATTACTCCGACAACAGCATGCGAACGGACTTCGACCTCATGCTTAATCCCTGTCGAACCAGAAGCTACCCTTCGACCATACTAGAGTTCGATCCAATATCTCACAATGTTTATACCTCATAAACATTGACACGAACACCGAATATGACACAACATTGACACGTCGACGTCTGCCATAATTTGAAAATTTAAATAAATTAAACGTAATCACAAGTGTCGTTGTCGGACACTGACACGTTTCAAATACCTAACATGCCTTTATTCAAAGGTGTCAGTGCTACAGAGATTTGTAATCTATTTACAACTCTGAAATACATGATATTTACTTTCTACAGAAACCATAGATGAAGTTCTCTAATTAGTAATTACCTTTTGCTTTGACAACATATCAAAGACTTCCTCACGGCGCCACAACCTACTGCGGTTCACAGGATCAAATGGCGATTCCTCATAAATTATTTGTCTTCCCATGTCTCTCAGCAAATCATGCATTCTAAGCTTGTTCCTGCTGTCAACAGTTACAAGGCTTCGCTCTACAAGGACTTTAATTCCGATTTTAGCAAAATATCCACATGCATTTAATATTAGTATGACATCATTTCGGTCCATCCCAATAAAATAACAAGCTATATCAAGAAATATTTGTTGCTCTGTAACATCTAAACCATCGAAGCTTACTCTTAGCTTCTTCTGTACTTGATCATGGGGGATACATTTGAGTTTCTCCAAAACTTCGTGCCACTCTGTTATTTCACGGTTAGATAAATAGGAGCCAAGGACTTCAAGTGCTAGTGGCAATCTCCCAGAATAAGCAATCACATTGGATGAATGTGTAGCAAAATCTTCTCTCGGATTTGGTTGCTTGAATGCATGCCAACTAAAAAGCTCAAGAGATTCACTTTCGTCCATTTCTTCTATTTTATACACTTGATCAACTCTACACAATCTAAGAAGATGTATATCTCTGGTTGTAATGATGATTCTACTCCCTGGACCAAACCATTCTCGACTTCCACACAAAGCCTTTAATTGGTCCGATTCATTCACATCATCAAGCACAAAAAGTACCCTTTTTTGGGCAAGTCTTTGCTTCAACATATTTTTCCCTGATTCGATGTCACGTATCTTGAATGAAGTTGTTTTGTAAACATCACAAAGTACCTGTTGTTGTAATGAAACTTGATTAGTATCCGTTTTCCAAAATTCCCTTATATTCAAAAGGAAGCTCTTTCCCTCAAATTTGCTCCCAATTTGATTATAAATGGCTTTGGCAATGGTTGTTTTTCCCATACCCCCCATGCCCCATATCCCTAGAAGTAAAACATCTTCTGCTTTTTGGATATTTAATAGCTTAGTTGCAGCTTGCACACGAGATTCAATTCCCACGGGATGTTCAGCAACAAATAACTCTTTCCTGTCTAGCAAACGAGTAACATGTTCAACAATATCCTTGATATCACCACTTTCATTCCTATAAAATATGAACCACTGATAAGGTGCACAATCAATTGTATATATCAAAAAGAGAAGCGAAAATTATATGCAAGTATACATGCATATTTTTAAAAGAAAAAATTGCATTGGAATGGGAAATGAAAGAAAAGCACAAGCATCGTAAACCAGCAATCTGTTGTCATTATTATGAGTTAAGTTAATGAAATTTATCAAAAGCCACTCGACAGCAGTTTAAGAATCTCTTTCAAGTCTAGATTCACATGCATGTTCTGATATAATAATTATAATAGAGGATCAATATTAAGGCCACCATATCCTGTAGTGCCATGAGTGATGATTCAGTTAAAATGCAACCTCAAAAATACCAACATAGTTTTATTTGGTCTGCAAATCCTTATAGAAAAGAAAAGAGTAGGAGAAATTTGAGATAAGGATTCATGGCTTCCACAAACAGCTCACCATCAATTCAAGAAATTCCAAATGGAGGATTTACTAATACATACTTATCTGAGTAATTTCTAGAGATCCATCACATAAATAATATAATACATATAAGATAAAAACGTTATTATATTATAAACCTTACATAAAAATGTTGAACTTTTTAGAGATGTTTATGAAAAATAAAAGTTAATCCATATATGTTCACAATTACAAATCACAGAAAATATATTTAACATTTTATTCTCATTTACCATACTTCATAGAATTGTTTGTTTTCTAGTTAGAAACTACTCAAAAAGTCAAAATAGATTTTCATTACAATCAAATTTTCATATTTTGTAATTATTCTCAAATCTTTCAATAGGTATCTTAAAATTTCTTAAAGGTGATCATTTTTAAATTGAAAGTAATTTTTAAAATGGACAGAAAATATGACACCATCAAGGCCTAAGAATTTTAAAGAGTCACTGACAATATTCTAAAGGACAACAGTAAAAAATTAAAATAAATAAATAACCTGGAATCTACAAGTACAAACCCTCCTATGCCACCGATATCAAAGAGTTCTTTTCTCCAATTACTCTCAGTGGATTTGTCCACTGAGATTGTTGTTGATATAAGACCTTCAAAAGCTTTTCCAAAACGACCTTTCTGGTGACGTACTTCTGAGGGATCTACCTCATAGAACACTGGCACGACCACCAGACCCTTGACCTTGCCAATTTCCATGATCTTCTCCAACTCTAGCATACACCATCTAGAATTAGCATAATTTGTAGACAAAACAACGATAGAAATTCTAGACTGTCCAATTGCTCGCAACAGTGAGATTGAGATTTGATCTCCTCGTTGAATCTCGTCATCATCTTTGAATACATAAATCCCTACATTTTGAAGAGAGGAATAGAGATGTGACACGAACTTTGGCCGATTGTCTTCCCCTCTAAAGCTCAAAAACACATCATATATCTTTGGCTGAAACATCAAAAAATAAACAAAAAAACATAGCTTAGATGTATGGTTGTTGAGATTCTTGATCCCCCTGATACATCATCAACTATGAGGTTACCCATAAATTATTACTAGTAATTATCAATTTAGACTCATTAATTAACTTCCGATGTTCTTGTGATTAATATGAAACCAAATGTTAATAAATTGTTTTCATTAGTGATACAGAAAAAATCATACAATGGTGATACATAACACACGCGCACACACACCTGATCAGTCTTATGTTTTGATTCCCTCTTAATGATATCTCTTGCCATGGCTTGTAGCAGAACAGGCATTTCAAGTTTGTTATTCTCATCAATGGTTACAAAGCTCTTGTCTTCAAGGAGACTTATTTGAAGAGCTGTGTTTTGTGTTGACCTATTTAATGTTTGGAGTACATCATTTTGGTTCATCCCTATAAAGAAATGTGCTATATCGAGGAGTATGTGTTTCTCTTTGTCACTCAAATTACTAAAACTTTTTTCTAGAGCTTTTAGTAGTCCTGGAGCTGGAATGGAAAATCTTTGGAGACTCCTCAACACACCCTTCCATTCAAGTACTTCCTTTCCGCGCAAGAACAACCCAAAGGATTCAAGAGCAAGAGGTAATCCCCCACAATAAGCAGCTAGTTGTCTAGAAACTTCAACAAAATCTTCTCGGGGATACCATGCTTTGCCGGATGCACCCAGATTCAAAACCTCGAGCGATTTACTTTCATCGAGTTGCTTCACGGGATATATATGGTCAACTCCATGCTCCTTGAGTAGATGCCTGTCTCTTGTCGTGATGATTATTTTGCTACCCTCACCAAACCATTCATGACTTCCACACAAAGCATGTAGCTGCTCCAATTTATCAACATTGTCAAGTACAAGAAGTATTCTTTTATGTTGAGCACTTCGCTTTATGATCCCTTTCATTGATTTAATTGTGGGAATTTGCATATCTGGTCCGTTAATACAAGAAAGAAGTTTGTTTTGTAATGAAACTCTACCATTATTTTTTTCCCAAACTTTCCCAACGTCTTCGAGGAAGCACTTGTATTCAAAATAAAAATCAATCCGATGAAAAATAGATTGGGCAATGGTTGATTTACCAATCCCTGTCATCCCCCATATCCCTAGTAGGAGAGGAGAATTTGATTGTTTCAATAGCTGAACTACATCTTGCACACTAGATTTTATACCCGGTAAATAGGAAGTCGCAAAAACGTAGCCCTTAACACGTTGAACTATATCCTTAATACATACATATTTATACTTGTATAACTCATGAACAAGAGATGACCCGTGCGTGGGTTTGGGTTCGGTAGCTTTAGTGATCAATGCCACCCAAGTCATGAACTTATCTTCCTCTATAGAGATTTCCTTCATCGAAATTCTATCAATAAAATTATGAAAAGCCTCTCCCAACACACTTCCCTGTATAATTCTGAACGAGGTATGAACACCATCATAAAACACCGGAAGAACAATCAAATCGGAGGTTCTGCAACACTCGATTATTTTCTCAAATTCTCTAAAACACGAACTCGAATTAGCATAATTAATTGAAAATACAACTATAGCAACTTTGCATTCTCCAATTACATTCAGCACTGACTCTACCTGTTCCCCGTGTTGAAACCTCTCGTCTTCCCCAAAAACAAAAATTACAGCTTCTGAACTAAGATAGCTATAGAGACGGGGAACAAACTGTCCGGCTTCTGCAGCATAGAAACTCAAGAACACATTGTACCTCCTTTTGTTTGGATCAGCGCTAGATCTGGATTCAAAATTGCGAAGGGTTTGGGAGGAGGAAGTGAAAGAAGACATGGATGAAAAAATTTCCGAATGAGAGAATATGAAATATTCTCCGAAGAAGAAGAAATGAAGTGAAAGGATGAAGAAAAACTCTGTTTGAACACTGTAAGAAGAAATCAAGTTGCACAAGGCACGAGAAGAAGAAATCGAGCGAAGGAAGTCAGGGTTGCTTAATGTGAGTATTTACACTGTAAGCGAAGCATCGGTGAAAGTTGCACAAGTCAAAGTCGTCTCATATGATTCTCCGAACGAGAGAATCTGAAATTGAAGTGGAAGGGTGAAGAAAAACTGTGTTTGAATAGCAAGCAAGTCACGGTTGCTTAATGTGAGTATTTACACTGTAAGCGAAGCATCGGTGAAAGTTGCACAAGTCAAAGTCGTCTCATATGATTGCATTTTGGAGCGAAACATACAAAACAGTAGAGTGATTCAGGATAAAGTGTAGTTGTCCGTTAGGCTCAGTCGCTCAGAGTAGATAAGATATTTTAAGTGTCTTTGAATTGTCTAAAATTAAACTGAACTAAACTGATGTGCATATCCTTAAAACAATATATTCGTCCGGATATATGTTTAAAACAGTATGTCTAACAAAAACTTATATATTTGCTCGGATATATCCTTAAAGCAAATTGAATTAATCACATATCCTTCCTAATTCAGACTAGTACGATACCCGTGCGGATACCCGTGCATCCGCACGGGTAAATTTATTTGATAACTTGTACAGATAAATTTATTTAATATAATATAAATTGTATTTAAATGGTCATGTAAATTTTAAATTTAAATGAATTATTTAGTTATAAAATGAAAATTAATCATATAAATTTAATTGTATTAAATAACAATATAAAAAAATGACCCATGATAAGGAGAACAAAAATAAAAGGTAAATTTTATATTTGATAATAAAAAAAATGACTCATATATTATATTAATAGTGACCTGTGCAATGAAGAATTTTATTGTCATATTTATATTTATGTATATCTTAATCATCATGGTGTTGTTTATTTATAACATCTTAACATTTATGACATATATAATTATACAATAAATTATTATTAAAGCAAATTATATATTCTTTGATAAATATTCATTTTTTAACTAAGTAGTTAATAAAGATAATTTTAAAAATAATTGATCAATAAAATTAAAATTTACGTTTAACTTATTTTTACAATATTGAGAAACTCTTTTTTTAATATATCATTTACTTGCAATTTTATATTCATGTTTTAAAAAAATATAATTTTTTAGCCATATTCTTTAATTAATATTTAAAATTAAAATGTATTTTTTTTAGAAGTAAATATATATTTTGTTGACTTTTATCGGATGGATATGCGGCTCTAATTATAAATGTAGGGAATTTCTCAATACACCACCCAAGTTTCTAAGGCACCATGTGAAATTTCATTTTTGCCCCCAGATTCCGGATTTGCACATCCGGACGCACCAAATTTTTAAAAAACGCTTATATGTTCCGGATGTGCACATCCGGAAGAATTTCTGATTTGCAAATCCGGAAAAAATCAAAATAATTCCATAAAATCATTTACTTCTAAATATAATTAAATTCAATATAATTAAAATCCAACATAATTAAACTTAATATGATTTTTTCAATATAATTAAATCCAATATAATTAAAATTAATATGATTAAATTTAATATGATTTTTTCAATATAATTAAATCCAATATAATTAAATTAATTTTAGAAGTAAATACCATATAATTTTAATTATAATTTAGAAGTAAATACCATATAATTTAGAAGTAAATACCATATAATTTTAAATACCAATATAATTAAATCCAATTTTAGAAGTAAATACCATATAATTTTAAATCCAATATAATTAAATTAATTTTTTCAATATAAAAAAATAATTTAGAATTAAATACCATATTAATCCTATTAATTATATTGAAAAAAATTAATCATATTAAATATCATATTAATTTTAATTAATATAGATTTTAATTATATTGGATTTAATTATATTGAAAAAATGATATTAATTTTAATTATATTGGATTTTAATTAGATTGGATTTAATTATATTTAGAAGTAAATGATTTTATGAAATTTTTTTGATTTTTTCCGGATTTGCAAATCAGAAATTCTTCCGGATATGCACATCCGGAACATATCAGCGTTTTTTAAAAATTTGGTGCGTCTGAATGTGCAAATCCGGAATCTGGGGGCAAAAATGAAATTTCACATGGTGCCTAAGAAACTTGGGTGGTGTATTGAGAAATTCCCTAAATGTATATTTTTCATTTGTTGCATTATAACTTCATATTAATTCTTAGCAAAATATTGATACAAATTTTACAATATCATTTTATTAAAAGAACTGAATTTGTCATAATTGCAATCCATTGTAAGAGTATCTCTTTTTGTTGCAAATAATAAAATTTTAAAAAATATTCTTTTTATATAAATAATGATAAATATTTGCATGTGTTTCACTTAAATTTTAAAAATATTGTGTTAATTTGTATATTAAGTTAATATAATTTTATGTATTTGTCTTATAGAAATAAAAATGTGTTAACCTGAAATGGTATCATCAAGTACAAATTCATCTCTTAACTAATTAATAAATAAATCCACCAATTCTTAAATGACATCTTTAAAATAATAATTGATTAAATACAAATAAAAAGGAATATGCAAACAATTACATTGGACATAGAAAACTGACACTATTACTTGATAGCTAAGAGTCCAAGAGGTTGTATATAATATTCCAAGAGCCCATGAAAATAATGGTAAGCTTATGATAACTCTTTGGTTGTGACATAAGTTATCACTATATGTTTAATTAACAAATTATATTAAATAACTAAGGCAAAGAACAAATATTTGAAACCTATAGAAAAACAAACACACCAGAAAAACAGCCACACCAGAAAAACCACAGAACCAAACCAACACTTGAATTCTACCCCAAGCAAAAATATAAATTCAAATTCAAACCAAGACTACAATTGAAAACATACAGAGACAACCAAAAACTCATTGGAAGAGATGAACAATAAACATAACCGGGGAAGCTTAAAAACTCTGCCGTTGGAGAAGGATGCCGAAAATGATTCTGGTTCTAAACCAGAATTGTGCAGGGAACAACCATCATTTATTCAATGGCACCTATTAATCTGTTGCAGGCACTCTACACACGATGAATCAGCGAGAGAAAACTTCAAATTCCAACCGTGAAATACAAAACAACAGAGGGAAACTGCACCAGCAAAAACCGATTGCTTACGAAACCACATATGCGCAACCAAAACAGGAAAAACCCCGCCTATGTACTAAGCTGCCAACATGGAGAAACCTAAAAAATAGAAAAATTCAGGAACCAGGGTTTCACTCGAAAACAACTACTTGCCTGCCTATTTGACCCGACACGCATAAAATCAGGCAATCTCAGAACCCAAACAGGCCTTGGGATTTAAACACCACAAAGCAAAATCATCCATGTTCAACGTTGATTCTACTTATACACATAATTATATCTGTCAAACAAAAAACAATACTGACAGAAGAAATTTATGTGGAATTAACAACATTTATTATGCTTTGGCCTCCAATCAAAACCTGCCATAATAATCTTTTGAATAACGAAAATAAATACTAATGGTTTACACAAATCTAAAACAAAACATGTTCAAAAAATATATGTAAGCAATTAAGCAAAACAATGGTAGTTTGCTAAATAATATTTAAACAATATTTCATACATGAAAGAAAAAGATTGAGTTCTAATTATTATCATAACCATATTAATCAAGTTTATGAAATTCATCATTCTTAATTCACTTATGATATGCTCTTTAGAAACTCATATATTTTATAAATTCACCCTTGCCCTTTTGATTAAAGTGGTACATGTTATTTGAACACGGATTATGAGTTCTGCCCTTGCTCTTTCAATTTTCTCTGAAGCTCCATGATCCGAAGAATAGGAAATGATGAACACAAAATGGGGTCACACAAAATATCTAATTAACATAGGAATAAAAGAGCAATGAAGTAAAGAAAGAAAGAAAAAAAAACAAAAATTAAAAAGGAAGAAGAGGATTCATACCTTTCACTCTCTTCTTTGATATCTGTCACAGGGTCTGTGCATAAAACTGCATTGCAGTCCAGGACACCACTATCGTCAGTTTACCGAAAACCTCCACCATCAGCTTAAATCGTGCAATTGTCAATTAGCCATCTAAACTGAAAAAATAGAGTTTTATGAAATGGACGAAAACCAGAAAACAAAATTTTAACCCGAAATACAGATAATGGAAATGTAATGCAGAAGTAAGAATGATGATTACAACTTCTTTGCCAACTTTGTCCATAGACTTTGCAATTATCTCATCAGTTTCTCTCTTCCCATAAATCCTTCCAAAAGATTTGTTGTCTACTTGCTACTTTCTTCTAAAATCAAAACCCCTAACAAAAATAAATAAAAATATCACAGATCTAAGAATAGATATGAGATTTATCAAACTATGAATAAAATAAGAAGGAGTGAAAGAGAAATTAAAATGAAAGGACGAAGATTTGTGTCGCTATGACTTTCTGCATTCGGCTTCGTCTTCCATTTCACGGTTAGTTACGGCTGCGCTAGGGTTTGAAGGCGAAAGAGAGAAGAGAGAAAATGAAAGAGAAAGAGAGAGAAGGGAACGGTTGAGAAGAGAGACTGCAAAAACAAAAGCAAATGAGTGTAAAAATATGAAAAGAAAGGTACTAACACGTGTTATGCAATGTGACAATGAGGAGAGGATTTTAATTGTTACATTTGTTATTTACTGAAAAGTCCTTTTAGTAATATAATTAGTTTGAATAGAAAGGATAATTTAGGCAAAGCATGCAATTCTTTTTTGATGGGTAGATAGTAGATTTGTCATGTTTTTCATTTCCATTAACTTTTCCAAACCTTTAAATCTTGCTTGCTTGAGAGGCTTTGTCAAAATATTAGCTAATTGCAACTCAATTTTGTAATGTTCAATGCTTAATCTTTCTTTACTAACTTGATCCCTAAGGAAATGGTATCTCCTTTCTATGTGTTTGCTCCTATCATGACTCATAGTGTGGTTTGTCAAATCAAGTGTTGAATGATTATCCAATAGTAACTTGATTTGCTCACACTTGCTCACATTCAACTCTTCAAGCAACATCTCCAACCAAAGTGTTTGACATGCTGCTGTTAGATGGGATTTTCGACAAGGGAAAAACCTCAGCACAAAGGGTAGAGGCAAAGGTATACAAATGATGTGTACAACAAAGTCCCGGTTCAACCAGAATGTGAACTTAGTTTGGTATATTGGAAGGAACACCTCGACCGCGTGATAATATCGACCACGTAGTACTTACGATAGTGTCAAATAGGTCGAGAAGGTGGTTATTTGAGCGCGCAATATTACGTTCGAATATTAATGACTGGCTGTAGGTTTCTTTCTGAAAGGACACGTGGAGAAAGCACGAAAATGGGCTGAATGCAGAGCTTCACGTGGCAAAATCTGAAGAGAGAATGTTAGAAATAGTTATTTTCATACTGGTATTTATAGGGATTCATTATGTTGAATGCAGGGTGTTCATTTGATTACAGAAATATCACACAAAACTCAAAGTACCAGCGTCTAGAGAAACGAGTTATGGTTGAGAAAATGTATGAACAATGAATTATCATCCTTTACTTTCAATGCAAAGTTTTTAACTTACCTTTTTCACTTTGTCTTATTTCATTTACTTCCAATACTTTCCAAGTTATTGTTAGACCAAAAATATATATATATATATATATATATATATATATATATATATATATATATATATATATATATATATATTGACCCTATGTTCCTGATAATAAAAGAACAACAAGATCAATAAACAAAACGCGGAAATAAAATTAAAGGTTTTACCTCCAGCCATTGTTGCAATGATGTGAGTGCACTGCCTTTGATTCTTTCAAGCTCTTGCTCTCTCGATATAGATGGTGTATTTCTTGTTGTGATGAGAGAAAGCTTTGGGGACCAAAGACTATTTATAGGCTTGATTCTACCATCAAGGATTTAAAGCCATTAAAACTAATTACCACCCAATTAATGGTCATATCAATTTACATTAAAACCAAAATAAATCATACCCAAGAAAAGTATTATTACAATTACCACGTTGACACCACTTCCATCTCCATATGCTAACAATGAAACCTATGAAATTGAGCTATTTTATGATGATTGATGATGACACATGTTAATTAATCTTAGAAATTGAGCTAACTGTTTCTTTTAACATGACTACACAATTATATACAATTTAACAAACAATGCAAAAAACAATTGATATTTTTACATAAAGATGCCATTAACTAATTTAGTTCTATGACTCATTACATCATTAAATAAATTATCAATTCCCTCGCCTATATCATCAAAGAGCTTTTGTAACTCACAACTCTCTGCAAATCTTTGGCTGCATTATGTCTTACTTTATCAGCAGCAACAAGGTGAGCAACAACATAATTAGTAACAACAAAAAAACAGAGTAAACAAGTTCATTTATAACTACAACAACCCTAAACAACACAGAGTCAATACAACATGATTCAATACAACATGAGCAAAATTCAAGAACTAACATTTCTTCGTTCAAGAACTCTCAAGAACCAACATTCAAGAACTAACATTCAAGAACCTAAAATATGATGACAGTAACTCTCAAGAACCAACATTTAAGAAAATAGGCTAAACTTAAACTCTAACATCTCAAGAAAACCTAAAACGGTCGGAGAAGAATGCGTACCTGCACGATAACGGTCGGAAAAGAATACAGAATGCCTCTTCTTCGTTTTTGTTTTTCGCTTCTTCTTCTTCTTCGAACGAAAATTAAATGAGTAGCAGACGGTCGATAATGAAAAAAATGCAGAGAGAACGAAAAAAAATGAGAGATAACGGTTGGAGAAAGGAGGAAGGAGAAAGGAAGAACAGTCGCGAGAGTGAAAATGATTAGAAAAATTGATTAGCGCTCTTCTGAAAATGTGGTGTTTTTTTAATTTTTAATTAATAAATGACCTAAGACAGCGCTTTTGAAAAGCGCTTTCTTAAGTGCTATATTTAGCAGCGCTTTTTCCTTATAAGCGCTTTCAAATGTGGGGCCAATTTGAGGCCTTTAGCAGCGCTTTTTCAAAAGCGCTTTCTAAGGTTAACATTTAGCAGCGCTTTTAGAAAGTGCTTTCTAAGGTTATACCTTTAGCAGCGCTTTTAGAAAGCGCTTTCTAAGGTTATACCTTTAGCAGCGCTTTTATAAAAGCGCTTTCTCAGGTGGTGTCTATGTAAGGCCTTTAGCAGCGCTTTTAGAAAGCGCTTTCTAAATATAGCCTTTAGCAGCGCTTTTATTTAGCGAATTTTTTCCAAAACTTATAGCAGCACTTTGTAATAAAAGCGTTGTCTTTTTTGTGCTGCCAAAAGTGAATTTTGGCGTAGTGAAGTAGTATGTCATCCACATACAAAATGAGAAAACAAATTTTACTCCCACTGACCTTCTGGTATATACATTGATCCATGGGATTTTTAATAAACCCAAATGAAGATATTGTTCCATGGAATTTAAGATACCATTGACGAGAGGCTTGTTTTAAACCATATATGAATTTCTTAAGCTTGCAAACCAAATGCTCACCATTATTAGAGGAGAAACCTTCAGGTTGTTTCATATAAACCTCCTCCTCTAAATCACCATTAAGAAAGGCTGTTTTTACATCCATTTGATGCAACTCAAGGTCAAAATGTGCAACTAATGCCAAGATGACACGAAGAGAATCTTTCTTAGATACAGGAGAAAAAGTATCAGTGTAATTGATTCCCTCCTTTTGAGTAAATCCCTTAGCAACGAGTCTGGCCTTGTATCTCTCAATGTTACCTAATGAATCTTTCTTGGTTTTAAAGACCCATTTACAACCAATGGCCTTTGTCCTATTAGGTAACTCTACAAGATCCCATACGTCGTTATTTTTCATGGAATTCATTTCATCATTCATGGCATCATACCACAAATTTGACTCTTTGCAACTCATGGTTTGTCTAAAGCTCTCAGGATCATTCTCAGCTCCAACATTATAGTCAGATTCTTGTAGATATACAATGTAATCATTAGGAATAGCTGATTTTCTTGTCCTAGTAGATATTCTTAATGTTTAATCAACATTTTCTTGTGGATCTTGTTGTTCAACTAATTGTTCATCATCTCGATGACCAACTTGATCTACTGGATCATCAGCAGCTTGTGGAGTCTCGATGATTGGTTGATCAACATCCATTTGAACTTGAGGGATGTTGTGAATAGTAACCAATCTATCACTTGAAGTGGAAGGTTCATACTCTATATGATCATGCACAGAAATTAAATTTTTGATTTGATCACTCCCACCAGTCAAATAATTTTCAAGAAACTTCGCATTTCATGACTCCACAATCCTAGTTGTGTGAGATGGACAATAAAATCTATATCCTTTAGACCTTTCGGCATATCCAATGAAATATCCACTAATGGTCCTCGGATCTAGTTTCTTTTCTTGTGGGTTATAAATCCTCACCTCAGACGGACATCCCCAAATGTGCATATGTCGTAAACTCGGTTTCCATCCTTTAAATAACTCAAATGGTGTCTTTGGGACAGCCTTGGATGGAACCCGGTTTAGAATATACACAACCATCTTTAGTGCTTCATTCCACAATGATTTAGGAAGATTAGAGTTGTTAAGCATACTCTATAACACCCCAAAAATAATCAGGATATTTATTTAATTTGGTTATCATAGACAGTCGTAATTTTCGGTGAATTTTGGTGGAATATTTCGATGCTGGATGACTTGTGTCGTGAGGTACTGAGGAGGTTAAGGGGGTGCTGAGAGTATTTGGAAGGGTGTGATGTGTTAATAATATTTTAGTAATAATAATAACATTATATGATATATATATATATATATATATATATATATATATATATATATATATATATATATATATATATATATATATATATATATATTATCATTTTAAAATAAAAGGAAGGGCTAAGTGGTAATTGTGCGGGAGTAATTGAGGACAAAGTTGGGAAAACATAATTGAGGTCCAAGGGTCATAATAGGAAAAGGAGGAATTGGAAAGGAGGAGAATCAATTTTGGAACCGATCGAATTCTGAAGAAAGAAGAAGAGGAACGGGAAGCAGAGCTAGGACCTAGAGACATCTGAAGAATCTTCATCTAAGGTAAGGGTGGGGTTCTTTAATCTCTAAGGGTTGCATAATGTTTGTATGAGGGTAGATAAACCATTAGGATCATCCCTATGTGTTGTTTGTGTTGATTTGGGGATTGGGATTTTGCGTGTCGGAGGTTTTGATAAGGGGAAGAATGCACAAATTTATCGGTTGAAATGTGATTTATGTACTTCCTACTTGTTTGTATGTTAATATGTGATTATATGTGTGTTTTTGGACTAAATTGGGAGTGAAATTGGGGAAGAATTGAGGTCTGAGTCGTGCAGAATCGCAATTGCAAGATTGCTAATCCTGCCAGATTCGCCAGGCAAAAGGAAATCTGCCAGGCAAAAATCCGCCAGATGGTCGCCAGGCAAAAATTCGCCAGATGGTCGCCAGGCGAATTGAGAGGCGAGCGAAGGGTGAAAAATAGGAGTTTCTAGATTTTGTATGGGAGAAGGAGATTCGCCACTGCTCCGCCAGGCGAGCATGAGGCGAAAGGGGAATCTGCCAGGCGAAAGGAAAATTCGCCAGGCGAAAATCTGCCAGATGGTCGCCAGGCGAAAATTCGCCAGATGGTCGCCAGGCGAGCGTCAAGCAAACAGAGCTGAGACGAACCAAATTTTCTGAAACTTTAAAAATTCGTATCTTTTGATCCGTAGGTCCGTTTCAGTCGCCGTTCGAAGCGTTGGAAAGCTGGTTTCATATACTTTTTGTTAAAATTAATTTCAGTACCAGAATTCCAACCATTTAATGCGTTAATTGGGTGTTGTTGTTGTATGTGTTGGGAGTCGAACTGATAGACTCGGCGGTGAGTAGGTGTGGTATAGTCATGTTGTTATTCTTGTATGTGTTGATAGTCGAATAGATAGACTCGGTGGTGAGTAGGTGTATTATTGTCGTGTCATTGTTGTTGTATGTGTTGAGAGTCAAATTGATAGACTCGGTAATGAGTAGGTGTGTTATAGTAGTGTTGTTGTTGTTGTAGTTGTTGTGAGTTGGCATGAGGTTTTCGTTGATGTGTATGTGTGGTATAGTTATAGATTGATGTTGTGGCAGGCATAGACTGCGTGTTGTGTGGTTGTGGTATGACGTGTCGATAGTCATATGCGTGTATTGTCGTTGTATGTTGTTGTTGAGCTGTTGTATCGTTGTGTTGCATGGTGACTCGTATGGGTAAGATATAATGATTAATATGAATGTCATTGTATGTTATATGGTATGTTGGTGTTGAGGTAATCGTGTGCCCATGCGGGGTATGAGTGATTATGGGTGTTGCATTTGCATTATTGAATGAGTCATCTTGCATAAGTGTGGGATAAGCCGTGTGTCCATGCGGGGTGTGAGCGTCTTATCCGGATTCCTTAAAAAGGAATCATATTGTTGTTGTTGTTGTTGTTGAGGTAATCGTGTGCCCATGCGGGGTGTAAGAGATTACGGGTGATCGTGTGCCCATGCGGGGTGTGAGCGATCACGAATGTCGTGTTCCCATGCGGGGTGTGAGCGACTATTATGACGTCCCGACGGGGATTGTGACCATGAAACAGGGGTCGAATTGGTACCACGTGCCTTGAGTCGAGTCATGGGTCTCATTACATTGCATTATGTATGTTGATTTATCTATTTTGTTGGAAGTGCTAGTTGTGCTGTTGTGGTGTAATGATTTGGAAATGCTAGTTGTGCTGATGTGGTGTGATGATAGGGTAGATTGTGTAATGTTTTTATGTTCTTTCATACTTATATTATGCATTTCTTATGTGATTGTGAGAACCTCACCCCTTCTGTTTGAATGTTGCCTCCACGTGGGTAACGTGCAGATACGCAGGTTTAGTGCGGAGTTGGAGTTAGCGAAGACGAAGTCTTCTCTTTTGAGTTATCGAGTCGAGTCTGCTCTGATTGTAACACCGGGTTGTTGGAACGCTTAGAGTCCTTTACTTTATTATGTGTCATTACTCTTTTATTTGATGATGTCATGTGTGTTTAAACATGTTTCAGACTTTTTCGAATTTTCGCTGCTATAGAAAAGTTTAAATAACATGTTTTAATTACGATGTTGATGTATTACTGTTATTACACACGAGAAGTTGATCAGTTGAAATTAGCATCCTAAATCTATATGTGTTATTTTACTTTGATATTTTTTTATTGTTTGTCGCGGGGGTTTAGGGTGTTACATAGTCCGCACCATGTTCAATAATGTTCGGTTTCTTCTTTCTGCAACACCATTTTGGTTCGGAGAATCAGGCATAGTGTATTGGGCAACAATCCCATGTTCTTGAAGAAACTTAGCAAATGGACCAGGTGCTTGTCCACTCTCAGTGTATCTACCATAGTATTCACCACCCCGATCTGATCTCACTATCTTTATTTGCTTTCCACATTGGTTCTCAACTTCAACCTTAAAGACTTTGAAGGCATCCAATGCTTCATATTTATTATTAAGCAAATAAATATTCATATATCGTGAGTAATCATCTATGAAAGTGATGAAATATTTCTGACCATGTGCATCCATATCAGGACAACATATGTCTGTATGAATTATTTCTAATATACTTGAACTCCTATTGGCACCTTTCTTAGACATGTTGGTCTGCTTTCCCTTAATGCAGTCAACACAAGTGTCAAAGTCGGCAAAATCTACAGTATTAAGTACCCCATCTTTTACTAACCTTTTAATTCTCTCTATGGAGATATGTCCTTATCTCTGATGCCATAACATAGAAGAATTCTCATTAATATTACACCGCTTAGTGCTAGTTTGAACATGCATTGAACTATAAATGGATTCGATTCGTAAATTAATACGAAAAAGACCATCAGACAATATACCATTCCCAACACATTCCGAATTATAAAATAATTCAAACAAGGTGTCTTTAAAATTAATGGAATATCCAAAAGGTACAAGTCTAGAAACTGAAATCAAGTTTCGTGAGAAACTTGGTACATAAAAGGTCCTTTCTAATTTCAAAACAAAACCATTATTCAAAATTAAATTGCAAGTTCCAATAGCTTCCACATGTGAGCCCATCCTGCTTCCTGATAGGACAGTCCGCTCACTTTCCACTGGCTTCCTTAGGTTTTGCATACCCTGTAAGGAATTTGTTATATGGATTGTTGATCCAGAATTAATCCACCAGGTGTTAATATTAACATCGGTCATATTAGATTCATAACAAACAAATGAGAATAAATTACCTTTCTTCTCTAGCCATTCTTTGAATCCAGGGCATTCCTTCTTCATGCGTCCTCCCTTTTTACAGAAGTAACACTTTGCTTCTTTCTTGATGTCACCTTGCGGTGGTATTTTGAATTTCCCTTTCTGATTGGCTTAAGACTTATCAGTTTTAAAAGCTTTGTTCTTCCCGCGAGTGCTTGTCAGCAATGCATTCTCATTCTGTTCCATTACAAGCGTTTCTTCTTCCTGATCACACATGGTCATTAATTCATTGATTGACCATTTGTCCTTATGTGTATTGTAATAGATCTTGAAAGGCCCATACTCAGACGGAAGAGAGTTCAGAATATAGTGCACCAGGAAGGACTCAGACATATCAACCTCAAGTTTCTTAAGTTGAGCTGAAATGTCACGCATTTTCATTATATGCTCACGCACACCTTTCACACTGGTGAGTCGGTAAGAGGAAAATTTCATAATTAATGTGCTTGCCAAAGCCTTTTCAGAAGTGACGAACTGATCGTCAATGGATTTCAGCAAATTACAGACATTCTCATGCTGATCGACAGAACCACGTACTCCACCAGTGACCTTAGTCTTAATGAACATCACACTGAGCCGATTGGATCTCTCCCACCGCTCATATAGTGCGATTGCAGTTGGAGTACTTTCATCTGTAATTGCAGGTGGTTCGTCTTTCCTAATAGCATAATCTATGCCCATCCATCCTAGATGGAGGAGAATTCTTTCCTTCCACACCTTATAGTTATCTCCTCTGAGCTCGGGAATAGCACATCGGATATCAGAAAAATTAGCAGGTTGAGAAGCTAAAAAAGATAAACAAAATTGATGTCAAAATTTGAGGCATAAATATTATCCAAATTGTATGTATTATTATTATAAACATACCATAAAATAAATCTTGCAACATAAAAATTACCTGTGGGCTAAATTTTAATGTAATAAGATTTAAAAAATTTTGCGATAGATTTTACACAACCTCACATTTTACGTGCATGAAATAATTTTGTTTTTCTATCCAAAATTAATACTTTATGATAAAACTATCAAATTATGTACCAATTCATAATTCTTGTGGGCAAGTTATGAAAATAATTTGACATTTTATCCTAATTAATCATACAAATATAATAAAAATTCCTGTAGGATAAAATTCATTATACCACGTATAATTAATTACAATTTTATGTCTAATAATTTATGTGATCTCAAAACTTTAAAAAATAATCTCAATTAATTTAAGGATGTTGTGGCTAATCCAAATTAATTATAACGATCACTAGACATAATAATTCAATTATATGAGAGAAAAAAAATAAATAAATAAGATCTCTCATACAATTGCTTAACAAAATAATAACATTATAAATCAATTTCAATTTATGCACAAATTTAATTCAAAGATTAAATAAATAATACGGCATAATAACCAGTAAAATAAAGTCATATGTATATGAACAGAATCAAAATACAGTTTAACAAAGCAGCCCAGCGGTAGCATTCATGAATGCCATGGATCAGGACCTGGGTTCAATACCCAGGCATAGCAAAAACTGAAAAAAATATTTTTTATTACAGCTCACGCGATTATGGTTCAATCGGCTACTGTACATTTCGGTTACTGTTCATGCCGTAAATTTCCAGATTTCAAAATTTTTAGAAAGTAAATTATTTAATCTTTTGATATATTTTGAAACATAATATTCTAAAATTCAAAACTCAAAATTAAATCACAAAAATACCGAATATGGAAGAACCATTCGAAAATAAGGCAGAGGCAGTAGATGCTCTGATACCAAATGTTAGACCAAAAAATATACATATATATATATATATATATTGATCCTATGTTCCTGATAACAAAAGAGCAACAAGATCAATAAACAAAAAGCGGAAATAAAATTAAAGGTTTTACCTCCAGCCATTGTTGCAGTGTTGTGAGTGCACTGCCTTTGATTCTTCCAAGCTCTTGCTCTCTCGATATAGATGGTATATTTCTTGTTGTGACGAGAGAAAGTTTTGGGGACCAAAGACTATTTATAGGCTTGATTCTACCATCCAGAATTTAAAGCCATTAAAACTAATTACCACTCAATTAATGGTCATATCAATTTACATTAAAACCAAAATAAATCATACCCTTTTCAGAACCAAAATCCCAAAAACTATGGGCCACATTAAAATTGGTTTTTTATTATTAGTAATTATTATCATAAAAAATAAAAAAACCGTTACAATTATTTCATTCAGCATTTTCAGTCTTTGTCATTTCTTTTATGCATTAAGTATTTGAAGTTGACGTCGTATGTAACACCCTACTCTACCCATTCGCGTAATAAGTAAAAATACAAAAATAGTTTGCACAAAATCAGAGTTTTACACGTAGGATGCCACATCACAAAAATATTCTCTTGAAGTATCAAATCACTTCATATCTCATTTCCTCGTAAAAATAAATGAATTGATTAAACAACGGATAAATCAAATGGTTCAGCACTAAGGCTCCAATTACATTAAACCTCCACAAAAATAGGCGGTTCAACAACATTAAACGAATAAGATATGTAACAAATAACAACCAACAAATAACAAATAGTAATTAACGAAATCTCCATTATTCCTGTGTTACGTATCAGAGCGACTCCTAAGACTCCATCAATAGCAACATATGCTCCAAGCACTACTTAGGTACCTGATCGTCTGTACTCCCCAAGGAGCGCAGACACAACAACATCAAAGGGGTGAAAATTACATTCAATAATACACGGTGAAAATTACATGCTAAGGAGTAGTCATCACACAAATCACACTAATCATACCATCACACACACACACACACACACAAGTGCCACATCAATACTCGACATATTCAGCCCACAATCAATCATATACATATGCAATGCGACTCAACTAACACGACACAGTGCATGCAGTACCAACACAATCCATACGGTTCCTTCATTGGACTCGATTCCCGTCGGAATTCGGATAAGTCATATGTATTCCTTTGAACTACAACTTATCTCCACTCGACTCCCACATGGAGTTCGGACGAGACTAGGCATCCATCATGGATTTCCACCTAGCTCATATCCACATAACACGACATGAATGCATGACACACAATTATGCACAATATAACATTCATTAATGCTAAACCACAATCCTCAATGATCACACCGTAATTCTCTCCGGAATTACCACCATAGCCCAAGACCGTCCACTTAACGACAATCTTGGCGCACAAGCATCAAACACGTCTCCTAAGAACAATCACATAAAATCCTATGTTTTATCTTATTTAATGTCATTACTGGTTCTCCTATGCCTAATTATATCATTTTAGTCCTACGGGTCAAAAGGAATTGCACCGCACGCGAAATCGAGACAGAAATCGCAAAAATGGGAAAATTGTGCTACAGCTCTGCCCATACGCGTATGACCATGCCCATACGCGTATGGACCTGTTTCCCTCGCCCCAGGCCGGCGTATCATACGCGTAGGGCTCAAATGCCCAGGCCTCCATACGCGTACTACCTTGGGCCTTTTGCGTATGACTAGAAAGTGATTTCCCCCTCAAACTTCCCCAAAATTTTCCATTCGCATAATGGCTAGCCTATACGCGTATAGCCTACTTCCTCTTATGCGTACCTTATGTGTATTGGGATAGGGTCGTGCTGGCCCTGGGGACGGGTGCGTATCGTACGCGTATAGCCCCCTGGGAGTGCCCCTCATACGCGTAATACCTCATGCCTTACGCTTATTGATTTGCTCTCACAGAAAAATCCAGTTTTCGCATCAGTGCGAATTTTCCCTTATTGGAGCACCTTCAAGCTCTTATTCCAGACCCAAAACAACATTTATCTCAGTATGATCTTAGATTCCTAATTCCACTTCATTAATTCATCATTTTATCAACATTTTCTATCATTAGAATCCATTTTCCGTTACCCCAAAAAACCCTAATTTTCATATCTACTCCTCTATCAGAACCCAGCAACAACAGTACAGAATTTACACGAATTTCATATCCAAAATCAGCATACACCACAGATTCATATCATAACAGTGCACAATTATGAATTCACAACAGTAACTACACAAGCATACAAACAATCAAAAGGAAGAAGTAATACACAGAAAATCCTAAGAGGGAAAGGGACCCTCACTACCCTCTCATGTTCAGATCACCATTAAAGAATCTCATTCTCCCCCCTTACCTGAATTTTGAGCTTTCTTTCTTCAACAATGGTGGAAAAGTCTCTTGCCTTAGCTCTCATTCTTTTTTCCTTTCTTTCTCTTTTACGTGAAACTGATTTTTATGTAACCTCTCTACCACTTCTTCTTAATTGTGGGTTATTTTCCCTAATTCTCTCTATTTTCTTAATTTCAATCATAATAATAATAACAATAATGGTCATAATAATGCTAAAAATCCTAATAATAATAATAATGTTAATAATTATAATAGTAATACTATTAATAATCATAATCATAATAATAATATTAATAATAATACTAATAATATGAGTATTAATAAAATGTCTCATTATTCATATTATCATTATTACAATGTTGTCCTAAGGCTTAATTTAATTTAATTCATTCCCCTAAATCTGACGCCCACCCTAACACACATACCCTTAATCAAGACAATGTCAAGAATAATCACACAAAGTAATCACAAAATGACTAAATAATTAAATGGGGTGTTACAACTCTCCCCCACTTAAAATATTTTTGTACTCGAAAATGTACCTAATGAGAGCAACTACGGATACGACTCTCGCATCTTGCTCTCCAATTCCCAGGTCACGCTTCCTCCAGCAGCTCCTCCTCGAGCTACTCTCACTAAAGGAATGACCTTGCATCTTAGTTGTTTCATCTTGCGATCCTCGATCTTTATGGGCATCGCTTCCACGGTAAGATTATCTCGAACCTGCACTTCATCCCTCTAAAGCACATGAGATGGATTAGAAATGTACTTATGAAGTAGCGATATGTGAAACACATCATGCAAATTTGAAAGTTTAGGTGGCAGCGCCACCCTATATGCAACCGCTCCAACTCTCTGCAAAATATGATATGGTCCAATGAACTTAGGATCCAACTTCTTCGATTTCAGCGCACGACCAACACTGGTCACATAATTGACCCTTAGAAACACATGGTCACCTTCGCTGAATTCCAAGTCTTTTCTCTTATTATCATGATAACTTTTCTGCCTACTCTGGGATGCTTTCATCTTCTCCCTAATCATCTGAATTATCTCAGTAGTCTGTTGCACAATCTCAGGTCCAAGTACAGTGCTCTCACCCGACTTGTACCATCATAGAGGTGTCCTACACCTGCTACCGTACAAGGCTTCAAAAGGCGCCATTCCAATACTAGAATGATAACTCTTATTGTAAGTAAATTCAATCAACGGTAAATGAGTATCCCAAGCACCTCTTTGCTGGAGTGTACACGCCCTCAACAAGTCTTCCAGTGACAGAATAATCCTCTCAGATTGCCCATTTGTTTGTGGATGATAACAAGAACTCAATTTCAAACTAGATCCCAAAGCCTCCTACAAGCTCTTCCAAAATCCGAAAGTAAACCTCGGGTCTCTGTCAGACACTATGCTCGACGGAACCCCGTGTAACTTCACTATTATCCTGATATAAATCTCTGCAAGTTTTGACAAAGGAAAACTGATGTTAATTGGTATAAAATGTGTTGATTTTGTCAACCTATCCACAATCACCCAAATAGCATTGTAGCCTCTCACCGTATTCGGTAACCTAGTCACAAAGTCCATTACGATACTATCCCACTTCCACTCTGGTATTCCCATTGGTTGCATCAAACCGAAAGGTTTCTGATGTTCCACTTTTGACTTCTGACAAGTCAAACAAGCATACACAAACCGAGCTACATCTTTCTTCATACCTGGCCACCAAAACAATTTCTTAAGGTCTTGATACATTTTCGTAGCTCCTGAATGAATACTCAAGCTACTTCTGTGGCTCTCCTCTAAGATCATTTTTCTCAATTCAGGATTATCTAGCACATAAATTCTACCTCTAAATCTCAACACATCAAAATCATCTACTTTAAAGTCACCTTCTGCATCTGACCCTCCCGCGGTCATCAAATCCACCAGCTTCAAATCAAGTTTCTGACTCTCTCTAATCTCACTAAGGAACTCATTATTAACTTTCAGCATACCCAACATCACACTCTCAGGAGTCAGTTCACAAACCATGCTCAAGTCTTTAAACTGTTCAATTAAATTCAACTCTTTAATCATCAATGTCGACATATGAATCGTCTTGCGACTCAAAGCATCCGCCACGATGTTAGCTTTACCGGGATGGTAACTCAAGCTAAAATCATAGTCCTTCAAGAACTCCAACCATCTTCTCTGTCTCATATTCAATTCTTTATGGTCAAATAAATACTTTAGACTTTTATGGTCACTGAACACTTAAAACCTCGATCCATACAAGTAATGTTTCCAAAATTTCAACACAAAAACCACTGCAGCTAGCTCAAGATCAAGAGTAGGATAATTCTGTTCATGTACTCTCAATTGTCGTGAAGCATAAGCCACGACCTTACCATCCTGCATCAATATCCCGCCTAATCCCATTTTGGACGCATCACAATACACCACAAAAGGATCATTCGGATTTGGTAAAGTCAACACTGGCGTTGTGGTCAACCTCTTCTTAAATTCTCTGAAACTTCCTTCACACAAGATATCCCACACAAAGGAGTGACCTTTCCTAGTCAACTGAGTCAGCGGAAGGGCCAAATTAGAAAACCCTTCGATAAACCTGCGGTAATAACCTGTCAAACCCAAGAAACTCCTAATCTATGTCACTGATTTCGGAGGTTCCCACTGAAGTACATTGCTCACTTTATATGGATCCACTGCTATGCCATCACCAGAAATGACATGTCCCAGAAAACTCACCTCGTACAGCCAGAACTCACATTTTAAAAGTTTTGCAAATAACTTATTATCTTTCAATACTTGCAACGCAACCCTCAGATGTTCTGCATGATCCCTTTCTGACTTGGAGTAAATCAAAATGTCGTCAATAAAGGCTACTACAAACTGATCTAAATAGGCATGAAAGATACGGTTCATGTACTTCATGAATACACCCGACGCATTAGACACTCTGAATGGCATCACAACATACTCGTAGTGTCCATACCGAGTCCTGAAAGCCGTTTTCTAAATATCATCCTCTTTTACCCAAATCTGATGATAACCTGATCTCAAATCAATCTTACTAAAAACACGAGCTCCCACAAGTTAATCCATTAGATCATCAATTCTTGGAAGTAGATATTTTTTTATGGTCACTTTATTCAATTGGCGATAATCAATGCACAATCGCATACTGCCATCTTTTTTCTTAACCAACAACACTGGAGCTCCCCACGACGACACACTAGGTCAAATAAACTTCTTATCAAGCAATTCTCCTAGTTGAGTTTTCAACTCTGCCAATTCAGATGCTGACATCCTATATGGTGCCATAGATATAGGTCTGGTACCTGGGACAAGATCAATTGCAAACTCTACTTCCCTCTCCGGAGGCAACTCCGAAATATCACCCGGAAACACTTTTGGAAGCTCTCTCACCACAGGTAATTCATCAATCGACGTTTTGCCTTCAATCGACAACGAGGCAAACACTGCAAACATTTTAGCTTCATCCTCCAACAAGATTCTCAACTCCTCGGTAGATATAAGATTAGCCGATTATTCCTCCTCTGGAGTAAGAAATAACAACCTCTTCCTATAACAGTCAATATACATGTAATGGTTCTCTAGCCAGTTCATTCCTAAAATAACATCCAAATCACTGAGCAGTAAGCAAATCAAATCCACTCCAAAATCTTTACCAAAGATCGACACAGGACAATTCAAGCACACTAACGATGTAGTTATCGAACCAATAGATAGAGTATCAATCACCATCCCTTTACTCAAAGTAGACGACACAAGTCCTAGTTTCTTCACACAATCAACAGAAATAAACGAGTGGGTCACCCCCGTATCAATGATAGAAATCAAAGGAGTGTTATGAATGTAACGAGTACCTCTGACTAAACGATCCTCACTGGTAGGCTGAGCCCCCACCAACGTAAACACCTTCCCACCCGTCTGGGACTTCTTCGACTTCTGACAGTGGGTGCTGATGTGATCATGTTCACCACAGTTGTAACAGGTAGGTATATTGGTCCTACAATCTGCCATAACATGACCTGACTTTCTGCATTTGAAACACTTCTTCACTTCATTCTGGTATTCATTAGCACGGTGACCCATGCCACCACATCTGAAGCACTTGATAGGGTTGGAAGAATTCCCTCCCCCATTTGGCTTTCTGTCAGCAATAGCTTCCTGCTTCCCTTTATCAGCCAAAGCACTATAAGGTGTACCCTCGTGCCTCTGCTTACCCCTTTTGTCACTCAAAGTCTTGTAGTGAGCAATCTGAGCCCTGTTATCTTCATCATAAATTCGACACCTGTTCACCAACTCAGAGAAGTATATGATCTTCTAATAACCAATTCCTTGTTTGATCTTGGGACGCACCCCGTTCTCAAACTTGATACACTTCGAACTCAACATCAGTATTGTAATGAGGAAAATACTTAACTAGTTCCTCGAACTTGGCCGCATATTCTACAACAGTCGAGTTTCCCTGCTTCAATTCTAGGAACTCAATCTCTTTCTTGTCACAAACATCTTATGGAAAATACCGCTCCAGAAACTCAGCCTTGAACATCGTCCAAGTAATAGGACTACCTGCAGCCTTCAACCTTTGACGGGTGTTATACCACTAATCTTTAACTTCCTCGGTCAACATATGAATGCCAAATTACACCTTTTGCGCTTCAGTGTATCCCATAACTCTGAAGATCTTCTCAATATCCTTCAGCCACTTCTGTGCTGCATCTGGTTTGTGTCTACCCTCGAACTTAGGTGGCTTGTTGTTTTGGAACTTCTACAAATTATGGAACTTGCCATCCCCAGCATTCTGATTGTTATTCTACACCGTCTGTGCAATAGCTTGTAATGCAACAGCAATCGCAGCATCATTCCTACCAGCCATACTGCTTAACACCAAAAATATGGGTTAGAAGAAACACACGACTATACTCACTCTATAGTCAGACTCTACTACGACACTGGCCGAACGGATCGACCTGCTCTGATACCAATTGTAACACCCTACTTCACCCATTCGCGTAATAAGTAAAAATATGAAAATGGTTTGCAGAAAATCAAAGATTTACACGTAGGATGCCACATCACAAAAATATTCTCTTGAAGTTTCAAATCACTTCATATCTCATTTCTTCGTAAAAATAAATGAATTGATTAAACATCGGATAAATCAAGTGGTTCAACACTAAGGCTCCAATTACATTAAACCTCCAAAAAAATATGTGGTTGAACAACATTAAACGAATAAGATACGTAATAAATAACAACCAACAAATAAAACATAGTAATTAACGAAATCCCCATTCTTCCCATGTTACGTATCAGAGCGACTCCTAAGACTCGATCAATAGTAACACATGCTCCAAGCACTACTCAGGTATCTGATCGTCTGTACTCCCCAAGGAGAACAGACACAACAACAGCAAAGGGGTGAGAATTACATTCAATAATACACGGTGAAAATTACATGCTAAGGAGTAGTTATCACACAAATCACACCAATCATACAATCACACACACACATAAGTGCCACATTAATACTCGGCATATTCAGCCCACAATCAATCATATACATATGCAATGTGACTCAATTGACACGACACAATGCATGCGGTACCAACACAATCCATACGGTTCCTTCATTGAACCTGATTCCTGTCGGAATCCAGATAAGTCGTATACATTCCTTTGAACTATAACTTATCTCCACTTGACTCCCACATGGAGTCCGGACGAGACTAGGCATCCATCTGGATTCCCACCTAGCTCATCTCCACATAACACGACATGAATCATGACACATAATTATGCACAATATAATATTCATTCATGCATAAACCACGATCCTTAATGATCACACCGTAATTCTCTATGGAATTACCACCATAGTCCAAGACTGTCCACATAACGACAATATTGGCGCACAAGCATCAAACACGTCTCCTAAGGGTAATCACATAAAATCCTATGTTTTATCTTATTTAATATAATTATTGGTTCTCCTATGCCTAATTATATCATTTTAGTCCTACGGGTCAAAAGGAATTGCATCGCACGCGGAATTAGGATAGAAATCAGAAAAACGGGAAAATTTTGCTACAGCTCTGCCCATACGCGTATGACCATGCCCATATGCGTAAGGACCTATTCCCCCCCCCCCAGGCCTACGTATCATACGCGTAGGGCTCAAATGCCTAGGCCTCAATACGCGTACTGCCTTGGGCCTTACGCGTATGACCAGAGAGTGATTTCCCTTTCAAACTTCCCCAAAACTTCCCATACGCATAATGGCTAGCCCATACGCGTATGGCCTACTTCCACTTACGCATATTAGTAGAGGGTCGTGTTGGCCCTGGGGTCGGGTGTGTATCGTACGCGTATAGCCCCCTGGGAGTGCCCCCACACGCGTAATGCCTCGTGCCTTATGCGTATTGATTTGCTCTCACAGAAAAATTCAATTTTTGCATCAGTGAGAATTTTCCCCCATTTGAGCACCTTCATGCTCCTATTTTAGACCCAAAACAACATTTATCTCAGTATGATCTTAGATTCCTAATTCTACTTCATTAATTCATCCATTTATCAACGTTTCTATCATTAGAATCCATTTTCCGTTACCCAAAAAAACCCTAATTTTCATATCTACTCCTTTATCAGAACCCAACAACAACAGTATAGAATTTACACGAATTTCATATCCAAAATCAGCATACAACACAGGTTCATATCATAATAGTGCACAATTACGAATTTACAACAGTCACTACACAAGCATACAAACAATCAAAAGGAAGAAGTAATACACAGAAAATCTTAAGAGGGAAAGGGACCCCTCACTACCCTCTTGTTCAGACCACCATTAAAAAATCTCATTCTCCCCCCTTACCTGAATTTTGAGCTTTCTTTCTTCAACATTGGTGTCTCTTGCCCTAACTCTCATTCTTTCTTCCTTTCTTTCTCTTTTACGTGAAATTGATTTTTATGTAACCTCTCTACCACTCCTTCTTAATTGTGGGTTATTTTCCCTAATTCTCTCTATTTTCTTAATTCCAATCATAATAATAATAACAATAATGGTCCTGTTCTGGACTGGGCCAGCGTCTGCCCCACGGTCGGGCAAGCTCAACCCAATACCACATTGGACGGCCCAGTAAGGCCCAAATCTCCTCACGTCGGGAACGCTCAGCTGCCTATGTTGTCGGGCAAATCACTATCTAGCACGGGGAGCTCTCACACGTCTCCCACCGCGTTCTCCACGTGTCCCCTACACGGGTACACGTCATCAGCTAACTACCCGTGTCCTAAAGAACCGGTCTTCCATCTTCCAAAGATCACGGGGCAGTTGGACCAAGGTGAAGACCACGTACTGGTCTTCTCTACGCCATGTAAGTCCTGACAGTTACTTGAGTTGGGTCTGGCAATCCAGCCCAAGGCAATGTAACCGTTGACCCAGGGCTGGGGGCACACTATAAATACCCTCTTTCACTAGAGGGTCAGGTATTCCATTCTCTTCACCTTTTCTCTGTACTTGCTCTCTTACGCTTTGTTTCTCACTTAAGCATCAGAGTTCCTCTTCTCTCCAACACCGGTGAATAAAGGAGCTCACGACGCGTGGTCAGCTACTGATCCCTTCTGGTCTGGTACGATCAGTGGCGCCGTCTATGGGAACTCTGCTTCCCCGATCTTTCTTTCAAGGAAACTCAAGAACCAAAGCAACTTTCAACTTTCGTTGATCATGGCCAGCCCACACAACAAAGACGTCGCTCCAGAAACTGTCTTCACCATGTTCACCAACGGGGATGATCAAGATCCTAACGTGACCGTTAACGTCGAGGAAGGCGACCACAAGGACGGGCAAACTGCATCTCCCTCCTTAGATGATGTGGCCTTCAACGCCACCCGACGCTTCGACAGCCCGGCTGTCTTCAAGCCAATCCCGGTGCCTCCTTACGTTGACCCTACCATGGTGGCCATGTTCGCAGCGATCAATCAAACTAATCTGATGATTTTCTAGCAGAACGAGCGTATCGGGATGCTGGAGAAAGAGCGACCATCACGCTCTCCCCTGCGGAGACATCGTTGCCCAGTCTCTCACAGCCCATCTCCAAGGCAACGAGAGTCTCGACCTTCACCTCCCCTGCAGAGACTGCAACGTGAAGAATCTCGGAGCCCATCTCCTCGGCAGCCAGGACGCCGTCCTCAGCTGGAGAGACCTCAGACCATGGTCTCCTAAAAACACAACCGATCTCCTCCCCAGAAGGAGAGACGCTCCCCTACACCGAAGAAGGGAAAGTCTGACAGGCAGGCTAAGAAAACGAAGGAACGTGGCCAGACTCCTTGGCACAACCCTTCCCTCTCATTGTCACCCATCCAAAGCGATGAGGACAATCTCCGTACTCCGCTGTCAAGAGACATAATGGAGACTCGCATCCCAGTCGAGATGGAGAAGCTGCCGGCCCTAGCCACATATGATGGGACGACAGACCCGGACGACCATTTAGAGAATATCGACATTATACTCGATTATAGGAATGTCTGAGGAGCCATCAAGTGCAGACTCTTCCCTACCACTTTAAGGAAAAGGGCAACGGCTTGGTATAAGAGTCTAGAGCCCGAATCCATCACCTCCTGGAAAGAGCTGAAGAGCCAGTTTTCCAGACACTTTACAGCTTCCCAACGCCACTCGAAGACGGAAGCGGCCTTGTAGGCTATCATCCAGGGCAAAGACGAATCTCTACGAGACTATATAGAGAGATTCACCTGGGAAGCGGTGCAGGTGTCTACCTCGGATGACATGAAGAGGTATTTGATGGAACGAGGGCTACGATACTTCTCCGAATTCGCCAAAGCCATCACGATTCATAGGCCTAACATGCTGGATGGGCTCCTAGAGAAGGTACAGGCCTACATCAGGTACGACGAGACAGAGGCCGCCAACTCCGCCCGAGACTCGTGAAATCTCGAAACGGCCAGGAACTCCAGGGACGAAGACACCCCAACTCCCCGACGCGGAGGGGATAGAAGACGAGAAGATCGTCCCCGCGACTCCCAAGAACAAAGGGGGCCGGCGGGCCGATTCACCAAGTACACGCTACTCACAGCTCCCCGCGAGCGCATTTTGGTCGAGTGTATCAACTTGGAGTTTCATAGGGAAGGCGTCCGTTTCCCAAAGTCGACGCCCCCTAAGCCTAACGTCGACAAGTTCAAGTACTGCCGATTCCACCGGAGTCATGGGCACGTCACAGAAGATTGCATCCACCTCAAGGATGCAATCGAGATCCTAATCAAGGAGGGGCACCTAAAATAGTACACCAGGAGTAGCGAGGTTCCTCGACAGGAGACCCATGAAACCAAGAGGGTCAAGGAGGTGTCACCACCCTCCAATGATACCGGACTGCAGGTTTCCCTGAGCGTCTCCAAACCAGAAGACTTTTTCCTCCCCAAAGAGCCCGACGCACCACTGTTCGCCCGCAGTCCTTGGGAGCACTTCCCCACCGCGATGGTTATATCCGACGAGGGCCCTAGCAAGATGTCCGTCAGATCGGTCAAGAGAAAGTTTGAGGAACTGATCGACAAGAGCTCAAAGCAGAGTGACACCCTCGACAGGTTCAAAGGTCAATCGAATCCGATTACCTTTTACCTTGAGAAGCTGCCCGGGGGCACACCCAACTCCAACATCCCCCTCTTGATCAGGGCTTAGATGGTGAACTTTGACATACGCCCAATCCTAGTCGACCAAGGGAGTTCGGTGGACATCATGTACGACCATCTCTTTACCACTCTCCAGCTCGATGAAAGCCACCTGACCCCGTACGTCGGCTCTGACTTGCAAGGCTTCAACGGCACCACCACAAAGCCTTGGGGATACGTGGAGCTGCTCATCACATTCGGAGCCGAGGAGACTGCTAAGCAGGTCAAGGTCCTCTTCTTGGTGATCGAATGTCCCTCGTTGTACCAGTGCATCCTGGAAAGACCGACCTTAGCTGAACTAACTGTAGTACCATCTACAATACACCTGAAGATGAAGTACTACACGGCCAGAGGTCGTGTCGTTACCCTCCACGGGGACATCGAGGCGGCCATAAGATGTTTCGAGGCTGCGATCAAGGGGCTCATCTCGATCAACACCACCTCTAGGACGACCAGGAGACCAACCCGGGTTAAAGAATAGAGGCCACTACCCTGCGTCAACTCTGTCGATCTCGACAGCTGCTTCCCCAATAAGCAGAAGCAGAGTGCAAAATCTAAAAATGCACCTCCAACAAGCAACGGGCAACCATTCCATCCAATGCGTCCCATTCCAGACGGTGACTTCGAGCTCATTACGCTCGGTGATGATCTAGAGAGGAATGTGAAGATTGGCACGGGACTCCCCGACTTGGCGAGGAAGTAACTGAAGGCCTGCCCCAGGGAGAACGCTGACCTGTTCGCATGGAGTGTTGTGGAGATACTCGGCCTTGACCCCGACGTGGCCTGCCACCACCTCACCATAGACTCGGCCGCTAGGGTCGTAGTTCAACATAGGCGTAGGCAGTCTCCCGAGAAAGCAGAGGCTGCTGAAAAAGCTGTAAAAGACCTCTTAGAGGAAAATTTTATATCGGAAGCCCAACACACAACCTGGCTGTCCAACGTTGTACTCATTAAAGAACATAATGGAAAATGGAAGATGTGTGTTGATTACACTGATCTCAACCGGGCATGTCCAAAAGACGCTTATCCCTTACCTAACATCGACAAACTCGTCGACAATTCTGCAGGTTTTAAGCTATTGTCATTCATGGACGCGTACTCGGGGTACAATCAAATCCCCATGGTGAAGGCCGATAAACAATACACGACATTCATGACCGAGTCGGGCAACTACTACTACAACATAGTGCCCTTCGGTTTGAAAAACGTCGGCGCGACCTACCAGCGGATGATGAATAAAGTCTTTCGGGGAGAAATCGGCGACATGCTCGAGGTCTACATGGACGACATGATCGTGAAGTCGTGAGAAGAGATCGACCATACTGCCCATCTCAGAACTGTCTTCGAGACGGCGAGGAAGTGCAGAATGAGGTTCAATCAGGAGAAGTGCACCTTCGGTGCACGGGCAGGCAAGTTCCTTGGCTTCTACTTAACAGAGCGAGGAATAGAGGCAAATCTGGAAAAATGCAGAGCCTTCTCTGAGTTCGCAACCCCGAACACGAAGAAGTCGATCCAATCCCTAAACGGGATGCTCGTGTCATTGTCCTATTTCGTTGCCAAGTCCGCCCAACACACCCTCTCATTCTTCAAACTCTTGCGCAAGGAGGCTGCATTCGAATAGACCGAGGAGTGAGAACAAGCCCTCTTCCACCTCAAACAAGTCCTTTTAGAGCTGCCAGTCTTGTCGAGGCCCGAGGTCGGGGAAACACTCTATTTATACCTGGCCATCGCAGCTGAGGTCGTCAGTGTAGCACTGATCCGAGAGACTCCCGAAGGGCAGAAGCCGATCTACTTCATGAGCAAGGCCCTCCAAGGACCTGATGTCAGATACCAACAGATCAAGAAAGTCTCTATAACCCTCATCAATGCGTCTAGGAGGTTGCGGCATTACTTCTTGGCCCACACGATCATGGTCAGAACTGACCAGCCTGTCAAATAGCCAGACATGTCAGGCAGAATGCTCAAATGGTCACTCGAACTCTCAGAATTCGACATCTAATACGAGAGAAAAAAAGGCCCTCAAGGCACAGGTTCCGGCCGACTTCGTCGCGGAAATGACCCCCACGGAATTCCCGACACACGAGTCATACAAGTGGACCATCTTCGTCGACGGCGCCTCCAGCTCGACGGGAAGTGGGGCGGGCATCATCTTAGAAAACGAAGAAGGCATCTTGATAGAAGTCTCCCTCGCCTTAGCATTCCCAATGTCGAACAACCAGGCCGAGTACGAAGCATTCCTCGCGGGACTCTGCCTGGCAGAAGACCTTGGGGCAAAAGAGATAAAGATCTTTACCGACTCCTAGCTCGTCGCATCTCAAGTACGAGGAGACTTCCAAGCCAAGAACGATGACCTCGCTGAATACCTCGCCTTGGTTAGAAAATAGATGAAGAGCTTCTATTCCGCCGAGGTGCAACACGTTCCCCGCGAACACAACACCAGGGCAGATATCCTGTCGAAGCTTGTGAGCACAAAAAAGAAGGGCGGAAACAAGTCCGTCATCCAGGAATTGAGGAATTATGAGTAAATTGAGGAATTATGAGTATTTTTGTGGGTTGATGATGAATATGAAGGGTTGAATTGAATTGGAATAATAGTAGGCCTTCGGTATTATTCTTTCTGTTGATGTTATTTGATGTTGTAGGGAAAGGGATTGTGAGGGTTATGATGATATTGGGGTATTTTGAGGGTTTATTTGATTTTGAAGCTTAGGATAGTGTAATGAATTGGCCTAATAGTCATAGGCTTTTGTGCCCTTGATGCTATGATAGTGTATCATGGGTAATAACATATTTAAGATAAAAATATCTAATTTCCATGCTGGTTGTTATATGATGATTATATGATGAATTTGTGTGCATTATATGTGTATTCTTTTTCTTTTGAGGATTGAACTTATATCCATCAATTTCAAAGGTTTTAGGCATAATCTTAAAATAATGATTAGAAGGTTTAATTGTGTTAAAATTGTAAATTTACTTGAGATAATGGCAGTATTGGATGGGTTGTAATTTTTTGAGAGTTTGGGTTTTTACGAAATTGAAATCAGAGGTTCGGAAGGCCTCCAACGGTGAAAAATGCAGAAAATTCTGCATGCTGTCCGTCACGACTGTTCATGTTTTCGGTCGAAATTGTTTTGGTCATAACTTTTGATCCGTAAGTCCGCTTTGATCCCCGTTTGAAGCATCGGAAAGCTAATGAATATATCTATAAAATAGTATAGATAAGATAACTGGTTGCCCAATATTTTTATATCTAATATGTTTGGGAAAACAATTGTGTACATGTTCTATTAATGGATTGTTGTGCTGTTTGCTGCCGGTTGTGAAATTATTTGTAGATAATTTATCGAATACTTGTGTGTGTGTTTTGATGTATGTTTGCCATGAGGTATATTGATGATTATGAGATGTTTATACATGGTGTTTGATGATTAAATGATGATATGAATTACCATGAGTATATTGATTATTATGAGATGTTTATACATGATGTTTGATGATTAGACGATGATATGAATTACCACGAGTATATTGATGATTATGAGATGTTTATACATGATGTTTGATGATTAGATGATGATACGAATTACCACGAGTATGTTGATGATTATGAGATGTTTATATAGGATGTTTGATGATTAAATGATGATGTGTATTGCCATGAGTTATATTGATGATTATGAGATAATGATACATGACTATTTTGATGTGAATTACCATGAGTTATATTGATGATTATGAGATGATGATACATGACTATTTTGATGAATTACCATGAGTTATATTGATGATTATGAGATGATGATACATGACTATTTTGATGAATTACCATGAGCTGTATTGATGATTATGAGATGATGATTCATGATGTTTTGATGATTAAATGATGATATGGATTAACATGAGATTTTGATGAATAATGATGCATGCAATGACTTTTGTTGATGATGATGATATTGACGTTGTGCATTATGCATTCATAGTGTTATAGGACTTCGGTCCAGTGAGTTAGACTTTGGTCTATTGATGATTATAGGACTTTGGTCTAGTGAGTTAGGCTTTGGTCTATTGTGGCTTCAATCCCATTGTGTGGATGTGAGGTATTTTTATGTGCTCCAGTTCTTGTGTAGAATCGATCCTATTGATGGGGATATTTAGAGGGTGATAGCCTAGTGTCCATCGACTTTGATGAATTGGTACCACATGCATGAGTCTTGTTGTGCATTGCATTTTTGTGGAATCTTGATGTGATTTATGATGTTGTGACTTTTGATGCTTTTTGATGACCTTGATGATGTTGTATATGATAATGACGCCATTTTATGCATATCCTGTTTTTATATTGATTATAATGAATTGTGATTACTCACCATTCCTGTTTGAATGTTGCCTCCACGTGGGTAACGTGCAGATAATCAGGCTTAGCTGTGGATGCCTTCGAGGACCTTTTGGAGTTTTTAGTGCTTTTGGTCGACGTAGAGGGTCTTGTTCTGATAGTGTAACATCAGGTTGGGTCGTTGAGTCGAAACATGTTATGTTGACATTTTATTGTTATTTAATTATTATGGTTTTTATTTTAAAACCTTTTGATTTTGGATTATTGTGGTTATGGTGGTTCCGCTGCTAATTTTGATGGCTTTTGAATATTTTGAGGAAAACCCGTGTTTACGGAGCAAATGTTTTATTTTGAGTTTATTGAGAAAATGTGCACCCTGCTGAGGTGATTTTTACTCTGATAATTTGTGTATTTTGCCGTGTATATTTGTGGGGTAGAAAAGGGTGTTACATTAGTGGTTTCAGAGTAGGTCGGTCCGTCCGGCCAGGTTGTCTAATGTTGTCTATTCCCTATTGTGTGACATGTGTGTGAAAACGCTGTCGATGCTTGTTTTGTTTTCCATTTGCAGGTTGGGAATGAAACAAGTGGGGGAGAAGATGGTGCTTCTCCAAGATGCTTTAAGTGTGGAGCGATGACTAAGTATAGTGTTGGACGCTACGATAGTTTGGTAAAGATAGTTTGTACCGCCTCATGATAGTTGGCTGTTATTGACAAATTGAGGAACTGATCACCCTTAATCTCCTGTTAATAATAGACGAGATCATATTGAATGGGATAGACGTGTCTTACGAGCTTAAGTGGTGTGCACAGTGAATTGTTTGGAGTTAAGCCAAATGCTTACAGATTGTTTTGATGAGTAGATGCATGATGGTGCTGAGATGTTTATGTTGAGGGCAACTTTGAGTATTAGTGAAGGTGGAGAAGTAGGTTTTTTGCCTTTTGGTTGTGAAATTTCGGAAGTGTTTCCTGATGACGTAAGTGATTTGCCTCTAGAGCGTGAGGTAGAGGTTGCAGAGGATTTGATACCAGGTATGAGTCCGGTGTCAATGGCTCCTTACCGGATGTCTGCATCTGAGTTAGGAGAATTGAAGAAACAATTTGAAGAGTTGATTGGGATGAATTTTGTTCGACCGAGTGTTTCTCCGTGGGGTGCTTCTGTGTTGTCGGTGAATAAAGTGACGATCAAGAATAAGTATCCACTTCTGAGGATTGATAATTTGATGGATCAATTGGTGGGAGCTTATGTTTTAGCAAGATTGATTTGAGGTTTTACTATCATCATATTCGTGTCAAGCCTGATGATATTCTGAAGACAACTTTTAGGACGAGGTATGGTGAGTATGAGTATATTGTAATGTCGTTTGGTGTATCTAATGCACCTGGTGTTCATGGAGTATATGAATTAGATTTTTTATGAGTATTTGGATAAGTTTATGGTGATTTTTATTGACGATATTCTGATATACTCTAAACCTGAAGAAGAGCATGTTGAGCATTTGTGGACTGTGTTGCAAGTTTTGTAAGAGAATAAGCTATATGTGAAACTGTCGAAGTGTGAGTCCTGGTTGAAGGAAGTGAGTTTCCTTGGCCATGTGATATCTAGTGGTGGGATGTTGCTTGTGAGGCAAGCTTTGTTGAATTGAAGAAGAGGTTGACGACCGCTCCGGTGTTGATCTTGCCTAATCCGAGTGAATCTTTTGTGGTGTATTGTGATGCGTCGAAGATGGGTCTATGTGGAGTATTGATGCATAATGGACAAGTTGTTGCTTATACTTTGAGACATTTGAGAGTTCATGAAAGGAATTATCCTACGCGTTGGCCGCTGTGGTGTTTGTGTTGAAGATTTGGAAACTTATCTTTTTGGCTCTAAATTTGAAGTGTTCAGTGATCATAAGAATTTGAAGTACTTGTTCGATCAGAAAGAGTTGAATATGAGGCAAAGAAGGTGGTTAGAACTATTGAAGGATTATGATTTTGATTTGAGTTACCATCCAGGCAAAGCAAATGTAGTGGCCGACGCTTTGAGCAGAAAGTCATTGCATATGTCGATGCTTATAATGAGAGAATTGGAATTTATCGAACAGTTTCGAGATTAGAGTTTGGTGTGTGAAGAGACTCCTCACAGTGTGAAGTTAGGAATGTTGAAGCTGACAAGTGGTATTTTGGAGGAATCGGAGTGGGTCAGCAAGTGGATTTGAAGTTGGTGGACCAATTGACGTTAATTAACCAAGGTAACAGAGGTGAATTCCGGATTGATGAAAATGGTGTGATGAGATTTCGAGATAGAGTGTGTGTTCCAGAAATCGAGAAAAGTATTCTATGAAGAAGGATATTGCTGAGTTTGTTTATGCTTGTTTGACTAGTCAGAAGTCGAAGATCGAACATCAGAAGTTGTTGGGTATGATGCAACCGTTGAATATTCTAGAATGGAAATGGGATAGTATTTCCATGGATTTTGTGTCGGGATTGCCGAAGACTGGGAAATGGAATGATTCTATTTGGGTGATTGTGGATAGATTACCTAAATTGGCTCATTTCATACCGATGAAGATTAATCATTCTATGCAGAAGCTATCTGAGATGTATATTGAGGAAATTGTGAAGTTGCATGGGATACCATCGGGTATTGTGTCAAATAGAGACCCAAGATTTACGTCGAGATTTTGGAAGAGTTTGCAAGATGCTTTGGGTACTAAGTTGAGGTTGAGTTCTGCCTATCATCCGCAAACGGATGGACAGACAGAGAGGACTATCCCGTCTTTAGAGGATTTGCTGAGAGCTTGTGTGTTGGATTAAGGTGGATCGTGGGATAGTCATTTGCCGTTGATCGAGTTTACCTACAACAACAGTTTTCATGATAGTATTAGGATGGCGCTGTATGAAGCTTTGTGTGGAAGGAGGTGTAGGACTCCATTGTGTTGGTATGAATCGTGCGAGAGTGTGTACTCGGACCTGAAATTGTGTAAGAGACGACTGAAAAGATTAAGATGATCCAAGAAGGAGGAAAGTTGGACTTGAGATGTGAAGATCAGATGAGGGAGTCGTATCCGACTCTATTTCCTTGAGGTAATTTTCGAGGGCGAAAAATCTTTTAAGTGGGGGAGAGTTGTAACACCCCAAATTCGTGAGAATATTTATTTAAATTATTAAATATAATATTCATGATTTTTGGTGAATTTTGGTGGTTTGGGCTATGTGTGGAATTTTGTGGAGTTTTGGTTATTTGTTTAAACTAATAGTATATAATATGGAATATATTAGTATTATTATTAATTTAAATAATATTAGATGAATTAAGAGTAAGATGAACTTTTGAGGAGGAATAGTGAGGGTAAATTGGGAAAAACCCAATTTAGAGGCCCAAAGGTTAGGTTTAACAAAAAGGAAATTTGAGAGGAATAGGGTTCATTTTTGTTAGACCGTGAAAAGAATGGAAAAAACCAGAGCTTTGAGGAAAAAGGGAAAAGACTAGGATTTGAGAAGGTTTCCAAGAACTCAAGAGATAAAGGCTTGGAATCGACACTTTAAGGTATGGAGAGTATTACCTTTCGTTGTTTTCAATATAGGAATTCGATGTATTTAAAGTGGATTTTGAGGTTTATGTGATTTTGTGGGTTTATGAGTAAATTGAGGAATTATGAGTATTTTTGTGGGTTGATGATGAATATGAAGGGTTGAATTGAATTGGAATAATAGTAGGCCTTCGGTATTAATCTTTCTGTTGATGTAATTTGATGTTGTAGGGAAAGGGATTGTGAGGGTTATGATGATATTGGGGTATTTTGAGGGTTTATGTGATTTTGAGGCTTAGGATAGTGTAATGAATTGGCTTAATAGTCTTAGGCTTTTGTGCCCTTGATGCTATGATAGTGTATGATGGGTAATAGCATATTTAGGATAAAAATCCCTAATTTCCATTGTGGTTGTTATATGATGATTATATGATGAATTTGTGTGCCTTATATGTGTATTCTTTTTCTTTTGAGTATTGAACTTATATCCATCAATTTCAAAGAGGTTTTAGGCATAATCTTAAAATAATGATTAGATGGTTTAATTGTGTTAAAATTGTAAATTTACTTGAGATAATTACATTATTGGATGGGCTGTAATTTTTTGAGAGTTTGGGTTTTTACAGAATTGAAATCGGAGGTCCGGAAGGCCTCCAACGGTGAAAAACGCAGAAAATTCTGCATGTTGTCCGTCACGACTGTTCATGTTTTCGGTCGAAATTGTTTTGGTCATAACTTTTGATTCGTAAGTCCGTTTTGATCCCCGTTCGAAGCGTCGGAAAGCTAATGAATAGATCTATAACATAGTATAGATAAAAAAACTGGTTGCCCAATATTTTTATATCTAATATGTTTGGGAAGTCAATTGTGTATATGTTCTATTAATGGATTGTTGTGCTGTTTGCTGCCGGTTGTGAAATTATTTGTGGATAATTTATCGAATACTTGTGTGTGTGTTTTGATGTATGTTTTCAATGAGGTATATTGATGATTATGAGATGTTTATACATGATGTTTGATGATTAAATGATGATATGAATTACCATGAGTATATTGATGATTATGAGATGTTTATACTTGATGTTTGATAATTAGATGATGATATGAATTACCACGAGTATGTTGATAATTATGAGATGTTTATACATGATGTTTGATGATTAGATGATGATATGAATTACCGTGAGTATGTTGATGATTATGAGATGTTTATACAGGATGTTTGATGATTAAATGATGATGTGAATTACCATGAGTTATATTTAGGATTATGAGATGATGATACATGACTATTTTGATGTGAATTACCATGAGTTATATTGATGATTATGAGATGATGATACATGACTATTTTGATGAATTACCATGAGTTATATTAATGATTATGAGATGATGATACATGACTATTTTGATGAATTACCATAAGTTATATTGATGATTATGAGATGATGATTCATGATGTTTTGATGATTAAATAATGATATGGATTAACATGAGATTTTGATGAATGATGATGCACGCAATGACTTTTGTTGATGATGATGATATTGACGTTGTGCATCATGCATTCATAGCATTATAGGACTTCGGTCCAGTGAGTTAGACTTCGGTTTATTGATGTTTATAGGACTTCGGTCCAGTGAGTTAGGCTTCGGTCTATTGTGGCTTCAATCCCATTGCGTGGATGTGAGGTATTTTGATGTGCTCCGATTCTTGTGTAGAATCGATCCTATTGATGGGGATCTTTGGAGGGTAATGGCCTAGTGTCCTTCAACTTTGATGAATTGGTACCACATGCATGAGTCTTGTTGTGCATTGCATTTATGTGGCATCTTGATGTGATTTATGATATTGTGACTTTTGATGCTTTTTGATGACCCTGATGATGTTGTATATGATAATGACGGCATTTTACGCATATCCTGTTTTTATATTAATTATAATGAATTGTGATTACTCACCCTACCTGTTTGAATGTTGCCTCCACGTGGGTAACGTGCAGATGATCAGGCTTAACTGTGGATGCCTACGAAGACCTTTTGGAGTTTTTAGTGCTTTTGGTTGACGTAGAGGGTATTGTTCTGATAGTGTAATATCGGGTTGGGTCGTTGAGTCGAAACATGTTATATTGACATTTTGTTGTTATTTGATTGTTTTGGTTTTTATTTTAAAACCTTTTGATTTGGGATTATTGTGGTTATGGTGGTTCCGCTGCTAATTTTGATGGCTTTTGAATATTTTGAGGTAAACCCGTGTTTATGGAGCAAATGTTTTATTTTGAGTTTATTGAGAAAATGTGCACCCTTCTGAGGTGATTTTTACTCTGATAATTTATGTATTTTGCCGTGTATATTTGTGGGGTTGAAAAGGGTGTTACATTAGTGGTATCAGAGCAGGTCGGTCTGTCTGACCAGGTTGTCTAATGTTGTCTATTCCCTAGTGTGCGACATGTGTGTGAAAACACTGTCGATGCTTGTTTTGTTTTCCATTTGCAGGTTGGGAATGAAACAAGTGGGGGAGAAGATGGTGCTTCTCCAAGATGCTTCAAGTATGGAGCGATGGCTAAGTGTGGTGTTGGACGCTACGATAGTTTGGTAAAGATAGTTTGTACCGCCTCATGATAGTCAGCTGTTATTGATAAATTGAGAAACTAATCACCCTTAATCTCTTGTTGATAATAGACGGGATCATATTGGATGGGATAGACGTGTCTTGCGAGCTTAAGTGGTGTGCGCAGTGAATTGTTTGGAGTTAAGCCAAGTGCTTACTGTTAATTCTTGGAGTTGGCTAGAATTTTGGTAAAACAATGTTGATGTCATGGTTGATGTTTCAACATGAGTTTTTAATAGCCTTGTTATGTTTAGTTAACATTCTGGTTATGTTAAGTGTTTAAGGGTTGCAGTTTTGTGCTGATGTCAAACCCGATGTCATAACATCAGTTGACAGAACATCAGAAAACCATCTGTTGTGGTTTTTGTATTGCAGAATGTTAAGGTGTTGAAGAGTTAAAGTGTTGAAGAGTGATGTCACATGCGATGTCTTGACATCACTATACCAGAAACTTAAAACATCAGGTTGTGATGTTTTTAGGGCTGCACACATTAGTTTGATTTGAGGAGATCTGTTAGTTAGATTGGATGCGAATTTATTGGAGAAGATTTATTCTGATACAATTAATTCTGCATATCTTGTGGAGAATAGTTTGTTACTATTTTTGTGCAAATAGACATGGAGAATTGTTCCTATTTGTGTGGAGAAGATCTTGCAGCTGATTTAAAGAGAAGATTTAAAAGATACATAATATCCTGGAAATATTATGTGGAGCTGAATTTAATGCATAAAGATATGGAGAATATTTAGAGTTAATTATTGAAGATTTAAATTGAAGATTTGATTGAAGATCCAATTAATAGCAGAATTTGTTGGAGATTTGGAACAGAAGATTTGATATGATTTGAAGGCCCAAATCCAGTTGGGAAATAGGTTATAAATAGAAGCATTGTAACCTAGTTTTGGCAAGCCAGCCATCATGTAGATTAGAAGGGCTGTGTTGATTGATGAACCACCCGGGTTGTGGGATGGTCATCGTGTTTATCTCGAAGCCTGTAGGTAAGAGATGTATTGTTCTTGGAGGAAGCTTTGAAGCAACTCCTAAGGGCTGTCATGGAAGTGTGTCTTCTAAAGTCTATGTAATAGAAAAGAGTAAGGAGTCAAGCTGTTGATGCAGTGACGGTGTAGTTGACTGCTAGACATCATCGAGATGATTGGAAGTGAGATGGAGTCTCTTACCTAGGGAGGACTTAGGTAGAAGGGTCATTGGGTAGTGATTGAATTAGGTAGATTGTCAACTGGTGTGTTGAGTCTGTAATTTGATACTGCTAATAGTGGACTTCCTTCCTGGCTTGGTATGCCCCCAGATGTAGGTTGGTTGAACTGAACTGGGTGAACAATTGATTGTGTTCATTTACTGTTTCTATTATTGCCTTGTTCAACAGATTGCGATGTTGTGACATTGCACAAGACATCACATGTCTGTACCAGAATTTCACTTACAGATTGTTTTGATGAGTCGATGCAGGATGGTACTGAGATGTTTATGTTGAGGGTAACTTTGAGTATTAGTGAAGGTGGAGAAGTTGGTGTTTTTCCTTTTGTTTGTGAAATTTCAGAAGTGTTTCCTGATGACGTAAGTGATTTACCTCCAGAGCGTGAGGTAGAGGTTGCGGCGAATTTGATTCCAGGTATGAGTCTGGTGTCAATGGCTCCTTACCGTATGTCTGCATCTGAGTTAGGAGAATTGAAGAAACAATCGGAAGAGTTGCTTGGGTTGAAGTTTGTTAGACTGAGTATTTCTCCGTGGGGTGCTCATGTGTTGTAGGTGAAGAAGAAAGATGGTACTATGAGATTGTGTGTGGATTATAGACAGTTGAATAAAGTGACGATCAAGAATAAGTATCCACTTCTGAGGATTGATGATTTGATGGATCAATTGGTGGGAGCTTGTGTTTTAGAAAGATTGATTTGAGGTCTGGTTATCATCAGATTCGTGTTAAACCTGATGATATTCCGAAGACAACTTTCAGAACGAGGTATGGTGACTATGAGTATATTGTGATGTCGTTTAGTGTGTCTAATGCACCTGGTGTTCATGGAGTATATGAATCGGATTTTTCATGAATATTTGGATAAGTTTGTGGTGGTTTTTATTGACGATATTCTGATATACTCTAAACCTGAAGAAGAGAATGCTAAGCATTTGAGGACTGTGTTGCAAGTGTTGAAAGAGAATAAGTTGTATGTGAAATTGTCAAAGTGTGAGTACTGGTTGAAGGAAGTGAGTTTCCTTGGCCATGTGATATCTAGTGGTAGGATGTTGCTTGTGAGGCAAACTTTGTTGAATTGAAGAAGAGGTTGACGACCGCTCCGGTGTTGATCTTGCCTAATCCGAGTGAATCTTTTGTGGTGTATTGTGATGCGACGAAGATGGGTCTATGTGGAGTATTGATGCAGAATGGATAAGTTGTTGCTTATACTTCGAGACATTTGAGAGTTCATGAAAGGAATTATCCTACGCATGACTTAGAGTTGGTCGTTGTGGTGTTTGTGTTGAAGATTTGGAGACTTATCTTTTTTGCTCTAAATTTAAAGTGTTCAGTGATCATAAGAATTTGAAGTACTTGTTCGGTCAGAAAGAGTTGAATATGAGGCAGAGAAGGTGGTTGGAACTATTGAAGGATTATGATTTTGATTTGAGTTACCATCTGGGCAAAGCAAATGTAGTGGCCGACGCGTTGAGCAGAAAGTCATTGCATATGTCGATGCTTATAATGAGAGAATTGGAATTAATTGAACAGTTTCGAGATTTGAGTTTGGTGTGTGAAGAGACTCCTCACAGTGTGAAGTTAAAAATGTTGAAGCTGACAAGTGGTATTTTGGAGGAAATCAGAGTGGGTCAGCAAGTGGATTTGAAGTTGGTGGACCAATTGATGTTAATTAACTAAGGTAACAGAGGTGAATTTCAGATTGATGAGAATGGTGTGATGAGGTTTCGAGATAAAGTGTGTGTTCCAGATGTTCCAAAAATCGAGAAAAGTATTTTATGAAGAAGGATATTGCTGAGTTCCTTTATGCTTATTTGACTTGTCAGAAGTCGAAGATCGAACATCGAACATCAGAAGTCATTGGGTATGATGCAACCGTTGAATATTATAGAATGGAAATGGGATAGTATTTCCATGGATTTTGTGTCGGGATTACCGAAGACTGAGAAAGGGAATGATTCTATTTGGGTGATTGTGGATAGATTAACTAAATCGGCTCATTTCTTACCGATGAAGATTAGTCATTCTATGCAGAAGCTAGCTGAGATGTATATTGAGGAAATTGTGAAGTTGCATGGGATACCTTCGAGTATTGTGTAGGATAGAGACCCGAAATTTACGTCGAGGTTTTGGAAGAGTTTGGAAGATGCATTAGGTACTAAGTTGAGGTTGAGTTCTGCCTATCATCCACAGACGGATGGACAGACAGAGAGGACTATCCAGTCTTTAGAGGATTTGCTGAGAGCTTATGTGTTGGATCAAGGTGGATCGTGGGATAGTCATTTGTCGTTGATCGAGTTTACCTACAACAACAATTTTCATGCTAGTATTGGGATGGCGCTGTATGAAGCTTTGTGTGGAAGGAGGTGTATGACTTCATTGTGTTGGTATGAATCGGGCGAGAGTGTTGTACTCGGACCTGAAATTGTGTAAGAGACGATTGAAAATATTAAGATGATCCAAGAAGGAGGAAAGTTGGACTTGATATTTGAAGATCAGATGAGGGAGTCGTATTCGACTATATTTCTTTGAGGTAATTTTTTAGGGCGAAAATTCTTTTAAATGGGGGAGAGTTGTAACACCCCAAATTCGTGAGAATATTTATTTAAATTATTAAATATAATATTCGTGATTTTTGGTGAATTTTGGTGGTTTGTGCTATGTGTGGAATTTTGTGGAGTTTTGGTTATTTATTTAAACTAATAGTATATAATATGGAATATATTAGTATTATTATTAATTTAAATAATATTAGATGAATTAAGGGTAAGATGAACTTTTGAGGAGGATTATTGAGGGTAAATTGGGAAAAGCCCAATTTAGAGGCCCAAAGGTTAGGTTTAACAAAAAGGAAATTTGAGAGGAATAGGGTTCATTTTTGTTAGACCGTGAAAAGAAGGGAAAATGCCAGAGCTCTGAGGAAAAAGGGAAAATGCTTGGATTCAAGAAGGTTTTCAAGAACTCAAGAGAGAAAGGCTTGGAATCGACAATATAAGGTATGAGGAGTATTACCTTTCATTATTTTCAATATAGGGATTCGATGTATTTAAAGTGGAGTTTGAGGTCTATGTGATTTTGTGGGTTTATGAGTAAATTTGGAATTATGAGTATTTTTGTGGGTTGAAGATGAATATGAAGGGTTGAATTGAATTGAAATAATAGTAGGCATTCGGTATTAATCTTTATGTTGATGTTATTTGATGTTGTAGGGAAAGGGATTGTGAGGGTTATGATGATATTGGGGTATTCTGAGGGTTTATGTGATTTTGAGGCTTAGGATAGTGTAATGAATTGGCCTAATAGTCGTAAGCTTTTGTGCCCTTGATGTTATGATAGTGTATGATGGGTAATAGCATATTTAGGATAAAAATCCCTAATTTCCATGGTGGTTGTTATATGATGATTATATGATGAATTTTTGTGTGCCTTATATGTGTATTCTTTTTCTTTTGAGTATTGAACTTATATCCATCAATTTCAAAGGTCTTAGGCATAATCTTAAAATAATGATTAGATGGTTTAATTGTGTTAAAATTGTAAATTTACTTGAAATAATTACAGTATTGGATGGGCTGTAATTTTTTGAGAGTTTTGGTTTTTACGGAATTGAAATCAGAGGTCCGAAAGGCCTCCAACGGTGAAAAACGCAGAAAATTCTGCATGCTGTCCGTCACGACTGTTCATGTTTTCAGTCGAAATTGTTTTGGTCATAACTTTTGATCTGTAAGTCCGTTTTGATCCTCGTTTGAAGCATCGGAAAGCTAATGAATAGATCTATAACATAGTATAGATAAGAGAACTAGTTCCCCAATATTTTTATATCTAATATATTTGGGAAGTCAATTGTGTATATGTTCTATTAATGAATTGTTGTGCTGTTTGCTGCCGGTTGTGAAATTATTTGTGGATAATTTATCGAATAATTGTGTGTGTGTTTTGATGTATGTTTTCCATTAGGTATATTGATGATTATGAGATGTTTATACATGATGTTTGATGATTAAATGATGATATGAATTACCATGAGTATTTTGATGATTATGAGATGTTTATACATGATGTTTGATGATTAGATGATGATATGAATTACCACGAGTATATTAATGATTATGAGATGTTTATACATGATGTTTGATGATTAGATGATGATATGAATTACCACGAGTATGTTGATGATTATGAGATGTTTATACAGGATGTTTGATGATCAAATGATGATGTGAATTACCATGAGTTATATTGATGATTATGAGATGATGATACATGACTATTTTGATGAATTACCATGAGTTAAATAAATGATTATGAGATGATGATACATGACTATTTTGATGAATTACCATGAGTTGTATTGATGATTATGAGATGATGATTCATGATGTTTTGATGATTAAATGATGATATGGATTAACATGAGATTTTGATGAATGAAGATGCACGCAATGACTTTTGTTGATGATGATGATATTGACGTTGTGCATCATGCATTCATAGTATTATAGGACTTCGGTCTAGTGAGTTAGACTTCAATTTATTGATGTTTATAGGACTTCGGTCTATTGTGCCTTCAATCCCATTGTGTGGATGTGAGGTATTTTGATGTGCTCCGGTTCTTGTGTAGAATCGATCCTATTGATGGGGATCTTTGGAGGGTGATGGCCTAGTGTCCTTCGACTTTGATGAATTGGTACCACATGCACGAGTCTTGTTATGCATTGCATTTATGTGGCATCTTGATGTGATTTATGATGTTGTGACTTTTGATACTTTTTGATGACCTTGATGATGTTGTATATGATAATGACGCCATTTTATGCATATCCTGTTTTTATGTTGATTATAATGAATTGTGATTACTCACCCTGCCTGTTTGAATGTTGTCTCCAAGTGGGTAACGTGTAGATGATCAGGGTTAGTTGTGGATGCCTTCGAGGACCTTTTGGAGTTTTTAGTGCTTTTGGTCGACGTAGAGGGTCTTGTTCTGATAGTGTAACATCGGGTTAGGTCGTTGTGTCGAAACATGTTATGTTGACATTTTGTTGTTATTTGATTATTATGGTTTTTATTTTAAAACCTTTTGATTTTGGATTATTATGGTTATGGTGGTTCTGCTGCTAATTTTTATGGCTTTTGAATATTTTGAGGAAAACCCGTGTTTACGGAGTAAATGTTTTATTTTGAGTTTGTTGAGAAAATGTGCACCCTTCTGAGGTGATTTTTACTCTGATAATTTGTCTATTTTGCTGTGTATATTTGTGGGGTAGAAAACGGTGTTACACAAATTATACCGGAGAGAATTCTCCATTCCCCTCCTCAAGTACGTTGACGAATCCAGGGCACAGGGCATACTCCAGGAGAACCGCGAAGGAATCAACGCCCAGCACCTGAGCGGACGATCCCTCGCCCGCAAAGCATTGCAGGCAGGATACTACTGGCCCGCCATGCAACTGGACGCCAAGGAACACGTAAAGAAGTGTGAGTGGTGCCAGAGGCACGGGGACATGCATCTAGCCCTGCCCAGTGAACTCAAAACAGTCTCGTCCCCATGGCCTTTCGCTGGTGGGGAATGGATATCCTCGGACCCTTCACCATAGGCTTTTATCAGAACAAGTATCTGATATTTGGCATCGACTACTTCACGAAGTGGATAGAGACTGAAGCCCTCGCCAAAATCACGACGCACAATATACTACGCTTTTATAAGAGGAACATCCTCGCCCGATTCGGCGTTCCCCTGGTAATCGTCACCGACAACGGGACGCAATTCACCGACAAGAACTTCCAGGACTTCGTGACCAGCCTGGGCACGAAGTAGCACTTCACATTGGTCGAGCATCCTCAAACAAACGGACAGGCCTAAGCTGCAAATAGATTAATTATGTATGGCCTGAAAGGAAGGCTGGGTGACGCCAAGAAGAGGTGGGTCGAGGAGCTGCACAACGTGCTCTGGGCTTACATGACAACCCCACACTCGACGACGAGGAAGACCCCGTTCTGATTAACTTACAGAACAGAGGTGGTGATCCCGGTAAAAATAAGGGAGTCCTCCCAGAGAACCGAATCTCCTCTCGAGGAGGAAGCCAACGACGAGGCCCTAAGAGAGGAACTCGACCTGGTTGAGGAAATTCGGTCGGGGGCATCCCTCCGCGAAGCCTCTCTAAAACAAAAGATAACTCTGTGGCATGACAAAAAATTCATCAAGCGAGAGTTCCAGGTGGGCAGCCTAGTCCTACGAAGGAATCAGAAAGACTCGCGCGAGGGCAAACTCGCCGCGAACTGGGGAGGCCCCTACCGTGTCCGAGAAAAAAAAGACAACGGGGCCTATTACCTCAAAAACCTACACGGAGAGGAGCTTGCTCGATCATGGAATGCTGAAAAGCTCAAACAATACTACAGTTAGACACTGCCCGTGACCTATTAGCGTCGCGACCACAGAAGCGCGGCGTGGTACAAACGCCTCTCCTAAATTTGGAACAAAAAGACAAGAGTATGCCCTTTTGTGTGTGCGAGAAGACACTTGATCTGATGGGGACCCCTCTACCGAGCTCCACCATTGACATACCAATGAGTCAGAATGCCCAGCTTGCGATGGTATGTTCACGCCGCAGAGCTAAGGCCTCGATCGAGACCTTTGTTTTGCTGTCGATCAGGTACCAACCCCGATCACCCGGTCAGTTCCCTACACTGTCGGTCATAATATATGGCGAGCAAAGAACCCCGATGACAAACAAAAACATTATTTCATGCACACATACAAACAATAGAATAAAGCACACACATCAAAGAAAAAGAAATATTAATTCACCAAAAAGGCCGGTAGAGCCCATTGTTAAATTGTTACAACCAAAATAGGCACTCAGGCCAAAGTCAAAATGGGCACGCAGGCCAAAATCAAAACGGGCACGCAGGCCACGAAAAAGAAAATAAAGAAGCTTAGTTACACGGCCACCTCCTCTTCAGGTTGGTCACCCATCACGCCTTGACCCTCCTCATCATCCTCAGCATCGGGTGAGACTACGCGACCCTCGACCATCAAGTGATACGGGCCCGTCCCCTCAGTAACAAGATCGACGCCAGGATTGACGAGCTGGAGCTGCTCCATGGCACAGTTGAACCCTACATCGAGAGCGCCTAGGGAGTCCTATTCGAGCAACCGGATCCTAGACACCAGGTCAGCCCAAGAGACTAAGAGTTTTTCCTCAGCAAACTCCTCCTCGGCAGGTCTCGCTGCAGCCTCCAGCTCAACAATCCTCTCCGACAGCCTGGTTCTCTCCTCCTCAGTCGCTTTTACCTTCTTCTCCATTTCAACATTTAGCCTGGCCTGGGCAGTACTCCTTTCTTTGTAGTCATTGAGGTCGGTCTCTAGCTTTTTCCTTGCAGCCTCGACGGTCGCGAGGTCACCTTGCAGTTTTGACAGCTCAGCCAAAGAGCAGGTATCGTCATTGAGAACTAGATCTATCTCGAAGACCCGCATCATCGCGGCCATATCCTTGGACAATGCTTTCCTCCTCGCAGTCCGGTCGACGCCCAGGATGGGCTTGGTCTCGGCAGCGTCCACTGCTGGGGAATTCTCCCCACTGAAAAAGTCGGGCTGGAGATAACAGGGTGGGAGGACAAACTTCCCCCCAGAAGTACTCCCAATGAGGTCGACCGTCTCAGGTTCACCCACGCGACGTTTCTTAGGGGTCCTTGTGAGGTCGGGGATTGGCTGCCCTGGGGAGTAGAGGTCGATCCCCCATGCACTGAGTCGGCGCCCGACATCTATTGAACCCGGGCGACTCACCCCTTGCCCACCTTCTTCGCGCCCTTTGTGGCTGCCAATTTCTTCACATGTTCCTGCATGGTCGACATCTCTCATGCAAAGAAAAATAAATAAGTTAGCAGATGATGAATCAACATGGAAAGCAGATAGAGTCCAAGCGAGGGAGATGCCCGTTACCTAGGAATCGTAAGGCCTCTTCCTCGGACTCACACTCGAGGAGGGCTTTTGTGTTTATCAACCGCGCCTCAATAAGAATCTCCCCGCGAGTGTCGAGGATAAAATTGCCGTCCAGAGTGACGCATTTGGCAGGGGGAGGCCAGAGACAAACTCGACCAACTTGAGGTAGGCTAGCCGGTCCTCGGCGTCCAACAAATCGGGCTTGACTATATAAATGTCCGTCCCTTTCTTGAAGTGTTCCTCTGTCCATTCCAGTGGGATCTTCGACTCCAAGTGCTCTTCCACCTGCTCGTCTACCTCCTGGACCTCGCGGTCGTACAGATAATTGAAGACCGTATGGCTGATGGGCTTAACGATAAAATACCAGTCCTTGAACGTGCGAACATAGTCCAAATACGCCCTGAACAGCCTCCTCAGCTGCTTCAGGACACCCAACTGTGACGACCCTCGATCGTCTGGCGCTGCAGATGGAAAACGCGGAAGAAAAGAGGTAGCGTAGCCCCGATGCCGAGGAACCTGCACACGAGCTCAAACGCTCTTATGAACGCGATCGCGTTAGGGTGGAGCTGCGAGGGCGCCAGGCACAGCCAGTCGAACACCCCCCTCTGGAAATCGGTGAATGGAAGACGCAGGGCCGCTTCCCTGAAGACGAACTCGTACATGGAAAACCATATAGTATTGTAGCACGAGCAGATACGATGATGTTCCCGAGGTCTATAGACTAGCCAATTTTTGGAGCACCCCTCAACTCGATCCTCGACGGTAGCAAAGGCGTCGGAGTCATCCACGGTGAAACGAGAAGCGATGCTCAGGGGCTCCTGCCCGTCCCACTCTCTGGAGGGCCGCTCTTGGACATCTAGGACCTGCACGACCGAGGAGACCAGCTCGTCATCACTTTCGATGACCCCCTCGACCCATTCAGCCATTTTTACCAGAAAAGTAGAGGAAAACGATGAATTCGACAATTAAGATCAAATCCACCCTTCCACCACGAATCAAGTGACAGGGCGAGGAGAGGGGGTACTGGGCAAGACCTCGCATAGCCCTACGGTCGGGGAAATGTGAGGAAACCCCTATCCTAGGTCCCCGGGTCTATCATCTAATGTCCCTGGGACCTTCATCAGGTCCTCGGGGCACCCATCGCAAGTGCCCGGGGCATTCATCGAAAACAAGATACAATTAAATCTAACGTCCCCAGGACCTTCATCAGGTCCTCGGGACACTGTAAGCTGCTAATTTCGACGCCTGGAGTTTTGTTCAGGAAATAAGTTTAAGAATCTACCAGGCTATTTTGACAAAAGTTTAGTTCTGAAAACAGAAGATCAGTCGAAAACCAGTGATCAATTGGAGTAAAATAACTGGAGATTTTTCTAAGTATTGGAAATGATTCGACAACTTGGTGCGAAGGCCTTGTTCGACTGATGTTTTGAAATTCAAATTTAGGAGGGAGATTTGTTTTGAAATCAGACGCGTGGAATGCATCTAAAGGGGCGAATGCATGCAGATTTCCATTTGTCGCCATTAGGAGAAATAGCTATTATTGACAATTATTTCGATTGTATATAAATAGGGAGTCATAGTGTTAGATTTCCGTGTGTGTTCAAAAGTTGTACAAGTTACTCAAGAATACTCAAAGTAACTGTGAGAGAGAAAAAAGTAGTTACTGAGAAAATGTACGTTTGAAAAACACCAGTTTCTTTATTTACATTTCAATGAAGTCTTAAATTATTTACGTGCAATCTCTTTTACATTTCTTGCAATTTGTTTCTTGCATTTGTAATACATTTTCACCATTTTATCTTAAAAAAACAAAAACTTTATCATTTTGTTTAAATCACATTGATTTATGAAAACAATGATGAATGTAACATACAAAAGGTTTGATTTCCATATAAATTATTATTAAAAGCACATTGTCCTAGGATTTGTTTGATCGGTCCTGCAAGTAAACTAATTTCTCATAAATTAGGAGATCAACGGTTGTTTGCTAAATTTCCAGGCAAACAAATTGGCACGCCCAGTGGGACCTTGTGCTATTGGCAATTGAAAACCTTTATTTTACATTGTACTCGTACAAAACTTTCTTCGCTTCTTTGTATGAGACTAAGGAGTGGTAAAATAGCCATAAATAACGAAGAAAGACCTAGAAGAAGATGAGTAAGCAGAATGGCGAATCAAAATCTGCCAAACAATCAGAATTCCACAAATGATGGAATGTCGCCCCCTATTCCTTCGACCGGGGGCAATACGACCTCAATATCAGTATCAGAGGCTATACCATCAACAGCGGGCTTGACACCAGCGCATTCAATTCCCAGAGTGCGCCTATTTTTTCGACTATGGGACCCCAAATGCCTCAAATGACTCCTCCTCCATCAGGGAGTATGTACAGGCCTTTTATATCTGGCTTCTCCATGCCTCCACTAAATCGAGAACAGCCATATGGAATGCCAACGTCAGTAATGGAAAGTTTACATAATGCGTCATCAACATTTACAGAGCCAGCGGTCAATATAACTTTGCCTTTACAAGGATCCAGTTCTGGTGTAAACCACATGGGTAGGATTAGTCAGCCTTTAGGAACGGGATATCAAACATATATGCCAAACCTTGCCAATAATTCTGCCAAGTAATTAGGCAACAAATGGATGAGAGCAGCCATGATATGGTCCAGATGCTAGCCCAACAGATGGGGGTTATATTTAACCCTTTGATCTAAAACACTACACAAACAAATCAACAATTGGCAGCGCAGATGACGCGCATTGCCGATTTCTTTGGTGTTCCTCAACCTCCCTAAAGGGAACATGTAATTCAGAACCCAGGGGTAACCGTCAAAGAAGAACCTACTATAAATCAAAGACAACCAAATATCCCTCAGGCGGAAGTTTTGAACCAAGGAGGTGCAGTCGAACCACCAGGGGTCAAAATCCCTGTACAACAAGAACCAAGGGTGTTATTAGTAAACCGAAACCAAAATGCTGATAATATTATACAACAAATGCATTGTAATGATATGCTAGCAGAAAATAATTTGGCAGCCATGGTCGAAAGGATTATGGCGCGAAATGGGATGAATGTAGGATTGTAGAGGCCCAATTATACTTCCCCTTTGTCAGAATACATTTTGCAGCAAAAGTTACCCCATAGATGGAAAGTTCCCAAGTTTACAAAATTTTCAGGAGATACTAGTGAATCGACGGTCGAACATGTGGCACGGTATTTAATTGAAGCAGGCGAAATATTGCACAATGAAAATTTGAAAATAAAATATTTCCCTAGTTCACTAACGAAAAACCCTTTTACTTGGTTTACCACATTACCTGCAAATTCGATACATACTTGGACCCAATTGGAGAGATTATTCCATGAACAATTCTACATGGGACAAACAAAGATAAGTTTGAAAGAATTGGCTAGCGTCAAGAGAAAATCCTCAGAGCCAATTGATGATGACCTGAATAGGTTTAGGTTGCTCAAGGCAAGGTGTTTCACACAAGTGCCTGAACACGAGTTAGTCGAAATGGCCGCTGGTGGCCTCGACTATTCAATTAGGAAGAAACTAGATACCCAGTACTTAAGAGACATGGCCCAATTGGCTGATAGGGTTAGACAGGTCGAACAACTAAAAGCCGAAAAAGCTAGGGCTAATAATAAAAAAAAGAAAGGGTAGCGTGTGTCGAAGTTTGTGAGGATGATGACGAAGATGAATCATCAAATTTCGACGAACAAGAAGTTGATTTGGCAGAACTAAAACAGGGGCCACCATATGCTTGCAAAGTTTTGGCTCCATCGAATGGGAAAAACCTAATCGAAATGGAAAAGAACGATAAGTTCCCCAAAAGAACTTATACGTTCGACGTCACAAAGTGTGACGAAATATTTGATTTATTAGTCAAGGATGACCAAATGATAGTGCCACCTGGTACTAAAGTGCCTCCTTTAGAACAACAGAAAAAGAGAGGTTTTTGCAAATATCATAATTTTTTGGGTCATAAAACGTCTCAATGTTTCCTTTTTAGGGATCTAGTGCAGAATGCAATCAGAGATTGAAGGCTCAAATTTGGCGACAAGTTGAAGTCCCAGGTGAAGGTGGATTCAAACTCTTTGCAAGTGGCGGAGGCCCACTATGCTGAGCCATCCATGGTGAATATAGTCGAGGTTATTGAAGGCTTCGATGACAACGTGGATATGATCGAGGTTGCCGATGGCTTCGACAACAACTTGAATATGGTAGAGGTTGCTGATGATCCCGCCAACAAATGCGACATGGTCGAAGTTACCACTGACTTCGTGAACCAGGTCGTGATGGTTAAGGTTACTAAAGACCTTGACGGAAAGATCATAGAGAACTACATTGCTGAGGCCACTGATGGTGTCAACAACGAAACTACTAACGGTTTCGTCCAAATCAACAACGAAACTACTGAAGGTTTCGCCAGAGTCAACAATGAAACTACTGACGGTTTCGTCCAAATCAACAGTGAAACTACATATGGTTTCGCCCAGTTTAACAAAGGGACTACTAAAGGTTCCTATAAACAGGATGTTGTGGGCCTCCTCCGGCGAACCATGGAGGATCCAAAGGAGAAGACTGTTGGATTCGTCAGCCAACAGCGTACCAAGGGCTTGCCTCTAATGGTACCAACAAAGGAAGCCACTGAAGGTTTTAATCGTATCAAGAAGGAACACGAGGTCAATGAAGGCCTCAGCTTAAAGTTGAACAAAATGAGCATTGCCACAGAGACAGCTACTAATGTGAATATGGGGGAGGTGTCTCAGAATGTTTCGATGCAAGTCGATGAAGAGCGTCGACGTGAGGAATACCACAAACTAGCATACCCCAAAGAGGAGGAAAATTTGGCAGATTTTATCCACAGATGCCAAAGAAAGAGGTCTGAAGTAATGCTCTATCCTAGTTGTAGTGTCGTCTTCAATAAAAAGGCAGCACAAAACTTAGAGGGAGTGGAGAGAGCAAAAAGAAGGGGAAATTAGAAGCCTTCGTAACCAACAGGAGAAAGATTCGACCCCAGAAGAGGAGACCAAAGCAGGGAGAGGTTAGGAGGAAGGTACCCTAACACATTCAAACCTGCAAATAAAGCTCCAGATGACAGGTGGGTTAATCCAATCCGACAAGCCCAAGGACAAGGGAAATGGAAGGATTTCGAAGTACAGCGGGGATCTTCCATATCATACAAGAAAGAATTCCAAAAGTCTAAGAAGACGACTTACCCCTCTGAAAATTATAAGGGCAAGAACCCTATGACAAAGTCACAATGGAGGAGGTACCAACGTTGAAAGAAAGCTGAGAAGGAGGCTGCAGGAAAAGCTAAGCCAGAAACTAACAGCAATGTTCAAACTTCGAATCAGAAGGAAGAGTCGAAGGTCGAAAAGTCACCTGTTGCTCCAGCACAAGTGTCGTCAAAGGAGGAAGTAACTAGGGATAATGAAATGACAGACGATTTTAACTCAGAGTCAGAGGCATCCTTCGACGTGATGTGTAACGTGGTCTCAGTGCTCCCCAGGGAGTATAACCAGGTAATGGAAGTCGAAGATGAAGAAGAGGCTATGGAAGTCGAAACGGCCATATGTAATACCTCAAAATTTGCCCTATTATCTCTCTCCAATAATTGGCTTATGCTTCATTCATTTGCATTTCATCATAATAGGTCATACTAAAATCATACATCATTGGTTGCAAGGCATGGGATCAGTTGTCTCAAGGTATGGACAGTTCAAAGCCAAAGGACAAGAGGAAAACTTCTCCAAACGAGTCACAAGGGCTCCTCATATCTCAATTCATCTCATTTGAGTCCTCAAGGTATCACAAGATGAGAATTTAACAGAAGATTGAAGGAAGTAATATTCTTCTAACCAGTGCAAACTAGGGTTTTGGAATTATTGAACATAACACACCAATGGGCAAGTTTCTTGAGCTCCTATCACCACCCAAGGGTATATCTCATCTTTGATTGAGAGGATACATATCATACTCAAAGGAATTTGGATTTGGCGGATGTGCTGATTTCTCCTAGACTGAGGGTTCAAAATTAGGGTTTGACATAAAATCAGTTTATTTCTGATTTTTTGGGCAAGACTTGATTCTATGGTATTCTACATGTCCTCAAGGGTCTAAGGGTGAAGAATTGTCCATCAATTTGATTTGGAAGGGTTTCAATTGATCAATTGATTGAGAATCAGGAGATTTGGGGAAAAGTCAAATATGCAGGAAAAAAAGTCAACTCTTGACTTTTTGAGGTCAATGTCATGTTCCTCATATCCAATATGATCATTGGTGAAGATTTGACCAAGAAATAATAAGGGATTCATCAAAAATCAAGAAATGTACAAAGTTGCCAAAAATAGCAATGTAGGGTTTCCATTTATGTCAAGTGTTGACAAGCTGAAGGGTCAACTTTAGAGCTTTCTTTCTCCATGCTCCAAGCACCAAAGTGAAAAGCTAGGGAGGCCTATCAAGAGTTCACATTTCAAGCTTCAAATCTATGTCAAGAACATCCCCATTTGATCAAAATTGAGAGAGATATGATGTTTCAAAGTGGAGAGAAATCAAGGCAAAATGGCAAGTCATGACCAGTCAATGCGCCATAATTTCCACAAACACTTGGTGTGCATGTTGTGCCTAAGTTCAAGGTCAAATTTCTCAATGATAGAGACTCCAAATGGAAAAGAGTTCAACATGACTTTTGTTCAATTCCCTATCCCCTTCAACTTTGGTGTTGGACATTTTTGCATTTGGTCATTCCTTTGTGAAGTTATGGTGAGTCAAAGTAGGTAGCTTCACTGATTTTTTTCCACATGCGCATGAGCTGGTCAGGCCAGGTCAGGTTGACTTGCTACATCAGTTATGAATACCCATCTTCATGATTATTTTTTATTACCTTAGAGGTTCTATTTACAATTATTTTGAACACCAATCTTGCTCTACTCACTGCTCTCTTTCCAAATCATCCTTGGCCATGCCATTTCACTCCATGGTCATGAAGATATCGCACTCTAATATCAATAACATGCCATCTAATTTGCTTACATGCCAAGTAACCAAATGCAAGGTAAAATCAAGTTGCATTGTTGTTGTCATCCTGCATGCGCATCATGTACCATCAGCTATCATTCAAACATTGCCTTAATTAACTAAACAAACACCATACATCACATACCATGCCTTTGTACCTTCACTACCATATTTTCCCAAACATAAGAGAGAGTAAAAAACTTGCAGAGCAAGCATTACTGCTACCATCAGTACATCATCACCTTACATTCACTTCACCACCACCATAACACTCCATGATCTCACCACACTTAAACAAAAACTACACAACTCATATTATAACAAACTTGACTCACCTCACTCAGTTAACTCACTCACCCTAATCAGAGTTCTAACTGTTAACTACAATGGTTAACATTTAACTCATGATATATAAACCATTCTCCAACTGTTTTTCAAAGAACACTTCATTCTACACACTTCTCTGAAATTTCCACCTTCTTTCTCTCAATCTTTTCTCTCTTTCTCTCGAAGATTTACTCAATCTCTTTGCAATTTTCTCCTCCATTCTTCATCAAGAAGCATCAATGGAGTAAAGGAAGAGATTCAAGCTACTATATCCAGATTGATTCACACATTCAGCAGTTAATTTTTAAGAATTTCTAAGCTCCTTCATAGCCTTTATTTGGCCAAAATCAAGTTCAAAAAACAAGTGGAACCTCATCTCTGGTCTTCTTTGAAGCTAAGGAAGCAGCAAAAACACAGGTTTCAGTTCAAGCCTCTTGTTCTCTTTTGATCTAATTTCACTTGTTTTTGCATGATTGAAGCTCAGTAGGAGCAATGTGACCTCTTGCTAGTTGATAGGCACCTTAGGTGCTTAGTTGAAAATCTTAGGGCAAACTTGTTGGCTTCGATTCTCTCTGTATGTGTGTTGTTTGTGATTTTTGATGCTAGATTCATGATCTACTAGTTGAGAGGAACATTTTGATATAAGGTTTGTGTGTTTCTGGTCACCTGAAATTTTGTCCACGACGGAGGATCACCGGAGAAGACGACCGGAGTCTTCTCCGACCACCTGAGTTGATGAACTCACATAAACCCTAGCCTGAGTCCAGTTTAAGTCGTGGTAGTTAGATGCTTTTAATCCAAGGGATGATAACATGCCAGCACATTAATGAAAACGCTCCCATGCACGTGCCACATTCTGATCCAATTTTTTATTTCATGTGGTTGATACAATATTGCTTATCATGTGCCTGCATCTTATTCATTTGATTTGGCTACTTTGTGTGATGATCATAAATTGACTTGATCTTGTGGCTATTAAAGAGTCAACGAATTGACTGAACTCCATAGTATGGACCTTGCTGAGAGCGTGTAATTGGACTGGGCCTTTTTTGCTATACGCACCCCCTCTTCTCAGCCCAAGGCTATTTTTGAACTAGCTTTTTGCTATTGTATCACCCCCTGACTATTTCCCTTTCATTTTTATTTTCTTCTTCCTATTTGTTTGGTTTTTAATTTTTAAAAATACATTTGAGCATCTAAAAATTCCACAAAAATTCATGAAGCATCTAAAAGCATTTAAATAATTTTTAATTATTTTTATTTCTGATTTCATCATATTTTTCCATATTTTCATGAATTTCCATTTAATTTCTTTTGTGTGAGCATTAAATCATGACTTATGCTTCATTTTGATTTTGTTTGACATAGTTGTGCACTGAATTTTTTCCTAATAATTGGTGCATACATTTATAATATGTTGAGGCATGCTATGCATTTTTTGTGAATTTTTAAGTCTTTTCTTGTTGACTTTTGAGTGAGGGCTTTGAGCCAATTGTTGTGTGTTTTGTATGACATTATGAGGCATGTTTGTGCATGTTTGGTAATGAGTTTGAGCCATCCTTTTGAAGTATGTTTTCCCTCTGATTGCACCTTAATTCTCTTGTCTTTTCTTAATTTCCTCATCATCTAAACATGACTTTTTGGATTGTTTGAAAGCATGTTTGTTTTGTGTAAATGTTAGAAGACATATGCTTAGGGTTTATTGATTGTTGTTTGCCATTCTTCTTTGACCCCTATTGAGACCTATTGGTACATATTATGTCAGTATTATAGGTCACTTTGCTCATGTTACAAGTCATTCTTGATGCATCCTTGTTTGATTTATGTGTACATGTTTGGACTTGAAATGTGTTGTGGAACTTATGCATTTTCACTTGTCTTTCTTTGATGACTTGTTTGTATCATAACTTGCATGATCTTGTACACTCACTCCAACATGATTCACTTCTGTTTTTAATCATCCTCAACCATATTCCATGACCCTTAATTGCACTTTAAATGTTTCTTAAGTTCATAAAACTTTGGTATGCTTGCTTGACCTAACTTGAACATGTTTGCTCTTAATCATCAATGTGCTTCAATATGATACTTGTTTGGACTTTGTGCTTCCATTATTGACTTTTAAGCATCATGTTAAATGTCTTAAGCTACTGAATTGATTTCATATGGTATGATTATTCATTTTCCATTTTCATTTCTTACTTGCATTACAAGTATGTTTCATTGTTAGAACTTGAAAGATGTTTGCTCCCATTTCTTTCTACTTGATTCATGGTTGCATTTATGGATTCTATGCCATCTCATTGACATATCTACACATCCTTAAATGTCATTCAATTCTGACTTTGATGTTTACATGTGCATTCATCCATATTCATGATTCATTTGCATTCATATTGCATTATTAATGTTTCATTTGCATTTGTACGATTGTTTGGCGCATAGTTTGCTTTTGTTTGATTTCATATGTCATGCTTACATTAGTGTGATCCCTTAACATGTACATACTGACTTTACATGTCCCTTAACCATTAGTACCCTTCCATTTTGGTTTGAACTTCATTTTCTTATTAACTTGTCTTCTTGAAGCAAATAGTTTTGTTTGATTAAGTTTCTTGTACTAGTTTTCATTACTTGTGATGATTATGTACTAACCTTTTGTGTAGGGGCAGAGGTAAGTCACTTGGGTATGTGAATGTTAATCCATACTCATTTCTTCCTTCATCTCTTATCTCTTTCAATTCTTTTTTTTCTTTTGTGAATAGCATGATATAATGCTTTGTGTACAACTTCTTCACACCCCTTTGGGATCTTAGCTCATCCTTAATCTTTGATTAAGGTGAGGTAGGATAAGCATTAGGTAGTGCTATCCCTCTCTTTTCTTTTAGACTTAGGTGGTTCCTATTACCTCACACAATCATAGGATCTCCATGCATGATAACTTTAGGGTTGTTAGTCTCCTCGATTAGACTTTTTCCTTTCTTAACACTTGAGTCTCTCTTCTCATCTCATAACACTTCTAAAACACTTAATAAGGGTTAATGTGTATTGCGCATGAGCCTTATATATGGGAAGTGAAGAATGGGGGGTCTCCCTTCATTCTTCTAGGGTACTTAGTGTACATCCTGTTGGGGACAATACGCGAAGTATTCGTTCCTATGTTGTAGACTTGGGTGCAATGCAAGTTACAAATTAACTTCAAAACACTTCTTCTAAAAATCAACAAACAAATAATTCTCTTCTCTTCTCCCTCACTCCATTAGTAAAGGATGCGTCACTTCCATTCTACCGCAAACAGGTAAATGCTTAAGACTCCGTACAACGAGCTGCGACACCTAACTGCTCGAACGCGAACCTTGGCGTCTTCCGTTAAAAAACACAAACAAAGCAAATCCATCCCTAGTGATGGGAACTACGACGCTCTGATTCTCATTCCTGATGAGATACGTAGGCACGAGACGCGACGTCTTGGCGAGCAACTTTCCTCCAAACCGTAGTCCGAACTATGTTGACTCTGACTTTCCCATTGCACGAGGGAATACGTAGGCCTAGGACGCGATGTCCTATCGAGTCACTTCTTTTCTTTTCTTCCCTGTTCCTCCATTATTTTCCATTCCAGTTCCTTCTTCTTTCCAGTAGCAGTTGAGCTTTAGATACCATACACCCTTTGATCGAGACAGCAAGCATGAATCCCATCGAGTACGATGGACGCGTGGGGGTGCTAATACCTTCCCCTCGTGTAACCGACTCCCTTACCCATTTCTCTTGGTCGCGAGACCATGCTTTTCCTTTCCCTATGGTTTATGCAGTGTTTCCTTTCCCTCTTTTGGGATAAGTACACATTGCTGGCGACTCTGTTTCCGCGCCACTTTCGCGTTTGTACTTGGATGAAAATCCCGGGAGCGACACCATACACAGGCCTGTTTGCTATTATATTATGAACAATGGATGCATGGAAGAACAAAACCCATTTTTCGAAAGGCCAGATGATTCAATGAGGAGTCACTTGAAACCCTTGTTCATCAAAGGAAAAATGGGCAACATAGGGGTAAATAAGATTTTGGTCGATGGAGGATTGACAGTCAATTTGATGCCGCATTATATGCTTAAGAAAATTGGAAAAGATAATTCCGACACCAAACCTCATAACATGGTGTTGTCGAATTATGAGGGTAAAGTGGGAATCACTATGGGTGTGATACAAGTATATCTAACTGTCGGAACCATCACAAGGCCGACAATGTTTATGGTAATTACCTCAAAGGCAAATTATAACCTGCTCTTAGGCAGGGAATGGATACACGACATAGGTGTCGTCCCTTCGTCAATGCATCAAAGAATAACAATTTGGTGTGCAGACGGGATTGTCGAAAATATAGAGGCTGGCCAGAGTTACTTTCTGGCTGAAGTAAACCAGGTTGACAGGCGAAGCTTCGACAGGAATCTGGCTCATATTGTTCCTTGTAGTCCAGCAACCTTTGACATGATGCCAACTAACAATGCCTTCTGCTCATTATACCTTCATCCCACCCACGGGTTTCAGTGGGATAAAGAGGTAGTTGGAGAATAAGATTATATTTTTGGAACCTCACACATCCAGCCAACTGGCTAGGGCAGCGAATTTAGTAACAATGAGTGAGTCACTAGTTCTTGAAAAGATCGCGGCTTATATAGCAGAGAATAAACTCAAAGCGGCCTTAGAGGCCGAAGTAAAGTACATGGCTGTCAAATCCAGCAAGATCGAAGCAGATCAACAAGGTCTTGGAAAGGATGTTGATATAGATCCACCTGACAATGATCTAGGAGATTTGCAAAACCAGAGGCTCAACGCAATTTATGACGATGAGCCATTGGGCTTTGAGAAGGATCCATTAGCAGCGAACATCAAGATGATGGCACAGGATCCACTCGAAGAAATCGACTTGGGGTCAGGGGTAGAAAAAAGACCAACCTACATCAGTGCAAAGGTGAGCCCCCAACTCAAGGTCGAAATAGTCCAGTTACTGAAGGAATTCAAGGATTGTTTCTCATGGGACTACGATGAAATGTCCGGGCTGGATAGGAATCTGGTCGAATTAAGGCTACCAATAAAACCTGGGAGGAAACCTGTTAAGCAAACTCCAAGGAGATTCGCACCAGAAATCCTCTCAAAGATTAAAGAAGAAGTCGAAAGACTCCTCAGATGCAAGTTCATCCGCCCGACCAGGTATGTCGAATGGATTGCTAATATAGTTCATGTAATAAAGAAAAATGGCAAACTGAGGGTATGTATTGATTTTCGAGATTTGAATTCTGCTACCCCAAAGGATGAATATCCTATGCCAGTGGCGGAAATGCTTGTCGATTCTACCGCAGGCCATGAGTACCTTAGTATGCTTGATGGGTACTCTGGTTATAACCAAATTTTTATTGCTGAGGAAGATGTTCCTAAAACAGCATTTCGATGCCCTAGAGCCTTAGGCACCTACGAATGGGTGGTAATGCCTTTTGGCTTAAAGAATGCTGGGGCAACATACCAGCGAGCAATGAATTTGATTTTTCACGATTTTATTGAGGCTTTTATGCAGATTTACATTGACGACATTGTTGTTAAGTTTGTTTCAGGAAAAAGTCATATAGACCATCTTCGACAGTCCTTTGAAAGGATGAGGAAGTTTAGTCTAAAAATGAATCCTCTCAAATGTGTGTTTTTGTGCAGGCAGGATACTTCCTAGGCTTTATGGTCCACAAGAAAGGGATCGAAATCAATCAGAACAAGGCCAAGGCAATAATGGAGGCCAAAACGCCATCTACAAAGAAGGAATTACAGTCTCTACTTGGCAAGATCAACTTTCTCAGAAGGTTCATCTCCAACCTTAGTGGGAAGATGCAAGCCTTTTCCCCTCTACTTCGACTGAAGAAGGAAGACTTCGAATGGGAGCAAGAGCAGCAGGATGCCTTCGACAAGATTAAGGAGTACCTGATGCATCCTCCAATTTTAATGTCACCTTATAGAAGTAGGAGTATGAGGCTGTACATATCCGAGTTGGACAAGACATTAGGGAGCATGTTGGCTCAAGAGGATGAGAATGGTGTCGAAAGAGCCATTTATTACCTCAGTAGGGTCTTGAACGATGCGGAAACTAGATATAGTGTAATCAAAAAGTTGTGTTTATGTTTATACTTTTCATGTATGAAATTGAAGCACTATATAAAACTAGTGGATGTTTTTGTATCTTCTCATTTCGATGTTATAAAATACATGTTATCAAAACCAATTTTGCATAGTCGAATTGGAAAGTGGGCATTAGCATTAATTGAGTACTCTTTAACATATTTATCTTTAAAGGCTGTGAAAGGACAAGTAGTGGCTGATTTCATAGTCGACCACGCTATAAATGAAAAGTATTTGGACTACATTGAGCTAGAACCATGGAAGTTATACTTCGACGGCTCTAGTCATAAAAATGGAACTGGAATAGGAGTTCTTATTATTTCTCCTAACAAAATTCCAACAAAATTTAGGTACAAAGTCGAAGTCCTATGTTCAAATAATGAGGCAGAATATGAGGCTTTGATAGCTGGACTTGAAATTTTGTTGAAATTGGGGGAAACTTGGGTCGAAATAATGGGTGACTTTGAGTTAGTCATAAAGCAAATGACGAAGGAGTACAAGTGTGTCAAAGAAAATTTGATTATGTACTTTGTAATAGCCAATCGACTCTTAAAAAATTCGATATGGTAACGATTCGACATATCCCTCGAATAGAAAACCAGGAGGCAAATGACTTAGCACAAATTGCTTCTGGTTACAAAGTATCAAAAGAAAAATTGCAAAAAGCCATTGAGGTTAGAGGAAGAGTCGTGTCGGCCCGATTATCCCCATCAGATTTGGAGACGATAAAGCTAGGATATGTTGACGAAGAGAATTTTGAAATTTTTAACATAGATAGTTCGACGATTAGAGACTGGAGGAAGCCCATAATAGAGTATCTACAAAATCCAACAGGACCAGTCGAACGAAAAATAAGGTATCGAGCTTTAATTTATGTCATTTTGGGTACCGAATTATTTAAGAAAACTTCTGAAGGGATATTACTTAAGTGCCTAAGTGAATCTAAAGCATACATAGCTTTGTCGAATGTACATAGTGGGGCATGCGGTGCGCATCAAGTAGGCCATAAAATGAAGTGGTTGTTATTTCGACAAGGAATGTATTGGCCAACCATGTTAAAAGATTGCGTCAAATCCGCGAAAGGATGCCAAGAATTCCAGGTGCACGCAAGGATACCACACATTCCTGCAAGTGAGTTACACTCTATAGTAAAACCTTGGCCCTTTAGGGGTTGGGCTTTAGATTTGATTGGAGAAATTCGACCAGCATCATCAAAAGGTCAGAAGTTTATTTTGGTGGGTATCGATTATTTTAAGAAATGGTTCGAAGCCATACCTTTAGTAAATATAGATTAAGAAGTTGTGATCGAATTTATTCGAAAACACATCATCTATAAGTTTGGGATCCCAGAGACTATAACGACAGATCAAGGATCTATTTTTACTGGTAAAAATATGCAAACTTTTGCAAAAGAAACGGGGTTCAAACTTCTCACATCAACACCTTATTACGCTCAAGCCAATGGACAAGTCAAAGCGGCAAACAAAGTTGTAATTGGTTTGATAAAGAAGCATGTGGGAAGAAAGCCAAAGAATTGGCACAAGACTTTGAACCAAATTCTATGGGCTTGTCGAACCTCTCCTAAGGAAGCTACAAATGTTACGCCATTTTGGCTTACATACGGACATGATACAGTCTTGCCGGTTGAAATATATTTACAATCAACAAGAGTCCAAAGACATCACGAAATCCCTTCAGATTCATATTGGAATATGATGATAGACGAGTTGGTTGATTTAGACGAAGAAAGATTAAATGCGCTGGAGTTATTAAAAAGGCAAAAAGAAAGGGTGGAAAAATCCTACAATAAAAGAGTAAAAGGCAAGGTGTTTTCGATTGGTGACCTTGTTTGGAAAGTTATTCTTCCCATGGATCGAAAAGATAGATTTATGGGAAAATGGTCCCCTAAATGGGAAGGACCCTTTCAGATTACTAAAGTGTTTTCGAATGGCGCCTATGAAGTTGAAGAGTTGGATAAAGATAAGCGAGTGTTAAAAAATAAATGGCAAATATTTGAAAAAATATAAGCCTATATTGTAAGAAGTAAAGATAGCAGCCGAATAATCATGCATAAAAAACAATTAACATGGTGGATTGAAATTATTTTCGCCAAACAAATGGCTTAATGTCATTACAAAAATAGGCCTTAAAAGGCCAAATAAAAAATTACAAATGTTTAAACAGGGAAAGACTCTTTCAGTTTTTCAAATTTGGACTTCTGAATTTGAAGACGACGCTCACATAGGGCCTTGCTAGTCGAAAGTTCCTCGATTTCCTTGCCAAGTTTCTGAGCCCTTTCGACATGATGCACCCCAACTTCAAGTTCTTTAGCTATTTCCTCTTGGTGGATTTGTTGCAGTTCTTCTTTGCGCTTTTTAGCCTGAGAAATTTTGTTTTGAAGAACAACAATTTGTTTCTCCCATTTGAGGATGTTTTCGTCACAGCTAGCTGCCTCTTTCTTATTTTGCTCAGAGGCCTTTTCCAATTCAGTTACTTTGTTAGTAGAACTTGAAGCCGCATCCCACTCAGCAAGTTGTGTTTCTGACTTATTTTCAAGCTTTTTTGAGTAGTCTCGAAGCCGGTTAAAATATGCCACCACAAGGTCAATTAGAGTGGTCAGATCCACAACAACATCAGTCACTTCAAGAGGAGCCTCCAGGACATTGACTTGTTTCAAGATCTTTTTCAGGTCAAATTGAGCAGACGAATCTTTCTCTAGGAGTTGGAACAAATCAATGTTGAGAATTTTCTGCCGAATCTAGATCATCACTTCGTCTATGGATTTTGCGCTAGAAATGGTCCCTGAAGTAGTAGAACTGCTGGTGATGGAGTCAACAAAGTTATAACGTGTACTGAGCATGGCCTTCAGGTATTCCAATGGTCTTTGCACTTTCAAATTTTCAAGTTCCTCATGAGATAGACAGGTCGAAGTCGTGGTGGTTGAAGCAGTTTTGAGTTGGTCATCAAGGTTTTGCTTGTCGCTTCTTCCTTCTTCGTCCTCAGTAACCTTTGGAGTTGGTGGCTTTTCTTTTTCTTTCTCTTCCTCTTCTTCGTCATCAATTTCAACCTCCCCATCTTTCTCTTCGTCGGCATCTTTTAAATTGATGAGGGAGTTGTCTTCAGGATCACCTTCTGTTGTGAGTGCTGCAGTGGGCATCATAGTGTCCCCACCAACGTTAACTAAGATATCATCCTCAGGACCAATTTCTTCTTCAACTACATCTTGAAGTTTTTTAGAAACAGCGGTGGGCTGATTCTTTGGTCGAATCCTTAGAGGAAGGCTTGGAGGCTTGTTGGCTTGTAAGTGGGATCGCTGCTAGTTTTTGGAAGGACTTGGACAATAGGATGTCCATGAGTTTCGACAAGAACCTGGAGAATAAATAAGTCAAAAATTTTGTCATAAGGAAAAAACCCCTTTATCTGTCGAATTATAAAAAAACATACCTTGGGAATTTCAGTCTTGAGGCTAGAACTCTCACTTTCTGCTGAAGCTGGGGCGACTTGCTTGACAGGATTTTTGTGAGGAGTCTTCTCCAATATTCTGAAGGCAAAAGGTTTGGACTGTTGAAGCTTTGACGGTTTCTTCTTCTTTTTTGAAGGTTTGGCTTGATCGGATGATTCGTCACCATCATCAGTATCAATAACTTGAACTTCAGGTTCTTTCTCCTTTCTTTTCTTTGGCGTCGAAGGAGGTCTCCGACTTCCCTGTTAAAACAAAAGAGATTTCATTAGTATGTCGCAGAAAAATAATAATGTATAAGGATTGTGATCAAGAAATAAGCGAAACCATACCCTTGCCCCGGGTTTCTTGGTGGTGTCTTTTTGGTCTTCCACATCCTCTGCAGTTGACCCTTCGATGGTAGCTGACTTTTTGACAGGAATCTTTATGGCTAAGAAAAAAGGAAAACATTAAACACAAGTCGAAAGATTATATATGTATGTAAATGAAAAGAAGTGGTGTCGAGTATCTCCCCATTCCACACCTTCATATATAGGAGTTTCCACTCGAACGTGTTCTATGTCAATATAAAGGTGGCCTTTGAAATTTTCCAAGGTGTACATAGTCGGAACCACTCGCTTAGAGCGTTTTTGATATTCTTGGCGAAGAAGTTTCATGGAGTCCCCACAAGTAAACCAATCTGGAAATGGAGGGCTAAAAGCTACACCAAATTCAGCAGATGGTAGAGGAGGGAATTTTGGTGAATAGAGGTTAAAAGTTATCTCATAACGTTGATCTGGTCAAACGTATGAAGGTAGTTTTAACTCATCTAGTTTTCTGGTAAATTTCTCTTTCAAAGTTATGGCTGCTTCGCTTATGGTTCGACTAAGTTCATTGGGCCTATAGGCAGTTTCAAAGTATTTCTGGAATGCTTGGATCTCTTTGATGTGTCTTGAAGTACCTTTCTTTGACTTGTCCTGTACAAGGGCGAAAGAGTTGGTCAGTTGAATGGTAAAGGAAGGCACACCGAAAAATTGTGAATTATAGTACTCTCTCCACCAGTCATCAAACTCTTGAGTGCAGAGGAAGCTGGGTTTAAAAGGCACTGGTTAAATTTCGACCAGATTTGAGTATCTCTCTAGCAGTTTGGTGCACTCATCTTCGTTATGCGTCATGTTATAGTGTATCAAAGAGCCTTTCTTCGAAAAAAGGGGTTTGGGTTTTATCTAAATTAACCCAAACTGTCCAAAGACTATATTGGGTTGGTAATTGACAAGTGAAATTTTCAGCTTTGAGGGGCTGATCCTGGAGGCTAAGAGCCTAGGGGTTAGAAAAGATTCCCAGACATCAAGGAATTCTGTTTCTTGGGTTTTCGACTCTACGGGGAACTTCCTGGTGAACCATTCAGGTCCAATTTTTCTGTTAGCGAAAGGGACCATGTTAGAGGTAAAGTTATGATGTTTAGAAAACATCATAACGTAGTCAGTAAAGGTTTGTTGGAGGCTCAGACCTTCGTCATTAGGAGTTAGCAGCGCTAGTCTAGCTCCTTCTACTCTTTTATCCTTCAGGGCAGCTTCGTCCACAGGGTTTTTGTTTGATAGGGAAGCTTCGAATGTGGCATTGAACCACAGTTGCAGGAGCCAAAATGGTCCTGATAATAGAAGATTGCCCTTATCTTTGATGTTCTTCAGTAAAGTAACCCCTTCGCCAAGGGATTCATATAGATTGGCAAGGATCATTTCGCTGAGACATAGTTGGTGTCCAGCACGGAGTTGGTTCGCCATGGTGATATACCTTTTCGCCACTTGGAGAGACCTAGAGCAAAAGACACATCTCGATAGCCAGAGTGCTAAGAAGGCCACATGTTCTTGGTCAGAGACTTCTTAAGTTTTCTTATCATGATAATTCGCGATGTAGGAGGTGAAGGTAGCCTTATTGGTGTCGAAGCCTATGGAATCATCAGACAAGAGGTTGGGATCATAATCCACCCCAAGTGGGCTAAGGCCAGTAATGGCAGCTACGTCGAAAAGGGTGGGAGTGATCATTCCACAGGGGAGATGAAAATTGTTGTAGGTACTGTCCCAAAAGTAAAGGGAAGCCAAAAGCATAGATGGACAATATCTAGGTCCTACTTTCAAAAGCTGGATCAGATAAAAAATACCCATGGTTTTCCAATCTTCAGATTTGGCTGCCTCTATTTTTGTTAGCCAAGCTAAATAATTAGATGGGTCTTTCGACAAGGGGCAAGATCTAAAAATCCTAAAATTATTCAAGTACCCTAGATTTATGGCTTCTCTAGAGGGTGATCCTTGACCGTCTACTTTGGATTTCTCATCTATAACTTTTTCTTGCTCAGTCCTAGGTCTAACCCTATTGGCTATTGGCTTATAGCGATGATAAGCTGGGAAGAATTCCTTTACTTTTAAGGGATCTAATTTTAAGTCAGGTAAAGGTCCTAATATTGCATGAGATTTACCAGAAATTAAAATGGGAATCAGTACCTGAGACTGGTAAATGCGTCTCTTCTCCTCTTCATTTGGAGGTTCTGGTATGTATTGTTGGTTTCCCACAACCTTTGGACCAAGGATCTTGTAAACAGGTGGCAAGTTGTTGGACTTTCGAGAATCTTTATTCTTGTTGTCAGTTCCTTGAGGAGCGGTGGAAGAAGCCATGGCTGATTGTAGAAAGTTCAGAAAGAAAATGAAGAAGATGAAGTTTTGCGTGAAGAAAATTTTTGGTTCAAGAGAAAGAAGAGTGAGAAAAGTGAATAGAAAAAAATTCCACTTATTTATAGATGGAAAAAAGAAGACGGAAGCCGTTGAAATTCAAGAAAGTTGCCATTTAATGGAAAGATCGTGGGATGCGTGGCAGTTATGAGTGGATGCTTAAAACGTGGGCTGAAGAGACGTTTCAGAAAAAGCGCAATGATGACTCTAACTTCACATATGTCTAGTCATATAAACAGTCCTCTGTCAAACTATTGACGGCGTCGAATTGTATTGGCAAAAAATGCTTTTCTCCCTTTATCAAAAATGCATTTTCTGGGGGCAATTTGTAAGCTGCTAATTTCGACGCCTGTAGTTTTGTTCAGGAAATAAGTTTAACAATCTGCCAGGCTATTTCGACAGAAGTTTAGTTCTGAAAACAGAAGATCAGTCGAAAACCAGTGATCAATTGGAGTAAAATAATTGGAGATTTTTCTAAGTATTGGAAATGATTCGACAACTTGGTGCGAAGGCCTTGTTCGACTGATGTTTTGAAATTCAAATTTAGGAGGGAGATTCGTTTTGAAATCAGACGCGTGGAATGCATCTAAAGGGGCGAATGCATACAGATTGCCATTTGTCGCCATTAGGAGAAATAGCTGTTATTGACAGTTATTTCGATTGTATATAAATAGGGAGTCATAGTGTTAGATTTCCGTGTGTGTTCAAAAGTTGTACAAGTTACTCAAGAATACTCAAAGTAACCTTGAGAGAGAAAAGAGTAGTTACTAAGAAAATGTACGTTTGAAAAACACCAGTTTCTTTATTTACATTTCAATGAAGTCTTAAATTATTTACGTGCAATCTCTTTTACATTTCTTGCAATTTCTTTCTTGCATTTGTATTACATTTTTGCCATTTTATCTTTAAAAAACAAAAACTTTATCATTTTGTTTAAATCACATTGATTTATGAAAACAATGATGAATGTAACATACAAAAGGTTCGATTTCCATACAAATTGTCAAAATTATTAAAAGCACATTGTCCTAGGATTTGTTTGATCGGTCCTGCAAGTAAACTAATTTCTCATAAATTAGGAGATCAGCGGTTGTTTGCTAAATTTCCAGGCAAACAGACACTCATCGCAGGTGCCCGGGGAATTCATCGAAAACGTCGCAGAATCAAAGATTTTCCGGCGTATTCGCCGGAAACTTCATGGTTTCCCCGGCAAATTCATCAAGTCACCGGAGAAATTACTGGAAAATGCACATAACTGAGATAGAGTGACCGAAAACTTACTTGGTACGGTGGAGGTTCTGGGCGACGAGACGGCGGAGGACGGCGGACGAACGGAAGCGAAGAGAGAGAATGCGAAAGGAAGGTGAGAGAAATCCTAAGCAGAAGATGGAAAACGTACAAATGAGACGAACTTGCACCTATTTATAACCCTAGCACGAAAATCGAAGCGTCTCTAGGCACTTGAGTGCCCTTACTCATAGCCGCCCTAGGCATTAATTTCCTGGATACGTGACGCCGCCTGACATTTCTCACACCCTTTCAGATTCTCTCCTGCCAGGAACCATGTTGTCAGGGATACGACGGATACTCGCGGTCACGACAAGCGACAATGCTCCCCGCGAGACAGATACGCTCAACACCTCACACGGTCATTCAAAGACCTGTCCCACACGACCTGGCCGACACCTAAGAGTCCCCAAGGGCACCTATGATACGGAGCAGCACGACACCTAGGGGCGCCCAACATCCTCGACGTTATGGATGATTCTTAAGCCATTACTCCTCCACTTCGGAGCAACGACTTGGGGGGCTCCTGTTCTGGACTGAGCCAACATCTGCCCCACGGTCGGGCAGGCCCAACCTAATACCACATTGGGCGCCCCAGTAAGGCCCAAATCTCCTCACGTCGGGCACGCTTAGCTGCCTATGTTGTAGGGTAAATCACTATCTAGCACAAGGAGCTCCCACGCGTCTCCCACCGCGTTCTCCACGTGTCCCCTATGCGGGGACACATCATCAACTAACTACCCGTGTCCTAAAGAACCGGTCTTCCACCTTTCGAAGATCACGGGGCAGTTGGACCAGGGTGAAGAGCACGTGCTGGTCTTCTCTACGCCACGTAAGCCCTGTCAGTTACTTGAGTTGGGCCTGGCAATCCAGCCCAAGACAACGTAACAGTTGGCCCAGCGCTGGGGGCATACTATAAATACCCTCTTTCACTAGAGGGTCAGGTATTCCATTCTCTCCACTTTTTCTCTGTACTTGCTATCTTATGCTCCGTTTCTCACTTTAGCATCGGAGTGCCTTGTAGGTACACCCCCTCTTCTTCTCCAACACCGGTGAATAAAGGAGCTCACGACGCGTGGCCGGCTACTGATCCCTTCTGGTCAGGTACTATCAGGTCATAATAATGCTAAAAATCCTAATAATAATAATGTTAATAATTATAATAGTAATACTATTAATAATCATAACAATAATAATAATAATAATAATAATAATAATAATAATAATAATAATAATAAGATTAATAATACTAATAATATGAGTATTAATAAAATGTCTCATTATTCATATTATCATTATTACAATGTTGTCCTAAGGCTTAATTTAATTTAAATAATTCCCCTAATTCTCACGCCCACCCTAACACACACACCCTTAACCAAGACAATGTCAAGAATAATCACACAAAGTAATCACAAAATGACTAAATAATTAAATGGGGTGTTACATCGTATGCGTTTTTTTAATCACTTAAGACCATATTTCGACTAAGTCGAAAACAATCACTTTAACACAAGAGAATAAAAAATAAGGCATAATTTGACACTATGTCCTAGGATTCACTGGTTGATCCTGGAAGAGACTACCCTTATGGTATGCCAACTTCTACAATGACTAACTGTCATACCCCAAAATTTGACCACCAATTGTCAAAACCCGACTGTGTTTTCACTTCGTGTCATCTGCATATCATATCATCTGTTTTTGTCATGCATATTGTTTGAATTTTCAGACGAGATATACCCGCTGAAATCTCTGTCTTTTTTGGTTAATTATGCGAAAAATCGATGAACGGACGTGTTTTTCGATTAAACTTACAAATGTCCGTTATTCATCTATCTTTCGCACGATCTAATCAATTTTTCATTTTTTGTTTTATTTTTCGCCTATATAAAATGAAAATGAAAATAAAATTCGAAAAAAATTAAGTATACATATTTATATATATATAAATTCGTCTTATATATAAACATCTTTGTTTTTTTTCTTTCTTTTAGATACTGATATATATATATATATATATATATATATATATATATATATATATATATATATATATATATATATATATATATATATATATATATTCAAATTTTTTATATATATATTTCGTGTAAATATATGTATATATATATTTATATATATTCAAATTTTTTTTGAAATAAAAATATAATTTCATATGTTTGATTTTTGTTTTTTATGATTTTTGTTTCTAATGATTTTTGTTTCTAATGAGTTTTGTTTTTACTAATTTTTGTTTTTCATGATTTGTTTTACATACATTAAATCATAACAAACTTTGAAAAAACTTTAACCAAAGAATGTTGAAACTTAAGGCACAAGTTTTTGAGTCTTTGAAACAAACTTTGAATGTCATATTTTAATCTCTTTTAAATCTTCATCAACAAGTCACATTTACCTATAAATAGGCTTTCCATTTCATTCAAAGAAATTCACACCAAACAAGTAGTAAACTTGTTTCTCTTTTCTCTAAATCCTCAAAACAATTCATTTTTTACTATAGCAAAGAAAAAAAGAGGAAGTGTGAAGCATACAAAGGGAGAGGGGTGCAGCGCCCTTCCACCTCCCATTCAATCTCTATGCACTTTTGATAAAAAATTCAGATACATACACATGGGGAGAGGGCACGAAACCTCCCTCACACACAACCATAACTTTGTTTTTTTTTTGTTGCATAAAATAAATAATAACATGATCTTTTTTTCATCAATATGTAGTTTTTTTTTTTACAGAAAGTGTTCCTATAGAACATGGTGATGATGATGTTGCTTGCACTTGAGTTATGGAATCCAATGGAATAGCAACTTGACACCTGTACAAATTTAGTGGAGACACCCTTTGCAGATTCAATGCCTATACGACTTCGGTTGTTGAAAGCAGATTTTTCGATTGTGGTTGTCCATGAAATTGAGGATTTAGTAGGCTGAGACCTTGTTACTATTTTATAGTGCGAAAGCTATCGGAAATAGTTGTCACGCGATACAACCCTCATTTCAAATTACCCTAAGATACTACAGCTCGCTCGGGTGAACCAGCCTGCTGTTGTTATCCCAAGAGGGGTCAATGATTTTGAGGACAGGTACAATAAATCACCAGTACAACCTTTGGAGATGGGTAGAGCCATGACTTCATGACACCGAACCTTTGACCCCATGTTTTTTCTATGTTTTTGTGTGCTGTATCCATGCATTGCATTTGCATCCCTTGCATATTTCATACTTACGCCTGGGTCATCGTCAATTCATTCCAACCTTTTATCTTTCAGTCATCTGTAAGTCGTCAAACTGATTCCTCATCACCGATACGGGACTAGAGCTAACGTCAGGCGCAAAATGTCAGAACAAGAAGTGCACAAGGCAGAGATTAGGATGGAAATAGACGATCTGAAGTCAAGCATGACTAATTTAACGGAAATGCTTCAGGTCCTAATTTCCAAAGGAGAGCCACTTCAGAGGACTGTCATCCAAGAAATCACGAGTGCTGCTATTGAGCCTCATCCTGTTCAGATGCCACCATCTACATGGTCGGAATTTAGATTACCTCACGATTTCATTCCATAACAGGTCACTACCACTTTGGTCGGTCAAGCTCCAAGACCAGAGTTTCAAATCCCTATTGTCTCAGAACCTAGACCTCTGGTACGGACTGCCAGAATTCCCTTTGAGAATCCTAACTTTGATTACAACACTAGTGCTCAAAGTGAGGACAATGTGGACATTGAGCCTGAAGATGCCAATGAATAATATCAAACTTTGGAGAAAAGACTCAGAGCTGTAGAAGGAAATGACTTCTTCAACATTGATGCAGACAACATGTGTCTTGTGTCTAACCTCATCATGCTAGCCAAATTTAAGACCCCCCTGAGTTTATAAAGTACAAAGGCGACTCCTTCCCAAAGGCTCATTTGGTAATGTACTTTCGTAAGATGGCTGCCTACACCAAAAACCAGAAGTTGCTCATCCACTGCTTTCAAGATAGCTTAAGTGGAGCTTCACTCAAGTGGTACATGAACCTTAAACGAAGCAACATTCATTGCTTTCAGGATCTTATCAATGCTTTTATGAATCAGTACAAGTACAACATGGACATGACTCCAGACCGTCGTCAACTCCAGAACATGACTCAGAACGAGAAAGAATCTTTCAAAGAGTACGCTCAACGCTGGAGAGAGTTAGCTTCTCAGGTCGAACCCCCTTTGGCTGAGAAAGAGCTTACCGGAATATTCTTAGATATTTTATCTCCCATATTTTGGGAAAAGATGATTGGCAGTGTTTCAATAAACTTTACAGACTTGGTCATCATTGGCGAAAGACTTGAAGAAGGTATCAAGAATGGAAAGGTCTCTAAAACTGCTGAATCTTCTAACGCTGTAAAGAAACCCTATGGGAACTTCCAAAAGAAGAGGAAAGATCAGACTAATTCTGTCTTGGTTGAGGATAGGAAACCTCATTACAGACCTCAGTTGCCTAATCGAGCTCATATTACTGCTATCACTCATCTGTTGGCTGCTCGACCAGCTCAAGCTCCTCAACGTTCGGCTGTTGGACAAAACCAGAGCTACAATAGGACTCACTTTGATCCTATTCTTATGACGTACATCGAACTGTACCCTATTTTGGTTCAGAAAGGAGCGAATACTACTAAGGCATCACCTCTTCCTCCAAATCCACTTCCACCTGGATTCAGATCTGACCTTCATTGCGCATTCTATGAGGGGGCTGCGGGCCACGATTTAGAAAGATGCTATGCACTAAAGGCTAGAGTGCGGGATCTGATAAGGGACAACCTCCTCAGTTTTCGTGACACCAATCCTAATGTCCAGCGCAATCCTCTGCCTAAACATAAGAACTGAAACTTCAATCAACTTCAGCTCAGTTACTTCCCAAAGACAAGACAACTCATCCTTGTGTTTGATTAGTCACTGACCTTGTTTCTTTCTATTTTGCATTTTCCTTGTTTGTATCATATTTGCTTTCAGCTTATTTATCTTTAAATGTCAGTTTTAATGAAATGAGCATGTACAGTATTTTGATTCAAATCATTTATTTATTCGCATCTTTATGCTTTCTCTTTCAAAAAACAAAAACTTAAAAAAAAAATGCACCTCTTTTCAAATTTTTCGACTATGCAAATATTTGTGGGAGGATGATAAAAATATAATACCCATCATTGCTGTCGGTATGCTTTCAAATAAAAAACTTTGCTGACGATGTAAGGCATTTTTTCAATTCCTAAATACTGGAGATATAAGGAAGATAATCCCTCGTTAACCCCTTTGAGCCTTGAAGTAGAAGTTTCTTTCTTTATAAAAAACCCGCAATTTTAACCAGGGGCAGGGTAGTTCTCAGTTTAATTTGGGTTGTGTATTCAAGTTTAAAAAGTTTACATACAATAAACAGATGCTGAAAATGTATTTCAAAAGCCAACGACGGTCCGTTATAATCATCAAATCAAGTAGTTGTGAGGGAAGTTTCTCTCTATGTACTTGATTTTAATGATGTCAAAACTATCATGCTTTGCACATATAGATTTCACATGAATGCACATTAGGTGTTCTAAGGATGTTTGATCATGTTGGCAATGTTCTAGGTGCATTAGATATGGTTAAACACCTTTAGGAAAGTCAAAAATGTGATTTTTGCATGTTTAAATGGTGTGAGTCGACTCATAACCTTGTTCAGGTCGACTCATACATGCTGGATTTATAGTTGTTGAAACTGTGTGCTGCAGGTATGCTCAGGTCGACTCTTCAGGTCGACGCATACATCCTGCATTTGTGTTTGTCAAAAACTGGGTGCTATGAGTCGACGCATAGCCCCGTTTAGGTCGACGCACAGTATGGATTTTTACGCAGATTTGCGCGCGGCCTTCCTCAGGTCGACTGGAGCTTCTGTATAGGTCGACCGTTCGCTGTTTTGCACCAATTTTATGCTGTGTTATTCTCTCTAAAATTCTGTTTTTCTCTTATGTTTTTCTAGGATAATATATATATCATTTTAGCTCATTTTTTACATTGTACAACAAGAAACGTGAAAGATTTATGCCATTTCTCTCATAAACTTCATCTTCTTCTTTGAGTATACAAACAACTACACATAACCATTTTTGTTTGTTGTGTTCATTGATTTGAAGTGATAAGGTTCAGATTTCAGGAAGTGTTATCTTCATTTTCTGAGTTGAGATTTGTGGTAGGTATTTCTTGAATAAAACCTTAGGGTTTTCTCCTCCAAGAATCAAAAGGGATTTTAGGGGTTTTGCACAAGCCGTTTCGTTCTACAAGGATTCAGCCGGGCGAAGGTAACCAAAGAGATCGGTTTAGTAGCTGTAATCGGAGGATCGTAGAAGAGAGGTTTGGGTTCAAATTTTTGGAAGATTGCAATAGATCGAGTGAAGGTAACCGAAGAACGGTGGTTTCTTTCGGTTTAGTAGCGTGGGACGATAATTGGATCAACCATATTCAAAGCACTTGATTCATCTTGAATCAAGGGAAGAGAAGGCTCTACATCAACAATTCGAAGACGTTTGAAGATTTGATTGTTCATAAGTTTTCTCTTGTATAAACATACAATTGCAACGATAATATATATATATATATATATATATATATCAATTCCATGTTCGGAATTGGGGGCAGAGGTACCCATAGCGAGGACGATTGGGGAACTGCCTAATCAAATCGCGTTTGTTCTCTTTCTCCTTTAACTCTTTATATTTTCTGCATTGTTTGAATTTGCCAAGTTTTCAATTTGTCTAAATTTCAGAGGTGTTGTAATCTAGAGCTGAAAAATCATTTGGTTAAGTGATACAATTCCTTGAATTGTATCTAGGAGCAGCTTGAACTTACTAACCATAGAAATTCTGCACTTAGTGTGTTTGTACACACCAAGTGTTTGATAATTTATCTCAAAGCAAATTCAAACATTGTTTGTGTTTCATTGCTTATCGTTTGCCTCATTGGTTTGGTTTATACATAAACACGTTATAATTTGTTGATTGCGTTTGAATAGATTAATACAACTAAATTTTTCTCTTCCATACTCATTCACAATATATACGTGCATATCCGATCCTTTTGGTAGAAGGTTCGTTGTAGACTTTTGATCCAGTGGTAGCTTCCGTTCAAACAAATTTTTTAAATCCAATTTTACGTGTAAAACTAGAAGGATCTATTCAATCCCCCTTCTAGATCCATAGCCATAGTCTAACAAGTGGTATTAGAGCCTGGTTAATTCTGGTGCTTCGGTAAAACTTCTTGGATCATGGAGAACGAACCTAAGGGGGCTTATAATAGAGCTCCAATTTTTACAGGTGAAAACTACAGCTACTGGAAGGATTGTATGCGCGTCCATATTAATTCCATAGATCGGAAGGTTTGGAACGTTATTTTAAACGGTCCCATGGAAATTACTATGACTAACGCGCAAGGCGTTGTCGTTCCTAAACCCGAAGCTCAATGGACTGAGGAGGACGAGAAAAAGTACAGCTATGATTGGAAGGCTCGTAATATGATCATCTCCTCCTTAGGAGTTGATGAGTATTATCGAGTCTCCCATTGTGAAACGGCCAAAGCCATGTGGGATGCTTTACAAGTAGCCCACGAAGGTACTAATGATGTTAACATGGCTCGTATTAGTACACTAACGTAAGAGTTTGATTTGTTTTACATGAAGCAAGGGGAAACCATTACGGATATGCAAAAACGATTTACTCACATTATCAACAAATTGCATGTTCTTGGTAAACCAATTCCAAATGAGGTTTCTACTAACAAAATTCTGAGGTGTCTTAACAGGGAATGGCAAATGAAGGTCACCGCTATCAAAGAGGCCAATAATCTTGCTACACTAGACCTCACAAGACTCTTTGGTAAACTCGATGAGCATGAGCAAGTGCTCATTAGCTTGGATAAACATGAAAAGAGTATCAAGAAAGAGAAGGCAAAAGATACGGAGAAGAAGTCGATAGCTCTTAAGGCTTCTTGTTCAAAGTCCACACATCAAGAGCTAAGTGATGATGAAGCCAAAAATGACAAAGATGAAGAATCCGGTGATGATATGAGCTTATTTGTGAAGAGGTACAATAGATATGTTCGTAAGAACGATATTCAACACTCAGATAGAAATCTAGTCAAATTCAGGAAGCAATCTAGAAGTGAAGGAAATAGAAATGGCAAGGTAAAAGGGACGTGCTACAACTGTGGAAAATCCGGGCACTACAAGCCGGATTGTCCATCCTTAAAGAAAGACAAAGACAAGGATAATGACAAGAGTCGCTCAAACAAAAAGTCCAACAAGTCTCGACGAGCATATATTGCTTGGGAAAGCGATAGTGAGTCGAGAAAAGATGATTCCTCAAGTGACAAAAGCGAATCCGTTAATTTTTGTCTTATGGCACGCCACAACAAAGCAAAAGAGGTAAAACACTCTAAATATGAAAATTCTCAAAGTATGTCTCATGCTGAATTAAAAAGAGCTTTTGATACATTGCACCACGAAGCTAAGGAAGCATTTCAACGCTTAGCTTCGAATAAAAATATCTTTTCCTATTTGGAGAAAAAGGTTTCCGATTCCAAAAAGAAATTGGAAGCTCTTAAGAACTCCATGGTGAATGTATCAAAAACTAAGATTGATGAGAATAAATATCCATGGTTTAAGTTTGGGGGTTGTGATACTTGTCATATTTGGCAAAGAGAGGTGAGAATCCTCAAAGCCAAGTTAGACAAGGCTCTCAAGCCTAAGATTACATTTGCTATTGATCGATCACATTATCGTGAAACAATGAATAATCCGTATCAACAATACATGTATGTGATTCGAGATAGTGATAGAAAAGGTAAACTCCAAATGAATGGTGATTGCTTATACTGTTGTAAGCCCGGTCATACTATTGCTAAGTGCCACTTTCGAAGATTTCTTGTTCCAAACGGCATTTATCAATGGTTGCCCAAGGGCAATCTTGGTTTCACTTACCATAAAGGACCCAATGAGAATTGGGTACCTAATCTCCCTTGATTATTTTTGTAGGTACAAAGTCTTGAGACCACCGAAGGAAGATGGGTTCTGGATAGTGGCTGCTCAAGACATATGACCGGAGACATATCTCTTTTCATCGACTTTGTGGCGAAGAAAAAGGGGTTTGTCACCTACGGAGATAACAACAAGGGACAGATTCTCGGTAAAGGTAGTATAGGTAACCCCTCATCTACTACTATCTCTGATGTACTTCTTGTGGAAGGCCTTAGACACAACCTTTTAAGCATTAGTCAACTATGTGACAAGAATTATAAAGTCTCTTTTTCAAAGGATTGTTGCGTAGTTGAAGATAGCGAAAAAAAGAATGTGTTTAAGGGCTTGAGGGTGAACAACGTCTATATGCTAGACTTAAACGAGGTATCATTGGATGGAGACAAGTGTTTAGTCACTATGAATGAAGATTCATGGTTGTGGCATAGAAGCTTGGCTCATATCAACTTTGATTTGCTTAACAAAATTGTCTCTAAAGACCTAGTCATCAGTTTGCCCAAAATTAAATTCACAAAGGATCATCTTTGTGATGCATGCCAAATGGGGAAGCAAACAAGGATCTCTTTTAAATCTAAAAACGTTGTTTCAACTATGAGACCCCTTGAGCTCCTCCATATGGACCTCTTTGGACCATCTAGGGTTAAAAGCCTAGGTGGTAACTATTATGGGTTTGTTATAGTCGATGATTTTTCTAGGTTTTGCTGGACAGTTTTCTTAGCAAATAAGAGTGATACCTTTTCGGCCTTTGAACGGTTTGCTAAGTTATCTCAGAACAAGTTAAACACAAATATTGGGTCAATCAGAAGTGATCATGGGGGTGAGTTTGAAAATCATTTATTTGAAGCATTTTGTGATTCCAACGGAATTGATCATAATTTTTCCGCACCACGTACCCCTCAACAAAATGGGGCAGTGGAACGTAAAAATAGAGTTTTGGAAGAACTTGGAAGGACTATGATCAATGATAGTGGATTACCAAAATACTTTTGGGTCGACGCCATAAGTACGACTTGTTATGTTTTGAATAGGGTGCTCATCCGGCCTATTCTAAACAAGACACCGTATGAGCTTTTAAAAGGGCGTAAGCCAAACATCTCTCACCTTCATGTATTTGGTTGCAAATGCTTTGTGTTAAACAATGGGAAAGAAACTCTTGGTAAATTTGATGCCAAGGCCGACGAGGCTATTTTTCTTGGATACTCTCAGTCAAGTAAAGTGTATAGAATTTATAATAAGAGGTTACGTGTAGTTGAAGAGTCAGTTCATGTTGCCTTTGATGAGTCTTATCCGAGAAATGTTGGAGAAGGTAGTTCTTTTCATGGTGCAGGTGTACCTACTGAAGACATACTCAAGGACACTGATAAGGGAATTGATCAGCCTGAAGCAGTGCGTATTGAGGAGGAAAAGGATCACCAACCAGTGAAAAATGAGGATGATAATCATGATGATAAAGATGAACTTCCTCCAGCTTGGAAGTTTTCAAAAGACCATCCAATTGACAACATTCTCGATGATATCTCTAAGGGAGTAACTACTTGCTCTAAACTTAGTAATTTTTGCTATTACTCTGCTTTTATGTCATAAGTTGAACCTAAAAACTCTAAGGAGGCATTACTCGATGAACATTGGTTTCTATCAATGCTAGATGAACTAAACCAATTCAGGAGAAATGAGGTTTGGGACCTTGTCCCTCCTCCGCGAGATCATCGAGTAATCGGCACCCGATGGGTGTTTAGGAATAAACTTGATGAAAATGGAGTAATAATGCGTAACAAAGCGCGGCTGGTAGCCAAGGCTATAACCAAGAGGAAGGAATCGATTATGAGGAAACTTATGCGCCAGTTGCCCGACTCGAGGCTATACGCCTTCTACTTGCCTATGCTTGCACAAAGAACTTTAAACTATTCCAAATGGATGTTAAAAGTGTGTTCCTTAACGGATACATAAATGAAGAGGTCTATGTAGCCCAACCTCCGGGTTTTGAATCCCATGAATATCCCGATCATGTTTATAAACTTAAACGCGCTTTGTACGGACTCAAGCAAGCCCCTAGGGCTTGGTATGAATGTCTAAGCAAATTTTTACTTGATCAAGGATATTCAAGAGGTAAGGTTGACACAACCCTCTTTATTAAACGTCAAGGAAAACACTTAATTTTGGTACAAATTTATGTTGACGATATCATATTTGGGTCTACTAACATGACTTTAGTCAAGGAGTTTTCTAGTATGATGCAGTGGGAGTTTGAAATGAGCATGATGGGGGAGCTCAACTATTTCCTCGGATTACAAATCAAACAACTTGAAGAGGGCACATTCGTGAGTCAAACGAAATATTGTCTTGAGTTACTAAAACGTTTTGATATGTTGAACTGCAAAGCAATAGATACTCCTATGCCTACAAGTGCTAATCTTGATCGCGACGAAAAGGGTAAGGATGTTGAGGTAAAGAAGTATCGAGGTAAGATAGGGTCTCTTCTTTATCTTACCGCATCACGTCGCGATATAATGTTTAGTGTATGCATGTGTGTGAGGTATCAGGCACATCCCAAGGAATCCCACCTAAAAGCTATTAAACGCATACTTAGGTATCTCTCCGGTACTCCAAAGTATAGTCTGTGGTATTCCAAAGGTAGTGCTTGTTCCTTAGTTGGTTATTCCGATTCCTATTTTGCCGGGTGCAAATTGGATAGGAAAAGTACTAGTGGTACGTGTCACTTTTTCGCAAATTCCTTGGTGAGTTGGCATAGCAAGAAACAGGTTTCCGTTGCTTTGTCAACAGCTGAGGCGGAATATGTTGCCGCCGGTAGTTATTGTGCTCAAGTCCTATGGCTTAAACAACAATTGCTTAATTTCAGTTTAAAACTTGAACGTATTCCGATTTTATGCGATAACACTAGTGCAATCAACCTAACTAAGAACCCCGTATTACATTCACGCACCAAGCATGTCAAAATACGTCATCATTTTCTTAGGGATCATTTAGAGAAAGGTGATGTGATTTTTGAGCACGTTGACACTAAAAATCAACTTGTTGATATTTTTACAAAACCATTAGCTACAGAGCCTTTATTTCACATCTGTAGGGAACTTGGCATTCTCGATATCTCAGATCGTGTTTAATATTCCTTTAAGATAGTGATCTTCACACACACACACACACACACACACACACACACACACACACACACACACACATATATATATATATATATATATATATATATATATATATATATATATATATATATATATATATATATATATATACATGCTTGTTTATTCTTTTCACTAACAATGCAAAGAAATATTTAGCTATATGTGAGGGCTCTCATCGTCAATAGTGATCAAGGTAATATCGTTCCTTTTCAAAAATTATCTCTAATAAAATGTACCATGTTAAGTGATTACATTGATGTTTATTGTACATATTAAGCCCACTTTATCCATTTAGATGTTTGATGTTTGTGTTGGCTTTCTATTTATCTAATATCATGGCTTAAATAACACAAAAATATAATTTTTCAAAAATTTCACTGTTTGAGTCGACTCACTTTGTATTGCTACTATTTTGGCTTCTCTATGTAGTGACAATATGCTGTTATAATATTTGTGTTCCTTAAGCATTATGGTTTGGTTTAAATAGTTTGTTTGTATTTATCATTATTATGTTCGTTAACTTGCATTATATGTGAATGTATGTTAATGGTTATTCGTTGCAATTCGTTAAAAATGCAGCTCTCGATTTTCTATTCTTGATACTTTATATTTCTCTCTTTTTGATGTTGTCAAAGGGGGAGAAGAAATGGGAAATAATAGATATTCTTGGGAAATAACAGGTATTAACAGGTATTGAGATGATCAAACAATAGTGGATGCATAAAGTCAGGGGGAGGATACTACCTCAGTTTGACCGTTTTGCCATCATAAAAAAGGGGGAGTATGTGAGGGAAGTTTCTCTCTATGTACTTAATTTTAATGATGTCAAAACTATCATGCTTTGCACATATAGATTTCACATGAATGCACATTAGGTGTTCTAAGGATGTTTGATCATGTTGGCAATGTTCTAGGTGCATTAGATATGGTTAAACACCTTTAGGAAAGTCAAAAATGTGATTTTTGCATGTTTGAATGGTGTGAGTCGACTCATAACCTTGTTCAGGTCGACTCATACATGCTGGATTTATGGTTGTTGAAACTGTGTACTGCAGGTATGCTCAGGTCGACTCTTCAGGTCGACGCATACATCCTGCATTTGTGTTTGTCAAAAACTGGGTGCTATGAGTCGACGCATAGCCCTGTTTAGGTCGACGCACAATATGGATTTTTGCGCAGATTTGCGCGTGGCCTTGCTCAGGTCGACTGGAGCTTCTGTATAGGTCGACCGTTCGCTGTTTTGCACCAATTTTATGCTGTGTTATTCTCTCTAAAATTCTGTTTTTCTCTTATGTTTTTCTAGGATAATATATATATCATTTTAGCTCATTTTTACATTGTACAACAAGAAACGTGAAAGATTTATGCCATTTCTCTCATCAACTTCATCTTCTTCTTTGAGTATACAAACAACTACACATAACCATTTTTGTTTGTTGTGTTCATTGATTTGAAGTGATAAGGTTCAGATTTCAGGAAGTGTTATCTTCATTTTCTGAGTTGAGATTTGTGGTAGGTGTTTCTTGAATAAAACCTTAGGGTTTTCTCCTCCAAGAATCAAAAGGGATTTTAGGGGTTTTGCACAAGCCGTTTCGTTCTACAAGGATTCAGCCGGGCGACGGTAACCGAAGAGATCGGTTTAGTAGCTATAATCGGAGGATCGTAGAAGAGAGGTTTGGGTTCAAATTTTTGGAAGATTGCAATTGATCGAGTGAAGGTAACCGAAGAACGGTGGTTTCTTTCGGTTTAGTAGCGTGGGACGATAATTGGATCAACCATATTCGAAGCACTTGATTCATCTTGAATCAAGGGAAGAGAAGGCTTTACATCAATAATTCGAAGACGTTCGAAGATTTGATTGTTCATAAGTTTTCTCTTGTATAAACATACAATTGCAACGATAATATATATATCTCAATTCCATGTTCGGAATTGGGGGCAGAGGTACCCATAGCGAGGACGATTGGGGAACTGCCTAATCAAATCGCGTTTGTTCTCTTTCTCCTTTAACTCTTTATATTTTCTGCATTGTTCGAATTTTCCAAGTTTTCAATTTGTCTAAATTACTGAGGTGTTGTAATCTAGAGCTGAAAAATCGTTTGGTTAAGTGATACAATTCCTTGAATTGTATCTAGGAGCAGCTTGAACTTACTAACCATAGAAATTCTGCACTTAGTGTGTTTGTACACACCAAGTATTTGATAATTTGTCTCAAAGCAAATTCAAACATTGTTTGTGTTTCATTGCTTATCGTTTACCTCATTGGTTTGGTTTATACATAAACACGTTATAATTTGTTGATTGCGTTTGAATAGATTAATACAGCTGAATTTTTCTCTTCCATACTCATTCACAATATATACGTGCATATCCGATCCTTTTGGTAGAAGGTTCGTTGTAGACTTTTGATCCAGTGGTAGCTTTCGTTCAAACAAATTTTTTAAATCCAATTTTGCATGTAAAACTCGAAGGATCTATTCAACCCCCTTTCTAGATCCATAGCCATAGTCTAACAGTAGTCACTTTCTTTCTAAGAAGAAATCAAAAAGAAAAAAGCCCGCTAAGTAAAAAGAAAACTTAGGCAAAAACTAGGGCATCCCGCTGACTATAAATATAAAAAAAAAATAGGTCAGGCAAAAGTTTGGGATAACACAGAGAAGAGATCCTTAAATCCTCGATCTTTAAAAAGTCCACAAAGACGAAAAACAACTAAATGTTGTAAAGAAGCAGTAGCTGCTGTCTCAAGACTTCTGGACCATCGTCATCACTATCATCAGTACAATTCCAAACCTTTTGGAACCTGAATGCACAATTTAAGTTTAACTGAGCATAGGACTGGAGAACATCACGAAGTTGGGGTGGGCACAAATAAATTTTGAGCCTTTATCTTTCTTTCATAAACCGTGAACCAGGCCACGTTATAACCCTCAAAAGACCTAATTGAAGTAAGGTTATTTTGAGAGCATACTACAGCAAGGTTGCGTAAACTGACTCCAAAATCATTTTTTGCAAATCATTTGTTTTGGTATCATACCTCTGTTTTACTTTTCATTCTGAATGTTTTAAACCACCGTGTTTTTAACTAGTAATTCATATTACTGTACTTTTTTCTAAACAATGATTTTGTTTTCAAAATTTTGGATGAACTTTGCATTAAATTTGCCATGTTTAAATAAACATTTTTTTATTGCAAACTAGCTTTCCTCTCAAGGAATTTTCAAAACAGTTTAGAAACTTGGTCAGTGATCCTATCAGGGGCAAGTTCTTTCCATAGCCTGTTAAGAATCAGTTCAAGATTTGTTCAGTGCAAGTCCTTCTCAGAATTGGTTTATTCAGAAAAACTTTCAAGACTCATTATTGGGGCAAGCCTTCCTAGTATACAGCATACAGTCATTATCATTTAAGCTGAAGCAATTATCAGTTCATCTACAGCAGTCAGCAGGTCCGGGGCAATTTATTTGGAAAAATCCCCAAGCAAGCTATCCAACTTTCCTCCAAGGATTATAAACTTGATACAGTTTACCAGTCTGACAAAGAGATATTTAACAAACAGCATTTTTAGTCCCTAAGCAATGGCAATGATCTCTGTGTTGAGAAATCAGTCTTGTCTGTCACTCCCCAAAAGAGTATAAACTTGTTGATTTTCCCTCTTCAAAGAGTCTAAACTTGTTGTCAGCATTTTTATTCACATTTCATTTGCATTTAATCATATATCATAACATTTTTCATATACTTTCAAGAGTGTTTTAATCCTCTTTTGCATTCATCCGTGGTCGTGTTATTATCAACATCTTACCTTTCTACAAAGTCCAAGTTATCTGGCACCAATAGTTTTACGTCTTATCTGATGTTCTTCCAGATATAACTTTGTTTCTATCCGATGTCCTTCCGGATATATCTATATGTTCTGATGCTTTTCCAGAACGTTTCTTTGTTTCTATCCGATGTCCTTCCGGATATGTCTATCTGTTCTGATGCTTTTCCATAACTTCTCTCTGTGTCTACCCGATGTTCTTCCGGATATATCTTTTGGATTTTAAAGTTTTTTTCCAAAACCCGTTCTGATGTTTTTCCAGAACTCTCTTTGTTTATCTGATGTTCTCCCAGATATAACTTTTGTCTCTCTGATGCTCTCCTAGATATGACTTTCCTCATCTGATGCTTTTCCAGATGCAATTTTTGTTCTGATGACTTATCTGATGCTTTTTCGGATATGTTCATCGTTTCGTCAGTCTTCTAAAAAATTTTCTGTACATTTAACACTTTTCTAAATGTTTCGGATTTACCCTCAAAGTTATTTTTAATACATTCAATGCTTTTCTGGATGTCATTAATATATCTTCGAGTTTGGTCAACAAATCAATATAATGCTTTTCTGGATGTCTTCTAAAAAATCTCTGTTGTCTCCCTCGTTCATCCAATGCTTTTATGGATGTGCCCGAATTGTATTTCAGACTTCATTCAATGTTCTCCTGAATGTCTCTGATTGATTTTCTGATATCTCTAAATATTTACTATTTTTCCAGATTCCATTCAATGCTTTTCTGAATCTCTCTGATAATCATGTCTGCTTATGTTCCAAAACCTCATTCAATGTTCTCCTGATTGTCTTTTATGGTTGTTACTGTTCTTTTCTAGGGTTTTTCAATACATGTCTGAAAATCTCTGATAACTATAACCTTTTTCCCCGTAAAGTTACCTTCGCTTTCTGGATGTTCCCTTGTATTTCACAGTAAAATTAAACTGCTTTCTCAGAAGTCTCTGACATATCCTCAGATATGGTCTCCTTCCACATCTAATGTTTTTCTAGATGTTTCTGATATATTTTCCAGAGTATGACATTGCTTTCACATATGATGCTTTTCTAGATGTCTGAATCTCTGTTCCAGGGTTTATCCATCTCTTTCCAAATACTACTGAATACCCTTTGTCGCATCGACAAATTTCTATAATATCTTATATCCCAAGAAAATCCGGTTGGTCAGTCTCCTGTGGTATCATTCGCCACAGTGTTCGAAATCCTTCATTCATCACTTATCAATTCATCTGTATTCACGGTCAAAATTCTAGGTACTCTGATATTTATTCCTCTTATACCTCGAATGTCTAAAACTCTTTACTATTCACCCCTTCAGGTCAAAGAAGATTAAATAGGGGCATCTGTCATACTCCAAATTTTGACCACCAATTGTCAAAACCCGACTGTGTTTTCACTTCGTGTCATCTGCATATCATATCATCTGTTTTTGTCATGCATATTGTTTGAATTTTCAGTCGAGATATACCCGCTGAAATCTCTGTCTTTTTTGATTAATTATGCGAAAAAATCGATGAACAAACGTGTTTTTCGATTAAACTTGCGAATGTCCGTTATTCATCTATCTTTCGCACGATTTAATCAATTTTCATTTTTTTGTTTTATTTTTCGCCTATATAAAATGAAAATGAAAATAAAATTCGAAAAAAATTAAGTATACATATTTATATATATAAATTCGTTTTTATATATAAATATCTTTGTTTTTTTTCTTTCTTTTAGATACTTATATATATAATCTCTAATTTCGGAAACAAGATTCAATAATAATCTCTAATTTCTAACTTATCAATTTCAGAAGTTTAATCAATTTGTTCCTAATTGTAAACCCTAACAAATTTGATTTTTTCGCATGAACATCTTCAACAACAATTAACAGAAGAAGAAGAACTTACCATAACAAGCTTCAACAAAATCAAAGTCATCACCATCAACCGCTCAGAACCGCTGCGTCGCAAACGAGTGGACGGAGGGAGTTCTCGCATCACCGGGAGAACGGCCGGAACCGAGACAGAGAGACGGTTGGGAATCAATCCCGATGGAGGGAGCCACCGCGAATTCATGAACGAGACGGAAGAGATGATCGGCGCCCGTAGGAGAAATCGAATGTGGGGGGCCGTTGTTTGAGGAGTGCGTTTGAGACGAGAGAGAGAGAGAGTAATCGTTTTCTCAGAAAGAAAAAAAAACACTTATGTTTACCCAGGTTCCTCTTCTATCTCTTTTTTATGATTTTTTTTATCATTTTCTTTTTTATTTAGTTAATAAATATAAATTATTTATTAATGTTTTTAATAATTTGGGCCTAGCCCATATAGTCTTCACTAAAGACACACCCTTTGATTTTCAAACCCCACCCCATTCTAAATTTTATATTTTTTCTAATTTAATTTATTTAATTTAGTTTTAAATTTTGATAATTGATTTTTCTTTGATTATGATATCAATATTATTTTCTAAGCATGACTAATTTCTAAATGATAAATTTGACATTTTTTAATTAGTCTTAATATTATTTCTTGGTTTTTAGCTAAATTGTGATTAATATTAATATTAATTATTAATTTTGTGATATTAATATTATTTTCAAATATTAGGATCTAAGTTAGCATTTTTCTTTAAGTTTATTTCTCTATGATTTTTTGATTCAAACTTAGTGATGTGTGGATATCCCTGATTTTATCTGTGTTGTTGTATATGTTTTTAATGCGATGCTTTGCCGCGTATCTTCATCTGATTAATTCTTGATGTTGCTTTTCCGTGTATATTTTCAATTGCCATGATGTTTTTCCATGATGACACGATGCTTTGCTGTGTATTTATTTATTATGTGATGTTTTGCCACGTATGCATGCTCCCTTAGGATCTCTTAGTTTAAACTTAATTTTCGATTAGGTTTGAAATAAGACAAACATTAGAATATTCAACCAAGCATGATAACTTTAGGTTAAAATTCCCCTCTCGCCGCCGTGCGATTTAAGCTTTATTTTCTGTAGTTCGTGCCCCTCAGGGGTGAACTACGACCGCTCTGATTTCTCAAGATCCCGTTGAGAATACGTAGGCATAAGACTGCAAAGTCTTAGCGAGCGACCTTTTTATTTTTATCTCTTTACATCCGATGTTTTCCCGGATATTCATATTTGCAACCTTTTCCTTTTTCCATCGTCTCTTGCAATCCGGCATTTTCCCGGATATTCATATCGTTTCTTTTCAAAATAACTTTCCTTGTGATTTAAATTCAAATTCCTATTTGTTATCAAAACTTTCTTCAATTTCTTGAATAACTAACAATACAGCATGGGAGCTCTATAACGGGTAAGTGTTTATCCGCTTTCATTTACTGTATATATATATATATATATATATAACTGTATTGCGGGAAGCTGCGCATGGTTAGTCTTCTTTCATACCTTTTAAAATACTTGTCATATATCAACTGTATATATATACTAGTATAGTTATTTAGAGTTTTCCCCGACAACTAGGTTTAGCACTAGGTAAAGCCCTGTTGGTCACTCTTGAAATACAAACAAAATTAGATCCCCATAGGATTACCAGACACAGTCTTCCCTTCTCTTGGGGTTAAACAATCGGAACAAAGAGAAAGGCAGTATTCTTCGTGAACCTTTTCTCAGACTGTCACCCCTAGAAATTGTCAAAGAAATTCTACTCCCCAGAGGTGATCTATTCTCGGTGAATGGCATCTCTTGAGTTTCTTCAAACCTTGAACTTTCACTAAATGATCTATTCTCGGTGAATGGCATTTCTTGAACTTCTCTTGGTTTGGGACCCACAGGCTTCTTAAAAGCATTCCCCGCCTCCTCTTGGGCTTTGTGCAAGGACCCTCAGACCTCTTAAAGGTTCTCATGTCTCCTCTTGGGCTTAGTACAAGGACCCGACGACCTCTTAAAGGTATAGGAATATAACCTAGTCATCCTTTGCTAGAGCAGTCTTTCTAGAGTCAAAACATCAGACCAATTTAGGGTTGATTCTCATCCCTTAAAACACCAGCCTCCTCTTGGGCATCATACAAAGATAAACCTTTTCATACCAGTAGACTTGGACAGTCTCATCTCCTTTTGGATCTCCAGAAACCCTCAAGTTTTCCTAAAAAACACAGGAAAAACCCCTTTCCTTTTATTTTTCATCCGACGTTTTCCCGGATATTCCTTCTATTTTCATCCGACGCTTTCCCGAATATTCCTTCTATTTTCATCCGATGTTTTTCCCGGATATTCATATCTCAATCTTTAATCTCTTCACTCTTTCAATTAATTCCCACAAACATCAGTTTAGCTTCAATTTTGGGCTTTGAACAAGACACCAAACATCTCTTTCTTCCCATATAATAGGAGGAACTACGATTGCTCTGATTTCCCTGTTTTATTTAACGGGAATATGTAGGCATAAGATTGTGAAATCTTAGCGAGCATACTAAACAAAAACCTTAGGTCCAGTACCTTACCAAAAACATCGAAAAACCCGAAAACAACAAAAATATCTTTTCAACATCTCTCAACCTTCCCAAAGGAGAAACTTTCCCATTCACAACAGATAAACACCAGTAAGTAGAAAGCAGTAAGGAAAATTGCTAACAGCCCATGGATAACCATGTATAGGATAGGTAATTGACAACTCCCCATTGTATAACCTGACCCCGAACTTCCCAATCTCTTAGCATTTGTTAAAGAAAACATTTACGTGCAAGGTTAGTTTGAGATAGCTTCCCTTTCCTTTACAGCTTCATAGGATAAATAAGAAATCAGAAAGTAGCACCTAATCCCATCCGCAGACTTATGTGGGCGGTCACGAAAACCGCACTACAGAAAAATGGCGACTCTGCTGGGTATACAAACTAGGATTAGAATTCCTAAGAGGTCTAGGTTGTTAGAAATTTTTCTATATACTATATACTATATATATTGCTTTTCCTACTTGATATCCGTGTTTCTTTTTCTACTAATGGGACTGCGGGTGATGCCGCATCTGGAAAGTTTGAGTGATACCTAAGATAAGTGATGACACTAGACGGGTAATCTTACAGGGAGTGACTCCCAAATAAGAGACCCCGGTCGACCATCGAATCAGTGGAGACACCCTTTGCAGATTCAATGCCTATACGACTTCGGTTGTTGAAAGCAGATTTTTCGATTGTGGTTGTCCATGAAATTGAGGATTTAGTAGGCTGAGACCTTGTTACTATTTTATAGTGCGGAAGCTATCGGAAATAGTTGTCACGCGATACAAACCTCATTTCAGATTATCCTAAGATACTACAGCTCGCTCGGGTGAACCAGCCTGCTGTTGTTATCCCAAGAGGGATTTTGAGGACAGGTACAATAAATCACCAGTATAACCTTTGGGGATGGGTAGAGCCATGACTTCATGACACCGAACCTTTGACCCCAAGTTTTTCTATGTTTTTGTGTGCTGCATCCATGCATTGCATTTGCATCCCTTGCATATTTCATACATACGTCTAGGTCATCGTCAATTCATTCCAACCTTCTATCTTTCAGTCATCTGTAAGTCGTCAAACTGATTCCTCATCACCGATACGGGACTAGAGCTAATGTCAGGCGCAAAATGTCAGAACAAGAAGTGCACAATGCAGAGATTAAGATGGAAATAGACGATCTGAAGTCAAGCATGACTAATTTAACGGAAATGCTTCAGGTCCTAATTTCCAAAGGAGAGCCACCTCAGAAGACTGTCATCCAAGAAATCATGAGTGCTTCTATTGAGCCTCAGCCTGTTCAGATGCCACCATCTACATGGCCGGAATTTAGATTACCTCACGATTTCATTCCACAACAGGTCACTACCACTTTTGTCGGTCAAGCTCCAAGACCAGAGTTTCAAATCCCTATTGTCTCAAAACCTAGACCTCTGGTACGGACTGCCAGAATTCCCTTTGAGAATCCTAACTTTGATTACAACACTAGTGCTCAAAGTGAGGACAATGTGGACATCGAGCCTGAAGATGCCAATGAATAATATCAAACTTTGGAGAAAAGACTCAGAGCTGTAGAAGGAAATGACTTCTTCAACATTGATGCAGACAACATGTGTCTTGTGTCTAACCTCGTCATGCCAGCCAAATTTAAGACCCCCTGAGTTTATAAAATACAAAGGCGACTCCTGCCCAAAGGCTCATTTGGTAATGTACTTTCGGAAGATGGCTGCCTACACCAAAAACCAGAAGTTGCTCATCCACTGCTTTCAAGATAGCTTAAGTGGAGCTTCACTCAAGTGGTACATGAACCTTGAATGAAGAAACATTCATTTCTTTCAGGATCTTATCAATGCTTTTATGAATCAGTACAAGTACAACATGGACATGACTCCAGATCGTCGTCAATTCCAGAACATGACTCAGAACGAGAAAGAATCTTTCAAAGAGTACGCTCAACGCTGGAGAGAGTTAGCTTCTCAGGTCGAACCCCCTTTGGCTGAGAAAGAGCTTACCGGAATATTCTTAGATACTTTATCTCCCATCTTTTGGGAAAAGATGATTGGCAGTGTTTCAATAAACTTTACATACTTGGTCATCATTGGCCAAAGACTTGAAGAAGGTATCAAGAATGGAAAGGTCTCTAAAACTGTTGAATCTTCTAACGCTGTAAAGAAACCCTATGGGAACTTCCAAAAAAGATGGAAGATCAGACTAATTCTGTCTTGGTTAAGGATAGGAAACCTCATTACAGACCTCAGCAGCCTAATCGAGCTCATATTACTGCTATCACTCCTCTGTTGGCTGCTCGACCAGCTCAAACTCCTCAACGTTCGGCCGTTGGACAAAACCAGAACTACAATAGGACTTACTTTAATCCTATTCTTATGATGTACACCGAACTGTACCCTATTTTAGTTCAGAAAGGAGCAAATACTACTAAGGCAGCACCTCTTCCTCCAAATCCACTTCCACCTGGATTCAGATCTGACCTTCATTGCGCATTCTATGAGGGGCTGCAGGCCACGATTTAGAAAGATGCTATGCACTAAAGGCTAGAGTGCGGGATCTGATCAGGGACAACCTCCTCAGCTTTCGTGACACCAATCCTAATGTCCAGCGCAATCCTCTGCCTGAACATAAGAACTGAAACTTCAATCAACTTTAGCTCAGTTACTTCCCAAAGACAGGACAACTCATCCTTGTGTTTGATTAGTCACTGGCCTTGTTTCTTTCTATTTTGCATTTTCCTTGTTTGTATCATATTTGCTTTCAGCGTGTTTATCTTTAAATGTCAGTTTTAATGAAATGAGCATGTACAGTATTTTGATTCAAATCATCTGTTTATTTGCATCTTTATGCTTTCTCTTTCAAAAAACAAAAACTTAAAAAAAAAATGCACCTCTTTTCAAATTTTCCGACTATGCAAATATTTGTTGGAGGATGATAAAAATATAATACCCATCATTGTTGTCGGTATGCTTTCAAATAAAAAACTTTGCTGATGATGTAAGGCATTTTTTCAATTCCTAAATACTGGAGATATAAGGAAGATAATCCCTCGTTAACCCCTTTGAGCCTTGAAGTAGAAGTTTCTTTCTTTATAAAAAAACCCGCAATTTTAACCAGGGGCAGGGTTGTTCTCAGTTTAATTTGGGTTGTGTATTCAAGTTTAAAAAGTTTACATACAATAAACAGATGCTGAAAATGTATTTCAAAAGCCAGCGACGATCCGTTATAATCATCAAATCAAGTAGTCACTTTCTTTCTAAGAAGAAATCAAAAAGAAAAAAAGCCTGCTAAGTAAAAAGAAAACTTAGGCAAAAACTAGGGCATCCCGCTGACTATAAATATCAAAAAAAATAGGTCAGGCAAAAGTTAGGGATAACACAGAGAAGAGATCCTTAAATCCTCGATCTTTAAAAAGTCCACAAAGACGAAAAACAACTAAATGTTGTAAAGAAGCAGTAGCTGCTATCTCAATACTTCTGGACCATCGTCATCACTATCATCAGTACAATTCCAAACCTTTTGGAACCTGAATGCACAATTTAAGTTTAACTGAGCATAGGACTGGAGAACATCACGAAGTTGGGGTGGGCACAAACAAATTTTGAGCCTTTATCTTTCTTTCATAAACCGTGAACCAGGCCACGTTATAACCCTCAAAAGACCTAATTGAAGTAAGGTTATTTTGAGATCATACTACAGCAAGGTTGCGTAAACTGACTCCAAAATCATTTTTTGCAAATCATTTGTTTTGGTATCATACCTCTGTTTTACTTTTCATTCTGAATGTTTTAAACCACCGTGTTTTTAACTAGTAATTCATATTACTGTACTTTTTTCTAAACAATGATTTTGTTTTCAAAATTTTGGATGAACTTTGCATTAAATTTGCCATGTTTAAATAAACATCTTTTTTATTGCAAACTAGCTTTCCTCTCAAGGAATTTTCAAAATAGTTTAGAAACTTGGTCAGTGATCCTATTAGGGGCAAGTTCTTTCCATAGCCTGTTAAGAATCAGTTCAAGATTTGTTCAGTGCAAGTCCTTCTCAGAATTGGTTTATTCAGAAAAACTTTCAAGACTCATTACTGGGGCAAGCCTCCCTAGTATACAGCATACAGTCATTATCATTTAAGCTAAAGCAATTATCAGTTCATCTACAACAGTCAGCAGGTCTGGGGCAATTTATTTGGAAAAATCCCCAAGCAAGCTATCCAACCTCCCTCCAAGGATTATAAACTTGATACAGTTTACAAGTCTGACAAAGAGATATTTAACAAACAACATTTTTAGTCCCTAAGCAATGGCAATGATCTCTGTGTTGAGAAATCAGTCTTGTCTGTCACTCCCCAAAAGAGTATAAACTTGTTGATTTTCCCACTTCAAAGAGTCTAAACTTGTTGTCAACACTTTTATTTACATTTCATTTGCATTTAATCATATATCATAACATTTTTCATATACTTTCAAGAGTGTTTTAATCCTCATTTGCATCCATCCGTGGTCGTGTTATTATCAACATCTTACCTTTCTACAAAGTCCAACTTATCTGGCACCAATACTTTTACGTCTTATCTGATGTTCTTCCAGATATAAATTTGTTTCTATCCGATGTCCTTCTGGATATGTCTATATGTTCTGATGCTTTTCCAGAACGTTTCTTTGTTTCTATCCGATGTCCTTCCGGATATGTCTATCTGTTATGATGCTTTTCCAGAACTTCTCTCTGTGTCTACCCGATGTTCTTCCGGATATATATTTTGGATTTTAAAGTTTTTTTCCAAAACCCGTTCTGATGTTTTTCCATAACTCTCTTTGTCTATCTGATGTTCTCCCAGATATAACTTTTGTCTCTCTGATGCTCTCCCAGATATGAATTTCCTCATCTGATGCTTTTCCAGATGCAACTTTTGTTCTGATGACTTATCTGATGCTTTTTCGGATATGTTCATCGTTCCGTCAGTCTTCTAAAAAATTTTCTGTACATTTAACACTTTTCTAAATGTTTCGTATTTACCCTCAAAGTTATTTTTAATACCTTCAACGCTTTTCTGGATGTCATTAATATATCTTCGAGTTTGGTCAACAAATCAATCCAATGCTTTTCTGGATGTCTTCTAAAAAATCTCTGTTGTCTCCCTCGTTCATCCAATGCTTTTATGGATGTGCCCGAATTGTATTTCAGACTTCATTCAATGTTCTCCTGAATGTCTCTGATTGATTTTCTGATAACTCTAAATATTTACTATTTTTCCAGATTCCATTCAATGCTTTTCTGAATCTCTCTGATAATCATGTCTGCTTATGTTCCAAAACCTCATTCAATGTTCTCCTGATTGTCTTTTACGGTTGTTACTGTTCTTTTCCAGGGTTTTTCAATACATGTCTGAAAATCTCTGATAACTGTAACCTTTTTCCCCGTAAAGTTACCTTCGCTTTCTGGATGTTCCCTTGTATTTCACAGTAAAATTAAACTGCTTTCTCAGAAGTCTCTGATATATCCTCAGATCTGGTCTCCTTCCACATCTAATGTTTTTCTAGATGTTTCTGATATATTTTCCAGAGTATGACATTGCTTTCACATCTGATGCTTTTCCAGATGTCTGAATCTCTGTTCCAGGGTTTATCCATCTCTTTCCAAATACTACTAAATACCCTTTGTCGCATCGGCAAATTTCCACAATATCTTATATCCCAAGAAAATTCGGTTGGTCAGTCTCCTGTGGTATCATTCACCACAGTGTTCGAAATCCTTCATTCATCACTTATCAATTCATCTGTATTCACGGTCAAAATTCTAGGTACTCTTATATTTATTCCTCTTATACCTCGAATGTCTAAAACTCTTTGCTATTCATACCTTCAGGTCTAAGAAGATTAAATAGGGGCATCTGTCATACCCCAAATTTTGACCACCAATTGTCAAAACCCGACTGTGTTTTCACTTCGTGTTATCTGCATATCATATCATCTGTTTTTGTCATCCATATTGTTTGAATTTTCAGTCGAGATATACCCGCTGAAATCTCTGTCTTTTTTGGTTAATTATGCGAAAAATCGATGAACAGACGTGTTTTTCGATTAAACTTGCGAATGTCCGTTATTCATCTATATTTTGCACGATTTAATCAATTTTCATTTTTTTGTTTTATTTTTTGCCTATATAAAATGAAAATGAAAATAAAATTCGAAAAAATTAAGTATACATATTTATATATATATATATATATATATTCGTTTTTGTTCGGGACTGGACCAATGGCTAAAATTGGCCCAATCCGCCTCTGCTCCAGAGCGGCCCAAATTGCCTAAGTCCAATCCACAGAGGGGCAAAAGTGACCTTTCTACCCCTCCAACCGGGCAAGGAATGCAACATTCCTCCCCGGCTTCGATGCCCGTCACGCACGACTTCCTCACTGCCCGAACAGTAAAGGGCAGGTGCCCGAAACTGCGCCTATGCCCGACATAACGGCTAGTTCCGGGCACCCTGCCTGACATAACGGCTAGTTTGGGCGGTTACCTATTCTTTGGGGAAAACGGTTATTTCGCCCCAAAAATAGGACCGTTGGCCACGCGCTGGGGGCTCTATATAAACCCTCTCGCTTGAGAGGGTCAGGTATCAAATATTCATCCTAAGAATACACTTTGTACTTGCCCCTTTTCTCTGACCCTTTCTTACTTGAGCGTCGGAGTGCCTTGCAGGTACACCCCCTCCTCTCCTCATCAACATTCCGAGCACCTTGCCCATCTGACGACCAGCTTACGTGGACCTGTTCGAATACTCCGGATCAGTGGCGCCGTTTGTGGGAACTCCTTGTTCTCCCCTTCTTTCTTTCCTCCTCGGAAACTAAAAGATCAAAACATACTTTCTTTGATCCGCCCACATATGGCCGCTCACAACTCCGCAAAAGGTGCTTACGTTACGGTTCTCGTTCCCGTCAACAAGATGGACGTTGACGGCAGATCTTTGTTACTTTCTGATCCCCGTTTCCTTCGAGATGGGGCTACTGTGTCTCCAACTCCTCCTCCCACCGAGCAAGGAGGAAAACAGCCACCGTCGGGTGAACGACCAATTCCTGGCCCTCCCAGCGCCGACCTGGCGGTTGCAGCTCTTTTGGAAGTTGTCAACCGTACAAACCTCCTTATCTTGCAGCAAGGAGAGAGAATAGGAGCTCTCGAGGAAGCATCTCTTCCAAGATCCTCTCCTCCGAAGAGTAAGCACCGAAAATCAAGAAACCCACCACCTAGGTGTGGGGAAGATCATAGATCAAGGCATGAGCCTGAATCACAACGCATTCGCAAGTGCGACCAGATCTCCCCGCGAGATCGATCATCACCAAGACTCAAGAGAACGAGGCAGGATAGGCATTCTCCACCGGTCAGACCTCGTGACCGGCTATGTTCACCATCGCCCCGCAGAGACCGCCGCCGCGAGCGCAGACAACGGTCACCATCAACTCCAAGTTCAGACAGCGACGACGAGCCTCGCGGCCCGTTGTCCCGCAGGATCTTGGCCACCCGTCTCCCCAAGGGACTAGAGAAGCCTCCATCTCTAGGGACTTACGATGGAACCACTGACCCAGACGAGCACATAGAAAACATAGATGCTCTTTTGGACTACAGAGGGGTACGAGGAGCCATCAAATGCCGCCTGTTCCCGACCACGCTCCGGAAGGGAGCAATGACATGGTACAAACAACTGCCAGAAGAATCCATTACATCCTGGAGGCAGCTGGGGAGGATTTTCTCCCGTCACTTTACTGCGTCGCGACGCCACCCAAAGACCGAGGCGTCCCTCGGAGCTATTATACAGGGAAGAGATGAGCCTCTTCGGGCTTACATTGAATGGTTCAACAAGGAGGCCGTCCAAGTGCCAACGACCGACGACATGAAGAAATTCCTGCTCGAGCAGGGATTACGTCCTGGCTCAGACTTCGCGAAAGCCATCGGCCTCGATCCACCGAGGAACCTTAACACCCTTCTCCTCCAAGCCCAGTTGCATATATAGTACGAAGAGAAGGTTACTGCACACTTTATCCGGGTCTCTCGACACCATGAAGGTGCCCGCTCATCCAGAGCTGAAGAAGCCTCGACATCCCGTCGAGGAGATAAAAGACGCGATGATCGGCCTCGCGATGCACGCGAACAGAAGGGACCTTCTGGCCGGTTCCATAACTATACCCCCCTCACTGCCTCGAGGGAGAAAATCTTGTCCGAGTGTGCCAACTCGGAGTTCAAGCAAACGGGAGTCCGTTTCCCTAAACAGATGCCGGCCAGACCGGGTGTAGACAAATCCAAGTATTGCCACTTCCACAAGAGTCACGGTCATACGACGGAAGAATGCATCCACCTCAGAGATGCAATAGAGATCCTTATTCGCGACGGCCACCTGAAGCAGTTCGCGAAAAAGAAAGATGCTCCCCGGCAAGAAACCCAGGAGAACAAAAAGGTTGCAGAAGAGACTCCACCCTCTGATGACACCAACGTACAGATCGCTATGTCCATAACTCGGCCAGAGGACTTCCGCATCCCTGATAGTTTTCCCGTTTCCACGTACCTCGCTGCTCACAGCCCGTGGGAGGCCTTCCTGTCAGCCATGGTCATTTCTGGTGGTGGATTCAACAAAATCACGGTCGGCTCAGTCAAGAGGAGATTCGATCAACTGATCAGCAAAAGCTCCAACGAAGTCACCACGCTGGACACCACTCACAAAGGTTCCGTTCCTATTTCCATCTACAAGGAAGAGCTCCTCGGCGGGGCACCAAACTCAAGCATTCCGCTGCTTATCCGGGCAAAGATGGCGAACTTCGACGTTCGCAGGATACTCGTGGACCAGGGCAATTCGGTTGATATAATGTACAACCACCTGTTCGAAACGCTGCAGCTGAATGACTCTCACCTTACTCCATACGTTGGATCCGACCTGCAGGGATTCAACGGAGCGGTGACAAAGCCCGGGGTTACGTAGAGCTCATCGTAACCTTCGGTTCAGGAAAGACAACCCGAGCAATTAAAGCACAGTTTCTGGTAATTGAATTCCCGTCACTATACCAGTGCATTTTTGGAAGGCCAACCCTGGCAGAATTGATTGCAGTACCTTCCACCGTACATCTCAAGATGAAGTACTACACTTCTGAAGGGATGGTCGCCACCCTCCACGGCGACATCGAAGCTGCCCGTCGGTGCTTTGAAGCAGCATCAAAAGGACTAAGCACCATCTCAGCATGACCAAGGACTTCTGGTCGTCCCCCTCTGCCCAGCAGTTTCGAGCAGCCAAAACCGCTCCCCCAGGTCGAATCTATCGACCTGGACAGCCGTTTCAGCGAGGAAGACCACGCCAAAGACCCAACGACTTCGAGCAGCCAGTCCAACAACAGCAGCCATCTCCTACGCCCTGTCCCAGATGGCAACTTCGAGATCGTTTCGTTCGGAGAAGACCCCCAACGGGGAGTAAAGATCGGAGCAGACCTCCCCGACCTGGCCAAAAGACAACTAAAAGCATGCCTCCGGGAGAACGCAGACTTGTTCGCATGGAGCGCTGCTGAAATTCCAGGATTGGACCCATCCGTCGCTTGCCACCAGCTTACAATTGATCCGGCCGTCAAAGCCGTTGCCCAGCGCAGAAGGAAACAGTCCCCGGAAAAGATGGAAGCCACGGAGAAAGCTGTCAAAGACCTTCTAGAAGCTAGGTTTATTTCTGAGGCCAAATACACTACATGGCTCTCAAACGTTGTACTTGTAAGAAAAAATAATGGCAAATGGAGGATGTGTGTTGATTATACCGATGTTAATAAGGCCTGTCTGAAGGACGCCTACCCCCTCCCCAATATCGATAAGCTCGTAGATAACTCAGCAGGTGTTAAGCTTTTATCGTTCCTCGACGCCTACTCGGGCTACAAACAAATCCCAATGGCCGCGAGCGATAAAACTTACACGACCTTCATGACCGAATCGGGCAACTATTACTACAACGTAGTGCCCTTCGGGCTGAAGAACGTCGGCGCTACGTATCAACGAATGATGAACAGAGTCTTCCAAGGACAAATAGGCGACATGCTCGAAGTGTACATGGACGATATGATCGTCAAGTCCCACGAGGAACTAGATCACGTCGCCCATCTTCGCAAAATCTTCGAGCAAGCAAGAAAGTATCGAATGCGTTATAACCCAGAGAAGTGCACGTTTGGTGTACGGGCAGGTAAATTCCTTGGCTTCTACCTAACAGAACGAGGAATTGAAGCTAACCCCGACAAGTGTCGGGCATTCTCTGAGTTCCCAACGCCCACGTCTAAGAAGAACATCCAATCCCTCAACGGGGTGCTTACTTCGTTATCCTGCTTCGTGGCAAAATCTGCCCAACACGCCCTTCCTTTCTTCAAGCTCTTGCGGAAAGAAGCAGCGTTTGAAGGACCGAGGAATGTGAAACATCCCTCCTTCACTTGAAGCAAGCTCTGTCGAAACCGCCCGTATTATCACGACCAGATACTGGATAAGTCTTATTCCTATACCTCGCCGTCACTGCCGAGGCCGTTAGCGCCGTCCTCATTCGCGAGAATCCTGGCGGACAAAAGCCAATATACTTCATGAGCAAAGCATTGCAGGACCCAGAGTTGCGATATCAACAGATAGAGAAGGTAGCATTGGCCCTCGTCAACGCTGCCAGACGACTGAGACACTATTTCTTGGCACACACGATCGTGGTAAGAATGGATCAGCCCATAAAGCAATTACTGGGACGACCAGACATGGCAGGCAGAATGCTCAAATGGTCATTGGAACTGTCCGAGTTCGACATCCAGTACGAAAGCAGGAAAGCTCTTAAGGCCCAAGCTCTGGCCGATTTCGTAGCGGAAATGACGTTCTCAAACTCCCCGGTCCACATAGCAAACAGATGGACCATCTATGTTGACGGAGCGTCCAGCTCAACCGGCAGCGGGGCAGGGGTAATTTTGGAGAACGACGAAGGGACCATAGTCGAGGCTTCTCTCACATTGTCCTTTCCCACGTCGAACAACCAGGCCGAGTATGAAGCCTTCCTCGCCGGTTTGCGCATAGCCGAAGACCTAGGGGCTGAAGAAATCGTCATCTGCACGGACTCCCAGCTCGTAGCCTACCAGATATCAGGAGAGTATCAGACCAAAAACGACAGTCTCTCTGAATACCTAACCCTGGTCAAGGGAAAAATGGCGAGGTTCAGAACGGTAGAATTAAGACATGTTCCACGCGAACATAATGTGCGAGCAGACGTCTTGTCCAAACTAGCAAACACGAAGAGGAAAGGCGGAAACAGGTCATTCATCCAAGAGATACTTCCCCGGTCCAGCATCGATAAGGGATCCTCGACCCTTCACGTGCACGCAATTGGGGACAGCGATTGCTGGATGACACCCGTGTACAACTACCTCACCAGGGACGAGCTTTCGGATGACCCCAAGGAAGCCAGCATCATCAGACGAAGAGCTTGCTCGTACATCATCCTTGAAAACAAACTCTATCGACGAGGCTTCTCCATCCCACTACTCAAATGCATAGAGGAGGAAGTTGTCCCTCACGTATTACGAGAAATCCACGAAGGCATTAACGCCCAGCACCTAGGAGGAAGGTCCCTTGCCCGCAAGGCCCTCCGAGCAGGGTATTATTGGCCAACCATGCAGCACGACGCCAAGGAGCATGTGAAGAGGTGCGACAAATGCCAACGGCACGGGGATATGCACCTAGCTCCACCTAACGAACTGAAAAGCATGACCTCCCCGTGGCCATTCGCCTGGTGGGGCCTAGACATCCTAGGACCCTTCGTGACGGGGTCCAGCCAAAACAAATACCTGATAGTGGGCGTAGACTATTTCACAAAGTGGATAGAAGCAGAAGCCTTAGCAAAGATAACAGCGCTTAACATTCTGCTTTTCTACAAGCGGAATATCCTTGCCCGTTTTGGGATTCCCCAAGCAATTGTCACGGACAATGGAACGCAGTTCACGGACAAGAAGTTCCAAGACTTTGTCGCCCATCTCGGAACAAAGCAACATTTCGCTTCTGTAGAACATCCCCAGACCAACGGGCAGGCAGAAGCGGCCAATCGTGTCATTCTTCGTGGCCTCAAGCGAAGACTGGATGAAACAAAGAAAACCTGGGTTGAGGAGCTCCACAGCGTCTTATGGGCGTACCGCACCACTCCTCAGTCTACCACCGGGGAAACACCTTTCCGCTTAGCATATGGCACGGAGGCTGTTATACCCATTGAAATTCACGTACCGTCTAGGAGGACCGAATCACCTCTAGACGAGGAAATGAATGACGAAGCAATAAGAGAGGAGCTCGACCTTGTCGAGGATATCCGAACAGGAGCAGCCCTTCGCGAAGCATCTCTTAAGCAAAAAATAGCAATCAGGCACAACGCTAAAGTCTTACGACGAGAGTTCGATGTGGGCAGCCTTGTCCTGCGAAGAAACCACAAGGACTCTCGCGAAGGCAAACTAGCAGCCAACTGGGAAGGGCCGTACAGAGTCCGTGCCAGAACGGAGAACGGTGCCTACTTCCTCGAGACCCTCAACGGGGACGAAATCCCTCGACCATGGAACGCTGAAAAGCTAAAACAATACTACAGCTAAAACCTCGGTTCGACTCGTCGCAACGACGAACGTCAGCTACAGAACACTATGCGCGTCTAGGTACAAGCGTCGCATACGATTAAAGCATAACCCCGTTCAGTGACGAACCGGGTAATTGCTCGACAGCGGTCCTCGATCAAACATCGCCGTCGTCAGAGTACCATGATTGGCAAAACCCCAGCTCGCGATGGGACGTTCACGCCGCGAACTCAGGCCTCAAACGCGACCTGAGCTCTGCTCCCCGCCAGGACATTCCCCTGCAGTTCGACCAGTTCCCCACACGGTCGAACACATCTATAACGAGCAAGTCCTCTAAAATATTCACACAAGTCGAGTGCACCCCTATCACGGGCGGACACACATTCACGGCGAGCATGCATATGACACTTAGCAAAAATAAACGCAAGTAAAATCATGCACGTGAGGAAGCCAGAAATACAATAAATTAACGAGGACCACAAGGGCCACGATTGTGCGTTATTACATAAAACGGGGCCATGCCCCCGAAAATAAAATTACAAATAATTCAACGGCGCGCAGGCCGGACAAGATAAAACATCAAAATAACAAAACTCCTCATTCATCCGCATGCTCGGTTGACGCCGGCTCAGGTCTCTGGTCCTCCTCGGGCTGATCCTCAGGCTGAACCTCGGGGGTATCTAGAACAAGGCCTGCGGGCAAGACAATGCGACCGTCACCAACGCGCGCAAGATAGTGAGTACCCTCGGCAGAGATCTCAAGCCTAGGGTTCACCACCCGCAATTGAGCCACAACGCTTTGAAAAGACTCCTCTGCCACGGCGATACCGTCATCTTCGGCCAGCAGGATGCGGGCAACCATCTCAGACCTAGTCTTCAACTCTTTTATATCATCCGGTTCGTCGGCACCCGGGGCGCTGGCCGCCATCAACTCTTTGTTCAGCTCCTCGGCAGCCTCTTTCTCCGCCGCCAGCTTGGTGACATCCTCTTTCAACTTATCCGTCTCCTCTTCGGCCATCTTCCGAGCCTCACGGGCACTCTTAACTTCCTCCTTTAGGGACGCCTCAGAGGCCCGGGCGGCAGTAAGTTCGGCCTCAAGCACAGAGTCCCCTTCTGCATAAACGGCCGCCATCTCCAGCATCCTTACAAGGATAGAAGCATCCTGGGCTACCAGCGCCCTCTTGCTCGGTCGGTCCATGCTCCCCAAGCTGAGAGATTCTGCCCGAGGAACGACCAAGGTGTTGCCCTAAAAAAATCTCCTGTTAAGGATGCACGGGGGGAGCTCAAACTTCCCTTTCTCAAGCGCCCGGGTCAGATCCACAGCATCTAATGTCCTTGGCCGCTTCCCCCGTCCGGTCAAAGGCAGTGGAGATCCCCGTGGAGCGGGAGAAGGAGAAGAAGAGGTCCCCACTGTAGTTTGAACAAGGGGATGAGCACGAGCACCAGCAGACCGGGCCTTAGGAGGAGCCGCTCCAGCTTTATTCCTCGCCATGGCATTCCTCACCACGCGATCGCAAGCTTGAGGCATCTCACCTGCACAAATGAAAAACGAACACGTTAGCAACGTGGAAAAGAGATAACACAAGCAAAATCTAAGTAAATAAAACTACCGAGCAATTTCTCGACATCCGCGGGAGTCTTGCACTCCAGCAGTGCCTTAACATTGATGAATCTGCGCTCAACCCTCTGGCTCCCATCCTCCTCGAAGATAGGGTTACCCTTGCTCGTCCAGCAGCTTGCAAGACTGAAGGAGTTGACCCAGTTCACCAGCTTCCCGTAAGACACGACGTCCTGCCCGCGTAGCTCGCTCGACTCGAAGACATAAGCGCAGGGCTTCTTGGAGAAATGGTCGGGTGCCCAGCGGATCGGGAACTTGTACACCCTCTCCCCGATATACTTCCCCTCCTCGTTGAGTAACTCCTCTCCGTCCTCATCAACCTCTATCTCCCAGACATACGTGCTGTCCTGGGCAGCCTCAGACACTGGCTCGACGATGAAATATCGTCCCTTGAACGTTTGGATTGACTCCGAGAACGGCTTAAATAACTTTTTGGGCTGCTTCAAGGAAACCCATCCATACTTTTTCCCCGCCAGCTGCCTTTGAAGATGGAAAACAGCAAAAAACAGAGGGAGAGTAGTCCCCAGAGCGAGATGCTCGCACACCAATTCAAAAGCCCGGATGAAGGCCAGCGAATTGGGGTGGAGTTGAGAAGGCACCAGCTTCAGATTCTCGAATACCGTCCGCTGGAAATCAGTGAAAGGCAACCTCAGCCCTAGCTCTTTGAAAGCATACTCATACATCGTAAAGCGGTCCCCGAAATCCGAGCAGACCCGCTCGTCCAAGGTAGGAAAATGCACTTTCCAATCCCATTCTGGTCCCACCTCTGTAAAGACGTCCGCCAAAGACTTTGCGAACGTAGAAATATGCTCGGAAGGCTCGACCATCTCCCACTCCTCCGGACAGAACCCTTCAACGTCTTCTTCCATGACATCCAATTCTTCTTCCTCCTCGACTTTGCTCGAGGAGCTCGATGTTGCCGAGCTCGAAGACGCAGAACTCGAAGCCGTCGAGCTGCTATTCTCCTCGGAGCCAAGTTCCTCCTCGGACGTGTTTAAAAGAACTTCTCTCTCTGCCCGTCGCCATTACGATCACCTGAAAAAGTGCAAAATGAGACAATCTCCCCCCTTTTATACTGAGGGGCACGTGCACACACGCGCCCATAGGCCATAATGACTGTCCACTAGCCATCATTACCTATTAACTGCTACAAGGGCTCGAAGCACACGTGGCAACCCAACGTTTCCCATTCTGTCTGACGCTTTATCTCCCCAAATACCGGGCAATAGGGTCACGACCACGAATATCGCGGACACGGAGAGCTACGAGCACTTCGAAACAACCATCCCCGTCTCCAAACGACGACTCTATGCTAGCTCCCCGGAGCAACGAGCAGTCCTTAAGTCACCACTCTCATGCTCGGGAGCAACGACTTGCGGGGCTCCTGTTCTGGACTGGACCAATGGCTAAAATTGACCCAATCCGCCTCTGCTCCAGAGCGGCCCAAATTGCCTAAGTCCAATCCACAGAGGGGCAAAAGTGACCTTTCTGCCCCTCCAACCGGGCAAGGAATGCAACATTCCTCCCCGGCTTCGATGCCCGTCACGCACGACTTCCTCATTGCCCGAACAGTAAAGGGCAGGTGCCCGAAATTGCGCCTATGCCTGACATAACGGCTAGTTCCGGGCACCCTGCCCGACATAACGGCTAGTTTGGGCGTTTGCCTATTCTTTGGGGAAAACAGTTATTTCGCCCCAAAAATAGGACCGTTGGCCACGCGCTGGAGGCTCTATATAAACCCTCTCGCTTGAGAGGGCCAGGTATCAAATATTCATCCTAAGAATACACTTTGTACTTGCCCCTTTTCTCTGACCCTTTCTTACTTGAGCGTCAGAGTGCCTTGCAGGTACACCCCCTCCTCTCCTCATCAACATTCTGAGCACCTTGCCCATCTGACGACCAGCTTACGTGGACCTGTTCGAATACTCCGGATCAATTTTTATATATAAATATCTTTGTTTTTTTTTCTTTCTTTTAGATACTTTATATATATATATATATATATATTCAAATTTTATATATATATATATATTTTGTGTAAATATATGTATATATATTTATATATATTCAAATTTTTTTAGAAATAAAAATATAATTTCATATGTTTGATTTTTGTTTCTAATGAGTTTTGTTTTTGCTAATTTTTGTTTTTCATAATTTGTTTTACATGCATTAAATCATAACAAACGTTGAAAAAACTTTAACCAAAGAATGTTGAAACTTAAGGCGCAAGTTTTTGAGTCTTTGAAACAAACTTTGAATGTCATATTTTAATCTCTTTTAAATCTTCATCCACAAGTCACATTTGCCTATAAATAGGCTTTCCATTTCATTCAAAGAAATTCACACCAAACAAGTAGTAAACTTGTTTCTCTTTTCTCTAAATCCTCAAAACAATTCATTTTTTACTATAGCAAAGGAAAAAAGAGGAAGTGTGAAGCATACAAAGGGAGAGGGGTGCAGCGCCCTTCCACCTCCCATTCAATCTCTATGCACTTTTGATAAAAAATTCAGATACATACACATGCGGAGAGGGCACGAAACCTCCCTCACACACAACCATAACTTTGTTTTTTTTTTTTTTTTTGCATAAAATAAATAATAACATGATCTTTTTTTCATCAATATGCAGTTTTTTTTTTACAGAAAGTGTTCCTATAGAACATGGTGATGATGATGCTGCTTGCACTTGAGTTATGGAATCCAATGGAACAGCAACTTGACACCTGCACAAATTTAGAACAATTTCCAATCACAATTCAATTCAATTCCATTAATTTTTCTTTTATTCAATGCAAAATAACAAACATAGTCTTTGATTCCTCTAACTGATATAATTTTCTCTACAAGAAATTCAAGTCATTAGATTGAGAAGATAGATCACAAACCTACAACAATCTAACACCAACTTGTAGCACATCATTAACAAATTGGAACAATCACTCTGCAACTTTTGTGCTTTTATCATCATAACAAAATTTCTGCAGAAACATAACAGCATATCACAATTCATTTCAATTTCATCGTTTTCTGTTTCCAAATTTTAACTCAATATTATAACACTTACAAATTTTTAACTGCGATTTATTTTCTTCAGGAAGTTCACAGCATCTACAGCCACAACACAGCTCTGCCGAAAAAAAAAAAAAGAGAATTCATGACAGCAATTGTGAAATTAATAACAACAAATCGCAGCAGAAAATCCTAAACCAGAACAATCAGGGACAATTTTCAAATTAAAAAATCAGCTGCAATACAAAGCCAAAACGATTCAACAGGAAAGCTAAGACGAAGAGTTTCGACAATACCGACACGAGAAAGATTACAAATCCTGCGGAATCGAAATTCAAACAAATTGCGGAAACAAGATTCAATAATAATCTCTAATTTCTAACTTATCAATTTCAGAAGTTTAATCAATTGTTCCTAATTGTAAACCCTAACAAATTTGATTTTTTCGCATGAACATCTTCAACAACAATTAACAGAAGAAGAAGAACTTACCATAACAAGCTTCAACAAAATCAAAGTCATCACCATCAACCGCTCAGAACCGCTGCGACGCAAACGAGTGGACGGAGGGAGTTCTCGCATCACCGCGAGAACGGCCGGAACCGAGACAGAGAGACGGTTGGGAATCAATCGCGACGGAGGGAGCCACCGCGAATTCATGAACGAGACGGAAGAGATGATCGGCGCCCGGAGGAGAAATCGAATGTGGGGCCGTTGTTTGAGGAGTGCGTTTGAGACGACAGAGAGAGTAATCGTTTTCTCAGAAAGAAAAAAAAACACTTACGTTTACCCAGGTTCCTCTTCTATCTCTTTTTTATGATTTTTTTATCATTTTCTTTTTTATTTAGTTAATAAATATAAATTATTTATTAATGTTTTTAATAATTTGGGCCTAGCCCATATAATCTTCACTAAAGACACACCCTTTGATTTACAAACCCCAGCCCATTCTAAATTTTATATTTTTTCTAATTTAATTTATTTAATTTAGTTTTAAATTTTGATAATTGATTTTTCTATGATTATGATATCAATATTATTTTCTAAGCATGACTAATTTCTAAATGATAAATTTGACATTTTTTAATTAGTCTTAATATTATTTCTTGGTTTTTAGCTAAATTGTGATTAATATTAATATTAATTATTAATTTTGTGATATTAATATTATTTTCAAATATTAGGATCTAAGTTAGCATTTTTCTTTAAGTTTATTTCTCTATGATTATTTGATTCAAACTTAGTGATGTGTGGATATCCTTGATTTTATCTGTGTTATTATATGTTTTTAATGCGATGCTTTGTCGCGTATCTTCATCTGTTCTATCTGATTAATTCTTGATGTTGCTTTTCCGTGTATATTTTCAATTGCCATGATGTTTTTCCATGATGACACGATGCTTTGCTGTGTATTTATTTATTCCGTGATGTTTTGCCACGTATGCATGCTCCCTTAAGATCTCTTAGTTTAAACTTAATTTTCGATTAGGTTTGAAATAAGATAGGCACTAGAATATTCAACCAAACATGATAACTTTAGGTTAAAATTCCCCTCTCGTCGCCGTGCGATTTAAGCCTTATTTTCTGTAGTTCGTGCCCCTCAGGGGTGAACTACAACCGCTCTGATTTCTCAAGATCCCGTTGAGAATACGTAGGCATAAGACTGCAAAGTCTTAGCGAGCGACCTTTTTATGTTTATCTCTTTACATCCGACATTTTTCTAGATATTCATATTTGCAACCTTTTCCTTTTTCCATCGTCTCTTGCAATCCGGCGTTTTCCCGGATATTCATATCGTTTCTTTTCAAAACAACTTTCCTTGTGATTTAAATTCAAATTCCTATTTGTTATCAAAACTTTCTTCAATTTCTTGAACAACTAACAATACAGCATGAAAGCTCTACAACGGGTAAGTGTTTATCCGCTTTCATTTACTGCTTTCATATATATATAATTGTATTGTGGGAAGCTGCGCATGATTAGTCTTCTTTCATACCTTTTAAAATATTTGTCATATATCAACTGTGTGTATATATATATATATATATATATATATATATACTAGTATAGTTATTTAGAGTTTTTCCCGGTAACTAGGTCTAGCACTAGGTAAAGTCTTGTTGGTCACTCTTGAAATACAAACAAAATTAGATCCCCATAGGATTACCAGACATAGTCTTCCCTTCTCTTGGGGTTAAACAATACGGAACAAAGAGAAATGCAGTATTTTTCGTGAACCTTTTCTCAGACTATCACCCCTAGAAATTGTCAAAGAAATTCTACTCCCCAGAGGTGATTTATTCTCGGTGAGTGGCATCTCTTGAGTTTATTCAAACCTCGAACTTTCACTAAATGATTTATTCTCGGTGAATGGCATTTCTTGAACTTCTCTTGGTTTGAGACTCACGGGCTTCTTAAAAGCATTCCCCGCCTCCTCTTGGGCTTTGTACAAGGACCCTCAGGCCTCTTAAAGGTTCTCATGCCTCCTCTTGGGCTTAGTACAAGGACTCGACGATCTCTTAAAGGTATAGGAATAGAACCTAGTCATTCTTTGCTAGAGCAGTCTTTCTAGAGTCAAAACATCAAACCAATTTAGGGTTGATTCTCATCCCTTAAAACATCAGTCTCCTCTTGGGCATCATACAAAGATAAACTTTTTCATACCAGTAGACTTGGACAGTCTCTTCTCCTTTTAGATCTCCAGAAACCCTCAAGTTTTCCTAAAAAACACAGGAAAAACCCATTTCCTTTTATTTTTCATCCGACGCTTTCCCAGATATTCCTTCTATTTTCATCCGACGTTTTTCCCGGATATTCATATCTCAATCTTTAATCTCTTCACTCTTTCAATTAATTCCCACAAACATCAGTTTAGCTTCAATCTTGGGCTTTGAAAAAGACACCAAACATCTCTTTCCTCCCATATAATAGGAGGAACTGCGATTGCTCTGATTTTCATGTTTTATTTAACGGGAATACGTAGGCATAAGATTGCGAAATCTTAGCGAGCATACTAAACAAATACCTTAGGTCCAGTACCTTACCAAAAACATCGAAAAACCCGAAAACAACAAAAATATCTTTTCAACATCTCTCAACCTTTCCAAAGGAGAAACTTTCCCATTCACAACAGATAAACACCAGTAAGTATAAAGCAGTAAGAAAAATTGCTAACAGCACATGGATAACCATGTATAGGATGGGTAATTGACAACTCCCCATTGTATAACCTGACCCCGAACTCCCCAATTTCTTAGCATTTCTTAAAGAAAACATTTGCATGCAAGGTTAGTTTGAGATAACTTCCCTTTCCTTTCCAGCTTCATAGGATAAATAAGAAATCAGAAAATAGCACCTAATCCCATCCGCAGGAGGATGTGGGCGGTCACGAAAACCGCGCTACACTAACTTTCAACCAAACATGTCAACCTTTAGTGACAGTGTGATTGCTACAGTGCCATTATACAATCTCTATAATGCCTCTGCATCGGCCATAAATAATATGGCACGACCATGAGGAATAAATTACATCCCCCCGAACACGTCATCTTTGACATAACTTTTATGATTGTCATGAGGTAACAAATGGATGAGAGTAATTTAGAGTTAGTGAATACCCTCACCCAACAAATGGGGACTATTTTTAACCCGTTGATTGCAAATACGAATCAAACTTATGAAGTATTGGTAAATCAAATTGGATGTATTGTTGATTTCTTTGGCACGCCCCCAGTGCAAGTTCGACCTACCCCGCAAATATCTAATGTTAGAATAGTCAAAACTCTTGAAAATGGGACAGCCCAGGCCGCTGTAGGCCAAAAGCAAGGGGTAGAACTAGAATCTCTCCCAAACGGGAAAGAGGTGGAACAAATAGAACAAAACAACCCTAGACCTCTGATGGTTCAGAGAAATCAAAATGTTGACCAAGTGCTCAGGTATATCCAGCAAAACAATTTTGCATGACTAAATAATATAGCAAATGTGGTTAAACAAATTTTGCTCCAGAAAGGCCTTAATGTGGGGCTCGGCCGAGCAAATGTGAGTACTTCTTTTACTTGAAGAAGTTACTAAATTGGAACAGCTAAAAGCTTTGTGCGGATGTCGTGAATGGTTTGGTCCAAGTAGCAATATAATCATCTCGACTAGGGATAGACATCTACTCAAGGAGTATGGAGTTGATTGTATATATAGAGTGAAAGAACTCGGCGGAAGTGAATCGCTTGAGGTTTTCAATTGGTGTGCATTTGGGCAACCAACAAGTCCTCCAGAAGATTTTGTTGAACTTTCTAAGCAGGTAGTTGCTTATTCCGGAGAGTTGCCTCTAGCACTTAAAGCCCTTGGAAGGTTTTTGCACGGAAAGGAAGCCCTTCAATGGAAGGGTGCGTTGTGTGGAGTCTTGAAAAATTTTCCATTCCAACTTCACGGCTACTACAATCTCTAGAAAGGAGTTTGGATTATTTGAGTGACGAAGAGAAACAAATATTCTTTGATATAGCACAATTCTTTATAGGGATGAACCAAAATGATGTACTCCAAGCATTAAATTGGTCAACACAAAACGCAACTGTTCAAATAAATCTTCTTGAAGACAAGGGCCTTGTAACCATTGATGAGAATAATAAGCTTTTGGGGATCAACAAATAAGACTAATCAGGTGAGTTGTAAGTGGTAACATATATATGATTTTGGGGCCAGTTTGACTCTAAGGAACCAAACTGCAAATTAACAAAATCAGTTTGTTAACATTTGGTTTCATAACTATCACAAGAATCCTTGAAAGTTAGTAACTATTATGACTCTGAATTGAAATTAGTAACAAAATAAATTGTGGGTAGCCTCATAGTTTATGTATCCGTGGAATCAAGAATTTCAGTAACCATATATCTAAGCGTTATTTTCTTTTTTTCTTTTCTTTGATGTTTTTGCCAAAGATGTATGATGTGTTCTTGAGTTTCAGAGGGCAAGACAGTCGTGCAAAGTTCATGTCACATCTCTATTACTCTCTTCAAAATGCGGGTATTTATGCTTTTAGAGACGATGATGAGATTCAACGAGGAGATCAAATCTCAATCTCATTGTTGCGAGCAATCAAACAGTCTAATTTAAGATGGTGTATGCTAGAGTTGGAAAGGATTATGGAAATTGGCCGAGCCGGGAGTCTTGTTGTCGTGCCAGTGTTCTATGAGGTAGATCCCCCAAAAGTTCGTCATCAGGAAGGTCAGTTTGGAAAAGCTTTTGAAGAACTTATATCAACAATATCAGTGGATGAAACCATAAAGAATAATTGGAGAAGAGACCTCTTTGATATTGGTAGCATGGCAGGGTTTGTACTCAAAGATTCGAGGTTATTTTATTTCTCCTTAGTCTAATGTTTGTGATACTTTAAAATTCTTAAGCCTAGGTAGTGTAATAATGTGTCCATTTCAAATTTCTTTAGTTGGTTTTTATTACATTTCTTGATAGAAATATATGAGAGAAAAGTGTATTGAATAATGAGAATTGTTATGTATACATGAAGAGATACAAAACTAGTGACTCATAAATTACTCTAGAGTGATTCTTGAATTACTGCTTCAAATAAATTACAACATATTACTAGTTCACTAGTGTGTTCTTCTCTTATATTCCCATATTTTTCTCTTAAAATTATGCACGTAAACTGGTATGTAATTCTCTCACTTTTGATAGATGCATGTATTGGAGAATGCTTATACAATTGATTGTACGCCTTATCATTGATTTATATTTTATAGGAATGAAAGTGCAGATAACCAGAACATTATTGAGCGCGTCTCTCGTTTGCTAGATAGGGCAGAGTTATTTGTTGCCAAACATCCAGTAGGTGTAGAATCTCGTGTAGAAGCAGCGACTAAGCTATTAAATATCCAAAATTCGGAAGACGTTTTAATTCTAGGGATATTGGGAATGGGGGGTATGGGCAAAACAACCATTGCAAAAGCCATTTATAATCAAATTTGGAGCAAATTTGAGGGAAGGAGCTTCCTTCTAAACATAAGGGAAATTTGGGAGACAAATACGAATCAAGTTTCTCTACAACAACAGGTACTTTGTGATGTTTACAAAACAACGTCATTCACGATACATGACATCGAATCAGGAAAAAATATTTTGAATGAAAGACTTTCCCAAAATAGGGTACTTTTTGTACTTGATGATGTGAATGAATTAGACCAATTAGAGGTTTTGTGTGGAAGTCACAAATGGTTTAGTCCGAAGAGTAGAATAATCATCACAACAAGAGATATGAATCTTCTTAATTCGCATGGAGTTGATCATGTGCATAGAATAGAAGAAATGGACAAAAGTGAATCTCTTCAGCTTTTCAGTTGGCATGCATTCAAGCAATCAAGTCCGAGGGAAGGTTTTTCTAAACATTCAACATATGTGATTGCTTATTCCGGGGGGTTGCCATTAGCTCTTCAAGTCCTTGGATCGTATTTGTCTGACTGTGAAATAACAATATGGCAGAAAGTGTTGAAATATTTTTTATTTAATGCTATTTATTTTCTTGTTTAAGTGTCATTATATTACTCCTAAAATAAATGAGTTAATTTTGTATTTTTTCTCCTATAAAAGGAGCCTTTTTCTCTTCATAATAAAATAACAAAAATTATCACCCATATATTTTTCTACATGGTATCAAGAGCTCTGTTAGGGCTTGGGTGATACTGTAAAGCTTTCCCTAACTAGTGGGATTCGGGGAGGCGGCGGCGCCAAACTATGGTGGACCCTAACCAAACACCACCTCATTCCGGAGGTGGTCGTGGAGGCGGCGGCGCCAACAACAATTCCGGAGGTGGTCGTGGAGGCGGAGGCGGCGGTGCCAACAACAATTCCGGCAGCGGCGCCAACGTCAATTCTGGCGGCACCAGCAACAATTCCGGCGGAGGAAGTGGATTTACCATGCCAGAAATGCCCAGGTTCATGACAAACAATAATTTTAACGGTGGGTTCGGTTATGGCAGAGGTGATCCCAATAACAACCTTTTTGGGTCCGGTTATGGCTACCCATTTGATGGTGGTTACAGTAACTCTGGAGGTGGAGGTCAAAATAACTCTCTTCAGGTTAATGTTCAGAAACTAGATGGCTCAAACTACGCTGAATGATCCCAAACTGTTCGACTTATTCTAGAAGGCAAAGGGAAGTTGGGTTTTCTTACGGGTGATGTTCCGATGCCTGCAACAACACATTCTAATTACAGGTTCTGGAAATCTGAAAACTCTTCTATTATTGCCTGGCTTATTAATACTATGGACGTAGGTATGAGAAAAACATACATGTATCTGCCTACGACAAAAGATGTTTGGGAGGCTGTAAAACTGTCTTACTATGATATTAAAAGTTTCTCTCAAATTTATGATCTAAAATCAAAGTTATGGAATTTAAAGCAGAATGACATGGATGTCACTACCTACTATAATGAATTGATGGCCCTTTGGCAAGAGTTGGATCAGTGCTATGATTATAACTGGAGGTGTACTGAAGACAGTGTTCAGTTTATTAAGGCGCAAGAGAACGACCGTGTCTTTATTTTTCTTGCTGGTCTCAACAAGGAACTCGATGAAGTAAGTGGTAGAATTCTTGGAAATAATCCACTGCCAACTATCCGAGAAACCTTTTCAGAAATCAGAAGGGAGGAGGCTAGACAAAGAGTGATGATGGGAAAATCAAAATCAGCAACTGATGGTTCTGCCCTTGTCACAAACAACTTCAATAAAGACAACAAGAAAAATGGTAAGAAAGATGGTAAACCCTGGTGTGATCATTGCGAACATTATTATCACACGCGTGAGACTTGTTGGAAAATTCATGGAAGACCTTCTAATTGGAAAAAGAAGGGTGAGGGTCGTGCACTTCAAGCAACTTTTGATCAAGAGCCACAATCCTCCCCAAATGCATTTCCATTCACTAAGGAACAACTAGACCAAATGTACAAACTCCTCGAGTCTCAAACACCTTCGTGCTCCATAGCCCAGAAAGGTAACTTTCCAAAGTCAGACCATCTTAGTGTCATTCCTAATCGTACATGGATCGTTGATTCTGAAGCCACCGATCATATGACCGGTGAATCTAGTTTATTTTCTTCATATAAACCATGTGCAGGCAATTCCAAAATTAAAATAGCTGATGGCCCTCTTTCAGCCGTGGCAGGAAAATGTTCTATTGTTTTGTCTCCCTTACTAACCATCCAAGATGTGTTACATGTCCCAAATTTGTCTTGCAACTTATTATCTGCCAGTAAGCTAACCACAAATAAAAACTGTCAAGCTCATTTCTTTGATACTCATTGTGTATTTCAGGATTTGATCTCGGGGAGGGTGATTGGCACTGCTGAGGAAAGTGGTGGACTCTACTACTTGGAAGATGAACAAAAAACCAGACATCAATTTGGACCAATACGTTTTTCTTCTGTTAAATCCTTTTTTGTTTCAAATAATAAGGATGATATTATGTTGTGGCATTTAAGGTTAGGCCACCCTAGTTTTAAATATTTAAGTTCATTGTTTCCTAAACTTTTTGTTGAACAAGACATTTCTTCACTTCAATGTGAGGTTTGTGAGTTTGCTAAACATCATCGAAGTTCTTTTCCAATTCAATCTTATAAACCTTCAAAACCTTTTTCAATGATTCATAGTGATGTTTGGGGGCCTAATCGAACAAGTACTTTATCCAACAAAAAATGGTTTATCACTTTCACAGATGATCATACTAGACTTTGTTGGGTATACTTGTTGAAAGAAAAATCTGAGGTAGGTCAAATAATTCAAAACTTTTGTAAATTGGTGCAGACACAGTTTAACACCCAAGTACAGGTGTTTAGATCTGACAATGGTACTGAATTTTTTAATAAAATTGTTGGAAATTTTTTCCTTGAAAATGGAATTGTGCATCAAAGTTCATGTGTTAACTCACCCCAACAAAATGGGATTGCAGAGAGGAAAAATCGGCACCTTCTTGAAGTTGCACGAGCACTACTCTTCTCTACCAATGTCCCTAAATATTTATGGGGTAAAGCTGTCTTGACAGCTGCACATTTGATAAACCGTATGCCATCTCGTGTTTTGAAATTTCAAACTCCTTTGCAAAGTTTCTTGAAATATTTTCCAATTGCTTTCGTTCCATTTGATTTACCACTTAAAATATTTGGTTGCACAGCTTTTGTTCACGAACATAAGCATCTTGGTAAACTTGAACCCCGTGCAATCAAATGTGTTTTTATTGGGTATTCATCTTCTCAAAAAGGTTATAAATGTTTTGATCCCAATACCAAGAAAATATTTGTAACAATGGATGTTACTTTTTTTTAAAACAAACCTTTTTTGGTAATGATCATCTTCAGGGGGGGAAAACAAATGAAGATTCTTCTGAATTGTTTGAAAACTTAATTATCTCAGAAGATGTGTATATATCACATAATTCTGATTCTTGGACATCTGCACCTAAAGAAAATGCCTTGAAAAAATTAGATGAACCTACTCCTTCCATGAGTAAGGATCAATCAAAATCTGAGGCAACAAATCAAAATAAAGATCAAACAAATGTCTTTTCTGAAATTAATCAAAATGCACCAGATAAAGATCCTTATAATGAAACAAAAAATAGATTTGAGGAAGGAAATCCAATTTGGAAAGGCAAAATTTATACCAGAAGAAACAATGATCAAGTAGTAGAAGACCATATTCCTCAGCTCAGCCAAGAATCTGAATCGAGTGAAAGTCAACCTACTCAGACAGGTAAATCTCTCCTTGATTCTAATTCTCTATATACCGACCTTGATGTCCCCATAGAACTTAGGAAACAATATACTGATCTTAATGTTCCCATAGCCTTTAGGAAGCCAGGTAGGCCATGTACTAGGCACCCCTTGTCTAACTTTGTATCATATTCAAACTTGTCTCCCTCTTTTGCTGCATTTACTTCTAATCTATCTAGTGTCAAAATTCCTAAGAATGTACAGGAGGCTCTAGAAATTCCAAAGTGGAAGGAAGCTGTTTTTGAGGAGATTAAAGCTCTTGAAAAGAATAAAACTTGGAGTACCACAACTCTGCCGGCAGGTAAAAGAACTGTGGGATGTAAGTGGGTGTTCACAATAAAGTACAATTCTGATGGATCAATCGGAAGGTATAAAGCTCGATTGGTTGCAAAAGGAATCACTCAGACCTATGGCATAGATTACTCAGAGACCTTTGCTCCTGTTGCAAAGCTGAACACAATCAGAATAATCTTATCCCTTGCTGCTAACTTAGACTGGCCTCTCCATCAGCTAGATGTCAAAAATGCCTTTCTCAATGGTGATTTAGAAGAAGAAGTATATATGGATTGTCCTCCAGGTTTTGAAGAAACCTTTGGGTCACAGGTGTGTAAACTAAAGAAGTCCTCGTGCGGGTTGAAACAATCTCCGAGAGCTTGGTTTGAAAAGTTTACTCAGTCTGTGAAGAAACAGGAATATACTCAAGGACAGGTAGATCATACTTTATTCACAAAGTCAGGTTAAAATGGAATGATAACTGTTTTGATAGTCTATGTTGATGATATTATTCTTACAGGTAATGATGAGATAGAAATGGAGAGATTAAAAAGAAACTTAGCAGCAGATTTTGAAATCAAAGACTTGGGTCCCCTCAAGTATTTCCTTGACATGGAAGTAGCAAGGTCAAAGAAAGGAATTGTTGTTTCTCAGAGAAAATATGTTCTTGATCTCCTACAAGAGACAGGTATGAGTGGTTGTAAGCCTGCTGACACACCAATGGACCAAAGTGCCAAACTTTGGGAGAAAGAGGACACACCAGTTGACACTGGAAGATATCAGAGGTTGGTTGGAAAATTAATATATTTGGCTCATACTCGTCCTGACATTGCTTTCTCTGTTAGTGTTGTGAGTCAATTCATGCATGCACCATATGAAGAACACCTTGAAGCTGTGAACAGAATCTTGAGATACTTAAAAGCAACTCCTGAAAAAAGGTTATTCTTCAAGAAGACCAATGATAAAAATGTGGCAATATTCACTGATGCAGATTGGGCAAGGTCCATTATTGATAGAAAATCAACTTCAGGTTATTGCACATATGTGTGGGGGAACCTAGTGACTTGGATAAGCAAAAAACAAGTAGTAGTTGCAAGAAGTAGTGCTGAAGCTGAGTTTAGAGCAATGGCTCAAGGAATTTGTGAAGGTATGTGGATTCTCAGAGTCCTTAAAGAATTGAAGATAGAGGTAGAACTCCCATTGAAATTGTACTGTGACAACAAGGCAGCTATAAGCATAGCTCATAATCCGGTTCAACATGATCGTACTAAACATATCGAGATCGATCGTCATTTCATCAAAGAAAAGCTAGACTCTGATACTCTCTGCTTGCCATTTATCCCTTCCAATCAACAAACCGCTGATATATTGACCAAAAGCTTGGGAAGATCAACATTTGAATAGTTAATCAGCAAGTTGGGCATGATTGACATCTATGCACCAACTTGAGGGGGGGTGTTGAAATATTTTTTATTTAATACTATTTATTTTCTTGTTTAAGTGTCATTATATTACTCCTAAAATAAAGGAGTTAATTTTGTATTTTTTTCTCCTATAAAAGGAGTCATTTTCTCTTCGTAATAAAATAACAAAAATTATCACCCATGTATTTTTCTACAAGTTTTTGAAAAACTCAAATGCATTTCCCATGATCAAGTGCAGAAGAAGCTAAAAGTAAGCTTCGATGGTTTAAAAGATGTTACAGAGAAACAAGCATTTCTTGATATAGCTTGTTTCTTTATTGGAAAAGATCGAAATGATGTAATACAAATATTAAATGGGTGTGGATTATTTGCTGATATTGGAATCAAAGTCCTTGTAGAGTGAAGCCTCGTAATGTTGACAATAGGAACAAGCTTCAAAAAGTCCTCCATTGTTGTCTGTTCATTTGTCTTCAAATTGGCATCAGAGCTCATGGCGAGCATGACGAGTCAAATGCCACTGCCACGCTTAACAAGATCAAACTACAAGAATTGGAGAATTCAGATGAAGGCGCTCCTTGGCTCACTTGATGTGTGGGAGGTAACAAGTGATGGGTATGAAGAACCATTAAGCACAGGAAGTTTCACAGCAGCCCAGAACAAGACGTTGAAAGAGACGCGTTCAAAAGATAAAACAGCACTGTACATGTTGTTTAGAGCAGTTGACGAATCAGCCTTCGAAAAGATTGTTGGTTCAACTACGTCAAAGGAAGCGTGGGATACGCTAGAGAAAGCGTTCAAAGGAGCAGATAGAGTCAAGTAAGTCCGCTTACAAACTCTTCGAGGAGAGATGGAGAGAATGAAGATGAAGGAGACATAGCCCGTGTCAGACTATATCACAAGAGTACAGACGGTGGAAAATCAGTTAAATCGAAATGGAGAAGGGATGACGGATGCTCGTATTGTCGAAAAGATTCTAAGATCTTTGACAGATAAATTCGAAAACATAGTGTGCGCAATAGAAGAGGCGAAGGACCTTTCGACAATCACTGTCGAAGATGTTGCTGGTTCACTCGAAGCACATGAACAGCACAAAACAAAGAAGAAGGAGGAAAAGACTGAGGATACAGAACTCAACAGAGATGAAAAAGCACTTTTTTCTCAAAATTGGCGTGGTAGAGGACGTGGACGTGGAGGACGTGATGGTGGTCGAAGTTACCAGAATGTCGAAAGAGGACAGTCAAGTCAACAAAATTGGCGTGGTAGAGGACGTGGACAAAGAGGTGGTAGGTCGAACTACACAAATGTCGAATGTTACAAATGTAACAAGCAGGGGCATTATGCGAAGGATTGTAACTCCTACAGTTGTTACAACTGTGGAAAGATGGGACATCTTGCAAAAGATTGTCGACTCAGAAGAAAGGTGGAGGAGACAACAAATTTTGTTTTAGAAACAGAATCGAACGAAGGATTCCTATTGATGACTCAAAAGGAAGCAGACGAAGAAAATGACACCATGTGGTACCTGGACTCAGGAGCTAACAATCACATGTGTGGTCACAAACACTTGTTTAAAGAAATGAAGAAGATTTAAGATGGACATGTTTCGTTTGGAGATGCGTCGAAAGTGAAGGTCGAAGGAAAAGGAACAATTTGTTTCTTACAGAAGGATGATGTGATAGGATCAATCGAAGGAGTGTATTATGTACCAAACCTCAAAGCAAATATCTTGAGTTTGGGACAACTTACTGAAAAGGGCTATTCGATACTCATGGAAAATCAAAATCTGCATCTGAAAGACAAGTCAGGACGATTGGTTACTCAGGTCGAAATGGGAAGAAATCGAATGTACAAGCTGAACTTGAGAAACATTCAAGGAAAATGCTTACAAGCCAATGTCGAAGATCAAGCATTTTTATGGCATTTGCGCTTTGGTCATTTACATCAGGCTGGACTACAGAGATTGGCGAAGAAAAATATGGTGCATGGACTACCAGACATGGAGTTCGACGGAAAGTTCTGTGAAGAATGTGTGTTTGGTAAACAGACAAGAACTTCATTTCAGAAGAAGGCAGAATATCAGGCTAAATACATTCTGGAATTGATTCACACCGACATTTGTGGACCAATTACTCCAGAATCCTTCAGTGGCAAAAAGTACTTCATTTCCTTCATTGATGATTTCTCAAGGAAAACTTGGGTGTATTTTCTAAAAGAAAAGTCAGAAGCTTTCGAAGCATTCAAGAAGTTTAAGATAATGATAGAGAAAGCAACTGACAGACACATCAAAGCTCTTCGATCAGACAGAGGTGGAGAATATACTTCGACAGCCTTTATGAAGTATTGTGAAGAACAGGGCATAAGAAGATTTCTAACTGCACCATACTCACCTCAACAAAATGGTGTGGCGGAGAGGAAGAATCGAACAGTTCTTGACATGGTTCGTTCAATGCTTAAGAGCAAGAACATGTCAAAAGAATTTTGGGCAGAGGCTGTGCAATGTGCAATCTATGTTCAAAATAGATGCCCACATAAGAAATTAGGAGATCAAACACCACAAGAAGCTTGGAGTGGACAAAAGCCAATTGTGTCTCATTTCAAAGTGTTTGGAAGTGTAGCCTATGCACATGTACCTGATCAAAGAAGAACAAAGCTGGAGGACAAGAGTCAGAAATACATACTCATTGGGTATGATGAGAAAACGAAAGGTTACAGACTCTTCGATCCTATAAATAGAAAGGTGATAGTGAGTAGAGATGTTCGAGTAAACGAAGCAAGCAAGTGGGATTGGAACAATTCGACAGAGGTTGTTGTCGAAGTGGGATTGGAGCAACTCGACAGAGGAATTTTGACTAAGACTCCGACAATGAAGATGAGTCTTCACAACCTAGAATGAGAAGTCTACAAGACTTGTACGAAAACACAGAAGAAGTGCACCTTGTATGTCTATTGGCAGATTCTGAAGATGTCAGTTTTGAAGAAGCAGTGAGAAACAAAGACTGGAAGAATGCCATGAATGAAGAGATAAATGCCATCGAACGAAATGATACCTGGGAACTATCAGAATTACCCAAAGGAAGTCGAACAATTGATGTGAAATGGGTATTCAAGAAAAAGATGAACGCTGAAGGTAAAATCGAAAGATACAAGGCACGACTTGTGGCGAAAGGATACAAACAGAAAGCAGGAATTGACTATGATGAAGTGCTTGCACCTGTTGCGAGAATGGAAACAATTCGACTACTCATTTCTCAAGCAGCTCAATACAAATGGCCAATATTTCAAATGGATGTCAAGTCAGCTTTTCTGAATGGTGTGCTCGAAGAAGAAGTCTATGTCGAACAACCCCCAGGATACATGAAGATCGAAAATGAAGGAAAAGTGCTAAGACTAAAGAAAGCACTTTATGGGCTGAAGCAAGCACCACGAGCATGGAACACACGAATTGATACATACTTCAAAGAGAATGGTTTTCAGTAATGTCCCCACGAACATGCTGTATATGTGAAGAAAGATAAAGAGAAAATGCTGCTTGTTGTTATCTATGTTGATGATTTAATTTTCTTGGGCAACAACAATCAATTGATAGAGGAGTTTAAAACTGCAATGACACAGGAATTCGAAATGACAGACTTAGGTCTGATGAAGTATTTCCTTGGTCTAGAAGTTCGACAAGAAGAAGCTGGAATTTTTATCTCACAGGAGAAGTATGCAAAGGACATCCTGCAGAAATTTAAGATGGAAGGTTGTAATCCAATTTCGACTCCAATGGAACCAGGAGCAAAACTTTCGAAATTTGATGGGGGAGAGCGTGTCGAAACAAGCAAATTTCGAAGTTTGGTGGGAAGTCTTCGATATCTGACATGCACAAGGCCAGATCTCTCGCTTAGTGTTGGAATTGTGAGTCGATTCATGGAAGAACCAGCCTACACACACTGGAAAGCTTTGAAGAGAATCCTACGATACGTCAAAGGAACTGTGTCACTTGGAATGTTCTATTCAAAAGCAGAAGAATACAAGTTGACTGGCTATTCTGATAGCGATTGGTGTGGTAACATAGATGATCGAAAAAGTACTTCAGGCTATGTTTTCTTCATGGGAAACACTGCCTTTACATGGCTTTCGAGAAAACAACCAATTGTAACACTTTCGACATGTGAAGCAGAATATGTGGCAGCATCTTGGTGTGTATGCCATGTAATATGGCTCAGAAGATTGTTGAGCAAGATGGAACAAAAGCAGGAAGATGCAACAATAATACAAGTGGATAACAAATCTGCAATCGAACTGGCGAAGAATCCAGTAAACCATGAAAGGAGCAAACACATTGACGTTCGATTCCACTTCATTCGAGAACATGTGAAGAATGGAGATGTCGAACTAAAGCATGTTGCAAGCAAGGACCAGGCAGCTGACATTTTCATAAAACCACTGTCGAAGGAGCTGTTCGACAGAGGAAAGAAGATGCTGGGAATGATGGACCGTAGAAACATTTAAGTTTATGGGGGAGTTTTGTTGGGATAAACTTAAATTATGTATTGGGTAGTGGAAAAGTTAGATTCTCTTGGGGAGTGAATAAGCCTTTTTTCTTGGGACCCAGCGACATTTGATGTAATATTTATCTCTCCTATCCTTGGTCTCTATATAAAGACCACTTTGTAACTCATTTTGAAGGTAAAGACATTTTGAACTATCAATATAAAGAGATAACAGTTGCAGTCCAAAAAGTCCTCCATTGTTGTCTGTTCATTTGTCTTCAAGATAAGCACTTGCGTGCAATGGCTAAGAATTCTAGTGATGATGCCATGGCAACAAAGAAGAAATATGCATGTTGTTTCTGGTGGCGGCGATATGCCCTTTCTAGTGAAGTGAAGAAGTCCAAATTATAGTGCTGATGCCATGGCAACAAAGAAATATGCATGCTGTTTCTGGTGGCGGCGATATGCCCTTTCTAGTGAAGTGAAGAAGTCCAAATTATAGTGATGATGCCATGGCAACAAAGAAATATGCATGTTGTTTCTGGTGGCGGCGATATGCCCTTTCTAGTGAAGTGAAGAAGTCCAAACCTTACTACAATAAAAATTGAGGATAATCTCTTGTCAGCCTTTTTCTTCATTTTCTTCAAAGATGTGGAGTTCAATCACGGGGGCATATGTGAGCCAGAGCCACCCCTGGACTTTGGTGTTTGGAATGGAACCTTTCTATTTGTCATTTCAAAAAAATGAAGGAGAGTTGGAAGGAATTATCTTTAATCTTTCTTATTGATAGGGTTGGAAAGGGCTTATACATAATATATATTGTTAAATAAATGGAAAATTTTCAATCCACATTTTAATAATCTTTAGATTTTTAAAATTTTAATTTTAGTCCTTTTAAAAAGAATTTTTTGGACACTACTAGAAGACTTTTTTTTTGGTAAATCATTTATAATATTTTAAAACTTTTGAAAAGATTCTTCATGTACAATTTGAATTGTTAATATCTAACTTGATTTAGAGAAGGGGCGGCAAAACGGGCCGTGGTTTGTCGGGCCGTGCACTTGTTAAAAATGGCGGGTTAGGATTTTGGACCCGCCGCACAACAAAGTCCACCCTGTTAAAGACTGTCACCCGCCAAAGTCCGTCCCGCTAAAATCCGCCGCCTGTGAAAGCCGGTCGCATCTATTCGTTCAGTTTGTCCTATCTTAAACCCGCAATTTTTTAGTTGATTCTAGTAATTTTAATTCTTGATGGTTTTTTTTTATATTTATTTGAGAATATATGCAATGTTTTTTGAAGTAAAATTTGTTTAAAAAATGCTTTATAAAAGTTGTTCTAAAAAATAAGTGAAAAATCTAATTGAAATGTAAAAACACGTCTATTAATCTATTAAAAAAATAAAAAAAAATAAATAACTAAGTAGGAGGGCAAAACCCCCGGGTGAGCTAGATTTTTATCCCCATTTCTACTTGGCGGGCTTGCCCGCCCAGTCTTTTTTTTTTGCGGGCTTAAGGCCGGGCGGGCCGGGAGACCCGTTTTGCCACCCCTAATTTAGAACATTTCCAATTGTGCAATTCATTTTTGGGTTCTTTGTGGGACTCATCAAGACACATCATCTTTAAGCAACGCATCTAATTTTCACTCAAATGGTGTAACTCTAAAGAACACATATTGGATCCCACCACTTTACTTAATATATTAATATATTATTTATATTAAATTTTATTTTATTTAAAATAATAATTTAAATTATTTAAATTTTAAATAATATGAATAAATAAGATTAAAATTATACATAAAATTTAAAATAATAATTAAAATTAATCTCAAGTACATGACATATAATTAAAAACAATAAAAATAAATAACTGCACATAATTCCTCATTTAAATTTCATTATCCTCATGTCCAAAACGTTCCCAAATATGCTCGACTAGATCTCTTTGAAGTTGGCGATGAACTTGTTTTTCACAAATACTTGCTCTTCTTTGTAATCTTGTTGCAAGATTCGGATGAGGGTCGTTAAATGCTTCAGTCGTTGAGTTGTTGCCATCTACATTATCATAAGAGTAATCAAAATCACCTCTGTATATGTGTCGTTCGTGAAGATGGCTGGTTTATACCTGAGTGAATCGCACACTCAAAGATACAACAGAGTCGCCACCGAACTTTATTTAGTCCCAGAGGACAGGGAAAATATCGATAAAACTCAAGGAGAAGAGAAACGGGTCAGGGGGTCGATTATGCGAAAGGAAGGTACCAGCACCTTACGCATCCGCCGTACTCGACGGGAACCATTTCGCTTGCTTCTATGCTTGGATGGGTTATCTATCTAAAGGCTTCTAGCTAAATGAAGGAGAGAGAAGAAGAGAAAAGAAACTGTTCTGGACTGGGCAGGCGCTGTGCCCCCAGAAGGCCAAGGCCCAATACAATCCAGCCATTGGACAAGCCCAATAGACAAGAGCTAGTCGTTGGGCAGGAACTAGCCGTTGGGCAAAAACTATCCGTTGGGCATGTCCCCCTCACTCGCTAAGCAGTTCACGCGACCAACTGTCTCCCCGGATCTCACGGAGACAGTTAGACCAGGTCAAAGTGCCACGCGCTTTGCCCTCCACTTGGCAATCCCTCATTGGCCGACCAGGCGCTTTGATCGCATAGGAAACCCTGGCCCCGCGCTGGGGATCTCCCCTATAAATACCCCTCACTTGAGAGGGGCAGATATTCAATATCCACTACTTGAAATCTTTCTTGTGTACTTGCTTTCTCATTTTTTACCAAATGCTTACTTTGGCATCGGAGTACCTTGCAGGTACCACCCCCTCTTCTCTCCTACAAGCATCATCACTTGTCCTACGCGAAGGCCACAACGATCCAGTCTGATCATCTCCGATCAGTGGCGCCGTCTGTGGGAAACCTAGCTTCCCCGTCTTTTGATTCAAGATCCCTCTTTTTCACCTAAAAGACCAAAGCTCTCTCCAAAACTCCTTCCGATCATCATGGCCTCCACCAAGAATGATGTTGTCCGCCAAGAAGCGGCTATCGCCGCTATAGCTAATAACGCCGATCATATCCCCGCCGAATCTGCTTTCCCAGAAACTGACCAACGGGACCGGAAGACTGCGTCCCCGACCCCCGATGAAACAAAACCTCGGGCAGAAGCTGCTGACCATGTTTTCAAGCCTATTCCGGTTCCGCAAAACGCTGACCCCAGCACGACTGCTCTCATAGCCTCCCTCAACAGATCAAACCTCTTGATCTTCCAGCAAGGCGAAAAGATCAACGCTCTCGAGCACGTCCTCCAGGAGCGTCCGTCCTCGGAGAAGCCTTGCATCCCGTCTCCACGTCCTCGGTCTCCCCCTTAGAAATGGAGGCATGACATGTCCAGAAGCCTCTCCCCGGAAAGAAGACGATCAAGGTCGGTGGAGCCCGCGTCCGATCTCACACGAAGACGACACCGATCTCCTCCGCAGATGTCAAGGTGTTCCCCGGTGTCAAAGAAGTCTAGGCCCACAGGAAAGTACGAGCACCACCGGTCGCGCAGGCACTCCCCACGATGGAGCAGAAGCCGTGATCGCAGCTATTCTCTTTCCCATTTTCCGAGCACAAGCAGTGACGACGACGTACACGGCCCCCTCTCACAAGAGATCATGGACACCAGAATTCCTCGTGGGTTGGAGAAGCCCCATACTCTAGGAACCTATGATGGGACCACTAACCCCAGTGAACACATAGAGAACATAGAAGCAATGCTCCATTACCACAACGTAACCGGGGCCATAAAGTGCAGATTATTCCCAATCACACTAAGAAAGGGGGTAATGGCTTGGTTCAAGCGACTTCCTCGAGGGTCGATCACGTCATGGAGAGATTTGAAGAGCCAGTTTTCCCGACACTTTACGGCTTCCCGACGACATCCCAAGTCAGAGGCCACCTTGGAAGCTATTATACAAGACAGGGACGAATCCCTGCGGGCATATATCGAACGGTTCAAAAACGAAGTCGTGGAGTTCTGTAGAACGGACCATATGAAGAAATATCTTCTCGAGAAAGGCTTGAGATCCAAGAGCGATTCGCAAAGCCGTGGGCATCGAGACTCCCCGCACGTTAATAGAGCTCCTCCGAAAAGCTGAAGCGTACATACAGTACGAGGAGAATGAGGCTGCATACCATGCCCGGGACGCAAGAGATCGCGAAGGCGCCCGGGCACCAAAAAAAGATGAGCCGGAGACGTCCCGGCAAGGAAAAGAAAGGCGGCGAGACGATCGTCCCCGAGAAAGTAAAGGGCCTGCTGGCCGGTTCACGGAATATGCCCTGCTTACGACTCCCCATGAACGGATTCTCTCCGAATGCATCAATACTGAATTCAAGCAGGGGGCGTCAGATTCCCCAAACTGACGGCGTCCAAAGGCAACGTCGACAAGAGCAAGTATTGTCGCTTCCACCGCAGCCACGGCCACACAACCGAGGACTGCGTGCACCTTAAAGACGCAATAGAGATCCTCATCAAAGAGGGTCATTTGAAGCAATACGTAAAGAAAGGCGAGTCCTACCGACGAGAGGCCTCAGATTCAAAGAAGGAGGCAGAATCGTCTCAATCCAGTCCTCCCCCGCAGGTCACAATGTCCATTACACGACCAGAGGACTTCGTCATTCCAGATTACCTTGAAGAGCCTTCCCGGATATCCGCCCACAGCACTTGGGAAGCATTCCCTGCAGCCATGGTTATCTCATGCGGGGGGTACAATGAGCTGACAGTAGGATCTGTCAAGAGGAAGTTCGAGCAGCTTATAGATTGCAGTCCTGACCGGTTATCTACGCTTGAGAGAATCAAGGGGCGCTCCCAACCGATCACGTTCTACCGCGAGGAGCTGTCGGGGGCTCTCCAAATTCTCACATTCCTCTACTCATCAGGGCCAAATTAGCAAACACCAATGTCAGAAGGATCCTGGTCGACCAGGGCAGTTCGGTGGACATTATGTACACTGGCCTGTTCCGCGCCCTTAAGCTAGACCAGAAGAACCTCTCACCGTATATGGGATTCGATTTGCAGGGGTTCAACAGAGCCACGGCCAGACCCTGGGGGTACGTGGAGCTGTCGGTCACATTCGGGGAAGAAGAGGCATCCAGGTCAATCAGGACCCAGTTTTTGGTGATCGATTGCCCGTCGTTATATCAATGCATTTTGGGGAGACCAGCCCTCGCAGAACTAGTTACTGTTCCTTCAACCGTCCACCTCAAGTTGAAGTATTATACCGAGAAGGGTCACGTCACAACTTTACATGGGGACATAGAAGCTGCCCGCAAATGCTTCGAGGCAGCGACCAGGGGACAGAACCAGATTGGAGCAGCACCTAAAGCAGCCAAATGGGCAAGGAATGAAGATCGTCCAACCGAAGATGGCCAACCAGACAAGAAGCCTGCACTCCCCGTGCATACTATCGACCTTGACAGCCGAATTTTAGAGGACGGCAAGAAAGATAACGATGAGGGTACGTCAACGGGGACGACCAACTCCCCCGCATCAGCCCTCATGCGACCAGTTCCAGACGGAGAATTCGAAGTCATCACCTTCAGTAAAAACCCCAACAGAGGGGTGAAGATAGGTGTCGGACTACCAGACGAGGTCAATCTACAGCTGAAGAAGTGCCTGGACGACAACGCTGACCTGTTTGCCTGGAGCGCAGCAGACATGCCCGGCTTGGACCCTGAGACCGCGTGCCACCACTTGACCATTGATCCAGCTTCCCGCGTCGTCGCGTAACGAAGAAGTAAGCAATCCGACGAGAAGGTACAGGCTGCCGAAAAACTTGTACAAGACCTCTTAGAGGCAAAATTCATTTCGGAGGCCAGGTATACAACCTGGCTGTCCAACATTGTACTTGTGAAAAAAAATAGTGGAAAATGGCGCATGTGTATTGACTACATCGATCTCAACCGGGCTTGCCCGAAAGATGCTTATCCTTTACCTATCATAGATAAACTCGTAGATAACTCCGCAGGTTTCAAACTATTGTCCTTCATGGGCGCCTATTCGAGATACAATAAAATCCCTATGGCCGAAGAGGACAAGAGGTATACCGCATTCATGACCTCCTCGGGAAACTATTACTACAACGTAATGCCCTTCGGTCTAAAAAACGTTGGGGCAACGTACCAGCGCATGATGAACAAAGTCTTCCGATCAGAAATCGGGGACATGCTCGAAGTTTAAATGGACGATATGATCGTAAAGTCCCAAGAGGAATTCGATCATACGACTCACCTGCAAAAAGTTTTCGACCAGGCCAGGAAATGTAAAATGCACTTTAACCTAGAAAAATGTGCCTTTGGTGTACGGGCAGGGAAGTTCCTCAAATTCTATCTCACCGAAAGGGGAATAAAAGCAAACCCAGACAAGTGCCAAGCATTCGCAGAGTTCCCCATGCCCAGGTCAAAGAAGTCCATACAATCCCTAAACGGGATGCTCGCCTCCCTTTCTCGTTTCTTGGCCAAATCCGCTCAGCACGCCATGCCCTTCTTTAAACTCCTCAGGAAAGAGACCAGTTTCAAATAGACAGAAGAATGCGAGCAAGCCCTGGCCCACCTTAAGTGGGCTCTGTCCGAGCCACCTGTACTTTCTCGACCGGAATGCGGGGAAACTCTATACTTATACCTCTATGTCGCCAGCGAAGCCATTAGTGTTGCTCTCATCCGCGAAACAACGGACGGGCAGAAGCCCATCTATTTCACCAGCAAAGCCTTACAAGGGCCAGAAGTCAGGTACGCGCAGATAGAGAAAGTCGCCCTTGCTCTCATCACCGCCGCGAGGAGGATTAGACACTTCTTCCTGGCCCACACCATAGTTGTCCGTACGGACCAGCCTATCAGGCAATTGCTATGCCGACCAGATATGGCTGGCAGGATGCTTAAATGGTCCCTGGAGTTATCAGAATTTGACATTCATTACGAGGGCAGAAAGGCCCTCAAGGCACAAGTTTTGGCCAACTTCGTGGCAGAAATGACACTGCTACCATCCCCGCCATATGGAGCACATAAATGGACTGTTTACGTAGATGGGGCATCCAACCCCTCAGGTAGCGGAGCAGGTATCATCCTCGAAAATGAGGAAGGAATACTAATCGAAGTATCTCTGGTCCTGTCCTTCCTTACATCCAACAACCAAGCCGAATATGAAGCTTTCCTCGCGGGACTATGGCTGGCCAAGGACGTGGGCGCCAAGGAGGCAAAAATCTACACTGATTCCCAGCTCGTAGCGTCACAAGTACAGGGAGAATTTCAAGAAAAGAACGACCAGCTGGCCGAATACCTGGCGCTGGTAAAGGAAAGAATTACAAAGCTCAATGCATGGTAAGTCCAGCACATCCCTCGCGAACGAAACACGCGAGCAGGCATCTTGTCCAACCTGGCTAGCACCAGAAAGAAAGGCAGAAATAAGTCCGTCATACAAGAGATACTCGTCCGACCTAGCATCGAGAAACCATCCGAGTTGCTCGACGTCAACATCATTGGGGACACCCATTGCTGGATGACTCCCGTATACAACTACCTCACCAAAGGGGAGCTGCCCGAGGACAGTAAAGAAGCTAGCATAACTAAACGACGAGCCTGTTCATATGTACTGGTTGAAAACAAACTCTACCAAAGAGGATTCTCCATCCCCCTCTTGAAATGCGTCGAGGAGAGTAAGGTCCCCGAAATTCTACAAGAATCCATGAGGGCATCAACGCGCAACACTTGGGGGGAAGATCCTTGGCACGAAAAGCCTTACGAGTAGGATATTACTGGCCAACCATGCAACACGACGCCAAGGAGCACGTCCAAAAATGTGATCGGTGTCAGCGTCACGGGGACATGCACTTGGCACCCCCAATGAATTGAAGACTCTATCCTCGCCATGGCCCTTCGCCTGGTGGGGCAAGGACATACTCGACCCCTTTACAATGGGGTCTTATCAAAACAAATTTCTAATCGTGGTCGTCGACTACTTTACGAAGTGGATCGAAGTCGAAGCCCTCGCCAAGATCACAGCCTTCAACATACTTCGTTTCTACAAAAGAAATGTCCTCGCACAGTTTGCGGTGCCCCAGGCCCTCGTGACCGACAACGGAACTCAGTTCACAGACAGAAAGTTCCAAGACTTCGTCACCAAATTAGGCACGAAGCAGCACTTTACTTCCGTCGAGCATCCCCAGACCAACGGGAAAGCAGAGGCTGCGAATAAGGTGATCCTACGTGGTCTAAAGCGAAGGCTGGGCGAATCCTAGAAGAGATGGGTCGAGGAGCTACATAGCGTGCTCTGGGCCTACAGGACAACACCGCAGTCCACCGCCGGGGAAACCCCTTTCTGACTAGCCTACGGAACCGAGGCGGTGATACCGGTAGAAATTAGAGAACCTTCCAGACGAACGGAAGCTCCCCTCGACGAGGAGATGAACGACGAAGCCTTAAGAAAAGAGCTCGATCTGGTCGAAGAAATACGATCAGGGGCAGCTCTCTGCGAGACCTCGCTGAAACAACAAATAACCTTACGCCACGACGCTAAGGTCATAAAGCGCGACTTCCCCGTTGGCAGCTTGGTCCTGCGCAGAAACCAGAAAGATTCGCACGAAGGAAAGCTGGCCGCAAACTGGGAAGGACCCTATAGGATCAAGTCCAAAACGGGCACAGGATCATACTACTTAGAAACTCTGGACGGAGAACCATTTGCTCGACCATGGAATGCTGAAAAGCTCAAACAATACTATAGTTAAGCCCAACCACGAGGTCGGACTAACTGCCGATGAGATCACCCCGAACGGGGAGACGGCGCGGCCACAGGATCGTGCCTTGGTGAAGTACGATCCATTCTACAATGCCGGTCAGCTTCTGCTCATGGTACGAGCAGATCCTGCGTACAACGGGGATACCTTAATCGAGCTCCGCCGTTGCCACACCAATTAGGCAGGACACCCAGCTCGTGATGGGAACAGTCCAAGCCTATGAGTTTAGTACCTCAACCGAGGTCCTAGTCTCATTGCTGGCAAAAACACCTTGCCTTCCTCGACGAGTTTCCCAGCCTGTCGAGCACAACAAAAACAAGTCGAGCAAACGTCGATTCAAACAAGAAAGCCTAAATAAATGCGACAAGAAATTTCCAAATAATGTTAATAGCATCGACTAAAGGCCGGAATAAGTCAGGATTACATCAAAAGGGCAGCGCCCAATAAAACATTACATCTAAAGGGCACGCAGGCCCACAAAATACATGTACATTCAAAAAATATCCTAGTCAAACTAAACAACCTCACTGACACCCTCCGGGGGGACTACCTCGCCATTGACGACCATGTTGAGTAGACCCATTCCCTCAGTCAGCAGTTGGACGTCAGAATTGAGGGCCTTCACCTGCTCCAAAGCAGCATTGAAGCCAAACTCAGCTGCCCCTAAGTTGTCCTCCCCGAGGACACGGATCCTCTCAATCAGGTCCTTCCTCATCTTCAAGGCCTTCTCGTCGTCGGTCTCGTCCTCACCCGCTTCCGATGACCCCTCCAACTCTGTTATCCTCGCCTTCAAGTGGGCGTTCTCATCATTGACTTTCGTCACCTCCTCCTTCATTTGGGTCACCTCCTTTTGGAGCAGTATCTTGGCCTCCTGGTGACCTTGTAGCTTCTTCAGCTCATTATATATCTCCATGTTCTCGCACTCCAAGTCATTGATCCTAGTATTTGCCTCCCTAAGGTCGGAGCGATGAGCCACCTCTGCATCTCCAAGGGCCAGCGCCACTTCCAATATCCTGATCATTTCGGCTGCATCCTGGCAGAGGAGCTTCCTCCGCGCCTGTGGATCGGCGGACAGAATCGCTGAGGCATCGAGATCTGGGACGACGACGGAGCTCTCCTCGTCGAACATATTCCCCTGATAGCATGCGGGCAGCACAAACTTCCATCCAGGAGAACCACCCGAGCAGCTCGCAGGAGAGGCTCCAATATCATCCCTCCTCCTCTTGTGGGATGAGTCAGGAGTTGGTGGTATGAAAGTCGTCCCCGGGGTAGGACCAGCACCGGACACAAACTTCTCCAACGTCGCTTGCTGCTTGGCCGCTCCGGCTTTGGGCATCGATGGCACCTTCTTCTGGACTTTGGCTGCCTGCGACCTCATTAAACGCTCCCTCATGTCGGCCATTTTCTCTGTGAACACAAAAAGACAAATTAGCAGATAGAATAAGTTTAACAAATTCGGGCACAAGAGCAAGTTATACCAAGAAGCTGGAAGGCCACGTCGTCGTTTTCACACTCGAGGAGGGCCTTAGTGTTAATATAACAGCCTGCTCTTGCGGGCACCCCATCGTCCCCGAGCAGCTCTTTACCATCTCTGTCCACCACGAAGGTCGGGGTGAAGCTCTCCACATAGGCATGGAGCACACGGTAGGACTCCTTGTCTGCCTCGCAGAGTTGGTCGTGCTTTAACAAGAACTGGTCGGTCCTGTATCTGAAGTGGGCGAACACCCACTCCAAGGGGAACTTAGATACGGGCTTTACAACTTGTCGACCATCAATGGTCACCGTCTCTAGCGTAGATATAGACCTTTTGGCCGCTTCGAAGACAGGCTTCACAACCAGGAACCTGTCCTTGAAGTGTCGAATAGACTCTGAGTACGGCCAGAAGAGCCTGCTCTGCTGTTTAAAGGACACCCAAATTTGCTTCGAGCCCGTAGTGCTCCACTGGAGTTGGAAGATGCAGAAGAACAGATCCACGGTCGCCCCAACATGTAAGTAGCGACACACTAGCTCGAAAGCACGTATGAACGCCAGCACATTTGGGTGGAGCTGAGCGGGGCACAACTCCAAGTGACGAAAAAAGGGCCTCCTGGAAGTCGGTGAAAGGCAGCCGAAACCTAGCCTCCACGAAGGCAAACTCATACATGGGGAACCGCATCCCCGGGTAAATCGAGCAGATCCTGTCATTTTTGGTCGGACAGATGGCCCTCCATTGCACGGGCGCATCCTTGGCCCGATCTTCCAGATAGGGGAACTCCCGAACCTTCTCCTCAGTAAACGTTGACTTGGTCGACAGGGCTGTAGCGGTATAAATCGTGAGTGTAAGCTATTGATTAACTTAACTCAAGGAAAACAGAGTCGCCACCGTGCTTTTATTTGTTCCACAAAGGAAAAGGAAAAAAGAGCGAATAAATCCTAAGAAGTCTAAAAAAGCAAAAGCTAAAAAAGACAAAGAGAAATGGGTAAGGGGGGTTGGTTATGTAAAGGGAAGGTTTTACGCACCCAATACATCTATAGTACACTATAAGAGCCCTTTGATGTATTCATGCTTTTTGGTCTGAAAAGGTTTGCTTGAAAAATATTGGGAGGGATGAGAAGAGAAATATTTTTTTAATATTTTTGTGTTTGGAGAGACTTATCGCCTCATGCCTACGTACCCACGATGTGCAATGTAGGATCAAAACCTCGTAGTTCGTGGTACAAAGAACAAAAATTTGTTTGTTTTGGTTGATTTTAAGTGTAAAGACAAGTCGTCATTTTCAAGCGAATAATTCCGCTTAAAGAAATGGATCATGTCTAAACTTATGAAAAGGTTTAAAAAGAAAAAGTGCACAAGGCACAAAAAAGAGGTTGATGAGTTTTGGTGTTTTTTAAAGTCTTTTTGAAATGGTTAAAATATGATTAACACGGATTGCCATTTATTAAAGAAAACAAAGCAAAGTTTAAAAATCACTTGACCGAAGTCAAGGTTTTATTATGAAAGTGGTTTTGAAGTTTGAAAACAAGAAGGTTTTGAAAAAAGAGAGGAGATTTTGAAAATTGAAGAAAGGTTGGAGAAGAAGTGACTATCCTAATGCATAAAGTAAAAGCTAAGGATAAGAAAGATCTAACCACATGGACAAGCTCCATAGCATAAGCATTTTTCCCTTTTTGATTTGGTCTTAATTCAAAATAAGTCTTCAAAAGAGGTCTCCAAATACCCAAAATCCAAGGTTTTCCATCACAAACTCCCAAGCATAGGTTAAGATCCTAATTCTAACTCCATAAGTCCATAATCAAGAGTATAGGTCCTCCAATGCAAAGGATATTGGCCATAGTCCAACAATTAAGAGCACAAGTCTTTTAGTGGTTTAATCCTTTATTAATGTTTTTGAGTCCAAATGAACAAAAGGAAAAGGCATAAACATAAACATGTATCCAACGGACAAAGGAAAAATTGCGGAAGCATAAACATGTGTCCAACGGACAAAGGAAAAAATTGTATAAAAGTAAAAGAGAGATAGGGAGCGAGAAGGAAACATAAAAAAAAGTTAGAAGTTAGTAATTAGTAGCACAAGGCTCTAGTGCCATAAGCCTTCACCGATTATTCCGTTTCGCGTCTTGAACTATAGTGATTAAACAATGCACTTAGGCCAAGATTAATGAACTTGACAGAAGATTGGTAGAAACAAAGCCTCTACAATGCCAAGTTTCAAAGGTTATGGACCTAATGCAAAAAATTAATCAACATTGGGTTGACGCGACCAATCAAGGTCCGGAACACGAAAGTTCAAATTCCGAATTGGATAAAGAGGGACAAATGTTGCGCTATGTTAAGCAATCGCCGAGTAATTTATGAAGTAATTACCCTACAATAAGGCCAGTCAATAGATCTTTGTGCTAATGCATGCTAGATGAACGATATGTAAATCGTCATCCGAAAGCAATGCCTCACGAAAAGAAAAAAGGTAACGATCTAGTCTTGAACAAGAATTCAACAAAGAAATTCTAAGATCCATAAGACTTTCATCGATCAAAATAAAAAGAAATAGATGAAAAGAAAGCCAAATTGAATTATACTTTCAAGATCCTTTCATCTTCAAGTTCAATCACTTTTAATTGATAAGTTTAAGTGTGAAAACATATCACTAATTCAAAGCACCTCAAATGAATTCAACAATTCATTAAAAGATAAATTTGAACTAATGAATGTTTAATTACTTTAACCATATACAAAGTCCATTGAAATTGAGGAGAAATTAATCTCAACAATGTAATTCAAGGCTAAAATAAGAAGAAAGGCGAAGAAAAAGGAAGAAAAGCCAAAACAACCCCAAAACAAAGCAAAAAACACAATTCTGCCTCTGTGCAATCGATTGCACAAAAGGTGCAATCGATTTCACCTGTTCAAAATCAGCAAATCAGCACAAATTTTACACTACGCAATCCGTTGCGCAAAAGGTGCAATCGATTGCACCTGTTCAAAAAATAGAAAATCAGCATTTTAAGAGGCAAATCCTTGATCAATCATTTCATCAAACATCTATTGATCATGGATTCAATTGTGCACGAATTTTAAAATAAAACAAAAGTAAAAACCTGCAATCAAACACAATTACAAGATCCAAAGGATCAAGTAATACAAAGCAACCAAAGATCTACATGATGAATGATGGAGATGAAGCTTTAACAATGGTGTGAAATGGATTACCACTCCAAATCTGAAAATTCCTTCAAATTGCTTCAAGATCTACACTCCAAAGCCTTGATCTACTATAATTGATGAGCAAAAACAAGAATGGATGAAGGTTTAGCTCAATGTTGAACAAGATTCAATGTGAATTCTTGTTAACTTTCAAAGGAAGAAATGTGAGCTTTGGTGAATTTTGTGGTTGGGAAGAGAATTTGCCAGAGGTTTTTGTGAGGGATATCCTTCTAGCCATCTTGTTTTAATGATGTCAACAAATGCATTAGATTGTAATTTGAGCGGTATTACTTCACGTGTCGGGCATACAGCATCTCATCGTTGTTGGTCATGTGTCTAGATGCATAGGATCCTATTCTCCTCAAAAATAAATGTCCACAAGTGATTTAATAGTGTCTAGCATGTGTGTTTATCCTTGGTCTGGTAAAAACAATTCAAAAATTGAAATTTCTCAAAAAATTGGCCTTCATGCGCTGACCTCAGATCTTATGCGCCGACCTCAAGAATCATGCGCTGACCCCCCAGAACTCACGGGTAAGCGTATAAACCTGAGAACCCAAAATTGCTTTTCTATGCGTCGACGCATATACTCCAGAGGTCGACGCATGACACTGCTTTTTGTGCTTTTTCACTCAAATTCGTTTATGTTATTTCCTGATATATCTTTTGGTAATATTTTTTCATATAAATAGTTTTGGGTCTTCATTTTTTAAATATAGAACAAGAAACGTGAAAAATATATGTCAGTTCTCTCTTCATCTTCATCTTCTTCACTGTGTAAACAAACAATCACACATAATCATTTTTGTTTGTGTCGCCCATTGATCGAAGTGATAACGTTCAGAATTTAGGAAGTGTGATCTTCATCTTCTGGGTTGAGAGATTGGCAGGTGTTTCTTGAATCAAACCAGTTGGGTTTGTCCTCCAAGAATCGAGGAGATTTTGGGGGTTTTTGTACAAACTGTTCTTTCTATAGGGATTCAGCTGGGCGAAGGTAACCGGAAATTGGCGCAACTGTTTCGGTTTAGTAGCTGTAATCAGAGGATCGTAGAAGAAGGTTTGGGTTCGAATTATTGGAAGATTTCAATTGACCGAGTGAAGGTAATTGAAGAATGGAGTTTTCTTTCGGTTTAGTAGCGTGGGACGGTTATTGAATCATCCGTATTCGGAGCACTTGATTCATCTTGAATCAAAGGAAGAGAAAATTCTGCATCAAAGATCGAAGACGTTCGGGGTTTGAATGTTCACAGTTTTCTCTTGTAATAAACATTGCAACAACTACAATATATATATATATATATATATATATATATATATATATATATATATATATATATATCTCAATTCCTTTTGTGGAATTGGGGGCAGACGTACCCAAAGCGAGGATGATTGGGGAACTGCCTAATCAAATCTCGGGTGTTCTCTCTCTTTCTCTTAACTCTTTTACATTTCAGTAGTGTTCGATTTTGTGACGTTGCAAACTATCATAATTTCTGTCATAGAATAATTGTATGTTGTTAAACTGTTTCTGTTAAATCAATACAATTCATTGAATTGTGTTTTGGAGCAGCTGCACATTATTCTCCATAGAAATTCTGCACATAGTGTGTTTTCGCACACTACGTGTTTGATAATTTATTTTCAAGCAAAATTCGAACACAGTGCTTTAAATTGTTTATCGATCAACCTCATTGGATCGGTATAAACATCAAGCAAGTGATAATTTGTTGTCTGCGTTTATAAGTGTTATATTCAGAACTGAATTTTTCTCTTTCGTACTCATCCACAATATATTCACGCATATCCGATCCTTCCGGTAGAAGGTTCGTTGTAGACGTTTCTATCCAGCGGTAGCTTCCGTTAAACAAATTTTTTAAAACAGAATTTTGTAGTCCATTTGCGTGTAAAACTCAAGGGATCTATTCAACCCCCCTTCTAGATCCATAGCCATCGTCTAACAGTTTTTTGGCTCTCAAAAGCTTGAATGAATGAATGAAATGAAGGCTCTATTTAAAGAGTTTAGGCTTGAGAATTTGGTGGTTTGGAAAATCAAAATTAGGCTTGGAATTTGATTTTGGAGGGAAATTAACAAAAGAGTGGTGATTAGTGAAGGTGTATGGTGGGAATTAATTGTGATGAGGTAGGGGAATTATTTTTTGGTGATATAGAATATTCTCATGTGATAAAATTGGTGCCAAGTGCTTCAAATTTTGAAAATTGCTGAATTTGACCAATTTTGCCTCTGTGCAATCGATTGCAGTGCTGACGCAATCCATTGTGCCTGTACAAAAATTCAAAAATTGGCACGAAATGTGAGGGGTGAAATCGATTATTATTTTAGTGCAATCGATTGCATCAGTGAAAATGGCAAAAATTGCTTTGTTTGACTGGATTGCTCCGGCTTTGGCTCGATTCTTTTGCTTGTCGAAGAAGGCATGGAAATAAACACATGAACCTTGGGATTCCTTGGATAATAATCAATTAAAACTTGAGGAATCCTTGATCGAATAAAATTTGACATGATTACGGATCAACTTCGACGTTGTACAGATGAAATTCATTCGAGCTGCGGGGTTGTTGTTTTGGTATTTTTTAACCTGTTCTTCCCCTGAAAATGTTAGTGAAAGAAAACAAAATATTTTTGGATTTTGATTAAGGGTTAGTAAACATAAATAATTAAGCAATAAAACAACTAACAAACACACACAAACCCAAAGATCCCTGTAAGGCACAATCCTATAGAAGAGGGAACCAATGTGTGATCTTGTTTGTGGTATGAAATGCAAAAAGACATGTGGGATCTTAGGGGTAAAAAGTAGGGTATTACAGCTGCCCCTATTTAAGTTTCTTCTATCCGGAGATACGAAGATGGGCATCTTTGTCTCGACGGGATAGAAGAGACTTAAATATAACAATAAACCCAATTTTGGACCTAAGAGACCACAAAATGATATGATAGTGCAAATGATATGTAGACACAAGACCATCCGCGGGGAGAAACGCCACAGGAGACCAACAAAAACTGGGGAGCAAAGAGAAAAGACTCCACTGGGGGAAAACAAAAGAGAGAAAACACATCTCAACAAGGAGGGAAACAAATCTCCATTGGGGAAGAGAAAGGAGTAAGATTCCAACTGAGGGAAAATTATCGACACCAGAAATAAAAGAGGGATAACATCGTCCCAACATGGAGAGAAAAATCTCCGCTGGGGAAAAGATCGTCTAATACCGGACATCTGGTAATAGCATGATCAAAAAGAAAGATTGCCAACTACCAACCAAGTGATAGCTACAACAAGGCAGTCAATCAAAAGGATATGAGAAGAATTACCTACTACCAACAAAGGGTACAACGACAAAGGTAACGATCTCACAAAGGGGAACGAGAAGTATCACCTACTACCAACACAGGGCAGGACGACAAAGGTAATAAACTCGAACAAAGAAGGGAGAGATTACCAACTATCAAACGAGTGATAGCTACAACAACGCAATCAAACCCGACTATATTACCTACTACCAACACAGGGCAGGACGACAAAGGTAATAAGCCAGCTATATCACCTACTACAAACAAAACGGGTAGGACGATAAAGGTAATAAGCTAAAAGAAAGATTACCAACTAGCCAAGGAACATACTGCACAACTACTGGGACTCGACTGAGGAAAAGATTCAAACTGGGGATAACTGTATATGGAAATAAACCACCACACAACAAGGATATAACTCAACAGGGAAGACTTAGCACAACAAGGCTCCACTGGGGAAAATCAATACCTCAACAATGAACTATCTCTAGCATACTGAAGAGACTAACCATTCATTGGAGTAGAAAACCTCAACAACAAACTGTCCCGTCTAACCGAAGAGACTTACCATTCATCGGAGTATAGATCACCTACTACCAGGCATATGGTAGGCAAACCAAAGAGAACACGAGATATATTAACTACAACGAGGGTAATAAACTCAAATGGAGAGATTTTAATGAGATCTTTTAACAAATTCCACTTGGAGAACCTGCTGACGAGGTCCACTACGGGGATTTCTGCAGGAGTCTACTGTCGAGACTTAGGACTTCATTTGGGAATACTTTCTACCAAGATTTTTTTTTTGGGAAATGTGTCAACCATAAAAAATTTACTGGGGAATCTATTGCCAAGATTAACCAGAGAACCTTCAAATGAAACACCTTCTGTCGAGATTTTATATGTAATTCCTACTGCCAAGGAATAATCGAAAACATGCCTGCAGCCGAGGCTCTGCTGAAAAATCTTTTAAGGATTCTACTGTCGAGATCGTAAAAAGAAAATACCTTCTGCCGAGGTTGCTGTAATCCTTTTTTTGAAATTATCCGAGAAATCTACTGTCGAGATTCTTGGAAAGAAAATACCTTCTGTCGAGGCTTGTTGTAAATTCTATTATTATTATTATTATTATTTTGAAATTATCCGAGAAATTTACTGTCGAGATTCTTGGAAAGAAAATACCTTATGCCGAGGCTTGTTACAAATTCTATTTTAAAACTCACTGGAGAATCTACTACCGAGATCAACCAAAGAAATCTGAAATAAAGCCACCTTCTGCCAAGGTTTGCTGGAAATCTTTTGAAAATATCCAAGAAATCTACTGCCGAGATTCTTGGAAACAAAATACCTTCTGTCGAGGCCAATTGGAAATCTTCTTCCTAGATTTGCCAGGAACTAGGAATCAATAACTCTACCAGGGATCTTCACAGGAGATATGGGCAAGTTAGATCACGCAACAAACTTCTCAAACAAAGAGACAACCATCTGTTGGAAATTCACAACAAACTTCTCTGACAAGCACAACCTGAGAGATACCATTTGATGGAAAATATAACGTTTGATAACTGGGGACCCACAAGCTCCTCAAATAAAGAGACTACCACTTGTTGTCACGTAATAAATTCCAAAAGAGTGTTGTCACAACTCTGCTGGAGAAACAAAGTCTTCATCTTCTGATGGTAACCATAAAAAGATAATCTGCTGAGGAATACAAAATCCTCAAAGGTGCAAAATAAATGCACTCCCAATCATCTAGGTTGCACAGCCTAGAGAGTTTCAAAATAGTCACCGCCGGAGACCAAAGTTTAATCCAGGAACAAACTGGAGAGAAACGGTCAAACAAGACTCATCCCGAGGAGGAAATATCTCAATTGGGGATTGGTCCCATCCAGATAATGAACTGGAAAGGAAAACTGAAGCAAAAATTTCCACGACGAATAAACTTAGTGGGGAATTAGAAAGGATAAACGCTTTCTGCTTAGGGTCAACACTCTAATGGAGAGAGGACACACACACACACACACACTCTGCGGAGGAAACCACACCAGAGAGCCGGGAAGCACTAAAACAGATGCAAAATGCACAATGCAACAACAATAATGTTATGCACAACAAAAGAATGCGCATGCAGTGCGTATGAGTATGAATATGCTGACAAAACAGACATATGGATGAATAGAGGATGAATAATCACCACAGAATATTCGGCTAATCTCAATAAGATAGAGATACCAAAAGAGATCCTGTCAAGTAGTACACACAAAGCCAACCCTAATGGGGATATCAACCAATTGGGGGAATAAGAAGTCAACATTACTCTTTACTTGGGGAATGATCAAAGCAATCACAACGAGAGGTAAAACTCTGTGCGAGGATTCCACATCAAGGGGAAACATTACCCCAAAGCTTCATAAATGCTTGATCATAACCTGGCTGGAGAATAGAATCATACTCAGTTGGGGAAATCTGAATCAAGACTTAGCCAGAGGAATACCCAAAATAGTACTTGGACGGGAAATACCCAAACTGGCGCTCAATTGGGGAATAATGGATTTCAAGAGTCCAACACCTCACAACAATCTTGAGGGAATCCATCATCTGATTAACAACTTGATTACATCCACAAGAACAAATTTGCTCATGTGCGTTGAATCCACCATTTAACTTTTGCCCCAGACTGCATGGTCTGCAAAGGATTTTACACCAAAAGGAAACTTTGTACCATAACAACTTGAGATAATTTGTCCCAGTGTCTTCAAACTCTGAGAGATTTGCCGAATCTCGACGTAACTGCCCCAGATTAACTGAACTTGGCACATTCATCAATCAATAGAGTCTTCTAGCTTTGCCCCATGCGAAAGCATCAATTGGGAAAACAAGTTTGCTCATACTCAACAAAGCCTTCAGGCAACATGCCCCTAGATAGGATCATCCTTGAAATGATTTGCCAATTACTCATCAGAGTTTCAGGCCTCAAAAGATTAGACTCATCACTTATGCTCAAATGTAAGCTTCTATGATGTCAAATAAATGTATGCAAGCAGAAAAATGTTAATTCTGAGAATGATAATTCTAATGCAATTACACATGTTTATCTTGAAGTTTTTTATTGAAAAGATGTCGCAAAACCTTGTGAATGAATCACTAGTTTAGATACGACATTGATTTTTTTGAATGCATATGCAATACCAACAAAGATCATTTAGCGCAACCCATGGGAGTCAGGAACGCTATCTCGTTTAAGTATGCTTTCAAAATAAACCCTGCTTCAATTAGGTCTTTTGAGGGTTATAACTTGGCCTGGTTCACGGTTTAGAAAAAAAAGGATTTTTAGGCTTAAAATTTATTTGTACCCACCCAATCTCTGTGATGTTCTTCAGTTCTATATTCAGCTAATTGACACAAATGTTCATCTTTAAAAAGATTACTGAAACTGGTGGTTTAAGAACCAATGAGGTTAATCGGGGATAACAGTCACCCTTTTTGTCCTTCGACTTGGTAGTCACACAAAGATTTGTTCTTTTAATGAGAATTTTTTCTTTTATTCTTGCTTTTCACATTTTCATTCTTTTTATTTTTCCCTAACTTTTTCCTTGACTGATTTTTTTTGAATTTTTTATGTCCAGTGGGATGCCCCAATTTTTGCCTAAGTCACTTGGTTTCAATTTTTTTCGACTTAGCGAACTTTTTTTATTTCTTTCTTTCTTTTTTTGAACAAATCATGTGACATTGGCTTATTTGACTTGTTTGAAAGGTTATGATTGCCTCTTTCCTTCATGGATGAGGAATAACCATTGTGGTTTCCTTAGACGCACACTCCTTTTGAAATTTGGACACTTGGTCAAATTAACTGAAGACTACCCTGCCCCAAGGTTAAATGTGAGGGTTTTTTCATTTAGAAAAGAAACTCCTACTTCAAGGCTCAAAGGGGTTAACAAGGGATTATCTTCCTTATATCTCCGGTGTTTGGGAATTTGAAACAATGCTTGTACATCATCAGCAGGGTCTTATTCAAAAGTGTACAACTAGAAATTTTGCGTTTTCACTTCATCATCCTCCCTCCAAGAGTTTAAACAAGAAGTTGGTATTGCAAATGCAGAAAACAAATTACGAGCGAATGCGAATGGATGACTTCAAGATAAACATACTCATTGCATTAAGATTAATATTCAAAACAAACAAGTTCTACATGCATACAAAGCAATAACAATCATAGAAGATTACAAATGAAAATGCAGTAAACGAACTAAAGATCTGAGGAAACTGTGTCAGCTTGAGCTTGAAAGAACAATATCAACTTCTTTGGGAGACACAGAAGCAAACGTACAACCACCAGGGTTCACTCTACTAATATCAGCATAAAGGTGTTCCATTCACAAATAGGCTTCCTCCCTTAAAGGTCAACACATCATCGTCAAACATATCTGTCACAGGGTGGACATTTTGAGGATTTGGCATATACCTCGAAAATCGAGAATCTTTTTCAACAACTTGACCAACCAGATCATTTTGCACAGGTCAAGATCGAGTAGGAACATCCATTTGTGGAACATCTTTGTCCAGAGGAGAATCATACATTGGATTGGTCATCACTGTAAAGACTGACATGAGATCATCATCTTTTGTTCTCTCCATGTTCCTTCAGTAACTACCTCAAACTTGGTATGAATGCCAGAAAATCAGCTGACTGGTACAAGGACAGAAGGACAAATGAGTCTGTGTTTAGGGAACTGCATGTATGCAAATGATGAACGCAAAATTTTTATTTTATGTTTTCAAGAAATCAACCCGATCATTACAAACATGGAAAGCATCAAGTATATGAGTATCACAACTTTTATTCAAAACTTTTGCCAAAGGGACATTTGCCTTGTCCATATTTGCAATAGTCTGAGTTGTTTTCCTTGAAAACGGTTGAGATGATGAATGTATGGATGCATGGATGCAACAACCACAAACAAGATCATATAAAGCACACGGGTCAAGGTTCAAGTCATGAGCATGAAGCCAAGGGTAAGAACCAATCCCACAAAGGTGTGTACTAAGGTTTTTTCTTCATTGTACCTGCAAAAAATAGCGGTTCTAACAGAGTGCCCAGGGTCCACAATCCACTATCAGACACACCAGCGCATCGATTTGCTCGGAGGTTGGTATTTATCCTCAAGAGAATCTAACCTGAGTGTAGCATCGTGTGACAGCTAAGTCGGATTTGGATCCTCATAGCTTCCGCGCTACGATCCTAGAAAGGCTAAGATGGGTTAAGGGTTACTACGGTTCTCAGTGTTATAGGATTCTATGGAAAAAATAATGCCTTCACGATCGCTCGATCGGCGTCAGTAATTCCAAAGAGACAACCACAGAGTGGATAGATTCTCAAGTTCTGCTTTTTTGGGATTCGACTACCTCAAAGCTCCCTTGACTATATTATCCTCCTATCTCAAAGTGCACTCTGGTCCGGGTATAGGACCTATCTCACACACAGAGGAACTCCCAAACAAAACAAACAAGTAACAAGCAAATCAGACAAAAAGCAGTAAATAAATCAAAGTAGGCTAAACCCCTCAAGGGAGACTATTCCCAGCAGAGTCGCCACTTTTCTGTAGCGGTAAAAATCGTGAGTGTAAGCTATTGATTAACTTAACTCAAGGAAAACAGAGTCGCCACCGCGCTTTTATTTGTTCCACAAAGGAAAAGGAAAAAATAGCGAATAAATCCTAAGAAGTCTAAAAAAGCAAAAGCTAAAAAAGACAAAGAGAAATGGGTAAGGGGGTTGGTTATGTAAAGGGAAGGTTTTACGCACCCAATACATCTATAGTACTCTATAGGAACCCTTTGATGTATTCATGCTTGTTGGTCTGAAAAGGTTTGCTTGAAAAAGATTGGGAGGGATGAGAAGAGAAATATTTTTTAAGATTTTTGTGTTTGGAGAAACTTATCGCCTCATGCCTACGTACCCACGATGTGCAATGTAGGATCAAAACCTCGTAGTTCGTGGTACAAAGAACAAAAATTTGTTTGTTTTGGTTGATTTTAAGTGTAAAGACAAGTCGTCATTTCCAAGCAAATAATTCCGCTTAAAGAAATGAATCATGTCTAAACTTATGAAAAGGTTTAAAAAGAAAAAGTGCACAAGGCACAAAAAAGAGGTTGATGAGTTTTGGTGTTTTTTAAAGTCTTTTTGAAATGGTCAAAATATGATTAACATGGATTGACATTTATTAAAGAAAACAAAGCAAAGTTTAAAAATCACTTGACCGAAGTCAAAGTTTTATTATGAAAGTGGTTTTGAAGTTTGAAAACAAGAAGGTTTTGAAAAAAGAGAGGAGATTTTGAAAATTGAAGAAGGGGTGGAGAAGAAGTGACTATCCTAATGCATAAAGTAAAAGCTAAGGATAAGAAAGATCTAACCACATGGACAAGCTCCATAGCATAAGCATTTTTCCCTTTTTGATTTGGTCTTGATTCAAAATAAGTCTTCAAAAGAGGTCTCCAAGTATCCAAAATCCAAGGTTTTCCATCACAAACTCCCAAGCATAGGTTAAGATCCTAATTCTAAGTCCATAAGTCCATAATCAAGAGTATAGGTCCTCCAATGCAAAGGATAGTGGCCATAGTCCAATAATTAAGAGCACAAGCCTTTTAGTGGTTTAATCCTTTATTAATGTTTTTGAGTCTAAATGGACAAAAGGAAAAGGCATAAACATAAACATGTGTCCAATGCACAAAGGAAAAATTGCGGAAGCATAAACATGTGTCCAACGGACAAAGGAAAAAATTGCATAAAAGTAAAAGAGAGATAGGGAGCGAGAAGGAAACATAAAAAAAAGTTAGAAGTTAGTAATTAGTAGCACAAGGCTCTAGTGCCATAAGCCTTCACCGATTATTTCGTTTCGCGTCTTGAACTATAGTGATTAAATAATGCTAGGCCAAGATTAATGAACTTGACAGAAGATTGGTAGAACCAAAGCCTCTACAACGTCAAGTTTCAAAGGTTATAGACCTAATGCAAAAAACTAATCAACATTGGGTTGATGCGACCAATCAATGTCCGGACCACGAAAGTTCAAATTCCGAATTGGATAAAGAGGGACAAATGTTGCGCTATGTTAAGCAATCGCCGAGTAATTTACGAAGTAATTACCCTACAATGAGGCCGGTCAATAGATCTTTGTGCTAATGCATGCTAGATGAACGATATGTAAATCATCATCTGAAAGCAATGCCGCACGAAAAGAAAGTAGGTAACGATCTAGTCTTGATCAAGAATTCAACAAAGAAATTCTAAGATCCATAAGACTTTCATCGATCAAAATAAAAAGAAATACATGAAAAGAAAGCCAAATTGAATTACACTTTCAAGATCCTTTCATCTTCAAGTTCAACCACTTTTAATTGATAAGTTTAAGTGTGAAAACATATCACTAATTCAAAGCACCTCAAATGAATTCAATATTTCATTAAAAGATAGGTTTGAACTAATGAATGTTTAATTACTTTAACCATATCCAAAGTCCATTGAAATTGAGGAGAAATTAATCTCAACAATGTAATTCAAGGATAAAAATAGAAGAAAGGGGAAGAAAAGGGAAGAAAAGCCAAAACAACCCCAAAAACAAGCAAAAAACACAATTCTGCTTCTGTGCAATCGATTGCACAAAAGATGCAATCGATTGCACCTGTTCAAAATCATCAAATCATCACATATTTTACACTGCGCAATCCATTGCGCAAAAGGTGCAATCGATTGCACCTGTTCAAAAACATAAAATCAGCATTTTAAGAGGCAAATCCTTGATCAATCATTTCATCAAACATCTATTGATCATGGATTCAATTGTGCACAAATTTTAAAATAAAACAAAAGTAAAAACCTGCAATCAAACACAATTACAAGATCCAAAGGATCAAGTAACACAAAGCAACCAAAGATCTACATGATGAATGATGGAGATGAAGCTTCAACAATGGTGTGAAATGGATTACCACTCCAAATATGAAAATTCCTTCAAATTGCTTCAAGATCTACACTCCAAAGTCTTGATCTACTATAATTGATGAACAAAAACAAGAATGGATGAAGGTTTAGCTCAAAGCTGAACAAGATTCAATGTGAATTCTTGTTAACATTCAAAGGAAGAAATGTGAGCTTTGGTGAATTTTGTGGTTGGGAAGAGAATTTGCAAGAGGTTTTTTGGCTCTCAAAAGCTTGAATGAATGAATGAAATGAAGGCTCTATTTAAAGAGTTTAGGCTTGGGAATTTGGTGGTTTGGAATTTGGTTTGGAAGATTAAAATTAGGCTTGAAATTTGATTTTGGAGGGAAATTAACAAAAGAATGGTGATTAGTGAAGGTGTATGGTGGGAATTAATTGTGATGAGGTAGGGGAATTATTTTTGGGTGATCTAGAATATTCTCATGTGATAAAATTGGTGCCAAGTGCTTAAAAATTTGAAAATTGCTGAATTTGGCCAATTTTGCCTCTGTGAAATCTATTGCAGTGCTGACGCAATCCATTGCACCTGTACAAAAATTCAAAATTTGGCACGAAATGTGACGGGTGCAATCGACTGTTGTTTTAGTGCAATCGATTGCATCAGTGAAAAATGGCAAAAATTGCTTTGTTTGACTGGATTGCTCCGGCTTTGGCTCGATTCTTTTGCTTGTCGAAGAAGGCATGGAAATAAACACATGAACCTTGGAATTCCTTGGATAATAATCAATTAAAACTTGAGGAATCCTTGATCGAATAAAATTTGACATGATTACGGATCAACTTCGACGTTGTACAGATGAAATTCATTCGAGCTGTGGGGCTGTTGTTTTGGTATTTTTTAACCTGTTCTTCCCCTGAAAATATTAGTGAAAGAAAACAAAATATTTTTGGATTTTGATTAAAGGTTAGTAAACATAAACAATTAAGCAATAAAACAACTAACAAACACACACAAACTCAAAGATCCCTGCAAGGCACAATCTTATAGAAGAGGGAACCAATGTGTGATCTTGTTAGTGGTATTAAATGCAAAAAGACATGTGGGATCTTAGGGGTAAAAGTTAGGGTATTACAGGTCCCCTCTAGCAACCTGGACGTTAGCATATTCGACGGCCTGCTCCGCCTCCTCTTGCGCGGCTTGGGCGTCAGGCATGACTTCTTCACGAGGATCAACCATTTTCACCTAAAAAGCAGAGGAAGAAAAGTGAATTCGACGAATAAGTTCAAATCCACCCTTCAACCACTAGTCAAGTGAAAGGGCAAGGAGGAAGTCGAGGACAACCTCAAACCCACTTTGACCGCGACTTAATACGATGACACTGTCCCCCTACGACGGGGACGAGTTTCCGCGACTTAACAAAAGGACTTAAGCTCTCACAAAGCAAGCTCGTCGCACAAAGCCAGAGTTTCGCGTCGAACGGGCCTAGTGCCCGACTACAAACCTAAAACTTATCCTAAGCAGAACCTAGGAGAATCTACACCAAAACACACGACATTCATCCCATGTTCTTCATGAAATTTCCAGAAATTCATGTGTTCATCGAAGAACACATGAATCTCCAACCGGAAAACTCATAAGTCGCCGGAAAATTCATGAAAACGCAGAACACCATTAAAAATACATAAAAGATGAACAACTTACTTGGGAACAAAGGGGTGGAGATGAAGGTATGAACGGAGACGATGAAGATCAGCGGCGGCGAAGAGGAACTCCGGCAAGGGGAAAAATTGCAGAGCAAAAGAGGGGAAAGAAGAAATTTGTAAGAAGTGTACAAATGAACTCCCTCTCCCTCCTTTTATAGGCATTTGCTCATGGGGAAACGCAAAGGCCATCATTGCCTAGACGGCTCTAGGTCTGACAGGGGCTGCATGTCCACCACGTGTCAAAAGGAATCTTCATTTGGCATTCCCAAGGGTTAACGTTACATGCACCCAGTTTCTTGCTATTCGGCGAGCACATCTCCTCACCGACACACGCGTCTCGCGCCTTCACAAAAGCCTGTCCGACATAAAAATGTCCCTTTTACAAGATGCTCCCCGAGCACCAACATCTGGTCCGGAAGATCAAAACATCATCGTCGACCATCACTGTATTGGTAAAGGCGAAGAGCTTGTCCCCAAACGCTAATCAAATGTGACTTCAAATGGCTACCTTAAGTCCTCCCTCTTCACCAGAGCAAGTGTCATACCCCAAATTTTGACCACTAAGATTTCCCATCATTGTGAAAATCATCACCACAATATGGATGAACCATCGTACCTCGTTAATCTCCCCAAAGATGGGTGAGTATCCACTACAATCAAACTTAGGGTTTCAAGCCCTCTCAGAGCTCTTAGACAAAGGATCAATCAAGAAATGACATGATCTTCAACTTGTCTAGTCTCTCAAAACACATAGAGGATCAAAAGGACTCCCACATCAAGAATCAAGCACAATGTTGCAACATTCCAAGTGGGTCAGGCCTCAAGATCGCCAGTGTCACCAAATTAGGGTTTTGGTCGACCAGGGCCTCCAGAGGAAATTTTTCATCTAGGAATGGGCCAATGCTTCAAAGCACAACCTAAGATGTTCCAAGGGACATCATGAACCCAATCATCAAGTCAATTTTGCCTCAGGGGATGCATACAATAAAAATCAGGAATTAGGGTTTCTTGACCTAATTCACCCCTAAGTTGACTTTTGGGACAAAACATGAGCCTACACCTCATTCAAATTCATCATGGATTTTGAGTTATGGTTTGATCAAAATGGCTGAAAACATGAAATGTTACTTTTTCCAACACTTAGTGAAATTTTCACGAAGTCAGAATCTGTTTCACTTTTTTCAAAATGTAGGGGCATTTTTCACTTGGATCCAAAAAGTTTCAAAATAAACTATGATCACACATGTGTTGTATCATATTAGGGCTTTCCAAAATGTTCAAGAACCCCATGAAATTCCATTTGAGCTAAGAGTTATGACAGTGGCAATATGCCTTGCTGCAACTGTCATAACAAGGCAGATTTGTGTATTTTGCTCGATTTGAGCAATTTGTGCAAATGATAAACAAGTTTATCCATATGAACATCTCAGGGAGAGACCAAGGAGGGACAAACACTTATCCATAAGCCTCCCAAGTCTTTGAAACTAAAAATAGCATGCCAAACCTAAAAAACCCTAAAGAGGGGACAAGACTCCAATTTTATTTTGGAGCATTCAATGGATGCACCAAGGTGGCATGAACTGAGCCATTTCCAATTGAATGAGTCAAGGATGATCTCTGAACTAGGGAACCAAAGGTCTGTGCTCTAACCTCTAGTCAATGGCTAGAGGAGACTTGATATTCCAAAATGCTCCAATTGGCCAAAGGTCTGCAGCAGCCTCCATTCACTATTGCTTGCAAAACAAACTTGCTCTACTATAAATAGAGCTCATTTGTGCTCAGTTTGAGTACACCAAAGCACTACAACACTTGCTTTCCTCAAAATCTCTTTCTCTAGGCAAAAATGCCTTCTTTAGCAAGGTAACTCTAAGTTTTTGAGTTAGAGAGCATTTCCATCACAGCTCATGATCTAAACACATCCAATATGTCATATCTAAGCTGTCCAAACTCTCACAAGTGACCTGTAACACCAAAATCACAAAGTCCCCTCTCAAAACCTCAAAATAGGACTTTTTTTACATTTTTCAAGCCATGTCTTGATTCAGTCACTTTCAAAACCAGATAAAGCCTCAAACACACTCCAAATATCATCCTTGAACTGTCCCAAATGGTTCCCCACATCTAGAACACCATTTGAGAGAGTTGTTATTTTGGTCACTTTTGTCCCTTTTGCAAGATAGGGTCAGTTTCCATTCCTGAGGTTTTCAGCTGATTCCAATCATCCTAAAAGCTTCTAAGGGATCATTTGAGGGTGTCTAAAGCATCAAATTATTTATGGAGCAAAGCACTTGACAGATTACCCAAAAAGCTCCTAAAGAGGTAAGCATCACAACTTGAACTCTTTGAAATATGTTTTGCTTTGAAGTCCACTGATTATACACATCTTATACATGTTATATATGTTGTGTTTGGACCAATTCATCATATAATTCATGCCTGCAACAAGAGGTAGCACAGAAAATGCAAATTATGGCCTATTTCAAAACCACTATCCGATTTTGAGAAGGATTTATTTTCTGAAAAAACCACCACCACCATTGGATTCCTTGTGAAATTCTAGGCAGGATAGACCTAAATTTTGTCTCAATCCATGGAGAAATGAGAAAGTTACAAGCTTCACGTTTTTGGCCAAAACTTTGCCTTGCATTGCCTTGGCCAGGCCAAAAACACCCTGCCTTATGTACTTTTAGAGTGGTTTTAATACACGGATGTATCACCACCCCAGTGGTAGGAGGCGCGCACTGCACACAAGAGGTCTTGGGTTCGAATCCCCCTCGCCCCAGACCTGAACAATATTTATTTTATTTTAACAAACTGTTTTTAATTGAGAGATGAATTTTTTATTTTCAAATGTGAAAATTTTCTTTTTTTTTCCTCCAATTTTTTTTCGTTTCAAATTTACACGTGTATCTAAATAAATTTATCCGTGCGACTATCTTGCTAGTATTCTTTAAAATAATCTTTCATTAAACACATCAAATCTTGTTTCTATTACTTTTTCCTAATGAAAACACAAATTGTCATATTTTTAGAATTCTCAATATTGTTTTACATATACCTTAATTCCATTTTAGTCTTACATTTATTTTAAGGGTAACTGAATCACTACACTGCAAACTTATTTTCTCACCAAACTCTTACACCATTCAGTGTTACCAAGAAGATGATGGAGAATGTGAAGGACCTCAATAAGCTCTAAATCCTCAATTGCCATACTTTTACTTCTGTCACTTGTAATAATGATAATAACTCTAGTCCTAGCAACCTTAATTCTATTTCAAATTGTTCTTTTGATATCTGAGGCACTATAGGTTAGTTTATCCCTCCTATCATAGCACCTAAACTATGTGTCAATATTTTTTATATACACATTAATAAAAATTTGATATGTAATTCATGTTATTTACAAAAACAATGCAAGCTTTCGTTTCCTAATACCTCCTCTACTACTTTACATGCCTTTGATCTAGTGCATCTATGCATGGCCCCAACTTCACCCAAAAAAAGCTATCACATGAACATAAATTCATAATGTACAAATTGCTATGCATATAATTAAGACATGTCTCCTTAGACTAGAACAACGACCATATATACCATATCTTCAATTCCATGGCTTCTGCATCAGCCTTCAAGCGCAAAGTTTAGTCCATTATGTGATAAGATCTCATGATTTTTCTTACCTACTCATCTTGAGACTGATAACAATGTGGTGCACAAAGGAATCCTCTACATCAACTCCCAAGTTTAACTCTGTGACTGGCTAACACTGCAGGCTTTGTTGGCGTATCACCGCCACCAGAAACAGCAGGCACATTTCTTATCTGTTGCCATGGCATCATCACCAGAATTCTTATCCATTGCATGCAAGTGCTTGTCTTCACTTAAATGTTCATCTTGGGCACGATCTATAAAATTTTTGCCACCTATCACATCAATTTTACAACCCCCAGAAACACCAACATTCATTCTTATCCACTACATCCCCATTCTTATTATCACTCACATTTTCACTTATAATTTCATTTTGACCCCGACCAGCAGCATTGTTGTCCGCTGGCACATCAAAATTATAACCACCAGAAACACCATCATGCTTATCATCATGACCGTAAACAGTAACATCCTCCTCATCTATTACATTGCAGTTTTCCATTTCTTGGTTGATTGGTTCATCAATTTTACAACCACCAGAAACACTAACATTCTTATCCACTGCATCCCCGTTCTTATTATCACTCACATTTTCACTTATATTTTCATCTTGACCCCGACCATCAGCATTGTTGTCCACTGGCACATCAGTATTATCACCACCAGAGACACTAACATTCTTTATCCACCGCATCCCCGTTCTTATTATAACTCACATTTTCACCAGTGTTGTCGATGGCGGATGGCGGTCCACGGCGGAGAGCCAAAATCCCGCCATACCAGCCTCTCTGCGGCGCCGTTATTGCGGATTATGGCTGAAAAACCCGCAATAGCAAACGATATTTACCATTGCGACAAGCCCAAAAACCGCCATGTATATTGGCCATAGCGGCCGTGGCACCGCAACTTGATAACACTGATTTTCACTTGTATTTTCATCCTGACCCCGGCCATCAGCATTGTTGTCCACTGGCACATCAGTATTATCACCACCAGAAACACTAACATCCTCCTCATCATGACCATAAACAAAAACATCTTCATCTACTGCATTGCAGTTTTCCATTTCTTGGTTGATAGATTCATCATATAAGAGAGATATTGTTGTCTTCTCTACAATAAATCCCTCCCCAAAAACAACCATAACCTCCACTTCGTTACCAGGTTCTAGATTTGATGTTATACTCTGCCAATCCCCATCCTCAAAGGAGATTAGTGTATCTCTTTTATAGATCTGAATGGTTGTCTTTGTGTAATTTATGATCAACATACCATGGCAACCTTCTGATATTATGTTGTCTGGGGAAGAGTAATAGAGGGCGAACAACTTCATACTCTTCAGGATACCTTTCTTTTCCGGGACAACAAATATTATAGAACTACCTTCGCAACTGAAGTTTGACCAATCGGATATATTGTCACAAGGGGGCAAAAATGAATCCCAAGCCCCATCTGCTGTCTGTACAACGAAAAAAAATCTTTGAGTTACAAGGTAACAAACAACTAGTTATAGAGAGTTTCAACTAGTTATAGAGAGTTTGATAAGTCTTTTTGAAATGTTTGTTTTGAAATTTGAGATAAAGGCTAGTTATGCTAAGAATAAGAAATGCATTTGAATTTATCTAGGAGTTACTCACACTCATTTCACAAACTACTAATGTAAAATAAGTTTGAAAACTTTTAAGAATTAAATTAGTGTCTAGTTAAAAATAAGGTCGAAATAACTTAGTAGGGGGGAAATTAAATTGAGAAACCTATATTCCAGTTTACTTTTAATAAAATAGATATTCGGAAGAGATAAGCAAACCCGTGAAATGTTGTCTTTGGCAATATTGAATTCATGGCATTTCGTTCCCATTTGAATCAAGAAAGATTTCAAGTAATTCTTTGACCCTGAAGTGCGAACTTCAGCAAGGCAATCATCAATTAAAGGAGAAGGAAATGTATCAGAGATTTGTGATGTAGTTGCCCTTGCATCCAACTTATGACAATTTGTAGCTTTTAATACATCCAAAATATTTGCTACATCTCGACTTAGTTGTTGTTTAGAGCCAGACTCTACACAAAGACTTCGAAGCTTTGGAAGGTCCTTGAAAGTACCAAGAGATGACGTGGGCACATATGTTTGAACTAGGGATAGCAAATTCTTTGAGGGTGACATCCAAGACTGAATGATAGATGGAAATACATCACTTGAAAATCCTTCAAAGCCACATAGAGAAATGTATCCAATGTTTTTCGATCTTACTATTGAAAAAGGCACTTTTGTTATTGCCGTCTTATCTGCAATCAAGGTTGTCAATGATTCCATTTGTTCCATGTCTTCCTCCAACTTGTTGATCATGGAACATCCGGAAAGAATCAAAGTTTCTAGAGATTTTAATTTATAGATGCTTCTAGGAAGTTTTCGAAGACCTGTGCAGTCTGTCAAATTTATAAGAAGAAGCTTACGGAGAGATCCAATGCTATGGGAGACCCTAGACAAACTTGGACAGTCTTTGAGTACTAACTTTTCAAGATTAGGCAAGTATGAAAAGTCTGGGGTTTCAGTCAAATCCCGAGAATGACTAAGATTAAGAATTTTTAGACTCTCTAGCATCTGCAAGAAATTAAAAAAAAAATGAGATAATAATAGTAATATAAGCTTAGAAAAAAATGTATATTGGAACTTGGAAGATATGCTATTCACCACTAAACTAGACCATGGTATGTATCAATCACATATTTGTTTAGTGTTGGTTTTTTTATCACTAAAGACTGTTTAATAGTTATATCAGTGTTGATTTTCGCTTTAGTTATAGGTGAATATATAAATTGTGAAGGTGATATAACCTTAAATGATTTAGTTTATGAAAGTGCTTGTATCTACAAATTTGTCGATTTTTAACATTTGTTAGTGAGGTGGAATAGACATGACACGTTTTACATTCTTGTAACAGAAATATTACATCATTTGCAAACATAGAGGCCACTTAATGTTACACATGTGAAGCTAACATGTCATGTCATGCCATGCCTACTATTTATTATATCAAGATGTCCGTGGAACATAGCAGCGCAGCGAGAAAGAATTGGGAGGAAGAGTTTTCACTGTTTTCTCCACTCAAATTGATACTCTAATACATGATGCTTCAGAACATGAATTTGGGCAAAACTTTCAAAATATGAAAAGTGTGCCATTTAATTTCATAGTTGTATATACACTTACCTTCGTTCTTGTCTACATATTTAAACTTTCAGTAAAATAATTGAGTTTAAATCGAAGTCTATTTTTATTTATTTAATAAACAACACCACTAATTAATTTAGGATGTGTTAGAGTCATTTTTAACTAAAACTTTAACTGAAGTGAAGTTTTGGAACCTCAATACACAAAATTGACTAATTTCTTAAAATGTGTGAATTTGTGAAATGAGCTTTTAAAAAGAGATGGAGGAGGTAGTACAACTTTTGGGCATCCTAATTCACCAATAGCACAGCCTAACTTCTTGCTAAAAGTGCATTATACAAAACTTAAAGAGCTACATGAGACAATAAATTTAAATGTATTGCATCTAGAAAATATGATTAGTGAAAAAAAATCACGAGCTCAGCACAATAATAAACAAAATTTTTGTACCTGGCTCTTCTTCCACATTTGTTTGAGATTGCTATGTTTTAATTCCATGACAACAAGACTTCCTTGCTGAAATCCTGCAGGAGTGTAAGCTGACGGAAATCCATGCCAGTACAGCCACCTAAGTTCTCCTGAAAGATATTTAAAATCTCCATTAAGCTGCACCCCAGCAAGTTGAAGCAATCTGAGTTTATTCATCTGCTTAAATGCTTCGGTATTCAGACAAACTGTATTTTTGTCTGAAAACTCCAAAGTCAGACCCTTGACAGCTTCTGTTCCCTGAAATTAAAAACAGACTAACATAAAATTAGAGGTGAAAGTTGGAGATCATATCACACAACTGGTTATGCGACTCAAATATCTTGAATCCATCGTACAAAACGATAGTGTGGTAGAGACGGGCGATAAAGAACCAACACGAAAATAAAATAAGTGTAGCAGAGACGGGGATGTGTGATAAGACTAAATGAGATAAGATTTGAAATGACAACTTTAGAGAAAGTGTTGCAAATTTCTCCTTTGTCTTCTATTTTTGCAGATATCAACACCTTTGGCACCAACAAAGAATAAGGCTAGTAATTCAATCTAGTATATCTGAGAAGAATTAAACCTTGCCTAGTCAATAAACAACTTTAATCACCTCAATCATAAGTAAATACTTATCCACAAAGTTTGAGATGGAGGCCATTGAGCAACTCAAGGATTTCTTGAGATTTAGGTGGTCTAGTCTACTCAAAGCAAGACCTTTTTATCTCTCAAAGAAAGTATGTACTTGATCTTTTGTAGGAAACAGACAAGTTTGGATGCAAACCTGTGAGTGTTTCTATTTAACAAAATCACAATGTATTTTAAAGAGGAAAGTGCCAAAGTTAGACAAAGCCCAATATCAAAGACCTACGGAATCGACACACACTAGGGTGAATTTAATCACAAAATGTGTTTTGAAGAGGAAAGTGTCAAAGTTAGACAAAAGTCCTGCAGAAATATATTTTATATTTCATTGTGTATGATGAGAATTACATATGCTGTATTTATAGAATACAGCAGGCAGAATTTGAAAGAGACATCTGCCCTAAGAATCAGGGGAATCAATTTCCCATAACTGCTAATTCTAATTACAGAAAAAAAAACAGGAAATAATAGCTAGTTAATTACATTAATCCTAATCCCAATGGACTGTACAAACAGAAACAGAATCATTTGATTCTGTATTTATTGTTCACACTCCCCCTCAATCTGGGTGGTAGATGTCTATCATACCCAGATTGGATCTGATATTCTCGTATATGTTCCTTGGAAGGGCTTTTGTTAGAATGTCTGCAGTTTGCTGGCATGATGGAATATGGTTAACACTTATAATTTCATGATCAATTTTCTCTTTAATGAAGTGTCTGTCTATCTCTACATGCTTTGTTCTATCATGCTGTACTGGGTTCTTCGCAATGCTAATAACAGCCTTGTTATCACATAATATCTTCATGAGGTGATTGGTAGGAATTTTGATCTCATCTAGCATTCGCTTAAGCCAAATACCTTGTGACATAGCTCTGAATTCCGCTTCTGCGCTACTCCTAGCCACAACAGGTTGTTTCTTGCTTCTCCAAGTTATCATATTACCCCATACAAATGTGCAATAGCCTGTAGTCGATTTTCTGTCAAATAAACATCCTGCCCAATCAGAATCAGTGTAGACTTCAATACCTCTGTTTGAGTTCTTTTGAAAATGAAGTCCTCGGCCTGGCGTACCTTTCAGGTACTGGAGAATTCTGTTCACATTTCTCATGTCAGTTTCAGTTGGATTTGACATATAACGACTAGCCATGCTTACAGCAAAAACAATGTCTGGTGCGAGTTAGATAGATTAATTTTCCGACTAGACTTTGATATCTATCTTTATTAGCTAGTACATTTTCATCTTCACTCCTTTTTACTTGTTCTATGGGAGTATTGGCAGCTTTGCATCCAAGCATGCCTGTTTCTTGAAGTAAATCCAGAGTGTACTTCCTTTGAGAAACTGAAATACCATTCTTTGTTCGTGCAATTTTCATCCCTAGAAAATACTTGAGTTGTCCTAAGTCTTTGACTTCAAATTCTCTGGCAAGAAGTTTCTTTAACTGGTTGACTTGTTCATCATCATCTCCCGTAATTACGATATCATCAACATAGACAATAAACAAAGCTATCTTCCCATCCAAAGAGTGCTTGACAAACATAGTATGGTTTGTTTGGCATTGAACAAAACCATCTTGCTTGACAATTTTTGTTAGTCTGTCAAACTATGCCCTTGGTGATTGTTTGAGGCCATATAGAGATTTTCGAAGTCGACACACCATGTTGGAGGTTCCAGGTGATTCAAGTCCCGGAGGAATTTGCATATATACCTCTTTTTGTAACTCCCCATTTAGAAATGCATTCTTTATGTCTAGTTGGTGTAGGGGCCAATCTAGATTTGCTGCCAGAGATAGTAGAACCCAGACAGAATTGAGCTTCGCAACAGGTGCAAAAGTCTCCTCATAATCCACCCCATATGATTGTGTGAACCCCTTAGCAACCAACCGAGCTTTGTACCTGTTTATACTCCCATCAGCATTGTGCTTAATTGAAAATATCCACTTGCATCCCCTTCTTCCCTTCTAGTATAGCAGTGATCTCCTATGTGTCATTTCTTACAAGTGCTTGAACTTCTTCTGTTGCAGCTGCTGCCCATTCAGGTTTCTACAATGCTTCTTGAATATTATTTGGAATTTCTATGTTGTCAACAGCTGCTACAAAGGACCTGTAACTTTGTGATAGTTTTCCACAGGAGATATATTTTTCAATAGGGTGTTTAGTGCAATATCTAACCCCTTTTCTCACAGCAATAGGAATATCAATATCTGTTGTATTTATATCAACATGTTCAGAGTTAGGAAGAATATTACCTGCGGGAACTTCATTTTCTAGAGTCTAGTCTGACTCATGGCCTTGCATCGGAGCTATACTTGACTCTACTTCCTTCCTCTTCTTTTTATAACAAAAACCCTTCCACTTGCCTGTTTTCTGATCACAATTCTGTTGAGATGTGGTTGGGACTATAATTGGTCCTGTTTCCGTCACAGCTTCTGCTGTCCTTTCACTCGGCTGAATGTTAAAGGTTTGGTTTGGTAATTTTTCAACTAATTTAGGCATAGGTTCGGCTGATTGAGTGTTACCGGTTTGGTCTGGTAAGATTTTGTCATGTTCATTTAGTTCAAGAGGCAAAAGTTGGTATTCTGAATTTTTGGTGTATGATTGCTCCCCCTGAATACCAGTTTTGGTGTAATAGGGCTGATTTTCAAAGAAGGTTACATCCATAGTGTGGTAAATTTTTTTGGTGTGAGGAGAGTAACACCTATATCCCTTTTGGTGAGGAGAGTAACCAAGAAAAATGCATTTGATGGATTTTGGGTCTAATTTGCTTCGGTGAGGGTTGAGGTTATGGACAAAAGTTGAGCATCCAAATATTTTTAATGGAATGGAGGAAAAGATTTTGCTAGTTGGAAATAGGTTTTGAAGTGAGGAGATTGGGGTCTTAAAGTTAAGGATACGGGAGGGCGTTCGATTTATAAGGTGAGTTGCTAAAAGGACAGCTTCTCCCCAAAAGTGTTGTGGGACATTTGTGGCCAACGTAATTGATCTAGTCACTTCCAAAAAGTGTCTATTTTTCCTTTCTGCTACTACATTTTGTTGGGGAGTGTCCACACACGAGCTTTGGTGAACAATTCCAACCTTTTGAAGATAGGAATTTAGAGCAAGGTTGTAATACTCACGACCATTGTCGGTTCTAAGTATTTGAATATTGCTTTGGAATTGTGTTTGTACCATCTTATGATAAATTTCAAATATTCTCCCTACTTCTGATTTTTCCTTTGTTAAGAGTACCACATCGGATAATATATGGCATGAACATGTGTTTATAAGTAGGGGTAATCCTCACTTTACCAACCGGTTTTGTAGGGTTAAGTTAGGTCCAACCACATTTCTTAACATGGTATCAAGAGCCTCGTTTAAGATCCGGTGGGCCACCTTCTATGGTTTCCGGTATCGGGCCACCCACCATTTATTTCTACGCTCCAGGTGGGGGTGGGGGGGGGGGGGGGGGTGTTAAGAGTACCACATCGGATAATATATGGCATGAACATGTGTTTATAAGTGGGGGCAATCCTCACTTTACCAACCGGTTTTGTAGGGTTGAGTTAGGCCCAATCACATTTCTTAACATCCTTCATTAGAAACACCCAGGTAACACTTGTGTAATCATCAATAAAGGTGACAAACCATCTCGAGCCTATAATGTTGTGGACTCGTGATGGTCCCCATACATCACTATGAATTAATGAAAAAGGTTTGGAGGGTTTATAAGATAGGGGTGAGTAATGGTTTCGGGTATGTTTAGACAATTGGCAAATTTCACACTGAAAATGTTCCTTGTTTTTATTGAATAAAGAGGGAAACATCTTTTCCAAGTATATGAAATTTGGGTGGCCTAATCTATAGTGCCACATCATTATAGGATTATTATCATTTGAAGCTGCAGTTGCAACATGATAATTATTTTTGAGTTTTTCTTCTGATTTTTCCACTTGAAGGAGGTAGAGTCCAGCACACTCTTCAGCATTGCCAATCGTCTTCCCTGACTCCAAAATCTGAAATTCACACAAGTTAGGGAAGAATTTAGTAACACATTTCAAATCTCTTGTAATCTTGCTAATAGACAGCAAGTTATCCAATTTGGGCACATACAAAACAGAGTGAAGTGTAATATTTGGTGAAATGATAATTGATCCTTTACCCATGACCTTAGAAAGTGTACCATCAGCTATTCGAACATTATAGTTATAAGGACATGGAGAATAACTACTAAACAAAGTAAAGTCTTCAGTCATGTGATCTGAAGCCCCTGAGTCAACAATCCATGATTTTGTTTTTTCCTTACTAGTGTTTAGAGCATGTAAGTAATTACCTCTTTGAGCCACTACAGTAATACCACCTTTTTCTGCAGTTAACTGTAGAAATTGTGTATTTCTTATTGAGTTTGTACATAATAGAATAGGATATATATAGTCTAGGGAGTACAAGTAACTAAAGAAACTAATTAAGTCCTAATTAACTCAAATTAATTTCTATATACAAGAATGGAAATATTCTATATGGCTGTGTAAATAAGTATAAATGTATTCATATAATACAGCTATAAGATCTGCATTGTTGTCCCTTATTAATGGTTGCATAGCTGTGCCTTAATGGTTGCAGATCAGCAACCAACACTCCCCCTCAAGTTGGGTCATAGATGTCTATCATGCCCAGCTTGAATCTTAAGTTTTCATAGTTGGTTCTAGGAAGTGCCTTGGTCAAGATATCAGCTATTTGATGCCTTGAGGGTGTGTGTTGAAGGGAAATTAATCTGTTGTCAATCTTCTCCTTGATAAAATGTCTATCAATTTCTACATGCTTTGTCATGTCGTGTTGCACAGGATTTTTAGCAATACTTATGTAGACTTACTTCATGGTAAGTATGAACTTGCAGTTCCGCAAGCATCCTTTGAAGCCACATCCCTTCACAAATCCTATGAGCCATTGACCTAAATTCTGCTTCTTGCAACCACAGATTGTTTCATACTTCTCCATGTCACTAAATTGCCCCATACAAATGAGCAATACCCACTGGTTGATCTTCTATCAGTTACTGAGCCAGCCCAATCTGCATCTGTGAATATTTCTATTTTCCTGCTTGTGTCCTTTTTGAAATGCAGCCCCTTCCCTGGTGCCTTTTTGAGATACTGTAAAATACGGTTAACTGCTTTTATGTGAGTCTTTTTGGGATCGTTCATGTAGCGGCTAGCCATGCTGACAGAAAAACCAATATCTGGCCGTGTATGGGTTAGGTAGATAAGTCTCCCAACCAGTCTTTGATACATCTCTTTATCAACGGGTGGACTCTCTTTTTCCTATCCTATTTTCACATTAGATTCCATAGGGGTGTCTGCTGGCCGACATCCTAACATTCCCGTTTCTTGAAGTAAATCAAGAGTATATTTCCTTTGAGACAAATAAATTCCAAATTTTGATCGTGCCACTTCCATTCCAAGAAAATACCTTAACTGACCAAGGTCTTTAACTTAAAATTCCTTAGCTAGTAACAATTTTAACCCTTCAATTCCAGTATAGTTATCACCAGTAATAATAATGTCGTCTACATAAACAATGAAGATGGTTACCTTGCCTTCCTCCGAATGCTTTAAGAACATTGTGTGGTCTATTTGACATTGAGAGAAACCATGCATCCTAACCACTCGGGTAAGCCTATCAAACCAAGCCCGTGGGGATTGCTTGAGCCCGTATAGTGATCTTTTGAGCTTACATACCTTGCCCGAGTTTTCTGACGTCTCAAGTCCAGGTGGTATTCTTATGTAAACATCTTCTTTAAGTTCACCATTTAGGAAAGCATTTTTTATATCTAGCTGATGAAGTGGCCAATCCAAATTTACTGCCAAGGAAAGGAGAACACGGACTGAGTTTAATTTTGCTACTGGTGCAAAGGTCTCTTCATAATCCACCCCATAAGATTGAGTGAATCCTTTTGCCACCAATCGAGCTTTATACCTGTTCACACTTCCGTCAACATTATATTTCACCGAGAATATCCATTTGCATCCAACTGGCTTCTTTTCATCTGGAAGGTGACAGAGCTGCCATGTACCATTCTTTTCTAGTGCCTTTATTTCTTCCACAACCGCAGCCTTCCACTCTGGAACTAGGATAGCTTCATGGAAATTTTGAGGAATGTGGGTGTTGTCCACTGAGTTGATGAAATTTTTGTACTCCTGCGACAATTTTTCACTAGAAACATGGTTCCTAATTGGATGTTTGGTACAAGACCTCACTCCCTTTCTTATGGAAATAGGTAAGTTTAAGTTCTGTTCATAAGTGTCATTATCCAATAAATTTGAAGATGAGTCAATGCATTGTAATTTACCTTTGTGAGTAGGTTCAGAATCTGAATTTTGGGCAGAGCCTTGGTTCTGCTTCGGAAGAGTGCATGTTTCTACTTCCTTAAGAGTTTGAAGCTTGTTTTTCTTCCTTGTGTATACTTGTACTTCTTTTCTTCCACTTGTTGTCTTGGTAACATCAAGAGTGGTTGCTTGCTGGTCCAATTCAGGTTCAACCATTATTTGGGCAGATTCTGAATTTTTAGTAGTCGAGCCAGGTTTCCGTGGGTTAGATTTTGGGACAGATTCTTGCGGGACAGATTCTGGTACAGTATCTAGAATGGTTTCTGGGACAGATTCGGGTACATTTTCTGGTATAATAATTTCCCAAGGTTGGTGTTCATCAATTGTCACTTTCTCCCCCTGAATGGCAACCTTGGAATAAAAGGCATTCCCTTCATAAAATGTGACATCTATAGTGTGATAAATTCGTCTTTTCTGAGGACAATAACATTTATATCCGTTCTTGGTAGGAGAGTATCCCAAACATATACATTTGATGGCTTTTGGGTCTATCTTGTTGGGATTTGGTTTTTGATCATGTACAAATGCATTACATCCAAAAATCTTTGGTGGGAGATTTGTGATGAGTTTAGTCGAAGGATAAAAGGACAAGAGGGTTTGGTGAGGTGTGCTTAGGTTGAGTGTTTTAGAGGGCATTTTATTTATTAGGTATGATGAAGAAAGAACTGCATCTCCCCAAAAATGGCTAGGTACATTCATGGACAACATAAGGGCTCGAGTGACTTCTAATAGGTGTCTATTTTTCCTCTCTGTTGTTCCATTTTGTTGGGGAGAATATGGACATGAAGTTTGGTGTACAATCCCATTTTTGACAAGGTATGTACCAAGGGTGTGGTGGAAGTACTCCCCTCCATTATCAGTTCTTAGAATTTGAATGTTGCTTTGAAATTGGGTTTGAACCATTTTATGGAAGTTCTCAAATATACCCCCTACCTCTGACTTTTCTTTCATGAGAAACACCCAAGTGACTCTTGTATGGTCATCAATAAAGGTGACAAACCACCTTGACCCAGTAATATTGCTCACTCGTGAAGGTCCCCACACGTCACTATGAATAAGGGTGAAAGGTTTAGATGGCTTATAAGGTTGTATGGAATAATGAGACTTGGTATGTTTGGCTAATTCGCACACTTCACATTTGAAAAAACCAGAATCTTTATTAAATAATGATGGAAACATCTTTTTCAAATATATAAAATTTGGGTGTCCTATGCGGTAATGCCATAACATTACATCATTCTCATTCTTTGATGAACACGTAAGGGCAGCCTTGTATGATCTTTTATTTTGTTCTTCAACTCTTAGGTAGTAAAGGCCTGCACTCTCCTCAGCATTGCCAATCATCTTCCCTGAATTCATATCCTGAAATTCGCACAAATTTGGTAAAAACTTAGCAGTACATCCCAAATTTTTGGTTAATTTACAGATAGACAACAAGCTGCAATTTAATTTTGGAACATGTAAAACTGAATCAAGTGTAATATATTTAGTGATAATCACTGAACCTTTACCGGCCACTTTAGAGGTAGTACCATCTGCTATTCGAACAAAAGATCCATCTTGACAGGGGGTGTATTTGGTAAATACATTGATGTCCCCAGTCATGTGATCCGATGCGCCGGAATTAACAATCCATTGGTTTGTTTTCTGGTGATTAACATGAAGGGCAGTAGAAACATTACCTTTTTGGGCAAGAGTAGCAGTGGAAAAGTACTAGTGTTTTGTATTGCTTGTTGCATCATTTTCTGCAACATCTCTATTTGTTCTTTGTTGAAAGGGCTTGCCTCTGCAGTACTTTTGGACTTGCTTTCATCAACAGCAGCAGCATATGCGCGCGTATCCTTGAATCGTGGTTTCAGATCCGTGGGTTTCCCGTGAAGCACCCAACATGTTTCCTTTGTATGTCCGGGACGCTTGCAGTGATCACACCATCCTCTACCTTTCTTTGGTGGACCTCTTGCTACAAGGGCAGAACCTTCAATGTTAGCACTTTGACTTCCCAGCATAACTTTTCTTCTACTTTCTTCCCTTCTTACTTCTGCAAATGCTTCACGAATGCTAGGGAGAGGTTTAGTTCCAAGAATCCTTCCCCTTACTTCATCTAAATTTTTATTTAGTCCTAATAAAAATTGATAGATTCTATCCTTCTCGATCAATTTTTTATAGATTTTTTCATCCTCCGGACACTTCCACTCTGTGTCAGCATAGATGTCGAGTTGCTGCCAATACTTTTTGAGAGTGTGATAGTACTCCGTTACTAGAGAGTCTCCTTGTTGAAGGTTATGTAAGAGACTTTTGATCTCAAATATGGCTGAAGTGTTATCCACATTTGAGTAGGTCTCCTTGGCTGCATTCCAGATTTCTGCAGCATTGCCATAATACATAAAATTTTCACCACACTCATTTGTCATGGAGTTGAGTAACCATGACATCACAAGACTGTTTTCAAGTTTCCACTTTGCATGGTTTGAATCAGTCTTTGCTGGCTGCTTAGCGTCGCCGGTGATGTAGTCTTCCTTTCCCTTTCCTTGGAGGAAGAGTCGGACAGATCTGGACCACTGTGTATAATTCTGTCCATTGAGCTTGTAACAAGTAATGAGAATTGTCTCATTATGACTGGTGGTGTTTCTAGTCGTTGCCTTTGGATCAGCATCTGAGATGCTTGAGCTGTTTGTTTTTTCCTCCATGAGAAAACCCTTTTTTTTTTCCGGATCAGAACGGTAGCTCTGATAGCATGTAGAAATTTTGTATTTCTTATTGAGTTTGTACATAATAGAATAGGATATATATATAGCCTAGGGAGTACAAGTAACTAAAGAAACTAATTAAGTCCTGATTAACTCAAATTAATTCCTATATACAAGAATGGAAATATTCTATATGGCTGTGTAATTAAGTATAAATGTATTCATATAATACAGCTATAAGATCTGCATTGCTGTCCCTTATTAATGGCTGCATAGCTGTGCCTTAATGGTTGCAAATCAACAACCAACATTAACATGGTTTGCTGAAAGAGTTTTTAAAGAGCCTCTATTTGTTCTTTGCTAAAACAGGATGAGTTAGAGTATACCTCACTTTCTTGATTGTTACATGCTGTGTTACCTCTGCCCTCCTTGCCTTTGAACAATTTGGCCTCTGAAGGTTTTCCATGTATAATCCAACATGTTTCCTTTGTGTGGCCTGGTCTCTTGCAGTGATCACACCAAGGGCGGGTTTTCTTTTGTGGTGGCCGAGGCTGATTCCCTCTTGCTGCCATTGCAGAGCTCTCGCTGTACGGAACTGAGTTGGGTGTCCCCAACATGATTTTCCTCTTGCTTTCTTCCCTTCTCACTTCTGAAAAGGCTTCTGGAATTTTGAGAAGTGGTTTGGTTCCAAGAATCCTTCCACGAACTTCATCTAGGTCCTTGTTTAGTCCCATTAGGAATTTGTAAATCCTATCTTTTTCCACCAGTTCCTTATACTTCTTTTGATCTTCTGTACAACACCATGTAACCTCTTCATATATGTCGAGTTGCTGCCAGTGTTTGTTAAGTATGTTAAAATACTCAGTAACAGAAGATTCTCTATGTCGAAGGTCATGAAGAATGCTTTTTATCTCAAATACGACAGATGTATTGTCAACATTTGAGTATGTTTCCTTCACTGCATCCCATATTTCTTTTGCAGTGTCATCGAACATGAAGTTTTCCCCAATTTCATTTGTCATGGTATTGAGCAGCCATGACATGACTTGGCTGTTCTCAAATTTCCATTTCTGAAAGTTTTTGTCTCCTTTCTCGGGACATTTAGAATCTGTGGTGTAGCCTTCCCTTCCTTTTCCTTCGAGGAAGATCTTGACTGACCTTACCCATTGGGTATAGTTTTGACCATTTAATTTATGGCCTGTGATGAGGTGAGTGAGCCCTTCGTGTGAACTGGTCGGAAATGATCCAGTCTCCACTTTGAGCGATTCATTAGATTTGGGATCCTCCATAGTTTGGCGGCGCTAGGTTAGGGATGGTTCAGATCGTGCTCTGATACCATGCAGAAATATATTTTATATTTCCTTGTGTATGATGAGAATTACATATGCTGTATTTATAGGCAGAATTTGACAGAGACATCCGCCCTAAGAATCAGGGGAATTAATTTCTCATAACTGCTAATTCTAATTACAGAAAAAAAACAGGAAATAATAGCTAATTAATTACATTAATCTTAATCCTAATGGACTGTATAAACAGAAATAGAATCATTTGATTCCGTATTGATTGTTCCACAAGTCCAATAACAAAGACGTATGGAATTGGCACACATTAGGCTGAATTTGGCTTATTCAGTCAGTGTGGTGAGTTTATTCATGCATGATATAAGGGTGCACCACTAGCAAGTTGTAGACAGTGTTATGAGTAACTCAAATTTAGTCCAAGGAGAGGGGCTTCTTTAAAAAAGATGGAAACCTAACTATGAAGACTTACTGATGATCATTATGCAGGTTCAGTGAATGATGAGTAAGAAGCAAAGTCTATTAGCTCGATAAGTGCTGGAGCGGAATTTAGAGTTATGACACAAGAAATTTTTGTGAGTTATTGTGGATGAAAATTCATCAGTTAGTATTATTAACAATCTTGTTCAGACAAATCATATTGGTCAGCATTTCATCAAAGAGAAGCTAGAGAGAGGATAAATGGTTACAACCAACATTGCTTTTGGACATTAGTTGGCATATGTGTTAACAAATAGATTACCAACAGAGCTTTTCAACCAACTTCCTTGCAAGCTTAAAATGATATAAATTCATTTACCAACTTCAGGAAAAATGTTGTAAATAATGTGTATTTGTAATTATTAGTACTAATTGTTTCTGGCCTACTAATCAGACCTAATAATCTCTATAAATGATTTAATGTTTATACCTCAGAAACATTGACACTGACACCGAATATGGTACGACAATGACACGTCGACGCCTGTCATAATTTGAAAATATAAATAAATTAAACGTAATCACAAGTGTCGTTGTCGGAAACTGACACGTTTCAAATACCAGACATGCCTTTGTTTAAAGGTGTCAGTGCTACAGAGGTTTGTAATCTATTTACAACTCTGAAATACATCTACTTTCTACAAAAACCATAGATGAAGTTCTCTAATTAGGAATTACCTTTTGCTTTGACAACATATCAAACACTTCCTCACGGCGCCACAACCTACTGCGGTTCTCAGGATCAAATGGCGATTCCTCATAAATTATTTGTCTTCCCATGTCTCTCAGCAAATCATGCATTCTAAGCTTGTTCCTGCTGTCAACAGTTACAAGGCTTCGCTCTACAAGGACTTTAATTCCGATATCGGCAAAATATCCACATGCATTTAATATTAGTATGACATCATTTCGGTCCATCCCAATAAAAAAATAAGCTATATCAAGAAATATTTGTTGCTCTGTAACATCTTTTAAACCATCGAAGCTTACTCTTAGCTTCTTCTGTACTTGATCATGGGGGATACATTTGAGTTTCTCCAAAACTTTGTGCCACTCTGTTATTTCACAGTCAGATAAATAGGAGCCAAGGACTTCGAGTGCTAGTGGCAATCTCCCAGAATAAGCAACCACATTGGATGAATGTGTAGCAAAATCTTCTATCGGATTTGGTTGCTTGAATGCATGCCAACTAAAAAGCTCAAGAGATTCACTTTCGTCCATTTCTTCTATTTTATACACTTGATCAACTCTGCACGATCTAAGAAGATGCATATCTCTGGTTGTAATGATTATTCTACTCCCTGTACCAAACCATTTGCGGCTTCCACACAATGCCTTTATTTGGTCCAATTCATTCACATCATCAAGCAAAAAAAGAACCCTTTTTTGGGCAAGTCTTTGCTTCAATATATTTTTCCCTGTCTCGATGTCACGTATCTTGAATGAAGTTGTTTTGTAAACATCACAAAGTACCTGTTGTTGTAATGAAACATGATTAGTATCCGTTTCCCAAAATTCCCTTATATTCAAAAGGAAGCTCTTTCCCTCAAATTTGCTCCCAATTTGATTATAAATGGCTTTGGCAATGGTTGTTTTTCCCATACCCCCCATGCCCCATATCCCTAGAAGTAAAACATCTTCTGCTTTTTGGATGTTTAATAGCTTAGTTGCAGCTTGCACACGTTATTCAATTCCCACTGGATGTTCAGCAACAAATAACTCTGTCCAGTCTAGCAAACGAGTAACATGTTCAACAATATTCTTGATATCTGCACTCTCATTCCTATAAAATAAGAACCACTGATAAAGCGCACAACCAACGTGTGAATTTTTAAAAGAAAAAATAGCATTGGAATGCGAAATGAAAGAAAAACACATGCATCGTAAACCAGCAATCCGCTGTCATTATTATAAGTTAAGTTACTGAAATTTATCAAAAGCCACTCGACAGCAGTTTAAGAATCTCTTGCAAGTCTAGATTCACATGCATGTTCAGATATAATAATTACAATAGAGGATCAATATTAAGCCCACCATATCCTGTAGTGCCATGAGTGATGATTCAGTTAAAATGCAACCTCAAGAATACCAACATAGTTTTATTTGGTCTGCAAATCCTTATAGAAAAGAAAAGTGGATGATAAAAAAGTAGGAGAAATCTGAGATAACGATTCATGGCTTCCACAAACAGCTCACCATCAATTCTAGAAATTCCAAATGGAGGATTTACTAATACATATTTATCTGAGTATTTTCTAGAGATCCATCACATAAAAAATATAATACATATAAGATAAAAACGTTATAATTATATTATAAACATTACATAAAAATGTTGAACTTTTTAGAGATGTTTATGAAAAATAAAAGTTAATCCATATATGTTCACAATTACAAATCACAGAAAATATATTTAGCGTTTTATTCTCATTTACCATACTTCATAGAGTTATTCGTTTTCTAGTTAGAAACTACTCAAAAAGTCAAAATAGATTTTCATTACAATCAAATTTTCATATTTTGTAATTATTCTCAAATCTTTCAATAGGTATCTTAAAATGAAAGTGATTTTTAAAATGGACAGAAAATATGACACCATCAAGGCCTAAGAACTTTAAAGAGTCACGGACAATATTCTAAGAGACAAAAGTAAAAAATTAAAATAAATAAATAACCTGGAATCTACAAGTACAAACCCTCCTATGCCACCGATGTCAAAGAGTTCTTTTCTCCAATTACACTCAGTGGATTTATCCACTGAGATTGTTGATACAAGACCTTCAAAAGCTTTTCCGAAACGACCTTTCTGGTGACGTACTTCTGAGGGATCTACCTCATAGAACACTGGCACGACCACCAGACCCTTGCCCATGCCAATTTCCATGATCTTCTCCAACTCTAGCATACACCATCTAGAATTAGCATAATTTGTAGACAAAACAACGATAGAAATTCTAGACTGTCCAATTGCTCGCAACAGTGAGATTGAGATTTGATCTCCTCGTAGAATCTCGTCATCGTCTTTGAAAACATAAATCCCTGCATTTTGAAGAGAGGAATAGAGATGTGACACGAACTTTGGCCGGTTGTCTTCCCCTCTAAAGCTCAAAAACACATCGTATATCTTTGGCTGAAACATCAAAAAAATAAACAAAAAAACATAGCTTAGATATATGGTTGTTGAGATACTTAATCCCACTGATACATCATCAACTATGAGGTTACCCATAATTTATTACTATTAATTATCAATTTAGACTCATTAATTAACTTCGATGTTCTTGTGATCAATATGAAACCAAATGTTAATAAATTGTTTTCATTAATGAAACTAAAAAATCATACAATGGTGATACATAACACACACACCTACCTGATCAGTCTTATTACTTGATTCCCTCTTAATGATATCTCTTGCCATGGCTTGTAGCAGAAGATGCATTTCAAGTTTGTTATTGTCATCAATGGTTAGAAAGCTCTTGTCTTCAAGGAGACTTATTTGAAGAGTTGCGTTTTGTGTTGACCTATTTAATGTTTGGAGTACATCATTTTGGTTCATCCTTGTAAAGAAATGTGCTATATCGAGGAATATGTGTTTCTCTTCATCACTCAAATTACTAAAACTCTTTTCAAGAGCTTCTAGTAGTGGTGGAGTTGGAATGGAAAATCTTTGGAAACTTCTCAACACACCCTTCCATTCAAGTACTTCCTTTCCGCGCAAGAACAACCCAAGAGATTCAAGAGCAAGAGGTAATCCCCCACAATAAGCAACTAGTTGTCTAGAAACTTCAGCAAAATCTTCTCGAGGATTCCGTGCTTGGCCAAATGCACCCCAATTCAAAACCTCAAGTGATTTACTTTCATCTAGTTGTTTTACTGGATATATATGGTCAACTCCATGCTCCTTGAGTAGGTGTCTATCACTTGTCGTGATGATTATTTTGCTACCTTCACCAAACCATTCACGATTTCCACACAAAGCATGTAGCTGCTCCAATTTATCAACATTGTCAAGTACAAGAAGTATTCTTTTATGTTGAACACTTTGTTTTATGATCACTTTCATTGATTTAACTGTTGGCATAGGCATCTCTCCTTCAGTTGATCTGCCCATACAATAAAGAAGTTTGTCTTGTAATGAAACTCTACCATTATTTTCTTCCCAAACTTCCCCAACTTCTTCGAGGAAGCACTTGTATTCAAAATAAAGACCAATCTGACCAAAAATGGCTTTGGCAATGGTTGATTTACCAATCCCTGTCATCCCCCATATCCCTAGTAGGAGAGGAGATTTTGATTGTTTCAATAGCTGAACCACATCTTGCACACTAGATTTTACACTCGGTGAATAGGAAGTCGCAAACAATTATTTGTTGTTTATCACACACGTAACACGTTGAACTATATCCTTAATATATACATATGCATACCTGTATAACACGTGAACAAGAGATGATTACAAGTATAACAAATCTCCAACATATGCTAAGCTCACAATCAAAACATGTAGTAATCATTAGAAAGGCCATAAAGATTGAGTAATATAAGTTCAAATGAAGCAAGTTACAAGTTTAAAATTACCCGTGCGTGGGTTTGGGTAGGAGATCACTTGATCCAAAATATTTGGTAGCTTTAGTGATCAATGCCACCCAAGTCATGAACTTATCTTCATTTTTAGGGATTTCCTTCATGGATATTCTATCAATAAAATTATGAAAAGACTCTCCAAACATATCTCCCTTTAAACTTCCGTACGGGGCATGAACACCGTCATAAAACATAGGAAGAACAATCAAATCTGAAGTTAGGGCACACTCGGTTATTTTCTCCAATTCTTTAATACACGCACTCGAGTTAGCATAATTTATTGAAAAAACAACTATAGCAACTTTGCATTCTCCGATTACATTCAGCACTGAATCTACCTGTTCCCCGTGTTGAAACCTCTCGTCTTCCCCAAAAACAACGATTCCAGCTTCTGAACTAAGAGCACTGTAGAGACGGGGAACAAACTGTCCGACTTCTGTAGCGCAGAAACTCAAGAACACATTGTACCTCCTATTGTTTAGATCAGTGCTCGATATGGATTCAAAATTGGAAGTGAAGGAAGACATGGACGAAAAATTCTCCGAGCGAGAGAATCTGAAATTGAAGCGAAAGGATGAAGAAAAACTGTGTTTGAATAGCAAGTCACGGTTGCTTATTTACACTGTAAGCGAGCCATCGGGGAAAGTTGCACAAGTCAAAGTCGTCTCATATAAGCCAAAGATATCACAAGTGGAGAGTGAATGAAAATGACTGAAATGAGTCACGGTTGCTTAATCTGAGTTTTTTTTTTTTTCCTTTCGCAATCTGATTTTCAGGGGAAAGAGGCTCTCGGTATTTTCCGAATCTTAGTTTTTTTAGCAGAAACTTGTTTACCACTCGAACTCAAGTATTTAGTTTGCTTAATATGAGTATTTACACAAGTCAAAGTCGTCTCATATGATTGCATATGGAGCGAAACATGGCTGGTTTATTTTTACCCACAAAACATTAGAGTGAATAAGGATAAAGTGTAGTTATTTGTTTGGTGTAGAGTAGATAAGATATTTTAAGTGTATCTTTGGATTGTCTTTAAACATAATTGATTTTGAATCTTTTTTTTTTTTTGACAAATAATGATATATTAAGAGAAAATTAGAGAGTAATTGATGAATAAGAGTCTATTGAATGTTGTGTTGTGTTGAGTAGTGTTTCAATTATAATTATGGATGGTATTTATAGACACAATAGCCATCCAAAACAAATTTAAAAATAGATGGTCTAAAACTAATCTGATATATCAGCCCGAATATATCCTTAAAACAATATACCTGTTCGGATATATGCTTAAAACAATATACATGCTCGGATATATACTTAAAATAACATGTCTAACAAAAACTGATATACCCACCCGAATATATCCTTTAAGCAAACTAAATTAACCACAATATTTTTCCTAATTCAGATTTGCCATGCTTCTCATTCTCATTAACTTCTCCAAACCTTCAAATCTTGCTTGCTTGAGAGGCTTTGTCAAAATATTAGTTAATTGCAACTTTGTTTTGCAATGCTCAATGCTTAATCTCTCATTACTAACTTGGTCCCTAAGGAAATGGTACCTCTTTTCTATGTGTTTGCTCCTACCATGACTCATAAGGTGGTTTGCCAAATCAACTGCTGAATGATTATCCACTAGTGACTTGATTTGCTCATAGTTGCTCGCATTCAACTCTTCAAACAACATCTCCAACCAAAGTGCTTGAAATGCTACATAAGAGGTTGCAACATACTTTGCTTCACATGAAGACAAAGCTTCAATGTCTTGCTTCTTTAAACTCTATGAGATTAGTGTTGATCCAAGCATGAACAAGTTGTGTGATGAGTTCTTTCTATCATATTGATCACCACTTTAATCTGAATCAGAATAACCATACACATTGACACTTGTTCTTTTGTTTTGTTGATTTGGCATGAATACTCCATGGCCAGTTGTACCTTTAATGTACCTTAGGATACTCTTTTCTGCAATTAGATGATGTAGCATTAGTCTCTCCATGAATCTACTAACGAATCTCACAATATGACAAATATTTGACCCTGTATTGCAAAGATACATCAATGTGTAATTGATCTGCTTGTACAAAGTGTTATACATCAGTTCATCATCTGACTCCTTCTTCAATTTGATGTTGGTCTCCATAGGTGTAATTGCAGGTGTCATACCCTAATTTTTACCCCTAAGATGTCACTTATCATATTCATCTGCATTTCATTGCAATTACAAACATGGATCCTCTTAGCTTTCATCTCTAGAGTTTTGCCCTATTGTAGGAGGTCACCAAACACTCTTTAGTTGTTTTTTGCTTTTATATTATTTATGTTCACTAACCATTAATCAAAATACAAAAAATATGTTGTGTCCCTTTTGTTTCTTTTGCAAGGTAGAGTTTGGAATCGAGAGCATCAAGTGATTGTCTCCTCAGATATGGTTTGAGTTCCTCAAGTCAAAGTGTGATCAACCAGTGATTTTCAAAAGGTTATTCATCAAAGCATGATCTCTAATCTCAAAGCATAGGGTCTCAAGCATCATCCAACTTCATTTGATCAAAGATAACTCAAAGTTTGATAGCTTGTTTCTCAACAAATTTTAAAGGTTCATGTGTTTATTTTTACCCACAAAACAGTAGAGTGAATAAGGATAAAGTGTAGCTATTTGTTTGGTTTAGAGTAGATAAGATATTTTAAGTGTGTCTTTGAATTGTCTTTAAACATAATTGATTTTGAAAAAATTATTCACAAATAATGATAAATTGAGAGAAAATTAGAGAATAATCGATGGTTAAGAGTTTATTGAATGTTATGTTGTGTTGAGTAATGTTTCAATTATAATTATGAATGGTATTTATAGACACACCAGTCATCCAAAACAAATTTAAAAATAGATGGTCTAAAACTAAACTGATATATCTGGCCGGATATATCCTTAAAACAATATATCCGTTCGGATATATGCTTAAAACAATATACATGCTCGGATATATGCTTAAAATAATATGTCTAACAAAAACTGATATACCCTCCCGAATATATCCTTTAAGCAAACTGAATTAACCACAATACTTTTCCTAATTCAGATTTGTTGTGCTTCTCATTCTCATTAACTTCTCCAAACCTTCAAATATTGCTTGCTTGAGAGGCTTTGTCAAAATATTAGCTAATTGCAACTCTGTTTTGCAATTTTTAATGCTTAATCTCTCATTACTAACTTGGTCCCTAAGGAAATGATACCTCCTTTCTATGTGTTTGCTCCTACCATGACTCATAGGGTGGTTTGTCAAATCAACTGCTGAATGATTGTCCACTAGTGACTTGATTTGCTCATAGTTGCTCACATTCAACTCTTCAAACAACATCTCTAACCAAAGTGCTTGAAATGTTGCATAAGTGGTGTCGCGTTGAGAATCGGAGACCATAACTATTAATTAACCAGGCTTCACAAATCTTAAGACATCACCACTGATCTTTAATTTATACAAGGGAAGGGGTAAAGAAAGAATAACCCATAAACATGCAATGCAAAGACAAAGCAATAAAGAGAATCTAAGGTTCGGGGGTTGGTTATACTAAGGGAAGGTATTAGCACCCTAAGTATCTATAGTACTCTATAGGAACCTCTTGTTTAATTTGTGTTATTGTTAAGTTGTTTGCTAATTGGGATTGATTGGGGAGATGAGAAGAGAAATGTTTTTTATTGTTTTTGTGTTTGGCAAAACATAAAGTCTTGTGCCTACGTACCAATGAAGGATCAAAACTTCGTAGTTCGGGGTAGAAATTGAAAAGAGTTTGTTATGGTGGATTTTATTGAAGAAGAGACGAGTTGTCATCTTAAGGAGAATACTCAACTTAAACCACCACAAACATGTGGAAGAGGGATCTTTGCTTCACATTGAGAGAAGGGCTCCAACTTGGATGTATCAACAAGTATGCCACATACCTCTCTCAAGTGGAAAAGAATCAATCATCTTTCTCACCATGTTATGAGGTAGGAGATTTATATCTCAACTAGGGATGACTAATGTCTAGTCTATTTGAAAAGGTTTTAAATTGAAAAGTCAAAATGGCAAAAGGTTTGAATTGAAGTTTGTGTTTTTTAGTCTTTGTGAAAGAAGTTTGAGTATGCTTAAGATGTCTTGAAGCACTTGTTAAGAAAAGAGTTTGAAAAGGTCAATGACATATGGTCAAGGTTTTTTAATGAAAGTGGTTTTGATTTTGTAAAAGGGGAAACCCTAATTGTTGTTTAAGTTGAAGGTAAGGTAGGCTTTCTAAGGGATGGCAAGTTCTAGGATTACAAGAGAGAGATATATACAAGAAGATGCAAAGATGCAAATGCAAATGACAAAGATGTCAACAACAATCTCACCTCCCTTGGAAATGGATAACAATGATTGATCACATAAACATGAATTGATAAACATCATGAACAAAATATTGACATGGTTTTAGGCATGGTGAACATAAACAAGACATGACAAAGACTTACTTAACATCACAAGAAATAACTCATGGACAAACATAAGGCAAGAGACATGCTTAACATTATTGAAGTTTATGAAGGAAATACTTGAAAACAAGATGGACATCACAAAAGGGAAAGACATAGATCAAAGCATACAAGTGTGAATATGAAACACAGGAATTATAAGGAACATGGTAAAATCAACACTTAGTCCTAAAAGGAATCAATATACAAACAATTTATGAATGAGAAACATGAACATTTTGAAAACAAAATCAATCCTAAACCCTAGGAGATGAAAGCATACTTCAAAAAAACTTATGAACATGTTAACAATTTCACACATTTAGTCAAAATGAACAACATAGCCACAACATTTAAACAGGGTATAAGGCATGATATGACCACCCAAACATTTATGATCAACTAGGTTCAAGAAACAATCAAAGACAAACATTAAAAGGTCTAAAAAACACATAAAAGGTACTATTTTTCAACCTAATAAAAATGGGTAAAATAAATATTATTTTTGGAATTTTTCCATGCACTCATAAAATACATAGAACAAATAGCAAGTGTGCAAAAAATCAGCTCAAAAGGATAAAAGGAACATGAGAAATGGTTGAAAGAAAATGTGAAAAGAAAGAGTAAAATGAATAAGTGGTAAAAAATAAGGTTTGCTGGCCAAGGGGTTTGAACTCACGCACCCTTACCTATAACCTAAAACACTAGCCACTGGACCATATGATACAAGCTGACAACATAACGCGCGTGCTAGATAATATATTAAGTTTCAAGTTGAAAACATACAAAATAAAAATAGCAAAAAGGTTTGGGGCAAGGGGGTTCGAACCCCAAACCTTGGGCTCACACACAAACACAAACCAAGCTCATGACCAACACGGCGCAATGCCAATTCAATAATTAATTTGCAACCATAAAATTAAATAATAAAACAAGTTTTAAAAATGAAAAATGGTGCCATCGTCATCTTCTTCACCTGGACTTCAACCTCCATTTTTCAATTTCTAGAATTCGTAACTCTTTCATCTCTTGATGAAATTGCACGATGTAAACATGAAAGTTGCTTGGTTTTTCACAAGGACCACGATGATACAACTTAATTTCATTAATTCTCAACACATTGTAAATAATCAGACTGAAACCAGAATGAACCCTAAAATGAAAATCTAAAATTAAATTCCATACAACACAGATTCAGATCAATTAGCATAGGGGAAATGATCTTTACATTATGGCAAGTATGTCTGTAACTCAAATGGATGCAAATGATACAAGAATCACATAGTTGTAGAGGGTCAAGGATTACCTATTGGAGTAGGTCTAATGCCTCTTCAAATGTACTCCCAGATAATATATGATGATTCAGAAAGCTTCCTTGATCCCCTTGGATGCTTTCAGGATGCTTACTTTGTATTGAAACAGCTTCAAACCCCTTACACGATTCCTCTTGCAAATGTGCAAAATGAGAATTTGATCTTGATGAAGATGGTGTTACAGATGCAAAATGACACTTTGGACAGTTAGTATGAAGTTTATGGATGATGTTTGGATGATTAGATGGATTGGAACAAGTCAGAATGAGGAGTTATGTTATTTTGGACAGAAAGTCAACTATTTGAGCAAATGAGAGTTGAATTTTAGATTCTGAGGGTTTTTGATGAAATGGATGGTTTGGACAGTTGAGAGGGATGATTTATGATGTGTGTGGATAGGTAGTTTGAGTGTTTTGTGACTATGGAAGGTTTTGACAAGTTTTGTGAAATGGAGGTTTTTGCAACAATGGAGGTAGTATGAAAATTCTCATGTTTTTGTTCTGAGGCTTGGTCCTTTATTTATAGAGGTTTCAAATGGCTCATGTAACTTGCAGCAATCAGGTTTAGTTCAATTGGAATTCTGGTTTGGAAGCTTGGTTCCAATTTGCACAAGTAACCATGCTTGGTCATGATGAAGTGGTGGAGTGAAATGAGGAAGATAGCTATGTTTTTCTGACTTCTAGAGGTTGCTTCTGAACCTTAGAGATTTGTTTGTGATATGATAAAACAACTTGGAGGCTCAATGCACAAGTTGTTGGCAAAAAGCAAGTGTTATCAAAATGGATATGGTGCTTTATGCAAAACTTTCATAAATGGTATAAGAACTTGGATAAAGCTCTAATTCCTTGTGTAATGCACCAAGGGTTTGTGTAATTCGCTGATCATGGTGAGATTTGGAAGCAAGATGGCCTACAAAGTGGATTATGTAGCCGAGGCATGGATTATGTCATGAAGCTTGCCATGGAGATGACCTAGAATTCAACTTGGAGAGGCCAACTCCATCTCTTCGAAACTCATAGCTCAAGCATGATAAATTTGGGTTCTTGTATACTCTTTGGAAAGCTTGAAACATCCTCTACAACTTTCATGTTGACTACTTTTCTTGATTCAATTGGGGTCATTGTGAAAAATGCTCATTGTCGCCGTGAGAATCGGATATCAAGCTATTATATTAACTTGAATCGCAAAACATTGAATGTTTACCACCGAACTTTAATTTATCCAAAGGAAAGGGAAAAGATCGAATAAAAACCCTAATTATGCAATGTAACAACAATGCAAAGAGATCTAAAGGTTCGGGGATTGGTTATACTAAGGGAAGGTATTAACACCCTAAGTATCTATAGTATCCTATAGGAACCTCTTGAAAGTATTTCTGTTATGGTAATTTGCTTGCTAATGTTTGGAAATGTTCTATTTTTGGGTTTTATAAGATGGGGAACCTAAGGAGGTTTATTGCTAGTGTGCTCGTCAAGACTTCGCAGTCTTATGCCTACGTTTCTTAACAAGGATGGAATCAGAGCAATCGTAGTTTTCCTAACTACGGGTGAAGAAAACTTGATAGTGATCAAAGTTCAAAAGGGGAAAGTAAGTGTTTATAACAATAACACTTACATGACTTAACAAAGTCAAAGAGTTTACAAACTCTAACGTAAGACTATGTTGAAAGGTTGATGACTTAACAAAGTCAAAAGGCGTAGTTGAGGGAATGCTATACTACCTATGACATAGAGTCAACAAAAGAAGTATTTCCTTTGGATTTAGGCAACAAAAGAAAAGAGAAGAAAGAGAGCTAACAAGCTAACATCACTAGGGGATGACTTGACAAAGTAAAAAATAAACATGAGTATATGGGTGATAATGGATGAGATAAATAAGAATGATATTCAAACATGATATCAAAGCAAACAACACATGACAAGGGATGACATTCAAACATGATATCAACTAAAGTGGATAAAGAGTGATAAAGATGATGTTCAAACATGACATCAATCAAGATGAATAGTAAGTGACGAAGATGATGTTCAAACATGACACCAAACAAAGACACACAACTCATGGCAAAGATGACATTTAAACATGATGTAATCAAAGAGTCGCGTGAGATGAGATATAACAAAGTCAAATGAACATGATAACAACCAACACATGAAGGTAGATGTGAGAACATCTAAGGCAAGACTTAACAAAGTCATAAATAATCATGGTAACAACCAAGGTAAACACCTAAGCAAGGGTGATGTATAATCAAAGCATACATGAGACTTGGTTCTAACAAGACCAAAGTAACAACACAAGTGTGGCATATCATTGTATGTTCATAACAATAAAATGTGAGCATGGAATATAAACACATAAGTAACAACATATGAGCATGGACATAAATGTAACAACATCAACATCATCATAAACATGAAGGATATAACAATATCATGGTCATGGAAACAAATATCATCATATGAATTATGGATATAACAATGTCAAACAAGGGTTCAAATCAACATGAGAATCATGGATATAACAATATCAAACATGTAGGTTATGGATATAACAACATCAAACAAAGATTCGAATCAATATGTGGATCTTGGATATAACAATATCACACAAAGGAGTTCATGCGTCGAACTGTAAGGAAGTCATGCGTCGACACATGCAGGGCAGAGAATTCTCAACCATTTTTAATCAGTATGCATCGACCTGTAGGGGAGTCATGCGTCAACGCAAGAAGGCCAGAGAGTTTCAAACACCGTTTTCAAAATTTCACAAATGTCAACTTGCTCAAAACTCAATGAAATTGAACAATGTAAAAATGAAAGTTGTGTGATTTTTCATGAGGATTAAGATGGTATTATTTGATTTTATTAATTTTCAACATACAAGGAGTAATCAAACTGAGATCAATATGAATGTTAAACTAAAAATTCATAACGAAATCACGTATAGCAATGATTCCAATCAATTGATAAAAGGGAAATGACCTTCACATGATGGCAAATAAGTTGGTAATTCAAATGAATGCAAATGATATCAGAATCACATAGTTCCAAATGAGGATGAACTTACCTATTAAAGCAAGGTTCAATGCCTTCTTCAATTGATTACAGAAGGTATATGATGATCCAAGAAGCTTCTATGACCTCCTTTGATGCTTTTGGGATACTTAAATTGCTTTTGAACAAACTCAAACTTTCTGCACAGATCCTCTTGCCAAGATGCAAAAATGAGAATTTTATCTCCAAGGAAAAGGTGTTATAGTTATGAAAAGATGTTTTGGACATCTTGTACAATGCCTATGGATGATATTTGAAAACTTGAATGGATTGGAAAAAGCTTAGGTGCAGTGTTAGGGATCTTTATGCAGAAAAGTCAACAAACTTGGTGTTGAAGGTTGACTTTTGGAAGCTGAGGGTTTTTTATGGAGATGATGATATGAACACCTTTGTTAGGTGTTTTGTGGTGTTTGTGAATGGTTGGTTTGAGGTTTTTTTGAATAGAGAAGGTTTTGACAAGTTATGTAAAAATGGAGGTTTGAAAATGGTGGAATGGTATAATTCTGGTGCAGAGGTGTTTACTATGCTTTGAGGTCTCCTTTTTGTGTGTTTTGGACTGAGGAGGTGTCCTCTATTTATAGGGAAAGGTTGAGGGATTGAGGATTATGCAGAACCAAGTTTGAAGCAAAATGGTTTGGTTGGATTCCAAGTGGTGGTTCCATGAGTTCTTGTGGTTACAAGATATAGTACCATCCCTTTCTATAGTGGTTGAAAAGTTTAGAGGTGTTGCTTCTATGCCAAGAAGGGTTTGTGTGCAGAAGGAACAAAGTATGGGCTCAAGACAAGTTGACTTCTTGATTAAAGTCACTTTATGCAAATGGCATTGTGAACTTTCTTGCAAAACAATCCATAAATGGCATTACAACTTGGTTAATGGCTCAAATCTTTGGTCAATGCATCACAAACTTGTGTAAACTTCTTATTAGAGGAAGATTTGCAAGTAACATGACCTTCAAAGCAAGATTGCATAACTTTGGCTAGGATTTGCAACAAGAACTTACCATGACATGAACCAAAATTCAGGTTTTGAAGGCCAACTTCATCTCTTCGAAACTCCCATCTCAAATATGATAAAATTGTGTTCTTGGACCTTTTGGAAAGCTTAAAACATCCTCTACAACTTTCATGTTGGCGACTTTTCTTGAATCAAAAGGGATCATGGTGAAAAATGGCCAACAAGTTGGCTCCATGACAAGGCAGATTTTGTTGAAAAAAATTCTAAGTGTTTTTGTTCAAAAGGTATTGAACCTCCCACTTCATGGCCTCATATCTCTCAATCCATGCATTATTAGGGAAATCATCCTTTAGTAAAAAGTTGTAGTATGAAAAAAGCTCTTCAATTTGGTCTTTGGAGCAAAGAAAATGGTTGCTTGATGAGGAAGTTATGGTCTTGAGAAGTTGGACAAAAATCATGAAATTTCATAACTTAGAAAAATCAAGGAAACCCTAATTTTCACAAATCATGATCTTTTGATGTTTTCCTTGATTTTCTTGATTGATCATGATCCAAATCACATTTTTTCATGATCTTTGACTTGAGAAGCCCATGTTTGACCAAAAAGTCAAAAGTCAAACTTGACTTTGATGAGTGGTTGACTTTGGTATCAAATGAAATCCAAATTGCATACTTCAATGAAATCAAACTCTTGAGCTATTTGAACACTATGGATGGACTCCAAAGGTGTCTTTGAGTGTCTTGAATCATGCCCCAAGGCTTGAGATCACGTATTGGTCAAAAGTCAAAGGTGCAGTTGACTTTGGCTCAGAAACCCTAATTTGTGGACCAGATGAATTTGAAACTTGATAAACTTGTAATGAGGCCACAATACACTTGAATGTTGATGTAGGGAATATCTTGATCATGAGAACTTAATGTATTTATGATCAATCAAAGACTTTGACCGATTAACCAATAATCTCTTTGATGCAAACCCTAATTCACAAACAAACCAAAATAAGACAATATTTTGATAATTTTGAGGGTTAGCTATGCATGAATGACACACGTAAAATGTGTTGGATGCTATGCAAATGATGATGGAATCTAGGGGTAAAATTTGGGGTATGACAGCTGCCCATATTTAAATAACTTTACCGAATGGCATGAGTGATGACAATCCTCTTGAAATCAGGGTGAAAGGTATTTAAATATAGAAAAAACAGAAATTTTGCCCCTATATGCAATGGCATGCTATGCTATGGACAAATGAACTCTCTCTGTACATGATAGGGACAATGCTGTGAAATGCAATGAGCTCTGGTATGGTGATTTATGATGAATGATAAATGTGATATGTGGAGAATGATGAAAGCAAAGGATAATGTCAACGACAATGGGTAATAACTCACTAGGGATGACATACACTAGGGAAACAGAAAAAAACTGGGGGATATCCAAAGTGGTTGATCAACATGTTCAGACATGACCGGGTGACACTCTAGAATATAATTGATAAGAAAATGATCTTCTAACAAGAGATCAAACCGAACAAGAAAAGATCTTCTAACAAGAGATCAAACCAAACCAGAAAGATCTTCTAACAAGAGATCAAACCAAACCAGAAAGATCTTCTAACAAGAGATCAAACCAAACATAAAATGATCTTCTAACAAGACATCAAACCAAACATTGGAGTTTTCTGACCAGAATACATCCAAGCTGCTGAAAATTCCTTAACATGAAGAAGTCAAACATGCTCTTCAGGAAACATCAGGAAAAAACAGGATAGTTAAACTCTTCTGTATATGCCAAAATAATTGGACTTAGACCGCAAGCCAAGGTGACAACCAGCTTCTAGAGGATCGAGGCCAGTAACTACTGGACTTTAAAGAGGATGTTGGTGATAACTAAACTTCAAATACCAAAAATAATTGGATAAGAGTGCCAATAACAATTAGACTTTGAATACCAATAATAATGGGATAATGATGGGATGTCAGTAACAAACGAACTTCAAAGGTCATAGACATCAAATACTAATAACAATTAGATTTTCAACGAGCACGCCAGTAACAACTGGACTTCAAGAAGGAACTAGTGACAACCAGATTACCAATACCAATAATAATTAGATTTTCAAACAAGAATGTCAGTAACAACTGGACTTCAATAGGGGATTGGTGACAACCAAAGATTTTTTAACAAGATGCCAGTAACAACTGGGCTCCAAGAAAGGACCGGTGACAACCAGATTACCATTACCAATGACAATTGGATTTTCAAACAAGAACTTAGTGACAACTGGACGTCAAGAAGGGACTGGTGACAACCAAAGATTTTTTTAACACGATGCCAGTAACAATTGGGCTTTAAGAAAGGACTGGTGATAACCAGATTACCAATACCAATAACAATTGGATTTTCAAAAAAGGGACTGGTGATAACCAGATTACCAATACCAATAACAATTAGATTTTCAAAAAGGGACTGGTGACAACCAGATTACCAATACCAATAACAATTGGATTTTCAAAAAGGGACTGGTGACAACCAAATTACCAATACCAATAACAATTGGATTTTCAAACAAGAACGTCAGTGACAACTGGACTTCAAGAAGGGATTGGTGACAACCAGGTTACCAATACCAATAAGAATTGGATTTCAAGAAGAGACTGCTGACAACCAGATTACCAATACCGATAACAATTGGATTTCAAGAAGAGACTGATGACAACCAGATTACCAATACCAATTGGATTTGAAAACGCCAATAACAACTGGATTTGAAAACGCCAATAACAATTGGACCTGCAAATAGTGTCAGTAACAACTGGAGTTTAAGGAGAGTGAATGCCAATAACAATTGAACTTTAAAAGAAAGCCAGTGACAACCGGACTTTAAAAGATCCCGATGAATATTGGACTTTAAAAAGAGTGCCAGTAACTACTGGACTTTAAAACCAGAGTGTCAGTAACAACTGGACTTTGAAAACAGAGTGCCAGTAATAACTGGACTTCGATAGGGGACTGGTGACAACCAGATTACTAATACCAATAACAATTGGATTTTCAAACAAGAAGGTCAGTGACAACTGGTCTCCAAATACCTATGACAATTGGATTACAAAAGGAAATTCCAGTGACAACTGGGTTTAGGTATCAATGACAATTGGACTACAAAAGGAAATGCCAGTGACAACCGGACTTTAAAAGATGGCAATGATCATTGGACTTTAAAAGATACCGGTGACAACCAAATCTTTAGGGTACCAATAACAATTGGATTTGAAAATGCCAATAACAATTGGACTTGCAAACAGTGCCAATAACAACTGGACTTTAAGGAGAGTGAATACCAATAACAATTGGACTTTAAAAGAAAGATAGTGACAACCGGACTTTAAAAGATGTCAATGACAATTCGACTTTAAAAACAAAGTGTCAGTAACAACTGGACTTTAAAACCAAAGTGCGAGTAACAACTAGACTTTGAAAACAGAGTGCCAGTAATAATTTGACTTCGTTAGGGGACTTGTGACAACCAGATTACTAATACCAATAACAATTGGATTTTCAAACAAGAACGTCAATGACAACTGGACTTCAGATACAAATGGCAATTAGATTACAAAAGGAAATGCCAATGACAACTAGGCTTTAGGTACCAATGATAATTAGATTACAAAAGGAAATGTCAGTGACAACTAGGCTTTAGGTACCAATGACAATTGGACTTTTAAAAAGAGTGCCAGTAACTACTGGACTTGTAATAATATCTGGATTAAAAACCGAGTGCTAGTAACAACTGGGCTGTGAAAACAGAGTGCCAGTAACAACTGGACTTTGAAAGGGGATTGGTGACAACCAAATATTTTTTAACAAGATGCCAGTAACTACTGGACTTAGGGTCAAAGGGCTACAGCCAAGAACAAAGACCTGGGTTAATGTCAAATGCACATCTTTAGGCATGATGCGGATAGCCATGATATGCAAATGCCGACTCTGCGGAGAGACAAGGTTGGACGACTGATTCCTCAACACCGAGATCACTGCCGCTCTGCTATAGGACTAAAGATGCTACTACTGAGCACATCTCTGTCACACTGGTAAACTATATCAAGTTGACGATCCTTGTAGGAAGGATGAAGAGCTGCTTGGAGATTCTTCTAGTAAATTGCCCCAAATTAGCTGACTGTTATAGGTGAGCTGATCATTGCTTCAGTTGCAATGATTATGGAGATGACTGCTTTACTGTGCACTTGGATAGTTTGCCCCAGTCTGAGTCTCGGATGGTCTTCTGAATGAACCAATTGTGAGGAGGACTTGCACTGACAACAAACCTTAAACAGATTCTCAACAGGATTTGGAAGGAAACTTGCCCCTGATTGGATCACCGACCAAGTTTCTCAATTATTTGAAAATTCCTTGAGAAGAAAGCTGGTTTGCAAACAAAGTTATTCATACAAACATGGTAAATGCAAAGTTCATGCAACTTTTGAAATCAAAATAATTTTTGGAATGATGCAAAGCATATGAATCATTAGCAAATCTTGATGTAACTACCCCAGATTGATTGTACTCTGTATAATCAAGTCTTCAAACCTGCCCTTTAGGGATGGTCAGACTGTGAGAGCAACAACTGGGGTAACAGCTTGCCCCTGCTTAGCAAAGTCTTCAGACAACATGCCTTTGGATATGATCATCCTTTTGAAATGATTCGCCATTTACTCATCCGAGTTTCGAGTCTCAAAAGATTAAACTCATCACTGATGCTCGCATGCAAGCTTCTATGATATTAAGTAATGTTAGCAAGCAAAAAATGTTAATTATGAGAATGGTAATGCAACATGCATATTAGTCTTGAAGTTTTTCATTGGAAAGATATCGCAATAACCCGTGACCGAATCACTAGTTAGGATATGATGCTTACAAAGCCAACACAAATTTTGAGCATAACTCATAGGAGTCAGGAAATGTTATCTCATCGAGTATGCTTTTGAAATGAACCCTGCTTCAATTAGGTCTTTTGAGGGTTGTAACGTGGCTTGGTTCGCGGTTTATGAAACAAAGGATAAAAGGCTCAAAGTTTATTTGTACCCACCCCTTCTTCGTGATGTTCTCCCATTCTACGTTCAGTTAACTTGATGCGAGCACTCATATCTCAAGAGGAGTTTTGATATGGTTAAGCAACACTAAGGCTTTGGACATGGCAGTCACTCACCTTTTTGTTTTTGGTGTCTGATCATACGACTTTGTTATTTATTGAGGATTTTTCTTCGTAATCCTTTGTTTTTGCCTTTCGTTTTTTTCACTCTTTGTTTTCCATAACTTTTGCCTGGACTGAGTCTTTTGGATTTGACCTTGAAGTCCAGAGGGATGCCCCAATTTTGCCTAAATCTCCTTCATAGGTTTTGATTTAGCGGGCTTTCTCTTTTCATTTTTGATTTATGAAAAAATCGTGTGACTCTAAGTCATTTTGGCCTGTTGAAAGGATTGTGACTGCCCCATTCCTTAGCTAGTTGAGGGATAATCATTATGAATTTGTCTCCTAGCCTCCTAATGTGTGAGAGATAGGTGAAGTGGATCCTCGGATGTTCACTCTTTTTTTGAATGTTTGGGCACTCGATCAACTTAACTGAAGACTACCCTGCCCCAGGTTAAATTGAGGGTTTTTTGTATGAAAGGAAACTACTACTTCAAGGCTCAAAGTGGTTAAAGAGGGGTTATCTTCCTTATATCTCCAGTGTTTGGGAATTTGAAACAATGCCTTACATCATCAGCATGGTTTCCTTAAAAAGCATACAAGAAGAGATCTTGCGTCTTCATTTTCATCATCCTCCCTCCAATTCTCTGCCTAAGCAAGAGACGGGGCAGTATTGGCATTATAAAGCATAAAAGTATTTAAATGAGTGAATACGAATGAATTTCTTTAAGACAAACATATTCATTGCATTAATCATTCAAAATAAACAAGTTCTTACACGCCAAAACAAATACATTAATGAACAAAGAAAAATACACATGGAAAAGCAGTAAATGAGCTAAACATTTGAAAAGGCGTATGCCTAAAGGACAGTCTTCAAATTCCAAAGCATCAATCAACCATATGCACAGAGGAGCTTGTTCCACGTTCTAGCATCAAGATGACTTAAACCTTGGATTCACACATCTTGAAGGATAGAATGCCCTCTTGGACTAACTCTTTCACTTTTTCTTTGAGGACATAACATTCTTCAATGTCATGGCCGGGTGCCCCTTGATGGAATGCACAGAAGGAGTCAGCCTTGAAGTAACTCCTATGAATCATCGGGATGACAGGTGGTGTTTCTATCTTTACCAAACCCTTCTGTACTAGGACAGGAAAAAACTTAGCATAGGACACTGGAAAATCCTCAGACTCATCCCTCTGATTGGGCTGCTGTTGAGCGGAAGAAGAGAGATTAGGCTGACGCTGAGAAACTACTAGGTCTTTGACCAAATCAATCAGGCGCTTTTTAACAGTCTTCAAATTAGCAACCTCTTCACGGAGGTCTTGGTTCTCTTGTTCTTGATTGTCCACCAAAGTCTTCATCATAATAGAGAATCTCCCCATATGGTCTCTCAGAGTGGCAACCTCCTCCATGAGCTCTCTGTTTTCTTGTTCCAACTGATCCATTCTCTTCTGATAAATGGCTCAAGTACTGTAGTGATGCGACAATTTGTCTATTGGTAGAAAACAGACACGGGTAAGTACCTGGAACTCAAATAATGTTATGCTAATGATGCATGTAAATGCAAAAATGCAAATGAAATTCAAGGAACTCAAAAGTTATATTTGCAAACACCATAAACTAGATAACACATTTTGGAAAAAAAACTGAAAAACTTCATTTCATTGATAATAGGAAGATTACATTTTTGAAGTACAATTTAAGATACCCAAAATACAAGAGGAAAAACCTAAGTCTAATGGGTCCTAAGGACTCCCATCTAAAGAAGGCCCACTCCCTACTGATGTTTCCTCTTCTGCTTCTTTAACTGTGTGTTCTCCAACACAAGCTTGTCGACGATATTCTTCCAAGCACCTAACGTGGAAGGAATGTCTGAATACTCATGAATGCTAGGAACTGGCTGCATGCTAGAGAAAAATAAATTCTCTTGCGCCTCATGTCTCTCCACAACACGCCTCTCAAGTATCTCGATTAAGTCGTCTTTCTCTTTCAACTGCTTCTTCAACTTTATCTTTTCAGCACTGATGGCATGATACTTTCCTTCCCAAGTATCTCTCTCTAGCTTCATCCTCGCTAACACTTCTTGATACTCCTCCATGCGCTCAATAAGAATGGTAGACGATGATGCAACAATGGGTTTGAAGGTCTTTCAAGAAGGTAAGACATCTTGGGGTCACGAGCTCTAGATTGAACCCACTGAGTGAAAGGCTCAAAGGTTGTACAATTTTTCCTCCCCAACTGATTCTTATTCTTCCTATGAATTATGTTCCAAGCATGCACAACTTAGTACTTCGAATCTGGGCTAGCTTCCTCGTTAAGATAAAAGAAACCTGCCAGCAGAATATTGCTAGGTTTTTCCTTTGTAGGGAACCCAAATTGACGCCTTGCAAGAATAGGATTATAGCTAATTCCCCCTCGGATACCAAGAAGAGGTACGTTGGGAAACTGGCCACAACTATCAAAGATTATTCCTTTGTCATAAGCCGGATCATACCAATGCAAATTTGTGTGAGTAAGAGCCATGAGCCTTTGAGACCATCTAAGCTTGTCTGGATTTTACTTAAAGAGTCTGGTTCGAGGCAAGTGTGAAACAGACCATTTGTAGAGTAGAGGAACACAACACAGAATAGTTCCCCCTCCCTTGAGGGTCCTATGATGGATGGAGTGATAAGTGTCACCGAGCAACGTAGGTATTGGATTTCCAATCAGAAAGATTCGGATAACATTAACATCAACAAAATCGTCAATGTTTGAGAACAAAACCAAGCCATAAATGAGTAGTTCAAGGATAACTTCGAAGGCGTCCATATTATTTTCCTTGGCTAAGAAAGTGGTTTTCTCCATCAAGAATTTGGAAGGTAAACCCTCGATCTCGGATGCTTCTAGGTGAACGACATCTGCAATGTCTAGAGGTGTGGGAATATTTTCCAAACCACTGAAAGACATCTTATCCAACATTGGCAGACCAACCCAATATTAATATTCTTCCAAAGTAGGGATAAGTTGGTAATCTGGGAATGTGAAATAATGGTAGAGGGGACCATAGAATTGCACAAGTGTGTCAAAAACTCCACCTTCCATCTTGGTCTTGATAACACCCAAAAGTCTCCCATAGCATTTTCTGAAATCCTCAGGACTGGAAACCATAGTCCCTAGCTTTATCAACTCTATCACATCACATTTCTTGAAGTTGTACTTCTTGGTGTTTCTCTTCTCATAATCCATGATACCTAATGTTTTTTGCAAAGAAATGGACAACTGAGTTCCTTGAAATCAAAAAAGTTTTCCATGAATGCATGAATGTATGTTGATGCAATACACACAAACAAGGTTACACACAGGTTTAAGGGTCAACAACGAGCATGGAGCCAAGGTTTAACCCTCGCACAAGGATATGTACTATAGGTTTATTGTACATGTACAACGGGTTCTACAAAGTTCCTAGAGGCATCGACTCATCTTTCGGATATTATCGACTTGCACAACTACTCATGCGGGCTAATAATATCCTCAAGATAAACTCGTCTGAGTGTAGTATTGCATGACAACTACCTCAGGTCTACACCTGGATAATCACTGCACTACGTCCTAAAAAGGTTAAGAGGGGTGAAGGGATACTAAGGTCCTTAGCTTCACGGACTCCCAAGTCGGAAAAAGTAATGCCAATACGACTACTCGAATGGCATCAGTAATTCCAAATGGGCCTCCACTGAGCGTGATTATATCATATGTTAATCATGTTAGGACTACTCCCAAAGGTTAACTTTTGATTATACCACAATCCTATCTTATTTATGTACACTCAAGTCCGGGTTAGGACTTACCTCACCACACAAAGGTCATCACCCTGAGGAACAGAAAAAACCAAACAATACAAGCAAGTAAATAATAATAACACAAATACAGACAAGATAAGCTTAACCCTCTTGGGTATCCCTATTGAAGTCGCCATTTCTGCCGCGGTGAGAATCGAATATAAATCTATTATATTAACTTGAATCGTAAAACATTGAATGTTCACCACCACACTTTAATTTATCCAAAGGAAAAGGAAAAGACCGAATAAAAACCCTAATTGTGCAATGTAACAACAATGAAAAGAGATCTAAAGGTTCGGGGGTTGGTTATACTAAGAGAAGGTATTAACACCATAAGTATCTATAATATCCTATAAGAACCTCTTGAAAGTATTTGTGTTATGGTAATGTGCTTGCTAATGTTTGGAAATGTTCTATTTTTGGGTTTTATGAGATAGGGAACCTAAGGAGGTTTATTGCTAGTGTGCTCGCCAAGACTTCGTTGTCTTATGCCTACGTATCCTAACAAGGATGGAATCAGAGCAATCGTAGTTCGCCTAACTATGAGTGAAGAACAATTGATAATGATCAAAGTTCAAAAGGGGAAAGTAAGTGTTTATAACAATAACACTTACATGACTTAACAAAGTCAAAGAGTTTAGAAACTCTAACCTAAGGCTATGTTGAAAGGTTAATGACTTAACAAAGTCAAAAGGGGTAGTTGAGGGAATGTTATACTACCTATGACATAGAGTCAACAAGAGAAGTATTTCCTTTGGATTTAAGCAACAAAAGAAAAGATAAGAAAAAGAGCTAACAAGCTAACATCACTAGGGGATGACTTGACAAAGTCAAAAATAAACATGAGTATATGGGTGATAATGGATGAGATGAACAAGAATAATATTCAAACATGATATCAAAGTAAACAACACATGACAAGGGATGACATTCAAATATGATATCAAAGCAAACAACGCATGACAAGGGATGTCATTCAAACATGATATCAACTAGAGTGGATATAGAGTGATAAAGATGATGTTCAAACATGACATCAATCAAGGTGAATAGTAAGTGACGAAGATGATGTTCAAACATAACACCAAACAAAGACACATAACTCATGGCAAAGATGACATTCAAACATGATGTTAATCAAAGAATCACATGAGATGAGATATAACAAAGTCAAATGAACATCATAACAACCAACACATGAAGGTAGATGTGACAACATCTAAGGCAAGACTTAACAAAGTCATAAATAATCATGGTAACAACCAAGGTAAACACCTAAGCATGGATGATGTATAGTCAAAGCATACATGAGACATGGTTCTAACAAGACCAAAGTAACAACACAAGTGTGGCATATCATTGCATGTTCATGACAATAAAATGTGAGCATGTCGTATAAACACATAAGTAACAACATATGAGCATGGACATAAATGTAACAACATCAACATCGTCATGGACATGAAGGATGTAACAATATCAATCATAAAGGGAGGATATATCAATATCATGGTCATGAAAACAAATATCAACATATGAATCATGGATATAACAATATAAAACAAGGGTTCAAATCAACATGAGAATCATGGATATAATAATCTCAAACAAAAGTACAAATCAACATGAGAATCATGGATATAGCAATATCAAACATGTAGGTCATGGATATAACTACATCAAACAAAGATTTGAATCAACATGTGGATCATGGATATAACAATATCACACAAAGGAGTCCATGCGTCGACCTATAAGGAAGTCATGCATCGACGCATACAGGGCAGAGAATTCTCAACCATTTTCAATCAGTATACATCGACCAGTATGGGAGTCATACGTCGACGCAAGCAGGACAGAGAGTTTCAAACACCATTTTCAAAATTTCACAAATGTCAACTTGCTTAAAACTCAATGAAATTGAATGATGTAAAAATGAAAGTTGTGTAATTTTTCATGAGGACTAAGATGGTATTATTTGATTTTATTAATTTTCAACATACAAGTAATAATCAAACTGAGATCAATATGAACCCTAAACTAAAAATTCGTAACGAAATCATGCATAACAATGATTCCAATCAATTGATAAAGGGGAAATGACCTTCACATGATGGCAAACAAGTTGGTAATTCAAATGAATGCAAATAATGTCAGAATCACATAGTTCCAAATGAGGATGCACTTACCTATTGGAGCAAGGTCTAATGCCCTCTTCAATTGATTGCAGAAGGTATATGATGATCCAAGAAGCTTCTATGACCTCCCTTGATGCTTTTGGGATGCTTAAATTGCTTTTGAACAAACTCAAACTTTCTGCACAAATCCTCTTGCCAAGATGCAAAAATGAGAATTTGATCTACAAGGAAAAGGTGTTACAGTTATGAAAAGATGTTTTGGACAACTTCTACAATGCATATGGATGATATTTGAAAGCTTGAATGGATTGGAAAAAGCTTAGATGCAGTGTTAGGGAGCTTTATGCAAAAAAGTCAACAAACTTGGTGTTGAAGGTTGACTTTTAGAAGCTGAGGGTTTTTGATGGAGATGATGATATGAACACCTTTGTTGGATGTTTTGTGGTGTGTGTGAATTGTTGGTTTAAGGTTTTTGTGAATAGAGAAGGTTTTGACAAGTTATGTAAAAATAGAGGTTTGAAAATGGTGGAATGGTGTGATTCTGGTGCATATGTGTTTACTATGCTTTGAGGTCTCCTTTTTTGTGTGCTTTGGACTGAGGAAGTGTCCTCGATTTATAGGGAAAGGTTGGGGGATTAAGGATTATGTAGAACCAAGTTTGAAGCAAAATGGTTTGGTTGGATTCCAAGTGGTGGTTCCATGAGTTCTTGTGGTTCCAAGACATAATACCATGCCTTTCTAGAGTGGTTGAAAAGTTTAGAGGTGTTGCTTCTATGCCAAGAAGGGTTCGTGTGCAGAAGGAACAAAGTATGGGCTCAAGACAAGTTGACTTCTTGATTAAAGTAACTTTATGCAAATGGCATTGTGAACTTTCTTGCAAAACAATCCATAAATGGCATTACAACTTGGTTAATGGCTTAAATATTTGGTCAATGCATCACAGACTTGTGTAAACTTCTTATTTGAGGAAGATTTGCATGTAACATGACCTGCAAAGCAAGATTGCATAGCTTTGGCTAGGATTTGCAACAAGAACTTGCTATGATATGAACAAAAATTCAGGTTTTGAAGGCCAACTTCATCTTTTCAAAACTCCCAACTCAAATATGATCAATTGTGTTCTTGGACCTTTTGGAAAGCTTGAAACATTCTCTACAACTTTCATATTGACAACTTTTCTTGAATCAAGAGGGATCATGGTGAAAAATGGCCAACAAGTTGGCTCCAAGACATGGCAGATTTTGTTGAAAAAATTTCTAAGTGTTTTTATTCAAAAGGTATTGAACCTTCCACTTCATGGCCTCATATCTCTCAATTCATGCATTTTTTGGGAAATCATCCTCTAGGATAAAGTTGTAGTTGTTGTCTGCTTTCTAAGTGTTTAATCTAATTATTGTTTTAAAGCAAAGGTGTCACATACAAGTATACATGTATGTTTGATTGCAGCAAGTGATAAAATAAGAGATCGTACCCACAAGGAGTGTTTATGATGTAGCTTTGAACTTTAAAGTATTCAATTATTGTTTAAAACTAGTACGAGCAAGGTAACAAATAATAATAATGGTAACAGTAAGAAAGTCACACTACAAACTAAAAACTTAAATAAAGAAGGATAAGATATCAGAGAGAATGATTGATGAGCTAAGATCCATTAATATATTGTTGCTAAAAGTATCCATGATGTGAAGTGTCGTGCCATAAAAGGTCAGAACGTGATCTAGTGGTGTATTTCTACAACATCTACGCATACATAACTAGGGCAAGGGAACAAATCTCCAAGTCTCACTTATAACCCTATAACGCGTCTGGTTTTAGTTCTGCAAAATCTTTATGGTCTCAACTTCTTATCTCTAAGCAAGTTGAATTAAGTGAATATCTCTATCCTACTTTGTTAACCACTTTTGTTATGAAATCAACATTTGTTGGATCTCTCTCAACAACATACTTGTACCGTTTTCTAAGTTGATCATTCTAGGAAGCAGGTATATAGTAATAAAAACACATAACAAAATAAGACACTTTTCAACACGTCATTTCAATGTAAAACAACTTTATATTAACTTCACTTTGCTCATCAAATACGAGTTTAGCTCATAATGTGCTGAGTACAAACTACTGGAATGCAAATACAAGATGGCATATTCTTAACAAAAATGTAGAAAAGAATTGACAACCTAGTAATAACTTTAAGATCCTTTGCGTTAGGTAAACATCATCAGACCTCCACAGTCACGACAGTTCCAAGCGGTGAATACAGGATTAGATGAGAAGAAGAAATCTCTCTAATCGTCTCAATCCTCAAAGTAACTAAACTAAAACAGAAAATATGAGTGTGTGCTCTCTAGCTTGTGGTATCTCTGTTCATTGCTGAACATGGCTTGCTTTTATAGACTTTGAGAATGAGAATAGAAGTTGCTGGGTCTTAGATCATGAGCTTTTGATGAAAATAAGGTTTAGCCCATATCAAATCACAAATAATTCCAACTGTCCCTTCTCCCTTCGTGAACAAGCTACCAGGTACATACAACATTTGGAGACAAGGCGTCTTTGGCAGGCTACTGCAGCAGGTAGTGGCGCAGAGCAGACGACGGGTGGCTGGGTGCAGGATGTGCTTTTGCAGGCGTGGTCCCCATTGTACCCTCTTTTGTCCTCTAGCTTCTTTGATCTTAGCTTGATGCTTCAGCTCCTTCTTGACACAAATCTCCGCCACATATATGCCCTAATGATAGACATTCTTCCAAGCTCTTGGTGAATTTGTAACTAACAAATATTATCACCTTTCTTCCTCTTATCTTCATTCTGCTTCAGACTATGTCTTGAGGTGTCACGCCTCAGCTTGCCTTAATCTGATTTTCTTTAGGACCAAAAACACACAATAAACCATAGAAGCTGCAACTAGTGCACTAAGGGCAAATACATACTCAAACAAGTAAAATATAAATAAATCTATTTAAACCTAGCTAAATTACTAACAGAAAATGGATCATTATGACACACTAAAATAATGTTATCATTCCCCTAAACTTGAACTATCACCTGTCCTCAGGTGATGCGACAGTGATTGACCAGAGAGATTTTCAAGAACACTTTAGGATCATAACAATGAAGTGGCTTAACATTTCTGGATGAATGGCCTGGGAAAGGAAATAGTTGGTACAACTTAGCCTGTGCATTCCCAAAGATGTTATCACCAAAATGATTGAGACATCGACTGTCACACCACTACTCTTCTGATGAATGAGTTAACTTTCCTTTGTGATTCCAAATTGAGTACTTATGTGAATTAAGTTTTCTTTCTTTTGGGTCTTACGGTGGAGTTTTGTTCTGAATTTTCTGCTGACTTTTGACTATCACACTCTAGTTCACACCTTTCCAATTTTTATTTTCTTTCTTCTTCTTTTCTCTTTTTTTAGCACAACACCCCATCTTTTCACTCAACGGGATCTCACTTGTAATGAGTCCAACAGGCTATTATGATAAAGGTGCTGGCTATTCCTCCAGTTTCGGGCACAGGAACTTTTCAACAAGAGTGGTCTTTGCCACCTTTTTGCACACTTTTGTGTGTTTTATTAGCAACGATTGGGGTGTGCTCTATTTTGTGTGAATAGCCTAAATCTTTATCAAAATCAGCTCATCTTTCCAGAGTAATTCCCCAAGGTTTCAACTTGCCTCTCAATTTCCAACAATTTGGTTTCTAATTTTTTTTTACTAATTCAGCAGACTATCGAAGGCGTGACAGAAGTCATCAGCTTCCTTCTGCAACAACATCCTAGGTAACAACTTGGCTTTGCATCACAAATTTACAAGCAGACTCATTAACCAGCTTTTATTTTAAGCGTAAAATGAATATTTTTCTGACCCTTGGTTGTTCTCTACTAATTTCTCATCTGTCCTAAAAACTACTCATGAAAATTGAACAAAAAATAATTTATGCCAAAAGAAATTAATCATAAACTAGTTGAGTTAATCATCCAAACAGCAAAATACCAAAATACCAAGAACATTAATCCATGGCCAAAACAGGGCCTCAAACATCAAGTCATGGTCAAAACACGACCTCCCGCAATACCAAGCAATTATCCAAAATAAAACAACTCAGTAGCAGCATAACAACAAATAGAAGCAGAAAGCAAAATAGAAGATAGGGTAAAGAAAGAGAGGTTCAAGCTTTATCTGCCTCTCCCCATAACTTAAAGTAAGGACAGTGTCCTCACTATCAAGTGGCAAGGGGAGGCAAGACTGGGCAAGTCTCTACATGATACCAATTAGGCTCTGATCCTGGTGCTTTTGCGCGCAGGCTGAACGTCTCCCTTTTTCTTCTTTTTTATCTCCTTCTTTGCTACCTTAGCTTTCTCCATCTCCTTATCTTGATCTTTGACAACTTCCGGCACAACAGTTTCTTCCTGAACTGCCTCCTCCAAAACACTCTTTTCCTTTTTTTTCATTTCTCTCTTTCTTGGGCTGGTCACCTTCTCTTGGACAATTTCTTCCTTACTCTCAGCAACTGCCTTCACAGGGGTCACGACAGGAGAAGTCACAGGTGTGACTGTCACTGCTTCCTCTTTGCTTGACTGACTGTCAGCTTCTTCGCCTTCATCTTTTCCAACAGCTTCTTTTCCTTCAGTCTTTAAGGATCTTGGAGAGGATTCCTCTATTTTTAAATAGTACTTGGGCAGATTTTCATCCACCAGCTGGTCTTCCTCTTCTATCAGATCTTCCTCCACTTTACTGTCATCTACTGTATTGTCTTGATTCATCTCTTCACTATCCTTATCAGCTTCTTCAATTAACTCCTCTAAAACATCATCTTTTTATGTTGGACTCAATTTAGGGTATGTTTGGTTTAAGTTAAAGTTCTTTGGGGGACTGTCCTCAGGGGACTTGACATCAGGGGTCTGAACATCAGGGGTCTGAAAATCAGGGTTTTCTTTCCGCTTCCACTCTTGTCTCAATTTTTTCTTCTTTGGAGACACTTCATCCTTTTCGGCCTTGCCACTCTTTTTCTTCTTCTTCTGCACAGGACTGTCTTGGACAGACATGCCTTGACTTGTCTTTGTAGCAACATCCTTACTCTTCTTTTTCTTCTCTCTTTTTCCTTCCTTCTTTTTGGATTTCTCCTTCTTCTTCACTTTCTTGTCTTTAGGAACTGGCCTTTCTTCCACTTTCTTCTCTTCCAACTATCCCAGAATATAATTAGGAAAAACGGTAGGAATTAACATACTTGATGGAAATTGCAAAGCAATCGCTTTCTCTTGCCAATAGAACTTCTCTTTCTGAAACTTAAAACAATCCCTTTGATCTTTCTGCATCTGCAGAATGACATCCAACATCATGTCTTCTCTTTGGTGATCTTCTACACCCTCTATCGACGCTTGTCGCACCTCCGCTGGTCTTTTTCTTCCTTTTGGCCTCATCAATGTTTGAATTAAAGCCTTGTCTAGCGCAACTTGAGGCTGCCCAGTTTCATTAGTATCCAACTCAGGTACTTCATGCCTCCTGCGCAACATAGGGATCACAAAAGGAAAATACAGCATTCCTTCCTTCTTTCGCGAGCAGGCCTGGATTTCTTGCATGATGATTTTCCCAACATTGATTTTGCTTAATGAAGTGATGCAGTGAAGCAACACAAGCCATGTTCTACTCACAGTTTCATTATGAGCTGTGGGTTTCAGAGAATGTTTCATAAATTGGTTCCACACTTTCACTGTAGGCAGCAAATCCATCCTTCTTACAACTTTCTCAGAGCTTGATTCTACCCACTTGGTCCCTGGGTTGCACAGTGATTCCATAATCACATCAAAATCTGATTCGTCCAACTTTTATAACTAGTATTGATATTCATCAACTGACTCCTTGATATTCAGCACAAGGTTCAAAGTAGCTTCATTATATACCACCTTAGTACCTCTCACCACAACTTCAATCCTTTTGTGGCCAGGATCAGTGAGGTTTGAATAGAATTCCTTCACAAGTGAAATGTTGTAGGGACCAGGTTGGCGACATAGCTTCATCCACCCTAGCTTTTTTATTGTAGTTCCTAAATCTCTAGCAAGTCCCAAGTTCTCTTCTTGGTTATCAAAGGTGAAACCCCTTTCAGCATGACAACCCATTTTGCTGAAATACTCCATGGAGCGGTGAGAATCTTCATTATCGATGAACTTCTCGTATCCGTCTTGTTCTTCATCAGAGTAAATAACACATGGCGTTGCATTTTTCCTTGCAGCCATCTTAACTCTTTTTCCAGTAGGGATCTTCATTGTTTTGGGGTGAAGGACAAGTAGCGATTTAGGTTGAATGAAAATGGTGAGGAACAAACAAGAGGGAAGTTGAGACGGTGATGGGAATGTGAGAGAGAGAGAGAGATTTTGTGATAGTGAAGTGGAATTGTTGGAAAGAGAAAAGTGAAAAGTATTTTTGTGAAAATTAGGGCAAGAACTGAAAAGGCATGTTGATGTAACGTATGGGAAAGGACAAAATTTTGAATTTTTGGCATGGAAAAGGTATTGATTGCTGTTGTGTCCCACCAATCTGACGTGTCAGACCAGTCATTGAGAGTCCCTAGCACAAGGCTCTAGGCTCGTGCAGTCCACCCAATTAATTTCTCTATCCATCATTCAAATTCTTCAATTCTCGTCCAATAAAATAAATAAATTGCCATCTCAACATTTTATTTAATTTTCAGGACTCTGAATATCATTTTGTTCCTTTCTCATTTGTTACCGTACCATGGTCGTGACTCCAAATGCCTGTTGTTGTCATGAAAAACTACTCAACTGTACAAAAATAAAAAGAAAATTTCATTAAGTTGGGTTGCCTCCCAGTAGCGCTATTTTAAGGTCTTATAGCCTGACCAACACAAAATCACTTAATCTATGAAATTAATGGTTCCCCTAGGGTTGCTTGAAGGGTCACCAAAATAGATTTTAATCCTTTGACCATTAACCTTGAATTTTTCACCATCTTTTTCATTCATCAATTCCACAGCTCCATTAGGGAAAATTGTCACTAACTTGAATGGTCTTGACCATCTTGACTTTAATTTTCCAGGGAATAATTTCAGTCTAGAGTTAAAAAGCAAAACTCTTTGACCTTCCACTAATTCCCTCTTCTGGCATTTCCTGTCATGCCATCTTTTGGTCTTTTCCTTATAGAGCTCAGCATTTTCATAAGAGAATAGCCTATGTTCCTCTAACTCATTGAGTTGGAGCATTCTAGCTTGGCCAGCAGGTTTTAGGTTGAAATTTAATTGCTTAACTGCCCAAAATGCTTTGTGCTCCAATTCTATGGGCAGATGATATGCCTTCCCATAAACAAGTCTATAAGGAGACATGTCTAGAGGAGTTTTGTAGGCAGTTCTATATGCCCAAAGAGCCTCGTCCAAATGCTTGGACCAATCCTTCCTTGTGGGGTTAACAACCTTTTCTAAAATCCTTTTAATCTCTCTATTCGATAACTCTACTTGGCCGCTTGTTTGAGGATGGTAAGTTGTAGCAACTTTGTGTTTGATCCCATATTTTGCCATTAAATTCTAAAAAAATTTATTGCAAAAATATGACTCACCATCACTAATGATTGCTCTAGGCGTGCCATGCCTTGTCAGAATGTTTTTAAGCAAAACTTTGGCTACAACTCTAGCATCATTAGTGGGTGTTGCTACTGCCTCTATCCACTTAAAGACATAATCCACAACTACAAGAATGTATAAATTACCAAAAGATGGAGGAAAAGGTCCTATGAAGTCAATGCCCCATACATCAAAAATTTCAATTTCAAGTATGTTGGTGAGTGGCATCTCTTGCCTCATGGAAATATTTCCTACCTTCTGGCACCTATCACATCTTTTAACTAGCTCATGAGCATCTTTAAAAAGGGAGGGCCAGAAATAACCTGATTGCAAAAATTTTGCACCAGTTCTGGTTCCTCCAAAGTGTCCTCCGTATGGAGCTTCATGACAGGCAGACAAGATCTGTCGTGCCTCTGTATGATCTACACATCTTCCTAGCAATTGATCTGCACACTTTTTGTAAAGGAAAGGTTCATCCCAAAAATAACTTTTGACTCTATGAAAGAACCTTTTCCTTTGCTAGAAGTTGAAATCAGGAGGCACATATCTGCTGACCAGATAATTCACTATATCAGCATACCATGGTGTCATGTTACTGCTTATCAGAAGTAACTTCACATCAGGAAAAGTTTCTTGAATGTCTCCACTATTATTGCCTTGCACTTCTTCTGGTAATCTTGAGAGATGATCAGCAACAAAATTCTTTATCCCTTTCTTGTCTCTAATCTCTAGGTCAAACTCTTGTAATAAGAGAATCCATCGTATGAGCCTTGGTTTAGCATCTTTTTTAGCAATCAAGTACTTGATAGCTACATAATCTATGTATACAATGACTTTTGTTCCGACCAAGTAAGGTCTGAACTTGTCAAATGCAAACACTATAGCCAGCATCTCTTTCTCAGTTGTGGTGTAGTTGATTTGTGCTTCAATCAAGGTCTTACTAGCGTAGTAGATGGTGTGAAAAACCTTGTTGTATCTTTGACCTAGTACAACTCCAATAGCAAAGTCACTTGCATCACACATTAACTCGAAGGGTTTTGTTCAGTCAGGAGTCTTCACAATGGGTGCAGAGATGAGGGCTATCTTCAATAGATTAAAGGATTCCACACATTCCTGACTGAATACATATGGCACGTCATGCTGCAGTAGCTGGCATAGAGGTTTGGTAATTTTTGGAAAATCCTTGATGAACCTTCTGTAGAAGCCAGCATGCCCTAGAAAACTTCTGATTCCTTTTATGTTCACAGGGGGTGGTAATTTCTCTATCACCACCACTTTTGCTTGATCTACCTCTAAACCCTTCTTGGAGATTTTGTGCCCAAGAACGATCCCTTCTTTTACCATAAAATGACACTTTTCCCAATTAAGGACCAAATTATTCTCTTCACATCTAGACAATACCAGATCTAAATTTTCCAAACACTTCTTGAATGATTCTCCAAAGACAGAGAAATCATCCATGAATACTTCCATGAAATTTTCAATGATATCTGAAAATATTGCCATCATGCAGCGTTGGAAGGTGGTTGGTGCATTGCACAATCCAAACGACATTCTTCTGAAAGCAAATGTGCCATAAGGACATGTGAATGTTGTCTTTTCTTGGACTTCCGGGGCTATGGCAATTTGATTGTACCCAGAGTACTCATCTAAGAAATAATAGTATTCTTTTCCAACCAATATGTCCAACATCTGATCAATAAAAGGGAGGGGAAATGATCCTTCCTCATAGCTTTGTTCAACTTTCTGTAGTCCATACAAATTCTCCAGCCAGAGACTTTTCTGGTGGGGATTATTATGTTCTTCTCATTGACAATCACAGTCATGCCTCCTTTCTTTAGAACACATTAAATGGGACTTACCCACACACTATCAGAGATAGGGTAGATAATTCCAGCATCCAACCACTTAATAATTTCTTTCTTGACAACTTCCTTCATAATTGGGTTCAACCTTCTTTGACTTTCAATGCTATTCTTAGCATTTTCTTACAGTAGAATTTTATGCATGCAAATTGTTGGACTGATCCCCTTTATGTCTGAGATCTGCCAAATGTAATACCCCAAAATTTGCCCTCTCTTTTATTCATATCTTTTAGCATGAGTTTTCATTGCATTCAAGCATAGAAAAATAAAGCATCAAGCATTTAGCATTGCATCTTGCATAAGGGCATGTGATCAGGTAATTCTCTAAGGTGTTGATCATCCAAAGAAGAAGACCAAGTGTTTCTCACAAGCTTCAACGACCTCTTACATCATGTATCATCTCCATTTGATCTCACAAGTCATGGGAAGAGGAGAATTCATCAAGAAGATTGGACAGTGCATGATCTCCTATACAAGGCAGTCAAAAGTTGGGATCTAACCCCAAATGAGCAAGCTCTTTGATTTTTTATAATCTCCAAGTGGCACATGTCATCATTGGTGGACATGATACACATCATATTCAGAGGAATTTGAATTTGGAGGATGTGCTATCTCCTCCTAACCAGAGGGTACCAAAATTAGGGTTTGCTTTAGAATCAATTTATTTCTGATTTTTTGGGCAAGACTTGATCTCATGGTATCCCTTATGTCCTCAAGTGTCTAGGGAGGGAAGATTGCCCATCAATTTGTTTCAGAAGGTTTTCAATTGATCAGAAATTTCAAAATCAGGAGAATTGGGAATGAGGTCAACTGTGCAGTGGAAAAGTCAACCCTTGACTTTTTGAGGTCAACATCATGATTTTCAAGTCAAATATGGTCCATGGACAAGATTTGGTCAAGAGATGTTCAAGGGTTCATGAAAAATCAAGAATGTGGAAAAGTTACCAAAATTGGAAAATTATGTTTTTAGAAACTTACTATTTTTAGTAAATTTTTAATCACTTTCTATGCTATTTTTCACTATGTTCAAGGCCTCATTTCAAAATCTTTTCCACATGAAAATTGTAGTTTGAAGTTTTCCCTTCAAAATGGGCACAAAAACCATGGTGTTTGAGTTATTATTGAATGAGTTATGGTGCACTGAAGTTGGACATTTTTACTTTACCAAGTTCAAAAACTTAGAAATTTTTCTAAGTTACTTTGGGCAGTTTTGAGAACCAATATTCATGGGCATTTTACACTATGATGCAAGCTCCATTTGGAAATCTTTTTCACATGAAAGTTTTAGATCATTCTTCAAGCTTTCCAACCATCACAAGTTTGCCTCATTTGGATTATTTTTTAGAGAGTTATGGTGTCCCAAAGTTGGAATCTTCAAGTTGTGAAACTCAAAGACTTAGAATTTTCTCTAAGTCATTTTGGGACAGTTTTATGCATCAATGTTCATGCTCAATTTTGATCAACTTCCAAGTTTTAAATTGAGAGAACTCTAACATGAAAGTTGTAGTATGAAGTTTTCTCTTCAAAATGAGCACAAGAATCGTGGCATTTGATTTGATATTGAGTGAGTTATGTTCTCTCAAAGTGTGACATTTTTATCTCACCAAGTTAAAAAAAAACTTAGAATTTTTCTAAGTTACTTTGACCAGTTTTGGGGACATGGTTTCAAGGTCATTTTGCATGGTTTTATGGACCTTTTCTCAAAGAACTTTGGACATCAAATTTGTCCATTTCTTTCCCTACTTTAAGGTAAGCTCAAGAGTTTGTTTTTTGGAGTGGTATCCACCAAGTTATGCGCATGTGAATTTGAAGGTTTCAATAAGTTTTAAGTGTATCATCCTTGGTTTTCTCTTGGCATATGGCAGCAGAATTATTCACCCCAAATCACGTGCATGTACCACTTTCCTTGCCTAAGAAAGCCAAACATTGTTTCTTTACCATGCACCATTTTAGACAACACTTGCCAAATGAGGAATACCATAAACTTGTGCACTAAGTTTGTCCCCTCCACTCTCTCTCATTCTGATTTCTTTTGCTCATTGCTATCACAAAATTACACAACAACACCATCACCCGAACCTACACTCTCACGTGTGAAGTTCCTCACTTTTCTCTCCAAGCCAACAACTTATTTCCAAGCCTCAGCCTTGTTTCCAAACCATTTTTACCAACCCTAAAACTCTCTCATATATAAACTAAAGCACTCCAAACCTGCCTCACTCCATTTTTTTTTCAGATCTGAATCAAAATTTCTCTAAAACTTCTCACTCTCGAATCCCATTTTTTTTCTTGAAGTTTCATCTCATCTCTTGGTTGATTCATCTCCAATCAAGCATCTTTGGTTTTCTGTACGCAATAAATAGCATCTGGACGCATCACTTTGCTCATTTCCAGATCTGGTTTTCTTGTTTATTCCTGAAGTTTATTCAATCTCTCTAAATCTACTCGTGTATTACTCCAACTCTTGCTCAGTTCTTCATTTTTGGAGCTCAAAGATCAGGATTCCTGGTTTTATTTTATACTGGAAGTGGAAGAAGCAGTGGACTTGTCTCCACTAGGTAGGCTCCTTTGAACTATTGATCTCTCATCTTTTCTTTGATCTAAGTGTTTAATTTCGATCATGTAATGCATCTGGAGAAGCTTGAGTTCATAGTTTTGTTTAAATGTATGAATCTGAGCATGTTGGTTTTGCTTGAAATCTTGAATATATGGTGGTACCCGTGTTTTTGGATCTTCTTTTCTCTATGATCGAGTGCTTTTTTTGAGTAACTAATGGTGCTAGGTTAATCTGCGTTCTTCGTACTTCATGTTAGAGTTTTATTTTGCTTGATTTGGTTGATTATTTGTGGAGAAAATTGATGGTGAATATGTTGTTTTCATCCTGTCTATGGCTGGGATTCACGATGCATGGAGTGATTTAGGGTTTGTGAGTTTGTCTCATGAAGGAGACGATGACGTGGCCTGATCTAGTTGGTTATGTTTATGTTTTGTCTTTTTGTGATTTAAAATGGAGTTGTCCGATTGATGAACATTCACATGATTTCGTGACATTTCATTTCTTTTTCTTTTTTTGTTTTTGTTTTAAAAATCTGATAACATGTCATGTTGTGTTACTTCCATGGGCCTGTGCTCTTTTTACTCTCCTCACCTCCAGTTTGGGCCCAACACGCAACTGTGTGTATATCCTTTTGTATCAGGATTGCTAATACACCTCCCTAATTCATCTTGTTTTCCATTTTCTTTTTTTTTTATTTCATTTCTAATTCCAATTTTGTTTTAATACTTAAACTCATTTTAAAAATACCAAAAAATATTTTCTCATTTGATTAATATGTTAACTTTATTTTCACTTTTTTATTTTTTATTTTTAGTTTTTTTCTTATTTTTATTTGAATTAATTTGATAGTGCTCTTCCAATGATACCCTTCACTTAGGGTTAGGAACTTTTGTGCCTTTTGTTCACCTTTTGAGACTAGTCTCTTGTACACTCTTAGACATTGATATAAGGATGTTTCAATGCGGGTTTGAGGTTGGTTTGAGTTACTTTTAGTGACTTGCCACTCAAGTTTTGTTGACCCTCGATCTTTGTTCGATTATGTGCACATCTTGACTTGTGGATCACTTTTAGACAAGCTCCTTAACTATTTTTGATCCCATATTTTGCATGTGTTACTTGACTGAGTTAAATTCCATTTGATTATTTTTTGGGATTTTATTGAGCCGTTTTGCTATTTTTATTGTTTTTTTACTTGTGGTGCAAGTTTGATTAAGGCATGCTTTGATACATGATCTAGTTTGAGTGAATTTGCTTACTTGTAATGGAATGATGCTTGAGATGTTTTTATGGTATGATGATATTCTGTTTGAGCTTGCTTGTGGCTTTGGAATCATCCTCATGTGGTCATTTTTCAATTTGTTCTTGATTTTACAAGTTGATGTTGTTTTGGACTTGAATCTTGTGGTATGTTCAACCTAATCTTGTGAATGCTTCTTTGTGTGAATTCATTCATGTATGAGACCTTTTATTTGGTTTGTATGAAATGCTTGAGGTTCTGGTACTTTTGATTTAAGGTTCATTATGTGATTTTTATTTCACTTTATACCTCACACTTCTTTGCTTGCTTGCATGAATAATAAGTGAATGTCTTTCTTAGTTTTGATACATGTTTTGAATGTGTTGCTTGATGATTAATCTTGTATGACTTGAGTTTGATCTTGGCATGATGATAATGTGCATGCTACTACCCTTTGGGTTCATTACTTGATTTCATCTCACTTGATCATCATGGTTTGAATTATGCAATGTATATCATCCCCTTTGCTTTGTAACTTCTTTGGTGCATGATATTGCATAATGTGAATCTCTTTTGCACATATGAATTGATGATGATAATATGGTATTGGTGCTGACTTGTTTTCATTTTCATCTTGCCTTTCTCATTTCACTTTGTCATGAAGTCCATGTATGCTTCATTGTGCATTTCATACAAGTATGCTTGCATCCTTCCATGTTTATCTTTGCATGCTTACTTGAGTTGTTTTGCATTCGTCCTTGAAACATGATTGTTGATTTGAGTTGTACATTTATGATATGATGTGCTTGCTGCCCCGTCTCTTTTCTCATCTTCTCCTTCTCATTCTTTTTCTTCTCTCACTCTTTCTCATCCCATGGATCTCAAGACTTGTGTAAGTCTTGGATTCTTTCCCTTTAGAGCTACCTAGTCCAACTTAATTTTTGATTAAGCTTGGAGTAGGATTAGCATTAGGTTTTAGGTAGTCTTTTCTCCTAAACCTCACTAACCATAGGACATCCATGCATGATAACATTAGGACCCTTAGTCTCCCTTTAGAGTTTCCTTTGCGTTTTCTCTATTCTCATCTTCAAACAAAAGTAAAAAACACTTAATAAAGGCATAACCAATATTGTATTTAGGCCTTTCATGTGGGAACAAGAAAGTGAGGGATCTTCTCTCATTTTCTTAGAATGTTTAGTGTACGTCCCATCTCGGGTCGTTATGCGAGGCATTCGATCTTACATGAGGGACTTAAATACAATGTGCGTTACAAAACACAAAACAATCAAAACACTTCTTTCTAAAAAACTTCAAACAAACAATAACGTCTTCCCTTCAGGATTTCTTTTCTCATCCCATTCACTCTCAGCGTACGAACGTGCTCCTACTCGTTCTCTTGCAAGATGGTAACGCACTCGGACCAGCGAGCCTGCAACACCTGAGCTAGAACGTTAGCCGTTCCCAAAAAACATAAACAAAGCGACCCTCGTTGAGGGGAACTACGTCGCTCTGATTCTCATGTTCCCGATGAGATACGTAGGCAGTGGGGTAGGGCCTATTCGCGCACTTCTTTTATTTTCCCTACATTTATTTCTTTTTCTCTCTCTTTTCCTTTTCCTTTTTTCCTGTTCCTTTCCCTTTCCAGTAGCAGTGGAGCTCCAGTTGACGACACCCTTTGATCGAGACTAGCAAGCGTGGATCCCATCGGGTACGATGGACGTGAGGGGGTGCTAATACCTTTCTCTCACGTAACCGACTCCCGAACCCAGTTCTCTTGGTCGCAAGACCATGCTTTTTCCTTCCCTTCAGGTTTACGCAGTGTTTCCTTTCCCTCTCTTGGGATAAATACACATTGCTGGCGACTCTGTTTCGGTGCCACTTTCGCGTTTGTACTTGGATGAAAATCCCAGGAGCGACAGCTGGCGACTCTGCTGGGGATCGAACCCAGAATCTCTGGTTTCCTTAGCGAGTCAATCCTAGCGCTTGTCTATTTTTCTTTCATTGGGTGTTTACTGTTGTATTGTATTGCTATTTACTGTATTACTGCTTTACTGTATATTACTGTATTTACCGTATTTTAGCATTTTTCATTTCATATGATGTATTATGCTGCACTGCTGTACTGTTTTCTATTTGGCGGGATGGGGTATTCTGAGAGATAGGCCCAATACACAGGCCTGAGTGCACCTATGTTTAGCGTGTTTCATGTCCTCTCGCGTTCCATCTCGGTTCGAGGAGGGAATATGAAACACAATCTGGATGTGGTTCTCTCTAGAGAATTCTGGGTTGTGGATTTCTCACGATGGTAGAGCTATCTGGAAGAGCTGCTAAGTCTGGATGACCTGTTAGGATGATCCCTCTTTATTTTGAAGTGAATCAACAGACGACCTCTTTGATTGGCGGTAGCATTGTATCCTTCGGGCTGAATGTGCTATTGCTTCTCAAACCTCTGAAGTTGAGGATCTTCCGTTTTGGAGAATCAGTTGAGGCCTCCTCGATTGATGATGATGCCAAACCAGAAATGGTGAACGTATCATTATTTCTCGACCTGAGAGCCCGGGATACTGAACATCCTAGTACCCACATGTGAGAGGGGAGGGAATTGTTTACAGGTGTGCAGGAACCTTTGACCTTCAGAATACCCGGTTTTCTTACTGTTCTGGAACGGTTACAGACCTTTGATCCTGGTTGGTTTTCATTGTTCTGGATTTATTACCGAACTTTTGACCTTGGTTTTCTGTATATCTCGCCAAACTCATAAAATAGTACAGTGGGTTCAGTAGTATTTGTGCAGCACCGATCACATGTCCTTGCATACATATCATCATTAGCATTCTTGCATTTAACCCTCATGTTTATTCATTTGCAGGGTACACTTCCTTTCGATTCTGGTTGACAGTTCTTGTTGCAGCCATGGATATTCCCAGGAAGAACAACGTGCACTATACTTTCTTTGATACCAAGATAGGCCAATTACAGAAGATGGTTTCTCTGATTACTCCAGACTATGTGGGTATGTTCAGAAAGGCCCGTGGGGGGATTTTGACTGTGGTGGATGACTTGAACGCTTTAGAGAGGAGTGCCATTCACACCTGTTTGCAGTTTTATGACCCGCAGCTGAGGTGTTTCACTTTTACAGACTTTCAGTTGGCCCCGCTGTTAGAAGAGTATGCTCATCTTCTAAATGTGCCTCTCAAGTACCAGATTCCTTTCAACGCCGACATGCGCCCTCCAAAGCCTGAAGAAATAGCTAAGGCCCTTCATTTGAGCGTACCTGTGGTAGCAGACAATCTCACCACCAAAGGAGAATTATCTGGTTTTCATTTGGACTTCCTGGTTGCCAAAGCTGAAGAATTTGCTGCTAAATCTCAGTGGGAAACCGTTTATGCCATCCTAGCTTTGAGCATCTATGGAATTATGCTGTTTGCTGATGAACCTAAGTTCATGGCCATGAGTGCAATCCATATTTTCGTAATGAAGAATCCCGTACCTACACTCCTGGGTGATTTGTACAATTTTGTGCACTTCAAAAATGAGAAGAAACGAGGAGGGTTGGTCAGATGTTGTGCACCTCTGTTCCATAAGTGGCTCATGAGTCACTTGCCAAATTCAGATGCTTTTCTGGATCCTCATCCTGCAAAGAACTGGGCTAAGAGGATGATTCAGTTGACAGCAAAGGATATCCGTTGGCTCAATTAAAGGACAATGGGTGGAGATTTCATCAGCAGCTGTGGAAGACATCCTAATGTGCCACTCTTGGGAGTAAAAGGTTGCATTAATTATAACCCTGTTATTCTCAGGAGACAATTAGGATAACCTTAGTAGAGCCTCCGAGGGACGGTGATTTGGAAGAGTCTTTCTTTTTCCTTGTGAAGGATAACCTTTTGTTGGTAAGGCAAGCGGCTGGAGCTTGGGGTAATCTGCAAATGAAGGGTAAAGTAGTCTTCGGAAAGTGCAACAATGTGTCTTCCTCTCAATATGATGCCTGGTTGAAAAGAAGGGTTCAGATTACTCTTTTGCCGTTTTCTTAGGAAAGACCGTCAGATCCAGTTGCTGTGGAACCAGTGACCATGATAAGCATTGCTGAATATGACAAGCTTAAAGCGGAGATGGATAAGACTGTCAAAATGAATGAGAAGCTAAGTGAAGGACTCAGAAAGACTCTTTGTGACAAGCGTAAGGTTGAGTATGAACTGCAGAAGCTGACTGAGCGTCATGAGGCCAATGAGAAAAGAATTCCCGAAGACACTATCTATATTCGTAAGGTCAAACAGAATGAGATGGCACTAAAGGAGGCGTACAAGCGCATTAATGAGCAGTTGGCCAAGTCAGAGAATGCCCTTGCCAAAGGACAACAGAGATGGGATGAGTTTTCTGAATGCCGGAGGGAGATCGAGGCGAGAATCAGGGCTGAAAACGACGAGTTGAGGAAAAATTTGAAGAGCAAAGAAAGTGAATTTCTCCAGCAACTAAGTTCAGCTAATCAAGAGATCGAAGATCTAAAAGTCCGCACTGGAGTGAAGAGAGCCAAAGAGTTAGCTGTCAGAGATCGAATCAGAAAGCTAGAAGAAGTTGTCCAATTAAGGAGCCAACTGATCAGAAGTCTCACAAAGCACCCAAACGATCCTGTTACCGAAGCGCTTCTCAAGGAAGTTAGGGAGGACCTATATGGGCTCAGTGTTTGAGTTGTTTATGTTATTGTTTTGAGAATTCACCATCAGGCTTGTTGATGGGTTTTCTTTTGTTTGTATTCATGATATTCAGTTGTATTCGCTCAGGAACAATTTGTATTTGACTATTCCACACCTGGCTGTGGGCTGTTTCATCTATGTTATTAGTATTATTCTGAATTATTAACGTACACCTCTGGCGTTCTGTCGTTGTTAGCAACTGCAGGGATATGCGCTCTTCTCTTTTGGTCAAACTGGAATTGAAGGAAGGAATGCCTCAAAATGAATAAACATTGCATTGCATCGCATATCATGTTGAATTCTTTTGTTTGTTTTCAGGTACTTGTTGCAGGGGATCTCTAACCTTTATTTGGTTTCAGGCACTATAGCTGAGAATCACTTTCACCGATACTCAACTCGAAGAAATCAAGCAAGGATAATGGATCAAATGCAGAGTGATTTGGCCGAAATGAAGGCACGAATGGACCAGTTCATGACTCTCATGACTGGTATGGCCTAAGCTCAAGAAAGACTGAGGCTTCTGGTCGAGCGTCCAGAGGCCACGCCTGGGGGTAATCAGAATGACAATTAACAGACTCATGGCACTCCTCCTCCTGTTGTTGGCAATCCCCCTCCTGGTGGTAATCTGGGTAATGGAAATGGCAGAAATGTTGGTGTTATTCAGGAAGATGCTCTGGAAGACCAATTTACTTTGCTGGATGCTGAGATGAGTACCCCTAATGATAAAAGGTACGATGAGTTGGCTGAAAAGATACGGGCTATGGAATGCAAGAATTCTATGGGTATTGATGTTACTAGCTTGGGACTGGTACCAGGGGTCAGGATTCCTCCAAAATTCAAGCCGCCTACTTTTGATAAGTATCATGGCAATACGTGTCCCCAGACACATATCCAAGCTTATTTTGGGAGAATCTCAGCCCATACAGATGATGAGAAGTTATGGATGCATTATTTTCAGGACAGTCTGGCTGGAGCTTCTTTGACCTAGTATATGAAATTGAACAGAGCTGTTGTGAGAAGTTGGAAGGATCTGGCTGAAGCATTCCTAAAACAGTACCAGTACAATATTGATATGGCGCCCAATCGCACTCAATTGCAGGGGTTGTCACAGAATGCTAAAGAAAGTTTCAAGGAATATGCACAGAGGTGGAGGGAAATGGCTGCACAGGTTCAACCTCCTTTGCTGGATAGAGAAATGGCAGACATGTTTATGGGCACCCTGCAAGGGGCATTTCTTGAAAGATTGGCAGCTTGTCCATCAACCAGATTTGCTGATATTGTGATTGATGGAGAAAGAATAGAAAGTCTGTTGAAACTTGGAAAGATCCAAGATGTAAGTGGGGCTGTCTCTTCTGGGACGAAGAAACCATTTGCTAGTGGTCAGAAAAGAAGAGAAGGTGATACAAATGTTGTTTTTAGAGGACGAGGCAGAGGACGTTCTCAGGGTTATCATCAGGTAGGTGCAGTGACAATCCCAGCACCGTCTGTTCAATAACAATAACCCCAACAGCAAGTTCAGCAGCAACAGCAACAACCTCCTTTCCAACAGAGGTCTAGGTAGAGGGATCGTAAGATTGACCCTCTCCCTTTGACTTATTCTGCGTTGTTACCACAGTTACTCAAGTTGAAGTTGGTTGAGCTCCGTACTATGAGGCCTCCTGCCACTGGCAACTTGCCTCCTAATTTTGATGTTAACGCTCGTTGTGAGTTCCACTCAGGTGCTCAGGGGCACTCCATTGAAAAATGTTGGGCCTTTCATCATAAAGTGCAAGACTTGATTGATGCCAAAGCGATCAATTTCTCTCTGCCTCCTAATATTATCCAGCACCCCATACCTAATCATGGTGCGACAAATGTGCAGGCTATCGAAGATGGAAGGAGATTGAATTTGGTAGCAGACATCAGTCAGGTGAAGACTTATTTATTGGTTGTAAAAGATCGTTTGTTGAAGGGACAGGTGTTCCCGGGTTGTGGTCAATATTGTTCTGAGTGTATGAATCTAGAGAATGGCTGTGATAAGTTGAAGGTGGGTTTGCAGAATCTGATCAATGAAGGATGTCTACAGTTTGACAGGGTTGTGAAAGAAACTGATGAGGTATCAACTGTGACCATCTATTATACTCCCGCGGAGATCCAGGTGCCTGTAAGTCTGGTTCCTGTAGCAAGTGTTGTGCAAGAAAGACCCAGTCCTGTTACCATCACGGTGCCAGGACCAGTTTCGTTTTCAACTACAAAGGCAATCCCATGGCACTATGGGGCAGACGTGTATTATGAAGGTAAAAAGCAAGAAGTTGGGTCATCAGCTGGTTCAAATATTGATAATGTGGGTGGTATAGGTGGCTTTACAAGAAGCGAAAGATTGTTTGCTCCCCAAACTTTGCGCAGTGATAAAGAAGCTGAAGCTGCAGCAAAAGCTAAAGGAAAACAGGTGGTCGAGAGTGTGCCTGTACCTGAAACAGAGACAAAGATTACTTTTGACAATGAGATGGAAGAGTTCATGAGGATAATAAAGAAGAGTGACTATAAGATTGTCGATCAGTTGAATCAAACCCCTTCAAAGATTTCAATTTTGTCATTGTTGATGTGTTCTGACGCGCATCGGGAGGCTTTGTTGAAAGTGTTGAAAAGCACATATGTGCCACAGGAAATCACTGTTAATCAGCTTGAGGGTGTAATTTCCAATGTTAATGTTAGCCATGGTTTGGGCTTTACAAGTAGGGATTTGACTGCTGAAGGACGAAACCACAATAAAGTTTTGCACATCACAATGAAGTGTAAGGGTGCAGTGTTGTCTCATGTATTGGTAGACACCGGTTCCTCACTCAATGTCTTGCCTAAGAAGGCACTAATGAAGCTGGAAGTTAATGGTTTGATTTTAAGGCCTAGTGAATTGGTTGTCAGAGTATTCGATGGGACTAAAAGATATGTGTTTTTTGAAGTAGAATTGCCCGTGCAAATTGGACCGCAGGTGTTCAAATCCACATTCTATGTGATGGACATACAGCCTGCGTATAGCTGCTTATTGGGTCGCCCTTGGATTCATGCAGCTGGGGCTGTTACCTCCACCTTACACCAAAAGCTGAAGTTTGAGTTTGAAGGACAGGTCGTTATAGTGTGTGGTGAAGAAGATATCTTTGTGAGTCATTTGTCCATGTTTAAGTATGTAGAAATGGATGGGGAAATTCACGAGATGCTTTGCCAGTCATTTGAAGCGGTAAATATTGACAATGTGCCTGAGTCTTCCTCTACACCAGCTGGGGCTGGTACTTCCATTTCATCCTACAAACAAGCTGTCGAGGTCGTCAGAGCCGGCAATGCCCAAGGCTGGGGCAAACTGATAGAGACGCCAATGAAGGAGGACAAATTTGGTATTGGTTATCATCCCTATATGACTTCTGATGCGGAGAGTAGTGGACCCATCACTTTCAGTAGTGGGGGAATTATTTACACAGATCAGTCTTGTGCAGCTACAGAAGATGGTATTGACAGTGACAGTGACTGGGACAACTGGGTACGCCCACGTGCCCCGGGACAACAATTGCAGAACTGGTCTGTTGAAGAAGTCATCCGGGTTACTCTTCAGACAGAGTAATTTTTCTTTGTTTTTCTAACCATAATGCATGTCAAAATCTTGCGCTCTGCCCAAGGCGTATAGATTCATTTGTAGGGCCACCCTGTTTGCATTTGCAATTTTAATCATTAATAAAGGATGTTTTGCACTCAAATTTTTTTTGTTCTCTTTCTTTCAGTTTTTTATTTTTGCACAAAAATAATAAAATGGCAATGTTTCATTTCTTTTTTGTTTTAAAATATTGGGTTAAATATGTTTTTAGTCCCTATAAAGTTTGAAATTTCATTTTTAGTCCCTCCTGGGTTTTGGCAACAGTTTTAGCTGGTTTTGGCAACGGTTTTTTTGTAAAAACCGTTGCCAAAAGGTAGGGAATGACTAAAAATGAAATTTCAAACTTTATAGGGACTAAAAACATATTTAACCCTAAAATATTTCTAAAATAAAGCGTGAACCCGTTCGTGCAGACTTGATCCTCCGGATTCCATTGATAATGATTTTGCTATGGCTATGTATGACTTTGACAAACCGATTTATCAAGCCGAAGAAGGGGATGAGAAGGATTGTGAACTCCTTGAGGAACTGGCTAGATTGTTAAAACAAAGAGGAAAGGGTCATCCAGCCTCATCAGGAGACTGTAGAGATCATCAATATTGGTACCTAGGATGCTAAGAAAGAGATCAAGATTGGTGCCAGCCTGCAAGCAGATGTGAAGAGAGCGTTGACTGAGATGTTGTGTGAATATGTTAAGAGAAGAATGTCCGCCAGTCAAGCAGAAACTTCGTCGGACTCACCCCGACATGGCCATAAAGATCAAAGAAGAAGTGCAGAAACAATGGGATGTGGGGTTTCTTGCAGTGACTCACTACCCTCCCTGGGTTGCCAATATTGTGCCAGTACCAAAGAAAGACGAAAAGGTTAGAATGTGTGTGGATTATCGAGATCTTAATAAAGCTAGCCCAAAAGATGATTTTCCACTACCTCACATTGATGTACTGGTCGGCAATATAGCTCAGTTTTCAGTGTTCTCGTTTATGGACGGTTTCTCCGGGTACAACCAGATTAAGATGACACCTGAGGATATGGAGAAGACCAAGTTCATTACTCCGTGGGGTATATACTGTTATAAGGTGATGCTTTTTGGGTTGAAAAACGCAGGGGCTACATATCAGCGGGCTATGGTAACTTTGTTTCACGACTTGATTCACAAAGAGATTGAATGTTATGTGGATGACATGATTGCCAAGTCGAGAACAGAAGAAGAACATCTGGTTAACTTGAAAAAGCTGTTTGAAAGGTTGAGGAAGTTTCGCTTAAGGTTGAATCCAAATAAGTTCACTTTTGGGGTACGTTCTGGAAAGTTGCTGGGTTTCATTGTGAGTGAAAAAGGAATTGAGGTTGATCCTGCCAAAGTGAAAGCAATACAAGAAATGCCTGAACCGAGAACAGAAAAGGAGGTTCGTGGTTTTCTGGGTAGATTGAACTACATTGCAAGGTTCATATCTCACCTAACAGCCACGTGTGAACCAATTTTTAAACTGCTAAGAAAAGATCAGACGGTCAGGTGGAATGATGATTGCCAATTGGCATTCGATAAGATAAAAGAATACTTGCAGGAACCTCCAATTCTCATACCTCAAGTTGAAGAAAGACCTTTGATAATGTATTTGACAGTGCTTGAAGGTTCCATGGGTTGTATTCTCGGTCAACACGACGAGACGGGTAGGAAGGAGCATGATATCTACTACTTGAGCAAAAAGTTCAATGATTGTGAGTCCCGGTACTCAATACTTGAAAAGACATGTTGTGCACTTGCATGGGCCGCAAAGCGATTAAGGCAGTATATGATTAGGCACACAACCTTGTTGATTTCCAAAATGGATCCTATCAAATACATTTTTGAGAAACCAGCGCTAACAGGTAGAATTGCACGGTGGCAAATGGTTTTGACAGAGTATGATATTTAGTACACTTCTCAAAAGGACATCAAAGGAAGTGTCTTGTCAGACTATCTTGCGCAACAGCCGATTGATGATTACCAACCCATGAAATTTGATTTCCCTGACGAGGACATCATGTTTCTCAAAGCTAAAGACTGCGAGGAACCACTCCTGGAGGAGGGGCCAGACCCTGAATCCAAATGGAGTCTGATGTTTGATGGGGCCGTCAATATGAATGGATGCGGAGTTAGAGCATTTCTTATTACGCCGGAAGGCGTTCATTTGCCTTTCACTACCCGAATAACTTTCGGATGCACCAACAATGAAGCAGAGTATGAAGCTTGTATAATGGGGATTGAGGAGGCAATTAATTTACGAATTAAGACCCTTGATATCTTTGGTGATTCAGCTTTGGTAATTAATCAGGTGAAAGGGAGTTGGTATATACACCAAGCAAATCTGGTTCCATATAGAGATTATACAAGGAGATTGCTGACATTCTTTACAACAGTGAAGTTGTACCATATCCCTAGATATGAGAATAGGTTTGCAGATGCCTTGGCTACATTGTCTTCCATGATTAAAGTGCAAGGGTGGAATCATGTACCTAAGATTGAAGTGTCTCGTCTTGACAGACCTGCATTTGTGTTTGCTGTTGATGCAACGCCTGATGACAAGCCATGGTTTCATGATATCAAGTGTTTCTTGAAAAGTCAAGAGTACTCGCCAGGGGCATCTACTAAAGATAAGAAGACGTTGAGAAGGATGTCTGGTAGTTTCTTCTTGAATCAGGATGATGTGTTGTACAATGCGTGGATAGACATGAGGCAGACTTGTTAATGCAGGAAGTACATGAAGGCTCTTTTGGGACCCATGCCGGAGGACATGCAATGGATAAGAAATTATTGAGATCAGGATGTTATTGGTTGACTATGGAGTCAGATTATTGCAAGTACGCCCGCAAGTGCCACAAATGCCAGATCTATGCAGACAAAGTGCACGTTCCTCCAAATCCGTTGAGTGTCGTGTCCTCTCCTTGGCCCTTTGCTATGTTGGGCATTGACATGATCAGAAAGATTGAGCCTACTGCTTCAAATGGCCATTGTTTTATCTTGGTTGCCATTGATTATTTCACCAAATGGGTTGAAGCAGCATCTTATGCCAATGTCACTAAACATGTGGTAGCTCGTTTCCTGAAACGGGATATCATTTGTCGCTATGGAGTGCCCGAGAGAATCATTACTGATAATGGTTCTAATCTGAACAACAAAATGATGGCTGAGCTATGCCGGGACTTCAAAATTGAACACCACAATTCTTCTCCATATCGCCCGAAAATGAACGGCGCTATGGAAGCGGCCAACAAGAATATTAAGAAGATTGTGTAAAAAATGGTGGTCACATACAAAGATTGGCATGAGATGTTACCATTTTCTTTGCATGGGTACCGAACGTCAGTGCGCACGTCCACTGGGGCAACCCCATTCTCACTTGTATACGGTATAGAGGCAGTACTACCGGTTGAAGTTGAAATTCCATCCCTCAGAGTCATGATGGATGTCAAGTTAGACGAGGCTGAATGGGTGCGCGCCAGATTTGATCAGTTGAGCCTTATTGAGGAGAAATGACTGACAGTTGTATGTCATGGGCAGTTGTACCAACGGAGGATGAAGCAGACATTTGACCAGAAGGTGCGTCCTCGGGTTTACAAAGTGGGAGATGTGGTACTCAAAAGGATCCTTCCTCCAAGTACAGATCACAGGGGCAAATGGACTCCTAACTATGAAGGTTCATTCGTGGTTAAGAAGGTTTTCTCGGGCGGAGCCTTGTTACTTACAACCATGGATGGCGAAGACTTTTCATCCCCTGTCAACTCAGACGTAGTCAAAAAATACTTCGCATGAATAGACCCGCTGGACAAAAGAAGAAAAGGTCCAGGCAAAAAAGGGCATCCCGGTGAACCACAAAAATAGAATAAAAAGGTTCGGGCAAAAATTAGGGATAATAAGTGAAAAAATTGTACACCCAGTGAGTTGAAAATCCGCAAGGACAACTCAGGCAAAAAAAGGGTATCCCGGTGGATTGAAAACCCGAAAGGGCGGTCCACGCAAAAGAGGGATTTAAGCGAACGACTACGATCTGAGTTATCTGTACTCCATCACCGTTTCAACAACTGACATTCCAAAGGGTAGGAATCGGTCTGATCATTCCTCATAAGGCAAGGTCGGGGAGTTTTGAAGACATACTGGCCATAGCAGAATTGAAACTCAGTGGAATGCCGTTTTGACATTGCCATTAGGATAATTTCTTTTCTCAATTTTCAGCGATCACCTCTTTCCAGGGATTGCTTCCTGATGTAATTGCCTATTCTGGGCCTTTTGATCAATAAATTGTATTTCAGTTAAAAGCTTCTTATTTTGTTTTACTGCCTTGTTAGCAAAAACGTCCGAATTTTTGATAAAACATTGCATTTGAAAACATGGTGGCCTTCACAGTAACACGTGCAGAAGAAAATATTTAGAATTACTTTGAATGTTGAATAATCCTAGATGGTGGAATCAAACCACGCAATATTCTGGGGCATGTGTGTGTTTTCTTTTGTTGCAGGTAACAGATTCAGATGATTTCAAGCACAAGACGGATAATCACTTATTCCCACGCAGGAGACTGGGGCAATCATGTTCAGGGAAGGGTTTATTGGTCACCCTTTTGTCACAACGTTTACTGGTTGAGTCCATCATTCGGTCGACGGTCGTTCACGACGTCTCGATGTCAGAGAATTGAGTTCAACTGGGTATCGTTGTATCTTATTAAGTCGATTTTCTCATTCAGTACTTCCAACAGTTACAAGCTTTTCTGTGTCGATAACGATTGCGAATTCCCAGAAGAGTTACTTCGTAGACACCGAAGTTGATGGTTAATCCCCAGTGAAGTCGTCAGGAGTTTGAAGATGTTTGGTCTCCTGTAAAATCCTCTTATGACGTTTCTTCAGGTAAGTCCTGTATCATGGAGCAGGAAGCAGGTTGTTGATCCTCCCAAACATGGGGCATTTTGAATTTCCCCCAGCAGGAGTTGCCCCAGATCCATTATCCCCAGTAGAGTTTGAAGACATTTGGCCTTCTGTAAAATCCTCTCAAAAGGTTTCCCCAACAGATCTTTAAGGACTCTTTCCCAACAAGTTGCAGTGGGATGTTCTAACCAGGATTTGCATATCCCCGACGGAGTAGCCTTGATCCCCAGCAAGATCGTATCTCTGATAATGGTATCCCCACAGAGTTCAGCATTGAATCTTGTCAACAATACTCCCCAGCTGAGTTGTTTTCTCCCCGCAAGAGGTTTATTAATCAACAAAATCTATTCCTCAGCAGAGTGATAGTATATTCTTGCCCCAGCCGGATGGAAGGTTGATTCTTCCCGCAAAGGATCTCGGGTTTGATAGATCCTCAAGCAGAGTTTTAATGACTTTTCTTCCCTAGCAAGATGTCATGCAAAGAAATTCTCATCCCCAGCGGAGTTGTTGTGACCAGAATTCATTCCCAAACAGATGAAGTAATTCCTGACAGAATCATCATTTCCCCTCAATTCCCAAAGTCCAATTTATTTTTGGCAAACTTGACAATTCGAAGTAGACGGATTGTTCATTCATTCTCCAGCAGAGATACCATCCTTTCAGGAGTCTCTAGAGTCAAAACATTGATCATTGTTCCTCAGGAGAGTCAGCAGAGATGTCTGACGCGGGTGCAGAGAGTAATCCAAGGGTGGAAAATTCTTAAAGTCTAACCGTAGATTGGCAAAAGGTCCATCCAAGGGTGGCAAATTCTTAAAGTCCAACCGTAGATTGGCAAAAGGTCCATCCAAGGGTGGCAAAGCAAGGCAAAGTCCAACCGTAGATTGGCAAAAGGTCCATCCAAGGGTGGCAAAGCAAGGCAAAGTCCAACCGTAGATTGGCAAAAGGTCCATCCAAGGGTGGCAAATTCTTAAAGTCCAACCGTAGATTGGCAAAAGGTCCATCCAAGGGTGGCAAATTCTTAAAGTCCAACCGTAGATTGGCAAAAGGTCCATCCAAGGGTGGCAAATTCTTAAAGTATAACCGTAGATTGGCAAAAGGTCCATCCAAGGGTGGCAAATCATTGTAAAGTCCAACCGTAGATTGGCAAAAGGTTCATCCAAGGGTGGCAAATCATTGGAAAGTCCAACTGTAGCTTGGCACAAGTCTACCCGTAGTGTGGCAAGTCAATAGTCGTCTGACTCCCTTTAAAAGACCGCAACTAAGTCCAACCGTAGATTGGCCAAAGACCATCCAAGGGTGGCAAATTATCAGCAAAGTCCAACCGTAGATTGGTAAAAGTCCACCTGTAGTGTGGCATCTCAGCTGTAAAGTCCAACTGTAGCTTGGCAAAAGTCCACCCGTAGTGTGGCAGGTCAGTAGTCTTTTGACTCCATTCAAAAAAGGAAGTTCACCCGTTGTGTGGCAAGCCAGTAGTCGTCTGGTGTTGTACAAAAGACATTGTTAAAGTCCACCTATAGTGTGGCAAGCCAGTAGTCATCTGGCGTTGTACAAAAGACATTGTTAAAGTCCACCTGTAGTGTGGCAAGCCAGTAGTCGTCTGACGTTGTACAAAAGACATTGTTAAAGTCCACCCATAGTGTGGCAGGCCAGTAGTCGTCTGGCGTTGTGCTAAAAGACATTGTTAAAGTCCACCCGTAGTGTGGCAGGCCAGTAGTCGTCTGGCGTTGTATAAAAGACATCTTCCCAGTGGTTTTCTTCATCGCCAGAGTTTTATTCAAGCAGAGTTCGTTTGGTTGGGTTTATATCCCTTTTCTTCTTCCCTGCAGAGTGCAAATTTTTGGGTTATTGTCAGTATTTAATCCCTCCATACATTGAAAGTATGACAACAATCGCTATCATCCGCTCAGGTCTATAGTGATTGAATATGGGCAGCTGTAATACCCTAAAATTTGCCCTCTCTTTTCTTCATATCTTTTAGCATGAGTTTTCATTGCATTGCATTGCATTCAAGCATAGAAAAATAAAGCATCAAGCATTTAGCATTGCATCTTGCATAAGGGCATGTGATCAGGTGATTCTCTAAGGTGTTGATCATCCAAAGAAGAAGACCAAGTGTTTCTCATAAGCTTCAAGGACCTCTTACATCATGTATCATCTCCATTTGATCTCACAAGTCATGGGAAGAGGAGAATTCATCAAGAAGATTGGACAGTGCATGATCTCCTATACAAGGCAGTCAAAAATTGGGATCTGACCCCAAATAAGCAAGCTCTTTGATTCTTTATCATCTCCAAGTGGCACATGTCATCATTGGTGGACATGATACACATCATATTCAGAGGAATTTGAATTTGGAGGATGTGTTATCTCCTCCTAACTAGAGGGTACCAAAATTAGGGTTTGCTTTAGAATCAATTTATTTCTGATTTTTTGGGCAAGACTTGATCTCATGGTATCCCTTATGTCCTCAAGTGTCTAGGGAGGGAAGATTGCCTATCAATTTATTTTAGAAGGTTTTCAATTGATCAGAAATTTCAAAATCAGGAGAATTGGGAATGAGGTCAACTGTGCAGTGGAAAAGTCAACCCTTGACTTTTTGAGGTCAACATCATGATTTTCAAGTCAAATATGGTCCATGGACAAGATTTGGTCAAGAGATGTTCAAGGGTTCATGAAAAATCAAGAATGTGGAAAAGTTACCAAAATTGGAAAATTATGTTTTTAGAAACTTACTATTTTTAATAAATTTTTAATCACTTTCTATGCTATTTTTCACTATGTTCAAGGCCTCATTTCAAAATCTTTTCCACATGAAAATTGTAGTTTGAAGTTTTCCCTTCAAAATAGGCACAAAAACCATGGTGTTTGAGTTATTATTGAATGAGTTATGGTGCACTAAAGTTGGACATTTTTACTTTACCAAGTTCAAAAACTTAGAAATTTTTCTAAGTTACTTTGGGCAGTTTTAAGAACCAACATTCATGGGCATTTTACACTATGATGCAAGCTCCATTTGGAAATCTTTTTCACATGAAAGTTTTAGATCATTCTTCAAGTTTCCAACCATCACAAGTTTGCCTCATTTGGATTATTTTTGAGAGAGTTATGGTGTCCCAAAGTTGGAATCTTCAAGTTGTGAAACTCAAAGACTTAGAATTTTCTCTAAGTCATTTTGGGACAGTTTTATGCATCAATGTTCATGCTCAATTTTGATCAACTTCCAAGTTTTGAATTGAGAGAACTCTAACATGAAAGTTGTAGTATGAAGTTTTCTCTTCAAAATGAGCACAAGAATCGTGGAATTTGATTTGATATTGAGTGAGTTATGTTCTCTCAAAGTGTGGCATTTTCATCTCACCAAGTTCAAAAAAAACTTAGAATTTTTCTAAGTTACTTTGACCAGTTTTGGGGACATGGTTTCAAGGTCATTTTGCATGGTTTTATGGACCTTTTCTCAAAGAACTTTGGACATCAAATTTGTCCATTTCTTTCCCTACTTTAAGGTAAGCTCAAGAGTTTGTTTTTTTGGAGTGGTAGCCACCAAGTTATGCGCATGTGAATTTGAAGGTTTCAATAAGTTTTAAGTGTATCATCCTTGGTTTTCTCTTGGCATATGGCAGCAGAATTATTCACCCCAAATCACGTGCATGTACCACTTTCCTTGCCTAAGAAAGCCAAACATTGTTTCTTTACCATGCACCATTTTAGACAACACTTGCCAAATGAGGAATACCATAAACTTGTGCACTAAGTTTGTCCCCTCCACTCTCTCTCATTCTGATTTCTTTTGCTCATTGTTATCACAAAATTACACAACAACACCATCACCCGAACCTACACTCTCACGTGTGAAGTTCCTCACTTTTCTCTCCAAGCCAACAACTTATTTCCAAGCCTCAGCCTTGTTTTCAACCCATTTTTACCAACCCTAAAACTCTCTCATATATAAACTAAAGCACTCCAAACCTGCCTCACTCCATTTTTTTTTCAGATCTGAATCAAAATTTCTCTAAAACTTCTCACTCTCGAATCCCTTTTTTTTCTTGAAGTTTCATCTCATCTCTTGGTTGATTCATCTCCAATCAAGCATCTATGGTTTTCTGTACGCAATAAATAGCATCTGGACGCATCACTTTGCTCATTTCCAGATCTGGTTTTCTTGTTTATTCCTGAAGTTTATTCAAGCTCTCTAAATCTACTCGCGTATTACTCCAACTCTTGCTCAGTTCTTCATTTTTGGAGCTCAAAGATCAGGATTCCTGGTTTTATTTTATACTGGAAGTGGAAGAAGCAGTGGGCTTGTCTCCACTAGGTAGGCTCCTTTGAACTATTGATCTCTCATGTTTTCTTTGATCTAAGTGTTTAATTTCGTTCATGTAATGCATCTGGAGAAGCTTGAGTTCATAGTTTTGTTTAAATGTATGAATCTGAGCATGTTGGTTTTGCTTGAAATCTTGAATATATGGTGGTACCCGTGTTTTTGGATCTTCTTTTCTCTATGATCGAGTGCTTGTTTTGAGTAACTAATGGTGCTAGGTTAATCTGCGTTCTTCGTACTTCATGTTAGAGTTTTATTTTGCTTGATTTGGTTGATTATTTGTGGAGAAAATTGACGGAGAATATGTTGTTTTCATCCTGTCCATGGTTGGGATTCACGATGCATGGAGTGATTTAGGGTTTGTCTCATGAAGGAGACGATGACGTGGCCTGATCTAGTTGGTTATGTTTATGTTTTGTCTTTTTGTGATTTAAAATGGAGTTGTCCGATTGATGAACATTCACATGATTTCGTGACATTTCATTTCTTTTTCTTTTTTTGTTTTTGTTTTAAAAATATGATAACATGTCATGTTGTGTTACTTCCATGGGCCTGTGCTCTTTTTGCTCTCCTCACCTCCAGTTTGGGCCCAACACGCAACTGTGTGTATATCTTTTTGTATCATGATTGCTAATACACCTCCCTAATTCATCTTGTTTTCCATTTTCTTTTTTTTATTTCATTTCTAATTCCAATTTTGTTTTAATACTTAAACTCATTTTAAAAATACCAAAAAATATTTTCTCATTTGATTAATATGTTAACTTTATTTTCACTTTTTTTATTTTTTATTTTTAGTTTTTTTCTTATTTTTATTTGAATTAATTTGATAGTGCTCTTCCAAGGATACCCTTCACTTAGGGTTAGGAACTTTTGTGCCTTTTGTTCACCTTTTGAGACTAGTATCTTAGTCACTCTTAGAAATTGATATAAGGATGTTTCAATGCGGGTTTGAGGTTGGTTTGAGTTACTTTTAGTACCTTGCCACTCAAGTTTTGTTGACCCTCGATCTTTGTTCGATTATGTGCACATCTTGACTTGTGGATCACTTTTAGACAAGATCCTTAACTATTTTTGATCCAATCTTTTGCACGTGTTACTTGACTGAGTTAAATTCCATTTGATTATTTTTTGGGATTTTATTGAGCCATTTTGCTATTTTTATTGTTTTTTACTTGTGGTGCAAGTTTGATTGAGGCATGCTTTGATACATGATCTAGTTTGAGTGCATTTGCTTACTTGTAATGGAATGATGCTTGAGATGTTTTTATGGTATGATCATATTCTATTTGAGCTTTATTGTGGCTTTGGAATCATCCTCATGTGGTCATTTTTCAATTTGTTCTTGATTTTACAAGTTGATGTTGTTTTGGACTTGAATCTTGTGGTATGTTCAACCTAATCTTGTGAATGCTTCTTTGTGTGAATTCATTCATGTATGAGACCTTTTGTTTGGTTTGTATGACATGCTTGAGGTTCTGGTACTTTTGATTTAAGGTTCATTATGTGATTTTTATTTCACTTTATGCCTCACACTTCTTTGCTTGCTTGCATGAATAATAAGTGAATGTCTTTCTTAGTTTTGATACATGTTTTGAATGTGTTGCTTGATGATTAATCTTGTATGACTTGAGTTTGATCTTGGCATGATGATAATGTGTATGCTACTGCCCTTTGGGTTCATTACTTGATTTCATCTCACTTGATCATCATGGTTTGAATTATGTAATGCATATCATCCCCTTTGCTTTGTAACTTCTTTGGTGCATGATATTGCATAATGTGAATCTCTTTTGCACATATGAATTGATGATGATAATATGGTATTGGTGCTGACTTGTTTTCATTTTCATCTTGCCTTTCTCATTTCACTTTGTCATGAAGTCCATGTATGCTTCATTGTGCATTTCATACAAGTATGCTTGCATCCTTCCATGTTTATCTTTGCATGCTTACTTGAGTTGTTTTGCATTCGTCCTTGAAACATGATTGTTGATTTGAGTTGTACATTTATGATATGATGTGGTTGCTTCCCCATCTCTTTTCTCATCTTCTCCTTCTCATTCTTTTTCTTCTCTCACTCTTTCTCATCCCATGGATCTCAAGACTTGTGTAAGTCTTGGATTCTTTCCCTTTAGAGCTACCTAGTCCAACTTAATTTTTTATTAAGCTTGGAGTAGGATTAACATTAGGTTTTAGGTAGTCTTTTCTCCTAAACCTCACTAACCATAGGACATCCATGCATGATAACATTAGGACCCTTAGTCTCCCTTTAGAGTTTCCTTTGCGTTTTCTTTCTTCTCATCTTCAAACAAAAGTAAAAAACACTTAATAAAGGCATAACCAATATTGTATTTAGGCCTTTCATGTGGGAACAAGAAAGTGAGGGATCTTCTCTCATTTTCTTAGAATGTTTAGCGTACGTCCCATCTCGGGTCGTTATGCTAGGCATTCGATCTTACATGAGGGACTTAAATACAATGTGCGTTACAAAACACAAAACAATCAAAACACTTCTTTCTAAAAAACTTCAAACAAACAATAACGTCTTCCCTTTGGGATTTCTTTTCTCATCCCATTCATTCTCAGCGTACGAACGTGCTCCTACTCGTTCTCTTGCAAGATGGTAACGCACTCGGACCAGCGAGCCTGCAACACCTGAGCTAGAACGTTAGCCGTTCCCAAAAAACACAAACAAAGCGACCCTCGTTGAGGGGAACTACGTCGCTCTGATTCTCATGTTCCCGATGAGATACGTAGGCAGTGGGGTAGGGCCTATTCGAGCACTTCTTTTATTTTCCCTACATTTGTTTCTTTTTCTCTCTCTTTTCCTTTTCCTTTTTTCCTGTTCCTTTCCCTTTCCAGTAGCAGTGGAGCTCCAGTTGACGACACCCTTTGATCGAGACTAGCAAGCGTGGATCCCATCGGGTACGATGGACGTGAGGGGGTGCTAATACCTTCCTCTCACGTAACCGACTCCCGAACCCAGTTCTCTTGGTCGCAAGACCATGCTTTTTCCTTCCCTTCAGGTTTACGCAGTGTTTCCTTTCCCTCTCTTGGGATAAATACACATTGCTGGCGACTCTGTTTCGGTGCCACTTTCGCGTTTGTACTTGGATGAAAATCCCGGGAGCGACACCAAACAATTGCCTTTTAGTGCTTTCTTAACAATGCTAATAATTGCTCATTCTGCTCTTCTTTCAAATCTGTAGCAATGATGACTGGTAACTTCTGTCCGGCCTCCAGATAAGTATATTGCAGGTGCTCGGGCAGTTACTTCAGTTCCAGTTCAGGAGGTTCTTCTATAGAAGGTAGATGTTGCTTGTGACCAATAGCTATTGATTCTATTACTTCCACAGTTTCTTCCTCATGCTTCTTCATTGGACCATAAGTGATTCCACCTTGTGGCTCTATCTCTTCTTTTAATTTCCCTAGCTCTTGTTCCAACACATCATTAGTCTTGAGAAGGTGTTTATGAATTATACCTTCCCAGTTGGATATCATGGAACAATCAGCTACATCTTCTTCAGGATACTGTAAAGCATTGAGTACATTAAATACTACTTGTTGTCCATTGACTCTCATGGTGAGTTCTCCTTTTTCCACGTCAATCAAAGTTCTACCCGTTGCTAAGAATGGTCTTCCCAACAATATAGGGGTTTCTTCATCAGCATCAAAATCCATGATAATGAAGTCAGCAGGGAAGACAAATTTGTCAACCCTTACTAACACATCTTCGATCTTTCCTTGGGGGTAACAAATACTTCTATCTGCCAGTTGCAAGGTGATGGTTGTAGGCCTGACAGCTCCTATCTCTAACTTCTTAAAGATGGATAAGGGAATAAGATTAATGTTGGCCCCAAGATCACACATCGCTTTTCCACAGAAAGTGTTTCCAATGGTGCATGGAATAGTGAAACTCCCAATATCTTTTAATTTAGGTGGAAGCTTGCCTTGCACCAACTGACTACACTCTTGAGTGAGCGCAACCGTGGCAAATTCTCCTACCCTTTTTCTTTTGGTGAGCACATCCTTCATGAACTTTGAATAATTTGGCATTTGTTAAATGGCTTCAATTAATGGTATGTTGATGTGAAGCTGCTTCAGAATCTCCATGAACTTCCAAATTGTTGTTCTTTCTTGGCCCTCCTAATCCTTTCTGGAAAAGGTAGTGGTGGCCTTTCTTGAATAAACTTTGTTTTTTTGCATGTGTCAGTCGTGACCTCCTGCGTCTCTTGAGAGGTCAAATCTGCATTAGTAACCTCTTCATTCTGCTTCTGATGCTGAGAAGGTTCTCCATCAGTATTTTTTCTTGTTTCAGAACTGTCTGGCTCGGGCAATTCTCCACTTGCCTCTTTGTCCTTTGATACAGATTCTTCAACTTCTTTTCCACTTCTCAGCTTGATGGCTTGACATGTTTCAACATTCTTTACTCCAGCAGATGCAGTTGGAGTTTCAGTGGAACTTGGGAGAGTTCCCATGTTCCTTGAACTCAAAGCAGTAGCAATTTGACCTACTTGATTCTCCAAGTTCTCGATACTTACTCCCTGTGCTTAAAACTGATTCTTTGCTTCTTAAATAAAAGACTTCAAAACATTCTCTAACTGGTTGTTGCTCTGATTCCCCCCACTGTAGTTAGGAGTAGGAAAATCAGGAGGAGCTTGCGATGTTGTTGTGGCTTGCAGCTTCAGTTGATTTTGATTATTACTCCAAGAAAAATTTGGATGGTTGCGCCACCCTAGATTGTATGTGTTTTTGTAAGGATTGTTGTATCTATTGTTGCTATTGCCAACATAGTTGGTTGAAACAGGATTTGAAGAACATTCTTCAAACAAATGGGGTCCTCCACAGTAGACACAGGCAATCGCAGCCATGTCAGTAACCACCTTCACTGGCTCTGGTCTCGGTACTTCAGGAGTCATCATATTCTTCATCATCTGGTGAATTTGAGCCACCTGAGCAGCAAGAGTTGTTGTCTCAGTGACTTCATAAACTCTAGCAGGTTTTTTGAGAGTTGAGTTTATAGAAGCCCTAGTGACAGGCCACTGGTATGTGTTGACCATAATGCTCTCAATTAACTTGTAACCGTCTTTATAAGATTTAGACAAAAGAGCTCCACCACTAGATGCATCTAGCATATTCCTTGAGGATGGAACTAATCCATTGTAGAAAGTCTCAAGTTGAATGCAGATGGGGATCCTGTGACGAGGGCATTGTCTTAGTAACTCCTTAAATCTTTCCCAAGCATCAAATAATGATTCGTCATCTCCTTTCCTAAATGAAGTAATCTCATTTATCATCTTTGCATTCTTTGAAGGAGGGAAGTATTTTGCTAGAATTTTTTCTGCCAAAGTATTCCATGTAGTGATGAAATTTGGTTCCAAGGTATTTAGCCAACTCTTGGCTCTATCCCTTAGAAAATAAGGAAATAGCCTTAACCTAAAGGCATCATCAGTCACGCCAGGAATCTTGAAATTGTCAGCAACATCTAGAAATTGTCTCAAGTACAAGTGTGGCTCTTTGACCAGTGGTTTGCAGCATTTGGAACATCATAGGTTTGAACTCAAACTATGGTTCAGTGATCTCTGGTCTAACAATACCAGTGCTCATGGCAGCTGGATCAAAGACAACATAGTCTCTAATGTTGCACGCCTGGTCATTGGCAATGCCAATGATGTCTTGCTCAGCCATGACACTTTCTGGCTGTGTCTCATCTGATGATGATGATGAAGATTCTTTGTCTGTCTCCACGGGCACTTCTTCCTCTGGTTCAGCCACAACTGATGTAGATGGATCTCCAGATGGTTGTTAAGAACACAAAAATTTCCTTCGTGCTCTTAGAATTCTTTCAGGTTCAGGATAACCACTGTAAACTGGTTGTAACAACCTGCACATGCAATAGCTTAAACCTGTCGTAACACCAATTCACAGCAAAAATGTTAAAGGCTCAAATACAACTTTTAAACAAAAATAACAAATACAGTAGTTCAAAGTGTATCTACCACTCCCCGACAATAGCGCCAAAAACTTGTTGTCTGCTTTCTAAGTGCTTACTCTAATTAATTGTTTTAAAGCAAAGGTGTCACATGCAAGTATACATGTATGTTTGATTGCAGCAAGTGATAAAATAAGAGATCGTACCCACAGGGAGTGTTTATGACGTAGCTTTGAACTTTAAAGTATTCAATTCTTGTTTAAAACTAGTACGGGCAAGGTAACAAATAATAATAATGGTAACAACAAGAAAGTCAAACTACAAACTAAAAACTTAAATAAAGAAGGATAAGATATCAGAGAGAATGATTGATGAGCTAAGATCCATTAATATATTGTTGCTAAAAGTATCCATGATGTGAAGTGTCGTGCCATAAAAGGTCAGAACATGATCTAGTGGTGTATTTCTACAACATCTAAGCATACATAACTAGGGCAAGGGAACAAATCTCTAAGTCTCACTTATAACCCTATAACGCGTCTGGTTTTAGTTCTGCAAAATCTTTATGGTCTCAACTTCTTATCTCTAAGCAAGTTGAATTAAGTGAATATCTTCATCCTACTTTGTTAACCACTTTTGTTATGAAATCAGCATGTTGTTGGATCTCTCTCAACAACATACTTGTACCTTTTTCTAAGTTGATCATTCTAGGAAGCAGGTATATAGCAATAAAAACACATAACAAAATAAGACACTTTTCAACACGTCATTTCAATGTAAAAACAACTTTATATTAACTTCACTTTGCTCATCAAATACGAGTTTAACTCATAATGTGCTGAGTACAACCTACTGGAATGCAAATACAAGATGGCATATTCTTAACAAAAATGTAGAAAAGAAATGACAACCTAGTAATAACTTGAAGATCCTTTGTGTTGGGTAAACAACATCAGACCTTCGCAGTCACGACAGTTCCAAGCAGTGAATACAGGATTAGATGAGAAGAAGAAATCTCTCTAATCGTCTTAATCCTCAAAGTAACTAAACTAAAACAGAAAATATGAGTGTGTGTTCTCTAGCTTGTGGTCTCTCTGTTCATTGCTGCACATGGCTTGCTTTTATAGACTTTGAGAATGAGAATGGAAGTTGTTGGGTCTTGGATCATGGGCTTTTGATGAAAATAAGGTTCATCCCATATCAAATCATAAATAATTCCAGTTGTCCCTTCTCCCTTCATGAACAACCTACCAGGTACAGATAGCTTTTTGAGACAAGGCATCTTTGGCAGGCTGCTGCAGCAGGTAGTGGCGCAGAGCAGACGGCGGGTGGCTGGGTGAAGGATGCACTTTTGTAGGCGTGGTCCCCATTGTACCCCTTTTTTCCTCTATCTTCTTTGATCTTATCTTGATGCTTCAGCTCCTTCTTGACACAAATCTCCGCCACGTATGCCCTAGTAATAGACATTCTTCCAAGCTCTTGGTGAATTTACAATTGACAAATCTTATCATCTTTCTTCCTCTTATCTTCATTCTACTTCAGACTATGTCTTGAGGTGTCACGCCTCAGCTTGCCTTAATTTGATTTTCTTTAGGACCAAAAACACACAATAAACCATAGAAGGTGCAACTAGTGCACTAAGGGAAAATACATACTCAAACAAGTGAAATATAAATAAATATAATTAAACCTAGCTAAATTACTAACATAAAATGGATCATTATGACACACTAAAATAGTGTTATCAGTAGTATGGAACAAGCTCTTCAATTTGGTCTTTGGAGTAAAGAAAATGGTTGCTTGATGAGGAAGTTAGGGTCTTGAGAAGTTGGACAAAAATCATGAAATTTCATAACTTAGAAAAATCAAGGAAACCCTAATTTTCACAAATCATGATCTTTTGATGTTTTCCTTGATTTTCTTGATTGATCATGGTCCAAATCACATGATTTCATCATCTTTTACTTGAGAAGTCCATGTTTGAAAGACACCCCTAAATCAAAACCTGTGATTATCTAACAATTACAACAACTGTATCATCCTATTGAAAGACACCCCTTTCAATACAAAGTTCAGTCAAGCATCCTTGACTAACAAGTTAACTTGGATTTGCTTAAAAGCTTCATCCAAGAACAATACACGATTCATTACCTACGAGTTTCTGAATCTGTACAAGTACCTATGTCTACCACAATGTATCAAATCGATACAAAGGGAGACTTACAAGAGAAACCTACGACTCTCAAAACCCTAAACCATATTCTCTACTTTACAAAAGTGTTACGATAGGTTCAGTTTTTCAGTCCTCGGTCTTGATCTTCTTATATAGTATTCTGCTTCCTTGGGCTTCAAATCTTCTGTTTATCGATCCCTTGATCCACTGCTATAATCATTCCTTGATTCTTGCACCAGATTTAGAACCTGATATGTTTGTCAAATCAAGATCTTAGGACATTGTATTCGACATCTTTGGCTGCAACATTCTTCATTAAGTTTTATCCAAAATTTAGTCAAACCATTGGAGCTTTCAATCTCCCCCTTTTGACAAATTTTGGCTAAAACTTCTTTTGAACAATAAACCCAGGGTGCACCTTACGTCTCTTTACCCTAAAAGAAGGACTCAGAACATATGGGAAACCTAAGACTCAGTCAGAATATCAGAACATTATGTCCAACATCCTTGCAAACCAACTGCAAGGACACACTCAACCCCTGTAATTTTCTCCCCTTTTTTAGCCAAAAATTGACAAACATGTCCAAGACAGACCCATACCCAAACCAAGGAAACCCAAAAGTGGATAAACCACATGAGAAGACAACCTGCGACAAGAACACCCTTTATATACAAGAGCATTTTTATTAGGATGTGACGAACCATTGGTCGTAACACACGTCCATTCAATGTGAGCATTAAATGAAAGTCTGTATCTTCATAGACACAAGTGCACCGGCCAATTCGCATTTGGCCGTTTCTTCCTTTTAACACGGACTATTCAAGGAATGCGCATTTACCAAAACACATGTTTAACACGTGTTCCCTAAGATACATTTTCTCCACTGTCCAACGCAATTAATAAGAAGATAGTCATACATCCTAACCAATGTTCTAACATCTTGTTAGACTTTGTTTAATCCTTCTTGTAATATCTATTCAATCCCTTTCAACCAGAATACTAAGAATAACTGACCAAGATGTTTAGACATTTCTTCAAACATCTCTCAGTTAGCCGCAAAGACTCTCAAGATACTTGTATTCCTCCTGATTCAATCCACTAACACCTAATGATAGAATCAAAACAACCTGATAAGTCCACCCAGAACTTAACTAGTAGAGCAATGTCACAACATCTCGTCTGACATATTATCCTCACGTGAGGCAATCTATCACAAACTGCTTAAAACTACAAACAATCTTGATATCCAATATGCACAACTGCAACGATATATCCAGAACAGAAGTCTAACTCCCCCTGTCATAGATAACCAGTGCTCCTTTGCAAGAAGAACACCCTGAATGAATGGAAAACATAAGACGCATCTTCATGCCTTCAAGAGCGCACCCTCTGTTCAACACACCTGCTGAACTCATTCACCTAATGCTTGATCCTCAAGCAATCCATGTACCACACTAGTATATTTAACAGACAGAAGTTTTCCCCCTATCTTCCTCAACAGATGCTTCTTCAGCAAGAACCACCCAAAATCACTACATGATATCCCATGGCAACTTCATGATCATATAGTTAGAGTACCAGGAACACATCCTTGTACCACAACCAACAAACTCTTGGATTGAGACCAAAACACCATTGATCCCTCTCGTCCAGAAACCATCCATACACCATATGAATTACTCTTAAATTCTCATGTATAGATATCCTTGTTCCCTGAGATACAACCCAATTGAATATGGAATGCTTCACATTCCTCAAAGAGACATACAAAGCCCTTTATTTTGCTAGCTCACCTAGATGTTCTTCACACTTAAAGGACATCAAACATATGCTTCAGAAATCCTCAGCTCATTTACTCCACAAGCACCAAACTGATCCACTTCTCTCTAGCATGACTTATAGCAGAAGAAACCACCTCTCCACAAGTATTCTGACTTCAACAAGAGTCAGACTTCTAGATAAACACCCCATGATCCAAGACAGTCTTCAATCTATCATTCTCTCATATGATAAGATAGAATACTTCTGATTCAACTGGTGAATATCCGCTTCCATATTCAAAACACATGAGAATTCAGAACTTCATGTAATCAACCCATGATCCACTTCAGTCTGATACCACATTCATATCAGACTTCCAAGACAATCCTTTACCCATCATTCTCCTGTATGACAAGATAAATACCTCTTAGACAAGATGTGAGTGTCAAGTTCCACACACAGAACTTAGAATCCTGCTCCAAGGATAACCAACCCAGATGATGTTCTAACATCAATTAGGATATCCTTCACATATCACAGACACCAGCCACCATGGTTCTTGATATGCTCCACCACTGGACTTACTACTGCATAGTAATCCAACTGAAGATCTTCAAACAACACTGCACCACTAGCTTGATCAATAAGAACTCCAGATAACCGAAGAGAGAAATAAACTCTCATCCACCAAAAGAAGGTAATCTTCCATAATCAACTTAGAACTTCTACCACAAGCTCCAAGATAGAGCTGGACCAGAATCTCCTTAAGTCTTCATCCAACTACCCTTCTGCCCAAGAGTAATTAGTTCCAAGCACCCTGCTTGAATGCACGATAAAGATCCACCAAATGCCACTGTTTGCTTAATCTTAACTTTTCTTCAGAGTTTAAGACAATCTTCTGATCCACCAATGAAACCTAATCTTCAAGTTACACGATCTACTTACTCCATAGCAAGCCATCTTGGATACACCAAGCCTTAGACATGTAACATCTTCTCCTTCCCACAGCTCCCACAAACTGCATGAGATATACCTTTTTGAAGCGTTAATTCCATTTATTTATGAGAAGATAAACTTATCTTACGATGATGCACCACAACATCAACTAAGACCCTGAAGTTTCTGCTTGATGTCATAACATCTGATCAAACATCTAGCTGAGGAATTCAGCCCTTCCTTCTGCCACTTAGAAGAACCCCTTCCTTATAACAGAACAAGAGTTCCATGTTCTCATAGACTTGATTCAACAACCAAGTTTGAGTAGACAACCTCCACTCTGCTTAATCATATCACAAATATTCAATTCAATCTCACACCTTGATGAATATCTGCTTCACAACTCCAAAGAGCTCAAACATGCCAAGTTTGTTTCTTTAGAGAAGAAGTAGTCAAAGACTACACCATGGCTGTACCAAAGAATGCCACTTTCCTTAAGTAGAGCAGTCTGCAGAAAGTCAGAGATAACTGCCACTTATCCGAGACCTCCAAGATAAGAAAGATCACATGTTCCTATGTACCTATATCAGAAATAGACTGATCCAAGCTAAGCCATCACCAACACCATATTCCGGATAAGTCTCTTGCCATGACACTTTCTAGATACACATCAGATGCTTCTAGTAACAACTGGAACACACTTGCTGCACTCCAATACTCCTAGATCAGAAATAAACTGATCCAAGAAATATTCATCAAGATTATGATGTCTTCTTCTTCATCTTCAACATCACCATTGTCTAAGACCAGCTTCTTGCCAGGAAACTCTCCAGAGATCAGATGCTTCTGCCACACTAAACTAAAGCAGATTCTTAGGTCAACACCCAAGAGAAATAGATTCAAAAGTATATGCAGTACCCCTCCCATGATTCTGCACAAACCCGGATGAAGAGATGTTTCAACATCTTGTTGAACATCAGCAATCTTGAACTTCAAATACAAGGATAATCAATTAAATACTTGTGACTTTCACAAATAACAATTGATCTTAAATCCTTGCTCAATAACCTTGTTTCACTGTTGAAGCCATACTCCAGCAGATCCCTCCATGAACACTTATCAAGTATTCAATCTTTGCAAGTATCTTCCTTGACAAACTAAGTGTTGAGATACCAAGGTTGCCACCCTTGACTCAAGTAACTAGGATTCTCTCTGAACGAACCCTATTTACCTCAACAATTCTGAAATCTTCATTCAGATTGGATTCATCCTTAGGATTAAGAAAGATGAATCCTTCCTTGCACTTTTGGACGGTGAAAATAAATCACCTCTACTTTCTTCAGCTTTGTGTTTAACAGAAACACCCTCTAGTCAGAAGAGTAACTAGAAGACTCCAGATGCACGACTGAGATGCCTTTATGAGTGGACTTGAGAGAATTCTCAAGTATCTTTGACAACTTAGCCGATCAATAATTTATCAAATTCCTAGAGCAAGAATTTGATAAACCTAATCTCAACTCACCTTCTCTTCAACTGACTTCAAGATGCACAATGGAACCAAGCTTCCAAGTACTAAGTCACCATAACAGACATCTACCAACAACTCTCTCCATTCCATCGCTCCCGACTTTAGAATAAAAAGATGCAGATATCTTCAAATATAGAGGCCGACGATTGAGATCTTCCAACATCTGTCTTCAGTAACAACTCCAGAATCTCATAAATACCAGAGTTCTTCCATCAGAAGCATATGCAGCAGAACCACCAAGGAACATCTTCAACATGCCCTAATAAGATGTCAGAACATCTTAAAAGACACCCGAACATGAGAACTAGCAACTTCTCCTGCAGTTGTTGTAGAACCTCATAAGAAAACATGAACAACCACCAAGTTGTTACCTTCGATCCAGAACATCTATCCCATCCATTAATATCCTTGAGTATGTCTGAGTTAATGATCTGATCTCCAAAACTCCTCCTTGTTTAGAGCACCAGAAAGTATCTCCCAAGATCTCATCCAGAAATAGACAAGATGCCTGCTTTGATACCAATTGTAATTCTGGCATAGCAGATAGCAGATGTCCTAACACATGTCAAGACATTGTTCTGCATAATTATTAAACAAGGAACAGAATATCAAATTGATATCCAGAATATCAATAACTGCAGAAGGACCGATGTTTCGACATCTTTTACCACATGTTAATCAAAACTGAACTGTAAATTGCAGAATGATAAATAACACAGAATATGATAGCCCAATTATGTGCAAATCACCTACATCTGGGGGATACCAATCCAGGAAGAAGAATCCACTATTAGTAGTATAGTTTTATGTAAACAACCTCTGGTTTACAGTAAACACCCACGTTTACCTATCACTACCCAATGAAGACTTTATCTAAGAGCTTCATCCTAGATAAGAGAAACCCATCTCACTCCCTAAATCACAACCTGTGATTATCTAACAATTACAACAACTGTATCAACCTATTGAAAGACACCCTTTTCAATACAAAGTTCAGTCAAGCATCCTTGACTAACAAGTTAACTTGGATTTGTTTAAAAGCTTCATCCAAGAATAATACATGATTCATTACCTATGGGTTTCTGAATCTGTACAAGTACCTATGTCTACCACAATGTATCAAACCGATACAGAGGGAGACTTACAAGATAAACCTACGGCTCTCAAAACCCTAAACCCTATTCTCTACTTTACAAAAGTGTTAAGATAAGTTCAGTTTTTCAGTCCTAGGTCTTGATCTTCTTATATAGTCTTCTGCTTCCTTGGGCTTCAAATCTTCTGTTTATCGATCCTTTGATCCACTGCTATAATCATTCCTTGATTCTTGCACTAGATTTAGAACCTGCTATGTTTGTCGAATCAGGATGATAGGACACTGTATTCGACATCTTTGTCTGCACCATTCTTCATTAAGTTTTATCCAAAATTTAGTCAAACCATTGGAGCTTTCATTACCTACTATCAAACATATGATAGCCTAAGCAAAGGTAACAAACTCGAGAGAAAAGATCACCTACTACCAAACCTATGGTAGCCTAAGCAAAGGTGTCTGATCAAGCTTTCGTGATCGAAATATGATTCAGCTTCTTCTTCAGCTAAATGATCCATTTAGAAAAGGTAAATAAACCTCCCAGCGCTTCGAGGTTGTATGCCACGAGCAGGTCTCAGTTTCTTCTTTAATCAAGTCTTTCACTTGAAAAGGGTAAAATAAGTTCTTCCAACATTTCGAGGTTGTATGCCACAAGCAAGTCTGAAAATAAACGCTTTGGGGTTGTATGCCACAAGCAAGACTAAAAAATAAATGTTGTGAGGTTATATGCCACGAGCAGGTCTGAAAATAAATGCTGCGAGGTTGTATGCCACGAGCAGGTCTTGAAATAAATGCTTTGAGGTTGTATGCCACGAGCAAGTATGAAAACAAACGCTTCGAGGTTGTATGCCACGAGCTCATCTCAAGTTCTTCCAGGGAAGGTAAATGTTTGTTGGAAAGCATCTTCACAGGGGATTGGAATTTCGCTGGAAGTTTATAACTTCAACGGGGATCCATAACTTACTAGGGAAAGGAAACTTCACCGGGGATCTTCAAAAGAGATGCATGTCAGTTGACTTGTAAAATATGTCTTCTCAAATAAAGAGAAAGATCAACTATAAGAACCTTCACCAAACTTCTCAAAGAGATGCCATTTGATGGAATTAAACTTGATAATGAGCTCACTGGGGAGCATTGTTGCTGGTAGTTTGAAATTGCATTTGAGCAAATAAAATCCTTGTATCAGGATATCTCAAATAAAGAGAAATACTTGTGAGGTCTTCAACAAACTTCTCTAACGGATTTCTGGAGAGATGCCATTTGATGGAAGAAAAGTTGGTAATCTTGATAATTCGCTGGGGATAAACAAATTGTCTTGGAAAGAGACTGCCATTCACCATCCAAATAGAAAACCTGAGAACAAAACAAGCTGCTCAAATAAAGAGACTGCCACTTGTCGTTTGGGTATAAATTCCAAAGGAATGTTACAAAACTGCTTAGAGAACAAGATTTTGTCTTCAACGGTGATCTTTAAAATAGAGTCTTCCTTGGTAGACAAAGTGCAAAATAAATGCACACTCGTTCTAGGTTTAACAGCCTAGGGATTCAAAATCATAATTGTCTGGGACCAAAGTTCAATCCAGGGAATAACTGAAGAGAAAAGGTCGAGCTAGACTCTATCCATTGAGGAATAAACTCAACTGGGGGTTTATCTTATCCAAAAAGGAAAAGAGAACTAAAGAAAAATATTCCACAAGGATCAAACTCAGTGGGGAATTAGAAAGGATGTGCACTTTCTGCTTAAGGTTGACGACTCTACTGGGGAGAGAAGGACAAACCAAGCCCCTTGAGGATAAGTGCAGCCAAAGTGAATGAATCAAATAAACATCAGAGATTGTAAAATGCACATATGCCATGTATATTTGTATGAATGAATGTATGTCATGTTATGCTTATGATGACAAAACAAACAAGGAGAAGTAAACTGGAGATGAAATAAACATCTCGACATGGATACTCGGCCAATCTTCACAAGATAGAAACATCACTGGGGATGAACTGAAAGCCACATATGGACTAAAGTTCTGCTTCAAGGCTTCAAATCTCTCCGGGGAGAGGAAAGTACTCCACTTGGGGATATAACATCATGACTTTAGGGGATATGGCATTATGACTCTGGTTTCCTGAGGAGGAGAAAGATCTGGTGGGGAAGAATCACCCATGACTGGAGAGAGAGATTTCATAGGGGATAAAATAAATATCCACTACGAATTTAAGTATTCTTAATGAAAGTTATAACGGGGGATGCTAGAGCTGGGTCCTCACAGGGGATAAAATAAATATCCACTTTAATAGGGAAGCTCAGATCAACGTTGCAGCTGGAGATGTTAGAGTTGAGAATTCATGGGGAATGAAATGAACATTCACTTCATTGGGGGAAGATTGAAGCCAATAGGAACCAACCGGAGAAGTCTTGTATCACACATACCATAACTGCTCAAAGTAGAGACCCATCAAGGAATTGCCATGATCACCTGTAGTAGAGACTTACCGGGGACATATGTAAAAGATGCTATGAGAATAATGTAGTTCTGCATTTCAAAGTCTACCATTCTTGAAGAAACTGTTAATGCCATTTTTGGTGTTCACAAGTCAAAGTAAAACACACACACCTTTTAGAAAAACAATTTTAAATTTCTTTCAAAAACTTCTATAAAAATTAAGAGACATTTTGCAAGATAGAAATAAATATAAGGATTGCCAACAAATGGAAAGTCTCAGATTTTATTAATTGAATGGTAGTCACCAAATGGTGTGACTCCATAGATCATTACAAAATTGGAAAATGGTAAATAATGGAAATGTTACATTAAAAACAATGACCACTATCCTCCTAGATAACTTTGAGTTCCATATTTTATGAGCTTCTAGCGATCTGACTGATTAGTCCTTGATGATAGAAGTGGCTTTTGACAATCTAATCTGATTTGATGCAGTTGACTAGCCTTATCCCTAACTTTTGCCTAGATTGCCTTTTCAGGTTTTCAATCTACCGGGATGATTTTTCTATTTCATGTCTCTAATTTTTGCCTAGACCTCCTTTTAAGGTTTTCAGTCCACCGAGACGCTCATTTTTGCCTAAGTTGCCCTTTCAAGTTTTCGACTTAGCGAGCTGTTCTTTTCATTTTTTAGGCATAGTACTTTTTAACTGCATCAGTATTCATAGGACAAGTGATCTCCTCCCCATTCATAGTTGCGAGAATTAAAGCACCACCTAAAAATACTTTCTTAACAATGTATGGGCCATCATAGTTAGGAGTCCACTTGCCCCTAGAATCAGTGATGAAAGATTGGATCTTCTTAAGCACAAGGTCACCCTCTCTGAATTCCTGAGGTCGAACCTTTTTGTCAAAAGCTTTCTTCATCCTCTGCTGGTACAGCTGACCATGGCATAAAGCCGTCATTCTCTTTTCTTCAATTAAGTTCAGCTGATCATATCTGTTTTGACACCATTAAGCCCTTGATAGTTTAGCCTCCATCAGAACTCGCATAGAAGGAATCTCAACTTCTACTGGGAGTACAACTTCCATACCATAAACAAACGAGAAAGGAGTTGCCCCTGTTGATGTGCGTAATAAAGTACGATACCCATGCAAAGAAAATGGGAGCATCTCATACCAGTCTTTGTAAGTGACAACCATTTTTTAGATGATCTTCTTTATGTTCTTGTTCGCAGCCTCAACAACGTCATTCATCTTTGGTCTGTAGGGAGAAGAGTTATGATGTTCAATCTTGAACTCCTCACACAGTTCCTTCATCATTCTGTTGTTCAAATTTGACCCATTGTAAGTGATGATCTTACTTGGCACGCCATAACGACAGATGAGTTAATTCTTAATAAATCTGACGACCACTTGTCTGGTGACATTTGCAAATGATGCGGCTGTCATACCCTAATTTTAGCCCCAAGATCCCACCTTCTTTGGGCATCATCCTGCATAGCATCTTCGGGTCATAGGTCTTTGTGCGTGTTTATTGTGACTAACCAGCTTGTGCAGGTGCAATGATTTCAAGTGTGGAAGGTATTTGTTCTCACAGTCAAGTGTTTCAAGGTGTGACCGTTGGATTCTGATTCAAAAAGTCCTAAAGTTTCTACTGGTCATTTCCTTCAAGATTTCCTTAGTGTATGCCCCATAGATTTAGGGTCTTCCAGTTCATTGGTGTTGGGCATGTTCGTTTGAGGACCAGTTATGGTTTTCGTGGTAAGTGATATTGCAAGTCGTATCTTCATGGTTGTGTATCGAGTCCATCATCATCTAAGTCTTCAATTGTACGGGTAACAGAGTTCATGTGTTTGAAGTGGCAAAGTTTGAATGATAATCTTGAATCAAGTTTTTCTATAAGTTCTCAAATCGACAATCAAATCCTCGAGTGGTCCCAAAATCATATTTAAAGGGTTAAGTTGTGCTTGTTCAAGTTACGATGAATTAAAGGCCATTATTTAGAGTGTATGCAAGTCACGTTCACTCTCAAGTTGTCCAGATTGCAAAAGATAGCCTTGTGTTTGTTAAGTTTCCAAAAGCAAGTCAAACATAAGAAAGTCTATGGAAATAGCTTGGATTCAAGGGCTTACACCATTTTAATTATTTTGAGTTCTAATTGTTCAAGACATACAAGTGTTCAAGTTCATAAGAAGAGTTTTATTCAAGGGACTTTGTGACACAATGCAAAAGATTCAAATCCAAGTTATCATGGGTTCAAATTCTAAGGTAGTGAGAAGTTATCAAAGTGAAATTCATGTGATTCATTTTTTTTTTTACAAACTTCATGTTCAAGTTGTTCATTCACGTCACAATATTGCAAGAGTTCTCCATTTTCAAAGTCCAAAGTTGTGGCACAAAGAAAAATATGGTTCAAACTCATAAATCCAAGGTTTCATGTTTATTTCAAATCCTATGTCAAAGTCATGAACTCATGAGATTAAAATTCAAGGAAAATTCATGTTTGGTTTAAAAGTTCTCTCCAACAATCCATGCCAAGATTTACAAATTAATAAATTGATTCAAAAGTTCTTTACAAAGTTCCAATTGGAAATTCACTTTGAATTGGCCAAGGGAAATTAAGGGAAATAGAATGGCATTTCATGCTAGTGGTAATGTTGCAACCAAAGATCATGTTACAATAAGCAAGTCCTAGTAAAAAAAAGGGAAACTGTTCCAACCACTACTCACGTTATGGATAAAAAGGGGTTGTTTTTGAGAAACTAAAACCAAACATTGATGCTACTAGTTTATCAGGTCCAGCACCATTTCCAAAATATACGATAAACCAAGATTACATTCCATATTACGTTACACAAAAAGAGCTACAAGATTACATTCCATAATACTTTGCTATATTTTGTTCTCAATTAGAAGTTCTAAATTGAAAGAGGTTAGGCTTTTAGAGAAGAAGTTGGTTGAAATATGCTTCAGATTCGGCTTAGCAAAACTTCTGCCTCTGATGGGTCGGCAGGGGTGAAGCAATCACCGGTTGAGACTGTTACAGTTGCGTGCCCTGACCATCTAGTTCTTGCTGATCTTCCTGTTGCAAAAGGAATTGGTACACCTTCTACTGCAAGTGGGCTAACATGCTTCAAAAGGCTTCAAAAGGTTTGAGATATCACCAAACGATCAATGTTTGGCACGCGTATTGAATGCTCCCTAGTGCCACGTCATCTGGACTATTTTTCCACCTGTTTTCATCATTAAATGCAGAGGATGCAAAAGGGTGCCTTGAAAAAGTGATGGCTATTTTGTTTACAGCAGCGGATACAGCTATGAGCTTGATCAGTAGGTTTTTTCCAGAGGTTTAATAGAGTGGGACCATCTATTTTGTGGAAGATACTGAAGCGTATTAATCACCTGTCCAAAATGAACTCAAATCAGTTCATAATCTCAGTAATTAAATCACAACGCCACCATTCAAACATAACCGGTTCAAATTGAAAGAACAATCAAGCATTCAAGGAAAAATTAATTTGAATAAAAAGTGTGTTTCAACATGTCTGAACTAAATTGGAAATGATCATTATCCACAAAACATGTCCCAATCAGTGTCGATTTCTTTCCAAAACCAAAATTCGACAGCATATTGTTATTCAATTCAATGTCAGGAATTTAATTCCTCAGGAGTATAAAGAGGCATCAGTGAGGTTGAGAACAGGGCAGACATTCGTAGCAGAAAATCACATTTACAGCAGAAACAATACACACAGAAGAAAACACACTGCATACATACCAATTTACACTCACAGCAAGGATTCACCACATCAACAAAATTCCACACAGAAACAACAGCCTTCCTTTAACAGCCTTCGCACCAGAAAATTCATTCACTATAACTACTAGAAATTTACCCAAATCCAATTGCAGAAGACATCACCACAAATTCAAGTTCATCAGAGAATATACACACATACACAGAGCAGAGATTCACAAAAAAAAACCATTCACACACAGAGAGAGCCACGAATACGCATAGCAGTTCATAACGGAAAATATCACCGACGAAAACTTTGCATACATACCACGCTCACAAGGCCACATAGCAGAAAACTCAGTTTCACACATAGCAGCAGGGCAAGGAGAACAGAAACATACACGAAGAGCAGTTCACATACACACACCAGAAAGATTCAAAAAAACATACGCATCAGGGGAGTAAAAAGCATCATCAGCTTCGTCACGTAACAACCAGAACAACATCAATTCACGGTTACTACACACATCAGAAATACACATCAGCAAAAGGAGGAGATAGACCAGAAAAACTCACCTTCAGACGAATTTGTACGACATCCGGTAACCAACTTCGTTTGTCCCTTTCTTTATATTTGAGTATTTATGCGTTCATCATAATTGTTGAATCTGATGTAATGTGTGTCGCTCACCGGTGTTGTTTCGCCGTGCATTATGTCGTATGGTTTTTGAATTTGGTGTTGTGTGTTCATATTTGAATCGTTGGGTTTTTTTTGGGGGTCGAGGCGTCAATTTTAGTTTCGTCAATTTGGTAGAGAGGAGAAGAAAGCGATTGAAAGGGAACGAAGGGCATGTGAGCGATTCAGAGGGAGTTCAGATCGAGAGAAAACGCAATTTCAAGAGGAAGGGGATGACTGAGATAGATGCTACTGTGGTTTAGGTTTAGGAGATGACACGCTTCTGTTTTTAACCAAACCGGGTTCGGGTCGGTTTGAACCCAACCCGTAAAAGCCATGTTGATCCGTGCCCATTTTGACTCGGGCTGAGGCTCTCCAGGCCTCTTGTTTCTGTACGCGTACCCAAATTATAAATTATATAACTATGGAAAAAAACTGTATTAGTGAAACGGAGAAAATAAAATCAGTGATAATATAGTAACGTATACGAGACATATATATTTTTATACACGAGAAAAATTTTAAATATACGTACAATCAGATGATTTAAAAAAAAAACAAAATAATTTAAAATTGTTTTTAATTTAAGTTAAAATACCTTTTTAAAAGAAATAAAAATTTATCTATATTTTTTAAAATTATCAAAAAAATTATAGTTATCATTGATAAAAGAACACTCCAATCATAAAAACACTCAAAACACCAAAAAAATTATTCTCAAATTAATTTTCTAATTTATCAATCAATTAGAAATATATTTATCAATCAATTAGAAATATGTTGTTTCAATAACTTATAATTATAATGTTTTATAAATATGTTGTTTCAAAAAATATTGTATAATTATAAGTTTTGTTTAAGTCTAACTAATTATTAAAATAAACTATTTAAGACGTCATAATGATTCGTCTCTAAAATTTGATAATAAAATAAATTTTCTTACGAAGAAAATTACAATATTTTATAAATGAGAAAAAGTCTATTGTTGATACAATGTTTTATAAATGAGAATAAATTAAAAAATATATAAATTGTTACTATATGAAATCTATAACTTTTTTTTAAAATAATTGTTACATTTGTATTCGAAAATTAAAAAAAAAAATTACGGGACAAATATTTATGATTGATAAATATTAAAAATATAGTAAAAATATTTGTCTTTTTAAAAAAAATATATAAAACAAATTTATTACGGGTAAACACAAAAAAAGTAGTACATGTATATTTGATTCTATTTTTTTTTTTAAATTTAAATTATATAATTACGGAAAAAACTGTATTACTGAAACGAGGAAAATGAAATCATTGATAATATAGTAAACATATATATTTTTATACACGGGAAAATTTTAAATACTTTAGATTGAACTTTATTTTTATATATGAAAAAATAGTATATAGATAATCCAAATACTTTTATTAATGTTACTGATATTTATTTATACAATAAAATTAATATTTACAAATACTATGTTATTATTTGATATTTTTTAAAACTAAATTATTACAAAAATATTTTTATAAAAAATATCAACCAATATCCGCGGGTATTGATTCTATTTTTTAAAAATATAAATTATATTTACTAATTTTTATTAACCATATTTTTTGACAAAATTTTAAATGTAGACAAATGTGCGTCATCGACGGATACCCGTGCAAAGGCACGGGTATCCCGCTAGTTTCAAGAGGAAGGGGATGACTGAGATAGATGCTACTGTGGTTTAGGTTTAGGAGATGACACGCTTCTGTTTTTAACCTTACCTCGTGAGACATGTCACCAATTATTTTTGAAAGCATCTTCGTAATATTTGGCGACTGGATAATTTCCCAAAATAGCTGAAGGACACGACACAGACCCTCAACAACAATTGTTCTAATTTTCGGCAATCATCGACAAGCAACCTTTCTAACAAAAAGATATGTTTATCAATCAATGTATCCTTATCTCCTTTTGGGGCATCGGGATCTTCAAGGGGGAGTACATCCAATAGCAGGTGCAAAGCATTTTGACGAACATTTGAGTTTGCAACCTATATTGATAAGAAGGCAGAGTAAAATGTCGAACACAAAAAGGAAAATCACAAACTATTTTAAATATTATAATTCATACACATAACTGATTATAATTTAGAAAGTTGCTAATCCAAAAAAAAAACTGATTATAGGCTGGTATATCAACCAGCCCTCAATAGTCATATGCGGGTTTTTTATCATCTGCATAGATCAGTGGCCATATACAAATTACAACTTACAATAGAAGATTATGAATGCATGCAAAACACCTACAAAATTTTTAATGCATACAAACAAAGCATCTACAAAGAGTTGTGAAACTCATAAGCTTACAAAACAACACAAGTGTAAATAATCACTCTGATGAAAATTTAAGGACCAATTAAATTATACACAGACATTTTCTTTAGGACTGGCATAATACAAATCTTTATACCAAAAGTTTAACAAACCAACATTCAAACACTATAAAATGTAGGTGGGAAAAAGTTGATTTTGACAAGGCAATTTACCTGTAGAGCTCTAAATATGACAACCTTGGCAAGTCGATAGAGTAGTTTCTCAACCCCGTCAACGGAGACGCGTGTTGCTGCTCAATAGTCCCCTTTTTCCATAATACTCCTCAAGATATGCAAATTGCTTCTTAAAAAGGTCTATAACACTATTCAAAATATATTGGGAACAAAAGAGCGAAATCAGAGACTGAACTTACACACTACATATATTAGGGGTAAAAAATACAAATAAATATATCCAAAAATACAATTTCATAAACCATATCAACTCTTAAGTTTTGAAATAAAAACACGTAAAATTTGAGCAAAGTTACAACTCTTAACCTGAAACATCAAAATAGTAAATGAACAAACTTGGCAAATGATTAGGTTTTTCCACATTCAAAAGTTAGAATAAAATAAAATAAACCACACATACTCTTATGTTTTGAAAATAAAACACATGTAGAAGTTGAAGAAAGTTACATTTCTTAAACTGAAACATCAAAATACTAAATGAACAAATTTGGAAAAAGGTTAGGTTTTTCTACATTCAAAACTTGGAATAAAATAAAACAAACCATTGAAGTGTATTTCTAAAACTGTAAATCCACACAAAGGGAGTATTTTTGAAACTGAAAATTGGCTAAAGGGCACATGTTTTGAGTTGCAGTTTCACGTATTGAAGAGTGGTAAAAATGAAGCTGAAAGGGAATCTGAAAGCAACCCAGCCAACAAACTTGATGTTCTACATATGATTTAAAGCAGATAGAAAGCAACATAAACGAAAACATAAGCTATAGAAGAACATAGTAAAAATGGAACACCTATAAAAAAAACAGAACACGTAGTAAAACAATGATACACACGCCATTAAAACGATGTGTCGTTACAAACTAAGCGATGATGATGACGATGATAAATCTGAATTGAAAAATAAAGCGAAATCAAAAAAATGAAACCACGTCGTTACAAAATGAATACACGGACGAATATCGACATACCTTGTAGCTTGCGGGGAATACGATGAAATACCCGAAATAAGTGATTAACGGAAATTATATCAGGTCCAATGGTTAACCAAAAAATTTGATTAACGGCTGATGAGAGAAAGAGAGAGGATTAGAGATTTGAGAAAGAAAGGGGGAGAGGGATCTGAGAAATGGTGGAGAAAGAGGCAGCAGCGGATTTAGGGTTTAGGGGGAAAACAGATGAAACGTGAGAGAGAGAAAAAAGATAAGGAGAGAGAAGAAGAGATTAGCGTGTTGAATACACTAAACTACCTACATAGCTAGCTTTCTTACTCCATAAGTTAGAGTCTAGTTATTAGTTAGTTAAGGAGTTTGTTATAGTTGTTACAAAAGTTAGTTAAGCAACTAATCATTGTGTACTATATAAACTCTATTGTAGTGTATTGTAAAGTTCAGTTGTGGAAATAATAAGCTTCTTCTCCATCTTTCTTTCTGTTGCAAGCTTTCTTTCTTTGCCTTTAATGGAGTTTTTGTCTAGATTTCACATGGTATCATCGACCTGTGGCTAATCTTTCAATCCTATTCCGCTGCATTCTTCCCAACTCTCTCTCAATTATTTCGTTCTTCTTCTCTTGTTTTTTTTACATCTGTATTCTTTCACCATCGTCTTTCTCATCATGTCTCATGAAAGTTCATCAAGTTCCTCCACTTCCAGCCATAACAACATCGCGAACTCTAACTCCACCAAGGGTTATCAGAATGACACTCTTAACCCATACTTCATGCATCCCAATGAGAATCCAGCATTAGTTCTTGTGTCACCTCTATTGAATGCGAGTAATTATCATTCTTGGTCACATTCAATGACAATGGCATTACGCTCCAAGAATAAACTTCACTTTATCAATGGCGCTCTTCCTCGACCACCGGATGAAGATCGTGACTCCATAGCTTGGGATAGGTGTAATACAATGATCATGTCATGGCTCAATAATTCTGTTGAAGCAAAAATTTCTCAGAGTGTGTTATGGATGGAGACGGCTTCAGGTATATGGCAAGAACTGAAGGATCGGTTTTATCATGGTGATGTGTTCAGAATATCAGAAATTCAAGAAGAAGTTTGCACTCTTAAACAAGGTGAATCTTCTATTTCTTTATAATACACCAAGTTGAAAATGCTTTGGCAAGAACTAGATAATTTTCGTCCCATTCCAACTTGTGAATGTAGCAGTTCTTGCATAGCTATTGAGAAAATGTGTAGCTATCGTGATTCAGATCAGGTGATTCATTTTTTGAAGGGTTTGAACGATACTTATTCTGCTGTTAGATCACAAATTATGTTAATGGGTCCTCTCCCTAACATTTGTAAAGTGTATTCCTTACTTGTTCAACAAGAAAGACAATTTCTTGTACCAGTTGAAGATGCTAAGCTCCTAGCAGTTCCCACTAATCAATCCCAAGGTGGAAACCAATCTCAAGGCAGAGGAAACAATGGTCCTCGTGGTAGAGGATCAAGAGGAGGCAGATCATCATTTGGTCATGGCAAAAACATGAGGGTATGTACTCATTGTGGAATGACCAATCATACAGTTGATACATGCTTCAAGAAGCATGGTTACCCTCCTCATTGGCAACAACAAGGCAACATCAATAATTGTTCAACTAAACAAAGCAATACAGATGAAGTTCCATCTGTTAATTCTGAGGAGCAATCTAAAGATGCTACTTCTGGTTTTGCTAGTTTTACACCAGCTCAGCACAAGGCCCTCTTAGCTTTACTTCAACAATCTGCTAGTGCTCATAGTGTAAATCATATAGTTACACAAAATTCTCCTCATTCAGGTATTCTCTGTACTTTTCCTTCTCAAGCTGCAAATGAATCATTCATTTTGGATACAGGAGCAACTAATCATGTTTGCTTCTCTAGAAGATTGTTTTCATGTCTCACAAAAATACCTGAAATCACTGTCAAACTACCAAATGGTTCATTAGTTTCCACATGTTATGTTGGCACTATTCACTTTGATAATAATTTTGTGTTAACCAATGTGTTGTTCATGCCACATTTCTCTTTTAATCTCATTTCTGTGCCCAAACTCACTGCTAGCCTAACTTGCCATTTGATTTTTGACAACTCCACATGTTTTATACAGAATACTCTCTCCAAGAAGATGATTGGTGCAGCTAAATTGAAAGGAGGACTGTACATACTTCATCAGCCTGCAGTAACCATCCCTTCCACTTCTCATTCTATTGCTAGTATATCAAATGAATATGTACCATCTGACCATACACCTGATTGTAACATTTGGCATTGAAGACTTGGTCACCCTTCAAATGCCAAACTTATTGAAATAAAGAAAGTTTTCCCTTTTGTTATTGTTCCACCATCTGACACACCTTGTGATATATATTTTTATGCCAAACAAAAGAGACTTCCTTTTCCTGATAGTTGTCATAAATCCAATGATATATTTGATCTTGTTCACATGGATATTTGGGGACCTTTGTCCATCCCCTCTATCAATGGTCATAGGTACTTTCTGACTGTTGTTGATGATAAGAGTCGTTTCACTTGGATTTTCCTGATGAAACAAAAATCTGAGACTAGCAATTTAATCAAATCTTTTGTATCCATGGCCTCAACCCAATATAACAAAGCTATTAAGTGCATTAGATCTGATAATGGCAGTGAATTTTTAATGGTTGAGTACTACAAATCTCTAGGAATCATACATCACACATCTTGTGTTGGTACTCCTCAACAAAATAGGATAGTTGAGAGGAAGCACCAACATCTCCTTGCTATCACTAGAGCTCTCTTATTCCAAACTCGCCTTTCAAAACAGTTCTGGTCTTATGCTATTAGTCATGCCACCCATATTATAAACAGACTCCCCACACCTTTTTTGAATAACTCTTCACCTTTTCAAATTCTCCACAACAAATTACCTAACCTTAATTCTCTTAAAGTGTTTGGTTGTTTATGCTTTGCCACCACCTTATCAGCCCATAGGAAGAAACTTGATCCTAGATCCAGAAAGTGTATCTATCTAGGCATCAAAACTGGGGTAAAAGGTCACATTCTGTTTGACTTATGTTCCAAGGAACTTTTCTTATCTAGAGATGTAGTGTTCTTTGAAAACATTTTCCCTTACAAACAAAATTCTTTAGCCTCTATCCCATCTCCTGCAAACCATCATACATCCTCAACACATTCAGATTCTATTTTCTTTGATTTCCCATACATAATTGATAATGATTCACAACACAGTCATCCTACTCATTTACATGAGTCCACCCCACCATCTATTCCTGATATCCCATCTTCCAATTATATTCCCAATAATTCACCTTCTCCTAGTGTGTCTGCTCCATCTTCTGAACATATTCCTCCAGTCAGAATATTTGGTAGAAATACTAAACCTCCCAACTACCTTCAGGACTACCAATGCAATCTGATTGAAAGTACAATTCAATCTCCTACTTCAATTGCTGCTCCATCATCATCTCAGAGTAAGTATCCTTTGTCACATGTTCTATCTTATAATAGTTTGTCTGCTGCTCATAAACAATATATCTTTAATATGTCTTCCATTTCTGAGCCTCAAACATATGAAGACGTTGTTGAGAATCCAAATTGAAAAGAGGCTATTCAATCTGAATTGCAAGCCCTTCAACAGACAAACACATGGACATTGGTTCCTTTACCTCAGCATAAAAGAGCTATTGGTTGTAGATGGGTTTTTAAACTCAAACAACATGCTGATGGTTCAGTTGAAAGATACAAAGCTCGATTAGTAGCTAAAGGATTCACTCAGACTGAAGGATTGGATTACATGGACACATTCAGTCCTGTTGTGAAAATGACCACAATCAGAGTTTTTATCACCATTGCTGCTGCTCATCATTGGCCACTCTTCCAACTTGATGTTAATACAGCTTTTTTACATGGTGATCTCAATGAAGAAGTCTTCATGTTACCTCCTCCTGGTCTGGATATTTCCCATCCAAATATGGTGTGTAAACTTCAAAAATCTTTGTATGGTTTGAAGCAGGCAAGTAGACAATGGAATACAAAACTTACTGAGACTCTAATTCAATCTGGCTACATTCAGTCAAAATCAGATTATTCTCTATATACTAAGTCTAGTGAATCCCATTTCACAGTGATTCTTATTTATGTTGATGATTTGGTCTTAGGGGGGACTGACATTGATGAGATAAACAACATTAAGACCCTTATGCATAATAAATTCAGCATCAAAGATCTAGGTGCTTTGAAGTACTTTCTTGGTTTTGAAGTTAGCAGATCAAGGGAAGGCATTAATTTGTGCCAAAGAAAGTACACATTGGATTTACTACAAGATGTGGGCTTGACTGGAGCCAAACCAAACAACACACCAATGCAACCACATCTTCAGTTACATACAGGTTCTGGAAAGTCTATCTCTGAACCTACTGAATATAGGAGATTGGTTGGAAGACTATTGTATTTAACACACTCTAGACCAGAAATATCATATACAGTTAGCAAACTCAGTCAATTCCTGAGCAATCCTACTGATGAGCACATGCTGGCTGGCATCCATGTTTTGAAATATCTCAAAGGAAGCCCTGGAAAGGGTTTATTCTTCAAATCATCATCCATTCTTACTCTAAAAGGTTTCTCAGATTCAGATTGGGGAGCTTGTCCTGATACTAGGAGATCCACTACAGGTTTCTATTTTTTCCTTAGTGATTTATTGGTTAGTTAGAAGAGCAAGAAACAAACAGTAGTGTCAAGGTCTTCCTCAGAAGCTGAGTATAGAGCACTTGCCCAAGCTACATGTGAAGGTCAATGGATTTTGTATCTATTGAAGGACTTACATGTTAAGCATATAACTCCTTTTATAATCTATTGTGACAACAAATCAGCTCTCCATATAGCTGCTAATCCGATTTTCCATGAAAGAACAAAACATATAGAGATCGACTGCCATGTAGTGAGAGACAAAGTGCAGGCTGGAATCGTACATTTGTTTCCTATTACATCAAAAGATCAAGTAGCAGATATTTTCACAAAGTCTTTACACATTGGGCCATTCAGTCATCTTCAAAGCAAGCTTGGGATGATTGACATCTACTCCAGCTTGAGGGGGGATGTTGAATACACTAAACTACCTACATAGCTAGGTTTCTTACTCCACAAGTTAGAGTCTAGTTATTAGTTAGTTAAGGAGTTTGTTATAGTTGTTACAAAATTTAGTTAAGCAACTAATCATTGTGTACTATATAAACTCTATTGTAGTGTATTGTAAAGTTCAGTTGTGGAAATAATAAGCTTCTTCTCCATCTTTCTTTCTGTTGCAAGCTTTCTTTCTTTGCCTTTAATGGAGTTTTTGTCTAGATTTCACATAGCGTGACAGAAGAAGAAGAGTATTATTGTCTGAAATGAGAGAGGTTTGACGTGTGAATAAGGGAGAATTTTGAACGTGCAAATCATTGATGGACATTTGGCATCAAGGTAGAGGTTTGGGTCAACATTAATTGAGTGATTTGTTAATTACTGAAATGTCCAAATGATAGTGTAAAATAAAATAATTAAAAGGGCAATGTGGTCAAGGCATGCAATTAAATTTTGAAGGGTTGATAGTAGATTAATTTTTTAGAACTTATTTTTGTAGTTAATTTTAGTTATTTTAGGATTAATTAAATAGTTTGTGCTTGGAATTTAGTTTTTTGTTTAGTTTTAATTAAGTGGCTGATTTAAATAGGTTTTATTTTTAATTCTTAATTTAATCTTGACATTTTGTTTTAATCATTTCCCGATGTTCACTAATGTATTTCTTGTCCTATCTTTTGGGCTTTTGGTTTGCCTGAGCATTTGCTGTATTTGTACGTCTCGCTATTTATTTTACATTTGATACTTAAAGTTTCCCTTTTGGCCCCTCTATTGCTTATGCCAAATTCCAAAGGAAATGTTTCCCTCCGTTGACTCCATGTCATACTTAGCCTAACTTTAGGTTTCCTCCCACTTCATCCTGGCCTTAGGATTGAAGCCGCTGTGCTCTATGTCTCGCCGTAGACATTTCTTTCCCTTTATCCTAGCCTTAGGATCGGAGTCGCATACTCCATGTAAGTGTTCTGCCATGGACACACTTCCCTTACAACTTTAACCTTTACTTTGGAGTCACCGCACTCCATGTAAACGTCTTGCCATGGATGCTTACTTTCCCCCTGGAACCTTGACCACAGTCAGGAGTTCCTCACCCTTATTGCGGGGAACTACGAATGCTCTGATTCCATTTCCGTCAGGATACGTAGGCACGAGATGAGATGTCTTGGCGAGCATACTTAGAAACTAACCCCTAGGTCTCTCCCTTAGCAAGCAAACAATAAAATAACACAAATACTAACAAGAGGTTCCTGTAGAGTACTACAGATACTTAGGATGCTAACACCTTCCCTAGGTATAACCAACCCCCGAACCCTAGATCTCTAGCTGTGTTCCTACATAGCGCAATTAGGGTTTTCGACCTTTACCCCTTCCTTTGGATAACTCAAAGTTCGATGGTGAATTAAGATTTGTGATTCAAGTTAATCAATAGCCTGGTATCCAATTCTCACCGCGACAGCGGCTTTTACCCATTTGGTAAAGTAATCGATTACCACCAAGATAAAGCGATGTCCATTAGAAGCTTTTGGCTCAATCATACCAATCATATCAATGCCCCACATGGAGAAAGGCCATGGAGAAGAGATATCATTAAGAAGAGTTGGCGGTACATGAATTTTATCAGCGTAGATTTGGCATTTGTGGCACTTCTTAGCAAACTTGCAACAATCAGATTCCATTGTTTTCCAATAGTAACCTACTCTTAAAAGTTTCTTCGCCATAGTATGTCCATTGGCATGAGTTCCAAAGGAACCTTCATGAATTTCAGTCATTAATAGGTATGCTTCTCATTTATCAACACATCTTAGCAAGACCATGTCAAAGTTTTTTTTGTAAAACACATCGTTGTTCAGAAAGAAATTACCGGCCAATCTTCTCAATGTCTTCTTATGTTTGTTTGAGGCTCCATGTGGGTACTCTTGTTTTCGGAGGAAAAGCTCAATATCATGATACCACGACTTATCATCATTAACTTCTTATATTGAAAACATTTGAGCGGGTATATCGAGACGCATGACGTTGATCTTGGGACAATCATTCCAACGGTTCACCACAGTCATGGAAGCTAAAGTCGCCAAAGCATCTACCATTCTATTCTCGTCACAAGGAATGTGATGGAACTCAAATTTGTTGAAGAAGGGGAGCAGTCTTCTTGCATAATCTTCGTATGGAAGCAAGCCATCTTGGCGAGTCTCCCACTCTCATTTGATTTGGTTGATCATCAAAGCAGAATCACCATACATGTCTAAGTTCTTAATTCTCATATCAATTGCCTCTTTAAGGCCCATCATTCACGCTTCGTACTCAACCATGTTGCTTGTACAAGTGAAGGTTAATCTGGCAGTGAACGGAATGTAAGATCCATGAGGAGTTACAATAACTTCCCCAATCCCTTTTCCATAGGCGTTGACAACACCATCAAAGATTAAACCCCACTGAGAATCTGGCTTAAGTCCCTCATCTGGCAAAGGCTCTTCACAATCTTTCATCTTTAGATACATTACATCTTCATCGGGGAAATCATCCTAGACAGACTGATAATCTTTAATAGGTTGATGAGCTAGGTGGTCATCCAAGACACTTCCCTTGATGACCTTCTGAGTGTGGTATTCAATGTCGTATTCTGACAATAGCATCTGCCATCTGACAATCCTTCCAGTCAGAGCAGGCTTCTCAAAAATGTATTTGATTGGATCCATCTTAGAAATCAGCCAATTTGTGTGGTTTAGCATGTATTGATGCAGACGTCATGCAACCCAAGCCAAAGCGCAGCAGGTTTTCTCAAACATTGAGTATTGAGACTCACAGTCAGTGAATTTCTTACTCAAGTAGTAAATAACATGTTCTTTCTTTCCTGTCTTGTCCTGTTGACTGAGTACACATTCCATGGAATCTTCAAATAGTCAAATACATGATCAACGGTCTTCCTTCCACCGGAGGGATGAGAATGGGAGGCTCAAGGAGGTATTCTTTAATGCTGTCAAATGCCCTTTGGCAACCTTTAGTCCAAACACAACCTTGATCCTTTCTAAGAAGCTTAAATATTGGTCCACAAGCGGCAGTCATGTGCGAGATGAACCGAGAGATGTAGTTCAGACGCCCTAAGAAACCTTTGATCTGCTTTTCTATAGTTGGAGCTGGCATTTCTTGTATGGCTTTGACTTTGTCAGGATCTACTTCAATTCCCCTTTAGCTAACGATTAAACCTAAGAGCTTTCATGAGCAAACATCAAATGTGCACTTGTTAGGGTTCAAACGGAGTTGGTATTTCCTCAACCGTTGAAATAACTTCAACAAATATTCAACATGGTCCTCTTCAGTCTTGGACTTAGCAATCCTGTCGTCCACATAAACTTTAATCTCTTTGTGCATCATATCATGGAAAAGAGTAGTCACGACCCTTTGATATGTTGCGCCAGCATTTTTTAGACCAAACGACATATCTATGTAGCAAAAGGTGCCCTAAGGTGTAATGAATGAAGTTTTCTCCATATCTTCGGGAGCCATCCTGATTTGATAATAACCTGAGAAACCATCCATAAAAGAGAATACCTTATATTTTGTAGTGTTGTTGACCAACATGTCAATGTGTGGCTGAGGAAAGTCATATTTTGGACTCGCTTTGTTCAAGTCTCGGTAATCAACGCACATGCAGACCTTACCATCCTTCTTTAGAACGGGCACAAAGTTGGCCAGCTGTAACACCCCCAAATTTGCCCTCTCGTTTCTAACCTTAACTGGCTTATATTTCGTCCATTTTCATTATTAATCATATCATGGCATTGGTTCTTGACATGGGATCAAGTTGTTTCTGTGGCTCAAGACTTCTTTTTTGTCCCAAGTTTTTAAGCAGCAAGCATCAGAAGATGCGGCATTTATTTTGCTTAGCGATTCATTATCGGACCGTACCTTTTCAGTAAGATATTTCAAGTGCAGGAGAGCATTCACAATTTATTTCAGGTATTATTTCAGGCGCAACATCAAATGACAAGTTTCAGAGGTAGAACAAAGCTCAGAACGAGTGACAGTAGGCAATTCCCCAAGTTTCACTCTTTGTGGCGCCAAAATTGAAATTTTGAATGTGGTAATTGATTACCAGAATATGGGTAATCGATTACCACAGGTGAAATTTGCCCAAATACTTCATTTTTTCACCACTGCAACATTTGGATTGCATTTTGGTCATGTGATTTCCCATGTGCATCAGTAGAAGGATCTAGAATTGGTTCAAAATTTGATTCATTTTCACAAATTAATTTCACTTCCCTCCAAAAATTCAAACATTCCATTTCTAATCCCATTCCTAATTTCCATTCCAAACATTAACCCACACTCTGAACCACATTTTGATTCCTAACCTATGAATTATTTAAACAAGTTTGCTCCAAACCTCACTCATTCACTCTCATTCACCCTCATTTTTCTGAATTTTCTCTCAATTCTCTCTCACTTTTTCACTCTCCATTTTCATCTTCAACCTTCATTAGAGCTCTTCCTTTAGAATTCCTAAATTCTTCATTGGAGTTGTTGAATTCTAGAGCCAAACCTTCATCATTTCCTCTCATCAACACAAATTTTGCAGTAGGAAGTGATTCGGATCTAGATTCAAGGTTTGGAAGCTTTTTCTTGAAGAAATTTTGAAGCAAGTTCATCACATTGCATTGTTCTTGAGATTTCATGCTAGGAGCTCATTGGATCTTGAATTTTCTATGTTTGATCTGTCCAATTTCGTTTGCAACACTCACCAAAGCAATTCTCCACTTTGTAGGTTAGTAAACTTCGGATCTAAACCAATTCTAGCTTATTTTCAGCTTTTGCAATGTAGATCTTTAAATTGTTGATGTGAATTGGATCTATTGTTGGATTTGATTGTGGATCTTGTTATTTAATTGATGCAATTGGTGTTTGATTACTGATATTTGGTGTATTTTTCGTGTACAATTGCATACCTATTCATTTGGATGATTGGATAAGTGATTTGCTGCTGAAAGTGCTTTTGAGTGTCGCACCCTAATTTTTGACCCTAAGATTTTCTTTCTTTTTGCATAGCTTTTTTAGACCGCGTGATTCTTGTGTGCGTGCTTTATTACTAACAGATTTGTGTAGGAACATTGTTTTCAAGTGGAGATGGCTTTCGTTTTCACAGTTAAGTATTTCAAGGCATGACCAATTGGTTCTGATTCAGAATGGTTATAGGGTTTTCTACTGGTCATTTTACTCAGAATGCCTCAAAGGACTTTATGAATGTCTCAAGGAGAATTAGGACTTCCTGTTCACCGATGTTGGACATGGTCGGTTGAGGACCAGTTATGGTTTTCATGACAAGTGATATTGCAAGTTGTATCTTCATGATTATATATCATATTGCAAGACAATCTTGGATCTACAGGCCAAATCATTCCCAGGTTACTTCCAAGGTTTGTTTCAAGTGGTTCAATTCTATGCGTGCCATTGAAAGTCTAATATGTGACCTTCGCTTCAAAACTTCAAGTTCGCCAATCGAGCTTTCAAGGTTTCTCATGTTATTAAATTAAAGAGGAGCAAGCTTTATTAAATGTTATCCAAGGTTACAAAGTGAAAATTATTTTTAAGACCTAGAGGCTACCGTGTTACACTTTGGTCAGAGTACTATCACATTGGATTGCACCACCGCAGCAAGAAGGGCCATCTGCTCTTGGAAAAGCAAAATGTACAAGGATTAAAGATTTTCACAAAATGCATGAAGTCAGACTCATAAGTGTTCAAGGAGGTTTTACAAATTAAATTCAAGTTTCACTACATGTCAAAGGATACAAATTACACCAATTTTCTTTCAAGTTGTACAAGATCAAATGCACTCACAAACTATGCGAAATCACAATAAAAGGGTGATGTTGCTTCTAATTTATGAGCTGAAAGTCTTCAGTATAATTTGTTATCCGCTTGTTTGTTTAGAGTTACATTACAAATATGAATGCAATGCAATGTGCAAGGCCATATATGTGGGTAAGTGTTTTAATAGGTAGTTGAATCGTAACGTGGTATGATTGAGCATCACTGCATGATTGTGTTACACAACGCATTCATATCTTCTGTGTGGGTACTAATGACATTTGCAGTCACTTGGTAACATTCCATCAAATTGTGGTTATTATACCCCAAAACCATCAATGTTCACATACTCCATTACAATTGCCAAATACAAAATTCAAGTGGCTATCTTTCAAGTGGATCTAATTCTTATCTTGGGGCATTTTCCAAGTGAAAGTCGCCAAAACAGTTCATCGTCAGTTTGCCCCAAAATATGGTACAAGAGTTTGATTATTACATTTCCAAGCTTTTTTTGATGTTCTGATATTTGAGATCATGCTGCAAGTTCTGCTGTAAGGGACTTCTTAATAGTTTCATGGTTAATTTAAGCAACATAGAGGATGTGGGACAACGTTGTGCCTGGACATTACTCATAATAGTGCTCTCCTTCAGTGTTCATCACATTATAAAGGGCTTCGTGGTTCAGTATATGATGCGAATTCGCCACCATTTATGTGTTTGGAGAAAGACAAGGGAAGATAAGACCACCTTCATGAAATCCTTGGCTGACCTGATACACAAACATTTGCAGCAAGTAAGAGATATTGAAAATAAAAGTGAAAGTTATCAAATGTAAAGTTCAAACTTTCATGGTGAAGTCATAAGGTCAATCATAGAAGTTCCAACACTTTTTTTTTCTAATTTCAAGACCTTTCAAGAGTGGATTCATAAAGACTCCACATGCCAAATATCAAAGGCGCATTACAATAAATTCAAAGACATACACAACAACAACAACAACCTTCTCTAGTTAAAGATTGTTTTCACAAAACCTAAACAACTCAATTTCTCGGACGCATTACTCCTATCGTCTTTCAAAACAATAATGAACCTTGTCCTCTTCTTGCTACTTGTGATGTCCTTCTGCTAAGAAACCAATTAGGATGTGGGTGAAGTCTCATAGAAGAGGTTGCCTTGGTCGATTTCCAAAGTATCGATTGATTCATATAGAAATGAGACGCAGGTTATGTCAAAAACAAGCATTAGAAAATCCAAGAGTTCAGCCTTGAGGAAGCATCTCGTAACGACCAAGGGAACCACATTCCCCTGACCTGCAAGGAAAATTTAAATTCATCATCATAAAGAAATTCTAATTGCAGCAAAGTAAATCAATATGGAAGGGCAGAATTTTAAAGTTTGGAACACAAGTAGATGGTCTACATACAGAAGGTGTACATGTCCTCAAGGTTACGGTATCAGAATCAGTTGATGAATTACATTTAAAAAGCCAAAATTTGGAATATGATGCAGTTATTCTGGCGGTATACGGACACAATAAACCCCGGCAGATTACGAACTTGCTGACAAAAACGGTTTCAATAAATCATAATTGCTACACGTGTCCAGGCAGATTCGCTGAGGTGGAAATTAACACTATAAAAAACAAAAGCAGCAAGTATTAGATGGCAGCAATCAAGGTTTTTGTATTTATGGAAAGTGTTGATTTACACGATGATTTAAATTGCAAACAGACCCAAACACGTCCAAATCTTTCAATCTTTTCTATTTTAGGCCTCAGAGATTTTCTTTTGAATCAGAGCCGTTCATTCTCATCATGTTCAAAAGGGATAATTATGGGCAATATCATAAAGACACCACCAGCATAATCTCCCAGAAATAACACAAAATCAGAGAATCGAAGGAGTCAATAAAATCAACAATTCAAAAACTTTCCCGAATTACAATCAGAACCAAATCAGTAATTAACACAAATCAATCAACATTGAAGAGATTTCCCAAAATGGATTCATCATTGGCCCTATAATTACCCGGTCATTCTTGCATCAAAGAGGACAAAAAAAAAAGGAGAGAACAAACAGAAAAAACCTAAAAATTTCACGATCCGACAAAGAGAGAGGAAGAGGCAAGTGTAGCAACAAACAGAAATCGAACGTTTCCGAACCCACAGAAGAAGAGTCCGATTCATTCATCAGAAGGCAACAAAGAAGAGAAAATCACACAACAAACCGAATCGCAGCAGGTAAAGAAGAAAGGGAACTCCCCTCGACGAAGCCATTGGAGCCATCCTCGCCATTCCGACACCGTTTCTTTTTTCGCTTTCATTTTATCATCATTTGTAATCTGTAAATCATCCAAATATAGTGAAAACTGGGGTAAAAGGGCTGTGCGGGGTGGGGTTTTGCATTGTTGCTTTGTTTCTTTTGCAGATCGAGAGAGAGAAGACGAGTGTGAGCGGCGAATTGAGAGAGATTTTGAGAGATGAGAGAGAGAGAGTGACGTTGGTATGCTCTCTCGGTTCCTTGTTTTTCCTTTCGTTTTTTTCTTTTTAAAAAAAAAAAACTTTTTATAATTAAAATTTAAGATTTTTTTTAAAAATAATTTAATTTAAAACTGTTTCTTTTATATTAATAACATAAAACCTTTTCTTTTATAATAATTAATTTAAACCTTTTTTTTTTTATATATAAGTAAATCTAAAACCTTTTTTATAATAATCAATTTAAACTTTTTAATAATAATTAACATTAAAACTTTTATAATAATTAAGTTAAAACTCTTTTTTTATAATAATAATTAATCTATTTCCTTTTTTTTTTAAATTAAAACTCTCTTTAATAAGAAAAATTCTAAAACTAAAAATAAACTTTTGAAATAATTAACTTTAATAAGAAAACCCTTTTTATTAATTTGCCTCTAAATTAATCAATAAATAAACTTTAATAATTAAAACCTTTTGATAATTATCTTTAAGTATAATTCTAATTTGATAATAAACCTTTTTTAAAAAAAATAAGATAATCTTTAGCATATTTCCCTTAATAATAATAAACCTTAAAATCAAATCAACTCTTTTTCTCAATAAATCAAAAACTCATTTAGAATCTCCCGCGCCCGAGTGTACGCTTGTGTGTTTATCTGTTTACTATGCCTCTATTTGAATGTATGCTTTGTTTGTCTAAGCCCTTTCAAAAATATAAAAACTCTCGATCCAACGTCGAGCCAATTTTCCACCCATATAAGTCGATCGCCTTTGGGCATCGCATTCAACCTACCGATCACAAGACACAAGTCTAGCATCACTTTGCTAGCACCTTCGCCTAAATAATAATAATTAATCGCATCAATATCCAAGGGAAAGTCCCATGCATGATAACCATGTTATTGTGCATGGTGCACATCATTTGCATCATAATCGACACCTTAAGATAAGTCAATTAGATAACTTAGGATAGATTTCCTAGGTTAGTCCCCCCTTAATTTTGATTTTTTAAATCAAACTTTAGTCCACCTAATTCTCCACACAAGAGAATTAGATGTTAATCATCTCAAAGAAGGGACATACAATCCCATACCCCACAAAATACAAACATTTTCAAAACTGTGGTGGTTTTCTTAAGATGATGACTCATCTTCTCTCCTAAACCTTTAAAACAATTTTAGTATCCTTAATAAGGAACTACAAGTGCTCTGATTCCCTCCTGACAAGATATGTAGGCACAAGATGCGATATCTTGTCGAGCACACTTAGGAATAAAAATAATAAATCACGTACCCTTAAACCCTTAGCAAAACAAATAACAGATAATATAAAATAAATCAAGAGGTTTCTGTAGAGTACTACAAATACCTAGGATGCTAACACCTTCCCTAGGTATAACCAAGCCCCGAACTTAGAATCTTAGTGCATTTGCATCGCATTGTGGGAATTCGGTTTTTCTCCCTTCCCTTGGATAATATCAAAGACCGGTGGTGACATTAAAAATGCGATCCTAGTTAACAAATAACTATGGTATCCAATTTTCACCGCGACAGAAATGGCGACTTCACTGGGGACTCTCATAAGAGGGTCCCCCCTAACTTGTTTAATTATGTTTTTTGTTATATATTTGTATTTGTTATGTTTGCTTGGGTTGTTACTTGTGTGGTGAGACAAAGTCCTACACCCGGACTAGAGTAAAAATTATGATAGGAACGGTGAGAATTCAAGGATACTTTGAGGGAGTCGATTCCTGAAGAAGTTGAATTGAGACTTCACCACTTAGTCTAGGCCCTCTCGAATTTAATTTTGTCCAACAAGTCTATTCGTGAAGACGTTATTATTTCGAACTAAAGGCCATCGAGACTGGGGACCGTAGTTACCTTTAACCCAACTTGGCCTATTAGGATGTAGTGCGGGGACTATGCGGGAGTCTATTTCTGCAATAGTCGCTACGCGATACTACACTCAGATGAGATTCTCTTGAAAATATTATTGACCACCAAGTGATTTGGAAAATCGATAATATCTGAAATATGGGTTGTAGACTCTGGGAACTTTGTAGAACCCGTTCGGCAGGTACATTTGAAACCGTAGTACACACCTATTGGGATGGTTAGACCTTGGCTCCATGATGTGACCTTCCAAACCTATGACTCTTTGTCTGTTCGGTTGCTTGTGTGTGCTTTGTGTTTTGTGCTTCGTGTGTTTGCATCCCTGCATTCATTAGCATCATATCATAAGATTCATGGAATTTGACTATATTCGTAAACATTGTAGGGATACTATGGATACCGAGAGAAGGAATACAAAGAAGTACGCTTTTCAGATTCCTAACTTGGATGATCTAAGGAGGTTAGGAGCTTTGGTAACAAATGAGGAGAGTTTCAAAAGAAAGTATGGAAGACTTTTGTATGTGATGAATACGAATGTTGATCAAGGGCTACTTTCTACCCTACTCTAGTTTTATGATCCACTGTATCACTGCTTCACCTTTCCGGATTACCAACTTGTACCTATACTTGAAGAGTACTCTCAGATAATTGGGTTACCTATTCGGGACAATTATCCCTTCCCTGTCTTCGCAAATAAACCTGATGAAAAAGAAACCGCTAAGTATACACATTTGGATTTGGCTGACATTCGAACCAATATGACTACAAAGGGGGAATTTCCGGTTTTACTGCAGATGTTCTGGTTGCCAAAGCCCGACATTATGCCACTCAACAAGATAAGGACGCTTTCGAAGCGGTTTTTGCCCTACTCATCTATGGTGTTCTTTTATTCCCAAGTTTCAAAAATTTTGTGGACCTCAATGCCATTAAAATTTTCCTGAAGAAGAATCCAGTACCAACCTTGTTGGCTGAAGCTTATTGTTCTGTTCACTCAAGGAGTGCTCGTGGAAAGGGAATAATTACTTGTTGTGTCCCTCTGTTGTACAGGTGGTTTATTTCACACTTGCCCAAAGCACATGACTTTTGGGATCTCAAGAAGGGGTGGTGGTCACAAAAGATAATGTCTCTCACCCATTCCGACATCGACTGGTATAACCGTGCTTATGATAAGGTGGTCATCATAGACAGCTGTGGAAATTTTGGTAATGTACCTCTCCTTAACATTAGTGGATTAATCAGCTACAATCCGGTCTTGGCCCGCAGACAATTAGGGTTCCCCCTGAAAAACAAACCTGCCAGTGCTCACGTGGAAATCATTTATTTTGAAGAAGAGAAATTGAGTAAGGAGTTAAGAGAATAGGTCTTGGACGCTTGGGGGGCAAAAGATCAGGAAGGATAAGAGTAGCTTAGGGAAACCTAATTGTGTCTCTTTAGAACCCTATCTCCAATGGGTCCGGAAAAGAGCCATTGAGTTTAAGATGCCTTATAAACGCCAGGAGCCAATGGTCCTAAAAGAAAAGTCAGTCTTATACTTCTCGTCTGATGTAGATAAATTGAAAATTGCTTTGGACAAGTCTCAATAGATGGAGGAGGCTTGGAAGAACAAGTACCAGATAGTTATGGAGGAGAATGCAAAGCTTCAACAAAAACTCAAAGCAAAAGACGAAGAAATCACTTCTTACAAAAAAAGGAAAGCACGAAAAGAGTTACCTTCTTCTAGCTCTCAGTCAACACATCAGAATTCGATCGTCAATAAGCTCATCTTGGAGAATATCCAGAAGGAAGAGGAAATCAAGAAGCTCAAGACAAGGCTTTTTGGAGAATCTCCTTAGATATTTCTTCATTAGCTTTTATTTAGCTTTTCCGTTACGATTCTTGAAAAGTGTGCTGGCATTTTATAATAAATTTTGTTTTAATTAACAGTTTCATCTTTCGGTATCCCATACATTAATTTTTTGTAACCGATTTTATGATTAATAAAATGCGTTTTTTTTCCGATATCCCACGATGATTATAAATAGTCAAGTTCCATGAAACTTTTGCATATCATCTGCATTCGCATTCTCATTTTTATTTTCCTTCAAAGAACTTAAAGTTTGTTTTTTAGATATCGTAAAATGGATTATGGAAGGAAAGGAACTTTGCCATACACCTTCAGGGTCCATAATGTGGAACAACTAAGGGAATTAGGAGGTCAGATAAAGGATCCAGAGGCCTTCGCTGCAAAGCATGGACAAATCCTCTCTTTATTGCAGGTCCAAATAGCTGCTGGTTTATTGGAGACGCTGGTTCAACTCTATCATGTAAACTACCATTGCTTTATCTTTCAAGACTTCCAGTTGATGCCCACATTGGAAGAATATTCCGCTCTATTGGGAATTCCCGTCAAAGACTCACCTCCGTTCTACGGTGGAGAAGGAAGACCCAGTCAGGAAGACATCGCAAGAGTGACCTGCATCAAGCTGTTGGAGATCCAGACTCACGTGACGGTCAGAGGAGGAGTCGACAGTTTGCCTGCTCAGTTCTTATTCGAGAAAGCTCAACAATTTGCCGACAAGGGAAGTACTGGGGTTTTCGAGAATCTTTTCGCATTGCTGGCTTATGGTCTATTTTTGTTTCCAAACGTTGAAGATTTTGTAGATGTCCACGTGATCAGGATTTTCATGCTCAAGAATCTTGTTCCAATACTGTTGGCTGATGTCTACCACTCGATTCATTCAAAGATTCTGAAAGGAGAAGGTCGGATTGTCTGCTGCACTGCTATCCTCTATAGGTGGTTTATTTTGCACCTACCGAGGTCCGCGACCTTTTGGGATATGAAAGACGGTTCTGAATGGCCCGTTAAACTCATGGCTCTTACTCACTCGGACATTGTTTGGCATGATCCAATGTACGGAGGAATTCCCATGATTCACAACTGTGGAGATTTTTCCAATGTGCCTCTCCTTAGCACAAAAGGATGCACTAGTTACAATCCTATTCTCGCCCGTCGCCAGCTTGGACATCCGATGAATGAAATACCTGATCCAGAGAACCTAAAAAGAATCTTCCTCTATGATGGAGAAGACCTTTAGCTGAAGATCCAGATCATGTTTGCTTGGCATCGTATCAACAGACAAGGGATGACTGCGACAACAAACCCTAACTGCACGGTTACGGAATCTTGCCTGGAGTGGTCACGCAAACGAGCTCTCATTCTGACAATGCCATATCCTCGACCCAAGCCTCCCGTAGTGGAATCAAATGAAGTATCAAGGTTGAAAGCAGAAGTAGAGAAGCTGACCCTGGACAAGTTTATATTACAGGAACAGATTGACAAGTTGATGGAAGAACTCAGTGAAAGAAGAGGAGCATCATCCAGTGGATCGCAACCCTAGTTCCCTTTTATATTCTGTTCTGTTTGTTATAATTAAACCCTGAAGGTGTATCGTTGTTATGAAAGTTTAAAATTTTAAATAAAATAAATTTCCAATTACGATGTTTAAAATACACTTTTGAGTTCCTTGAAGTGCATGCTGCATCATAAGCATCATTTGCATCTACATTTGCTTTCCTTCGTGTTCCAGGTTCTTATCCGTGTCTCCTTTAGCAGACAAGTTGAGTCATCGATACAATACTCGAGCCGGCCGTAAGAAAAGAATGGATCAACTCAAGCAGGAAAACAGAGCACTTCAGGAAGAGGTTTCAACATTGAAGGAAAGTCTAGAGAAGATCAATGGAATGATGGAACCTTTGATGGCTGCTCAGAATCAACCATCACATAGTACGCCATCACACAACACTGTTATCTCTGAGATAATATCTGCACCGATCCCAGTGGTGCCCACTATAGGTGAAATTCAGTACTCCATGCCTCCTGGGTATCCGTGGGGTATGCCTCCTAACTTTACTCCAGCTGGATACCGCCCACCGATTTCTCAAGTTATTGCCACAACTGCTACGATGACTATGCCACCACATGTGGTAAATGCTGTTCCTTTTCATTTTGAAGAACATGTGTTTCATGCTGACCCTAGTGAAGGTATTGGGATGGAAGAACGAATGGATGATTTTCGAGACTAGTTTCTAGAAATGAAGAAACAAATCAAGGCCCTTCATGGGAAAGAGCTGTTTGGGAAGAGTGCCTCTGAGCTGTGCTTGGTCCCTAATGTTAAGGTTCCTCCAAAGTTCAAACTCCCTGATTTGGAGAAGTATAAGGGAAATTCTTGCCCACATAGTCACATAGTCATGTATGCCCGGAAAATGTCCGCTCATAAGGATGATGACCCGCTGCTGATACATTATTTCCAGGATAGTTTGACTGGTGCAGCCCTCAAGTGGTATTTGGGGCTAGATAGTTCAAAGGTCCGCAGTTTTAATGACCTCTGTGAGCTTTTTATTAAGCAATACCAATATAATGTCGACATGGCACCGGATAGAGACCAGCTGAGAGCCATGACCCAGAAAGAAAGGGAAAATTTTAAAGAGTATGCCCAGCGTTGGCGTGAACTTGCTGCTCAAGTTACTCCACCTCTGGAGGAGAAAGAGATGACCAGAATTTTTCTGAAAACACTGAGCCCATTTTTCTATGAGAGAATGGTAGCAAGCGCGCCTAGCGATTTTACTGAGATGGTAAACATGGGTATGCGCCTGGAAGAAGGTGTTCGTGAAGGAAGATTGGTTAGAGAGGGAAATGCTTCCAACAATGCCAAGAAATATGGAAGTTATTTTGGGAAAAAGAAAGAACAAGAAGTGAGTGTTGTGCATCATGGACGACAAAAAGGAAGGTATCAGCAACACCCGCATGTCGCTGCTGTGACCCCAGTTATCAATGCTCCAGCTTACCAACCACAGTTTGCACAACCTTATCAACCACCACCTCAAACTCCACCTGCTTCACCACAACAACAATATCGTCAGCAAAATCAGCCATCTCCTCAACAAGCCCGACAGCCGTTCAACAACCCAGGTCGTGTGGTAAGGAAACCAAATTTTGATCTGATCCCTATGCTATATGCAGAACTTTTTCCAGCATTGTTGTAAAAAGGCCATATCCAGACTAAGTCCCCGCCAACGGTGCCTAAGGACCTTCCTTACTGGTATAGAGCTGATCAGTTCTGTCCATATCACCAGGGTGCACCAGGCCATAATATTGAGAATTGTTATGGGTTGAAAGCTGACGTTCAAAGATTGGTTAAGAGCGGAATCCTAACTTTCAAGGATTCAAACCCAAATGTGCAGAATAATCCTTTACCGCAGCATGGAGTGGCCAATGTGAACATGATCCAAGAGTGTCTTACAGATGAGGATGAAGAGGTATTTGTGATAGTTCCCCACATCAAAGAGTTGGAATGAATTGAGTTTACTTATGATAGCCGGAAGACTGCTACAACTCCTCTGGTTATTAATGTACCTGGTCCAGTTCCTTATACTTCCAGTAAGGCTATTCCCTACAAGTACAACGCTACTATGTTCGAAAATGGCAAAGAGGTGCCTTTGCCCAATTTGTCATCCGTAGTCAACATTGCTGATATTAGACGAGTTACGAGAAATGGTCGAGTTTCCTCTGCGCCGAAAGATAAGGAAGTCCCTTCCGAGCAATTAGTCGTGAAGAATACAACTCTGGGGCAGTCTAGTGGGATTGATTCTGTAGACAAATCTGATGAGGTTCTAAAAATGATCAAGAAAAGTGAATACAAAGTGGTGGACCAATTGCTACAGACACCATCTAAAATATCTGTGTTACAATTGCTGATGAGCTCCGAGGCCCATAGGCAGGCATTGCAGGGAGTACTGGAGCAGGCATACATTGACCATGATGCAACTATAGAGCAGTTTAGTGGAATAGTGGGTAACATTACTGCATGCAACAATCTGGGATTCTGCGAAGAGGAATTACCTGAAGAAGGGAAGAAGCATAATTTGGCTCTAAACATTTCTATAAACTTCATGAATGACATGTTATCTGGGGTTTTGGTTGATACTGGTTCTTTGTTGAACGTGATGCCAAGAACAACTCTCGCAAGGCTGACTTATCAGGGACCACCAATGAGGCCGAGCGGTGTTATTGTCAAAGCTTTTGATGGTTCGAGGAATACCGTGATTGGAGAAGTGGCTTTACCCATGACTATTAGGCTCAGTGTTTTTCAGATCACATTTCAGGTCATGGACATTCATGCCGCCTACAGTTGTTTATTAGGAAGGCCATGGATACATGAGGCTGGAGCGGTTACATCTACCCTACACCAGAAGTTGAAGTATGTTTGTGACGGACAGTTTGTCACAGTTTGCGGAGAAAGAGCTTTAGTGGTGAGCCAACTCTCTTCTTTTTCTTATGTTGATGCGGAAGAAGAAATAGGGACTCAATTTCAAGCCCTCTCGATTGCTGACAACAACACCAAGAATAACGGGGGTACTATGACATCTTTCAAGGACGCGCAGCGAGTCGTAGAAAGTGGCTCTCAAGGGAAGTGGGGGCAGGTGTTGGAGTTGCTCGAAAATAAGAACAAGAAGGGTTTGGGTTTCAAAGGTAATAATTCTGAGAAGACCCCTATAGGGAACATGATTATTCTCCCTATCAAGAATATGTTTCACAGTGGAGGGACTATTCATTCACCAGGGGTAAGTGTTGTGGAGAATGATTCTGAAGATGCTTTCGTTCCTCTCTTTCCTCCTCAACCAGAAGTCCAAGGACCAGAATATGAAGCCAGTGCCATCCTTGAAGATGAGTCTGTTGAAGATCAGCCTAGTTTTGTGACGCATGGGGCAATGACTCGAAATTGGAGTGCTGTTAATGTTCCTGTTGTGATCCCCTTATCAAAGTAATTATTTTGTTGTTTCATTTATTTTAGTTTATTTGCTCTGCTCAAGGCGATGACATTTGTGTGTGGGCTTTACTTATCATAATTTCCCCTTGCTCTGCCCAAGGCAAAGGTGATTTTGTGTTGGGGCTTTTGTTTGAAATTTGCTATCAATAAAGTTATCATTTTGCATTCCTATCTTTTGTTTCTGTTTATTATTACTTTAAGGAAAATGGTAATCGCGATTTTTAAGTCACTTTGCACGTTTGTGCACACACTTTCACTCACTTAAAATCTAAAATAAAATCACATCACATGTGCAGATTATTGCACGAACTGAACATCAAAAACAATGACCCAATGCCTTCTCCGAATTTTGAGTTTCCTGTGTTCGAAGCTGAAGAAGAAGAAGAAGAGATTCCTGAGGAAATATCCCGGTTACTTGAGAATGAAGACAAAGCCATTCAGCCTCACAGAGAGCCAGTAGAGGTTATTAATTTGGGTACAGAAGAACTCCGTAAAGAGGTGAAGATTGTAACACCCCAATTCCCATCGCGAATAAATAATACATAAATAAAATCAGAGTAACTAAAAATTTATTTTTCCGACAGAAACAAGGATGTCACATTTAAATAAACAAAACATCACCCCTGCTCAAAAATTTGATACATAGCATAAAATAGAGTACCCTCAAATGGGAAACTTATTCCATAATAAAGAAAATGTCAATTATGGAATAAAACGGAAGGATCCATAACCGACTTGTTTTACAAAATAAACTGTTTTATACATCAAAATATTCATACAAAATATATCCTACAAATATATACATATATAACATAATCGTTCCCCGACTCTCGTGCTACGTATCAGAGCAGACACCAATACCTAAGCAAAGACGAAGATCTAACTCTTCCACTTGCCTCCACGCCTCTAAAGCTGACAATCTGCACTATGTCATAAAAAGCATATTCCAGCAGAAGGGTGAGAAATAACAACTATAACAAGATTGCATAATAATATGCCACAACACAAATAAATTCACATATATAATATTTCTCACCACATACATCACATACTAACACATATAGCATGCCACCAATACATAACATATTCCTAACAATCCAACCACATGGCATATAACGATTATACCAATATAATCACATTTCACACATAATGTACACCACAGTTATGACCTATGAAAACACACCACCACATCACATATCATATGTTTATACACAAAACATATTACTCACAACCAATGCATTTATCACCTATGCATAATAATTCACCAAAACTATCACAAGCTCACACATAATCAATCCATTCATGATTTATGCAAATGCACAGAGACCGACACAACGACTCTATGCAATGCATATGCGGTACCGACTCAATCATCTCAAGTTCACTCAGGAACTTATTGGAACCATCGCTCGTTACCAAGGTAACTCCCCGTCGGGCATACGATGTTCCCCGTCACTTTCGGTCCTCTTTGTATAAGGCTCACGATGTTTATGGATTGCTTTCGGTCCTCTTTGTATAAGGCTCACAATCCGATCGCTTTCGGTCCTCTTTGTATAAGGCTCACGATCGTCTACAACCATCGCTTTCGGTCCTCTTATTTTTAAGGCTCACGATATATCAAATCGGTTTCGGTCCTCTTATTTTTAAGGCTCACGATGTTATAGCAGATTCCCTACCAGAACCGTCGTCCCACAGGACGCAACAACAATGCATATCACAATGATTCCCCACCGGAACCGCCGTCACACAAGACGCAACAATAATGCATATCATGATGCTTGACATACAAGAACTCATGACAACCAATGCATTTTCACACATATATGCAACCATAAACACGCATATATATAATCAAATACAACACATTGCATTTATTCTTGCCCTTAGGCCACAATTCAACAACTTGTCACGTGCTTCGACATCATCACATTCATGCATTGTAAAACAATTCAAACAATGCATTTCAAACCATAAAGGTCACCACACAACACATCATAACAACATACACTGATATTCAATCAAACAATGTATTTTACCATACAACAACATCAGTAATCACGCATCGAAGTCTAATCCAAAACAATGCACATACTTGCCATAAGGCCACAAACCATCATCACAACATTTCATCATGTATATTCACATCATATAACGGTCTACAAGCTACACGTTACATGTCACAAGCATATATCATGCTAACACATCAATCGAACACCAATACGACGGTAAAAATCCGACAACCCAACACTTTTCCAAAACCAATACCTAAATAAATCATCTACTGCCCTTCAACCCAATTTTATTAGAAAGAATATTTCATAAGCTTTCTAACGCTTCAAACAGGGACCAAAACGGACTTACGGTTCAAAAGTTATGGCTAAAATACGAAAATACTGTTTTTGCTGTCCCAAGCAAATTCGCCTGGCGAATACCTGGCGAAACGGATTCGCCACCAACTCGCCTGGCGAATCTGGACGAACCAGAATTTCTCCAAAATGGGTTTGGGACCCGAAAATGATCCAAATCTTCCACCCACATGATAGTATTACACCCAATGACCCAAAAATACATGTTAGAACACATTTAGGCATGTATTTCATCAATTCATCCGTGAAAACATCGATTTCTATCAATCGCTCCTAATTTTAATCGATAAGAAAAAGTCGAGAAAACAACCAAAACAATCACAACAAACAACACATATACATACACAAGCAAGATATAATTGAAACTTCTCACCCTTACCCGATTAATCGAAGTCCAAGCATTGAGTTTGATGATTTTCCTCTTCTCCCTCTTTTTCTTCTCTTCCTCTTCTTTTCTCTTTTCCTTCTTTCTTTCTCTTTCTTTCTATTTTTCTCTCTTTTCTTTCTATTCTTATACCAACAAATATCCAACCCCCAAAAGACCAAAATACCCCTCAGCTCAAATATCTCCCAAACGCTCTCAAAATGTGATAAAACATAAACAATGATGAAAAATAACATTTTTGTCAAATAAAAGTCAATAATAAAATAATATAAAACCAAAACCAATTAAATCTACTCTATTAAATAAATCTAACAAAACTGGGGCGTTACAAAGATGAGAGCTTTGCTTGCGTCTAATGTGAAAGAAAGGTTGATTGAATTACTCAAGGAATATGTTGATGTGTTCGATTGGTCGTACCAAGATATGCCTATCTTGACGCTACCATAGTGGAGCATCGTCTACCTTTGAAGCCAGAGTGTCCACCGGTCAAGCAGAAGCTCAGAAGGACTCGTCCTGATATGGCCTTGAAGATTAAAGAAGAGGTACAGAAGCATATTGATGCAGGTTTTCTTATTACATCCGAGTATCCGCAATGGTTAGCTAATATTGTGCCTGTTCCAAAAAAGGATGGTAAAGTTCGAATGTGCGTTGACTACATAGATTTGAACAAAGCTAGTCCTAAAAATGACTTTCCTCTACCTCACATTGACATGTTGGTGGATAGTACTGCCAGGTATAAGATTTTCTCTTTCATGGACGGATTCTCAGGTTACAATCAAATCAAGATGGCTCCCGAAGACATGGAGAAGACATCATTCATCACACCCAGGGGTACATTTTGTTACAGAGTTATGCCGTTCGGTTTGAAGAATGCTGGTGCAACATATCAAAGGGCTATGACTACTCTTTTCCATGATATGATGCATAAAGAGATTGAAGTTTATGTAGACGACATGATAGCTAAGTCTAAGACTGAAGAGGACCATGTTGGACATTTTTTGAAGTTGTTTCAGCGTTTGAGAAAGTACCAACTCTGTTTGAACCCTAACAAGTGCACATTTGGTGTCCGCTCAGGAAAGCTGCTAGGTTTCATTGTTAGCCAAAAGGGAATTGAAGTGGATCCGGATAAGGTTAAAGCTATATGAGAAATGCCAGCACCCGCTACGGAAAAGTAGGTCAGAGGGTTCCTGGGACATTTGAACTACATCTCTCGATTTATCTCTAACATGACTGCTACTTGTGGACCTATTTTCAAGCTTCTCAGAAAAGAGCAAGGTTATGTTTGGACTGAACAATGTCAGAAAGCATTTGATAGTATCAAAGAGTATCTCTTGGAACCTCCTATTTTGATTCCTCCAGTTAGGGGTAGACCATTGATCATGTATCTGACAGTTTTGGAAAATTCCATGGGATGTGTGCTCGGTCAACAGGACGAGTCCGGGAAGCAGGAATATTCCATTTATTATCTCAGCAAGAAATTCACCGATTGTGAATCCAGATATTCAATGCTAGAGAAGACTTGTTGCGCCTTAGCATGGGCAGCTCGACGTTTGCGCCAATACATGCTAAATCATACCACTTGGCTGATCTCTAAGATGGATCCCATTAAGTACATTTTTGAGAAACCAGCCCTGACAGGAAGGATTTCCAGATGGCAGATGCTGTTATCCGAATACGATATTAAATACCACACTCAGAAGGCAATTAAAGGAAGTGTTTTAGCGGATCACCTAGCTCATCAACCCATTGAAGACCATCAGTCTGTGGAACATGATTTTCCTGATGAGAACGTGATGTATTTGAAAATGAAGGATTGTGAAGAACCATTACCAGATGAAGGGCCTGAACCGGATTCTCAGTGGGGTCTAATTTTTTATGGTGCTGTCAACAACTACGGTAAAGGGATTGGGGCAATTATTGTGACCCCTCATGGATCTCATATCCCTTTCATTTCAAGATTGACTTTTCCATGTACGAATAATGAGGCTGAGTATGAAGCATGCATCATGGGCCTTGAAGAGGCAATGGATTTAAGAATCAAGAATTTGGACGTGTATGGTGATTCTGCTGTGGTGATATATCAAATTACAGGAGAATGGATGACCCAACAAGACAATCTGGTTCCATACAGAGACTATGCAAGAAGACTACTCCCTTTCTTCAATAGAGTTGAATTCCACCATATCCCTCGTACGGAGAATAGGATGGCAGATGCATTGGCAACCTTGGCCTCCATGATTGTGGTGAATCGATGGAATTACTGTCCTAAGATTAATGTTATGCGCCTCGATAGGCCTGCTTATGTGTTCTCAGTAGAAGAAGTTATTGATGAAAAACCCTGGTACTATGATATTGAGTTATTTCTCCGAAAGCAAGAATACCCACCTGGGGCATCTAGCAAAGATAAGAAGACCTTGAGAAGATTGGCTGACAACTTTTTCTTGAACAATGATGTGTTTTACAAGAGGAATTTCGACATGGTCTTGTTGAGATGTGTTGATAAGCGAGAAACGGACATGTTAATGACTGAAATTCATGAAGGATCTTTTGGTACCCACGCTAACGGACATGCTATGGCAAAGAAACTCTTGAGAACAGGCTATTATTGGATAATGATGGAATCTGATTATTACAAGTTCGCGAAGAAGTGCCACAAGTGTCAAATCTACGCTGACAAAATTCATGTACCACCGTCTCTCCTGAATGTTATCTCTTCTCCGTGGCCTTTCTCCATGTGGGGCATCGATATGATCGGTATGATAGAACCGAAAGCGTCTAATGGACACCGCTTTATCTTGGTTGCGATTGATTACTTCACCAAATGGGTTGAAGCCGCTTCATATGCAAATGTTACCAGACAGGTGGTCGTCAGATTTATCAGGAATCAGCTTATCTGCATATATGGTGTGCCAAGTAAAATCATCACTGACAATGGTTCAAACTTAAATAAAAAGATGATGAAGGAATTGTGTGAGGAATTCAAGATTGAGCATCACAACTCTTCTCCGTATCGACCAAAGATGAATGGAGCGGTCAAAGCGGCAAACAAGAATATAAAGAAGATTATTCAGAAAATGGTGGTCACTTATAAGGACTGGCATGAGATGCTCTCGTTTGCTCTACACGGGTACCGTACTTCAGTGCGCACGTCAACAGGGGCAACACCCTTTTCACTGGTTTATGGTATGGAAGCTGTACTACCGGTAGAAGTCAAGATCCCTTCTATGAGAGTTTTGATGGAGGCAAAGCTTTTAGAGGCTGAATGGTGTCAAAGCAGATATGACCAGTTGAATTTGATTGAGGAAAAGAGGCTGAAGGCTTTATGTCGCGGACAGCTGTACCAGCAAAGGATGAAGAAGGCTTTTGATAAGAAGGTTCGACCTCGCGAGATCAAAGACGGAGACCTTGTGCTTAAGAAGATTCAGTCTTTCCTTACCGATTCTAGGGGAAATGGGCTCCCAACCATGATGGCCCCTATGTCGTCAAGAAGGTCTTTTCAGGGGGTGCTGTGATGTTAGCAACTATGGATGGAGAAGAGATCACTCGTCCCGTGAATGTGGATGCAATCAAGAAGTACTATACTTAGAGAAGTAGACTCAGTTCGGTTCGTCAAAGCTTACTGCAATAGTCAAAGTCAAAACCTTCAAAAGGCCTAGAACATGGGAAACACAAACTCGTTTAAGAAATAACATTGTTTTGTTTTTGATGTAACTCTTTTATTATTACCATTTTCTGACATTGTAATAATATATGGAATCACGCAATTTGCTGATCACCATTTATGAAATAAAGCTGAAATTTTACTATTTATTGGCAAATTGTTTTATCTTGCAAAATGATTTTTTATCTTTTGATAATAAATTTCAAATTGTCTTGTGTGTGGATTACTTTGATTTACGAACACTAAAGGGGCGTTGACAGTCTCCATAAGCGTGGCTCAAAGAGTTTCTATCCCAAGCAATGTGGCAACTCCCCAGTAAGTTGTACTTTAGGTGGTCACGACTATTCCCAGGTAAATCTTCACTTCAAGAAGTTATGGCATATTTGACGCAAGATTTCTCCAGTCGGTGTCGCTCCCGGGATTTTTATCCTAGTACAAACACGAAAGTGACACCGAAACAGAGTCGCCAGCAATGTGTATTTATCCCAAGAGAGGGAAAGGAAACACTGCGTAAACCTGAGGGAAAGGAAAGTGCATGGTCTTGCGACCAAGAGAACTGGGTTCGGGGGTCGGTTACACGAGAGGAAGGTATTAGCACCCCCTCGCGTCCATCGTACCCGATGGGATCCACGCTTGCTGCTTCAATCAAAGGGTGTAAGGAAAGGATACTGGAAAAGGAACTGCTAGCTGGAGAATTGGAAAAAGAAAGGAGAGAGAAAGAGAAACAAATGTAGGGAAAATAAAAGAAGTGCTCGCATGGGCCCTACCCCACTGCCTACGTATCTCATCGGGAACATGAGAATCAGAGTGACGTAGTTCCCCTCACTTAGGGAAAATTACTTGTGTTTTTTAATGGAACGGCTAACGTTCTAGCTCAGGTGTTGCAGCTCGCTGTATGGAGACTTAGGCATTACCATCTTGCGAGAGAACGAGGAGAAGCGCGTTCGTACATCGAGAGTGAGTGAGATGAGAAGAGAATTCCCAAAGGAAAGACGTTATTGTTTGTTTGTTTTTTGTCTTTTAAGAAAGAAGTGTTTTGATTATCTTTGTGTTTTGTAATACGTATTGCATTTAAGTCTATGATATAGGATCGAATGTGTAGCATGGTCGTCCTAACAGGCCGTATGCTAAACACTCTAGGAAGGTGGAGAGAAACCCTCCTCCTTCCATTTCCCATACTTTAGGTTTAAGTGCAATACATGTTATACCACCATTAAGTGTTTTTTTACTTTTGTTCTGAGATGAGAAAGAGAAACTCAAAAAGAGGATCAAAGGTGAAACTAATAAAGGAGACTAAGACTCAAACTAGTGTTAGCATGCTTGGAGATCCTATGGTTAATGTAGTTTAACAAAACTAATCCTAAAAGAAAGGAGAAGAAGAACAAAATAAACAACTTACTTCCACAATGGAAGTTAAGTTGATCTTAAAGAGGGATGAAGAAGAAGTTATGCAAGGAAAGCATGTAAATGCTTAACATAATCACAAGTTGAAATATTACAAGCAATAAGAGAAAATGGAAAAGAGAAGTGTATGTGGAAACATGTCCACACTTACCTTCCATTGGTACCTACCTAAAAGGGGTTAGTTCAAAAACACTCAACAAGTAGTGAAAGAAGTAAAGGATAACAAACAATGATCAAACATTTATGAACTAAAGAATAAAGAGCCTAAGAATTACCAACTAATCGAAGTCAGAATCTACAATAAGAGTGCTCTCTAATGTCAAGATATCAAACACAAATGAATTATATACAATTGAAGCACTAATCATTAAAGAAGTGAATCGTAGAAGAAATAGATGAAGAATGAATGAACATGCAAGGTGATCATGCAACAATGCTTCATGAAAGTTCAAAGTCAGAACCAAATTCAAGTCACCAATGTCTTAGAAATCATATGAAATATCACACCAACCATGGTTAAAAGATTACAAGTAGAAGGGATAAGATGAAGATGAAGGAAGGAGAAGAAACATGTTCAATTAGATGCACAAAATGACATATCAAAGATGCATAATATGTAACGTGATTAGGGAATGCATATAGGCAGTGGCATACTAATTATAAGATGCTAATGAAATGAGCAAAACATCATACAAAATGTAAGCATAAAGCAAGTAGAGCACAAGAAGAGATAAGGAATGAAAACATGTCAAAGTTTCAACTTATAACGCATAAACTCATACCAAATGCAAATGAAAGTCAATGTGACCTATAATGGAACTAAAATGACTTAGAATATCATGCAAAGGATCTATAAAAGATGCACAAACAAACATTAAAGGGTGGCACAAATGCCTCATCAAAAACCAAAGCTTAGATGCTAGCAAGATTTCACAAAAGTTACTCTAATCTAACATGCATAAACAAATAGCAAATGAATTTGAAAAATTATGAAATATAGAGCACCAATCAACTAGGTCAGAATAAGAATCAAATATCAAAAATATAGCACCAAACTCAACAAGAATCATGCTCAATTAAGCTCACCAATTCACTTTAAAACACATCCATAGAAAGCTCAAATATGCACATCAAAACACAAAAGAAAAATGAGTCAAAAATGCAAAAAAAATATTTTTATATGCTTAAGTGTGTTATCTAATCAATGAAAAAAAATAAGTAAAAAATGACATGTGAAATGAGAGAAAGAAATCATACAAGTTCAAGTGTCCATAAGAAGGATCAATCAAAAGGAAATTGAAAAGAAAATATGGAATAATAGGTAAAAACTCATAAAAGCAGAATAAAAAAATATAAAAAATTACCTAAATGTGTTAAGAACACGTGTGAATTAATTCGGAATTTTCTGTTGAGTTTTAGTATTTTTATTAAGATGAAAGTGAAACTATATGTGAAAGAAAATACAACAATAAAAGAAATGGAAAAGGGGGGTGCAGCGTTAGTAAGTTTCTAGTTCAAAATTAACATTGGGCTTAACATGGGGGTGTGAAAAACAAGTTAAACCAGTCCATTAGGGGCGCATGCTTGGGTGTGGTGACGGCGCACAATCAGTGCCATACAAACTCAATCACATCCACACGATTATACCATGATGATCATGTCAACGAAGCACAACGCACGCACACACGAACCAATACGCACGCGTATACACCGGAACAACTGAGGACACAAAATACAACACGTGAGGAAGTTGGTGGTGGCCATTAATGCGGTGCTGCGTTGTTATTGGCTAATGGAAAAAGCAATTGGCTTCACCAATCACAATGCCGCACGCGATCCCACTCTCTCACTAATCATTCATCCATCATTAATTAATCATTGGAAAGGTATGAACACAACCAATCAGTCGCGGACACATCACCATCTTTATTATTAATTCATGCAAATGAAATTAAACTCATACAAAACCAGAAAATGCAGAATTTTTTTACCAATCTTCTACCTCAAATATCTCCATCAATTCTTAACGAAAATTAACGAAATAAAATACCAAACTGAAGCCCAAACTTCATAGATCGTGAATATGCTAATTAAATCTCAAAAATATCATTCTAACATCAAGAAAAATGGCACGAAAGTGACATGTTCAACATGAATTTCACAAAAATCACAAAATCACATAAACTCCAAATTGAACAAACAATGGTGTGCCATCATTTCAGGACTTCCAGATGCAATGTATGATTACTAATTTCACATTATAAATCTCTAAAACCATGATGAAATAAAGCAAAAGTTTCAAGATCCCTAACCTTGTGAGATGCTAATTTGTGTTTTAGAAATCCAAGAACTTCTTGCAAGATCTTCAAATCAACACTTTGAGCCAAATAAAGGCTAAAACTAGATCCAATACTTGATTAGAGTAGAAATTTGGAGTGATGAGTGAAACTTGAGATTTATTCAATGGTGGATTCAAGCAAATCTAATGCATACAGTAGAAAGAGGAAGTTATGAAGGTGATGCTGCTCCAAAAATCTTCAAAAATGATGAAGAAACGAGAGAGAAATCTTGATCTGAACTCTTGAGAGTGAGAGAGAACTTGAGGTTTTTGAGAATGATTATGATGAAAAAGTGAAGAAAACGTGTAGGATTAGAGAGAGAGTAGAGAGAATGATTGAGAATGATTTCTAAGAATGTGAAAAAAAATGAGAGACCTTGAAATTATGTGTAAATTTGTTTATATAGTTAGGGTTAAATGTGTTTAACCATGGTCAACTGAGTTGGTTAAGTGAGTTGGTGTGAGGTTAACTGAGTATACTCTAACTAACTGAGTCATGATAGTTAGAGGTGAGTTGGGAAGATTAGCTATGGTGTGGAGGGTTCATGGTATTGTATGGTGAAGTTTAAAGTGGATGGTGGTGATGTAAGGAAATGTTTAGCTTAAAGAGGAAAAGGTGAGCTGGTGGGTAGCATGCGTGTGAATATTTGAATTAACAACAACAACAATGTTATTTTTTCTGATTTTATAGCAGGTTGATATAAATTAAAACAAGGAAGTTTGGTGATAAAATTCTCTCATGTTAGTGCATGAAATGATGAGCTTTTTGTGTCATTAGAAAGAGGAACTATGATAGGACATGATTGGTGTTGGAAATTGGATTGAATAGAGCTTGCAAGATGATGAAAAATGGCTTGGAACATCAAGGTTTGAAACTGATCTCATGGGCGAGCAGGTTGGTTGGTTGGCAAGGCAACATGGTTTGGAAAATTCAGCATGAACATACCAACTTTGGACCTCTATAACTCCATCATAACTTGCTCAAATGGAAAAATGTCCAACATAAAAGTTGAAGAGGACATTGAGATGAACAATTTTGATGTTCAACATTTTTTCATTTGAAGATTCCTTCAATGAGAAAAATGGGTGGACATTTGGCACACCAAGTGTTTGTCAAAATTATGGCGCATGGGCCTGGTCATGCTTGGTCATGACTTGGTTTTTGACCTAGTTTTGCCAAACTTTGATCAACCATAACTCTCTCAATATTGATCCAATGGAGGAGTTCTTTACATGGATTTGAAGCTTGGAATGTGAACTTTACTTGGCTCAGCTTGGGCCTGAAGTTTGGAGCTTTTATAATGGAGAAAGAAAGCCTCAAAGTGTGGTGCAAAATGGTCCAAACTTGCCATTTTTGGAAACCCTGAATTTCCAAAAATGGAAAGTTTGCACATTTCTTGATTTTTCATGATTCCCCCATCATTTCTTGATCAAATTTTGTCCAATGGATACATGTAACTTGAATTTCATGAATTTGGCCTCAAAAAGTCAGGAGTTGACTTTTTCACTGCACAATTGACTTTTTCCCCAATTTCTTGATTTTGATTCTTTTGACCAATGGAAACCCTTCCGAAACCAATTGATGAGCAATTTTCTATCCATATACACTTAGGAACACAAGGAATACCATGAGATCAAGTTTTGTCCAAAAAATCAGAAATAAACTGACTTTATGTCAAACCCTAATTTTGGTACTCTCTGGTTAGGAGGAAACATCACATCTTCCAAATCCAAATCCCTCTGAATATGATGTACATCCCGTCTAACAAAGATGAGGTAGGGCATTTGGAGGTGATAAAAACTCAAAGAGATTGCCCATTTGAGGGTCAGATCCCCATTTTAGACTGTTTTGTGTAGGAAATGATGCACTGCCCAATCTTCCTGATAAATTCCCAACTTCCCATGACTTGGGGAATCAATTGAGATGACATATGATATAAGAGACCCTTGAGGCTTGCTTGAAGACCCTTGGCCTTTATTCTCTTGCTTTTCTCTGGCTCTCCATTATTCCCACCTTGAAGCACTAGATACCATGCCTTGCAACCAATGATATGCAACTTATGACCTACTATGGAATGCAAATGAGTAAAGCATAGACCAATTTATTAAGAAACAAGAGGGCAAATTTTGAGGTATTACAGTCGGCAACCTAAGAATCCCCGGTAAACTTCTTTAGTTTCAACCTTCCCCAGCGAGGTGAGTGTTTATTTCACTCCTCATTGGATTTTCTCACTATCGCAATCTTCTCCGGTGAAGGCGGATGTTTATTTCAGCCCCTCGAAATTTTATCTCCGACATTTTCAACTACTATTGATCCAAGCTTCCCTGACGAAGTGGATATTTATTTTATCCAGCTACAGCTTTCACTCAGACTATTTCAGTTCGCAGCGAATATTTATTTTATCCCCCATGAAATCTTTTCGATCATGAGTTTGATTCGTTCCTAGTGAATCTTTCTCATTCCCAACAGAATCCAAGGTTCATCTTGGCAATCCTAAGTGAAGTCACGATGTTCATCCCCAAGTGGAGTGCTCTCTTTTCCCCAGAGAAGTTTGAAGCTTTGAAGTGGGACATGTTTCCGTATATGGATTTCCTTTCATCCCCAATGATGCTTCTTATATTACAAAGATTGGTCGAGTATCCGTATCGAGATGCTTGTTTTTGTCTCCTGTTTGCATCTTGTTGTTGTTTTGTCAGCATAAGCATAAGCATAACATTGCATTCTTTCATGTAGATTCATGGCATGTGCATATTTTGCATCTTGCGTTTTGTGTTGTTTGTTTTGTTCTGTCACTTTGGTCGTGTTTATCCCCCAAGTGACTGAGTTTTGTCTGCTTCCTCCAAGTAGAGTCATCAGCCCTAGGCAGAAATAGCACACCCTTTCTAATTCCCCACTGAGTTCGATCCTCGTGGAAGATGGTTGCTTTAGTTTTCTTTTCCATTTTCTGGATAAGGATAAACCCGTTGAGTTCAATCCTCAATGGATGGAGTCTTGTTTGACCGTTTCTCTCCAGTTACTTCCTGGATTGAATTTTGGTCCCTAACAATCACAATTTTGGATATCTCTGAGATGTTGAACCCGGACTAAGCGTGCATTTATTTTGCATTTTGTCTCCCCAAGAAGAGTTTACTTGAAGATCTCTATGGAAGAAGTTATTTATCCAACAGTTATTACAACATTCTCTTGGAATATATGCCATACAGCAAGTAGCAGCTTTTTATTTGAGCAGTTTGGTTATCAAGACTTCTACGACAAATGGTAGTCTCCTCAAGACAGTTTATCTGTCCCCAGAAAATTATCAAGATTTTCCATTTATTCTCCGACAGATGTTACCTTCCCAGAAATCCGTCAGAGAAACTTATTGAAGACTTTACAGGCATTCTCTTTATTTGAGAACTCCAGCTGCAAGAATCCTATTTACTTCACTGAAATTTCAACTACAACAATATTGCTCTACGGTGGTTATCTCCAATGAATCTAATATTTAAGCTATTCCCACCAGATGATATCTCTTCGAAGAGCGTGGGAAATTCAAGACTTTGTTTGAGGCAGATAACCTCGCAACACTTATTTTCAAGACTTTCCCGTGACATACAACCTCGAGGTATAGGAAAGTATTTACTCTTCCTAAGCAGAACATGTAAGGAAGCTGAATCATCATCTTGATTGTTGAGGCTTATTTCATTCTATTACCTCTGCTTAGGCTATCGTGGGATAATAGGTAATACGTCTGTATTTTGGTCAGATGCCTCGCTTAGGCTACCGTGGTGGTAGTAGGTCATGTTTCCTTTTGTGTTTACCTCGCTTAGGCTATCATATGCTTGATAGTAGGTAACACACCTTTTTTGGTCGAACGCCTTTGCTCAGGCTGCCACAAGTTGGCAGTAGGTGATCCTTCTTCTTCAGTATATTACCTCTGCTTAGGCTATCGTGGGGATAGTAGGTAATACGTCTGTATTTTGGTCAGATGCCTCGCTTAGGCTACCGTGGTGGTAGTAGCTCATCTTTCCTTCTTGTGTTTACCTCGCTTAGGCCATCATATGCTTGATGGTAGGTAACATACTTTTTTTAGTCGGACGCCTTTGCTCAGGCTGCCACAAGTTGGCAGTAGGTGATCCTTCTTTTCCAGTCTATTACCTCTGCTTAGGCTATCGGGTGATAGTAGGTAATACGTCTGTATTTTGGTCAGATGCCTCGCTTAGGCTACCGTGGTGGTAGTAGGTCATCTTTCCTTTTTGTGTTTACCTCGCTTAGGCTATCAGTAGGTAACACACTTTTTTTTGGGTCGGACACCTATGCTTAGGCTACCGTGTTTGGTAGTAGGTGATTTTTTCCTCCCCAGTTTATTACCTCTGCTTAGGCTATCCTGTGTGATAGTAGGTAATATACGCCCTTTTGTTTCAACTGGATACCTTCGCTTAGGCTACCAGCTATTGGTAGTAAGTTATCCTTCCTTTTGAGTTTTTTGCCTTATGTTTAAGATACCCTGTGATTGTCAGTTATTAGTCTCTTTCCCCCTAGTGGAGTTAGATCTTTCCCCGTGGAGTCTTGTCTCGCTGAGTCGTCCTCGTCGGGTCTTTCTCTCTTTGTGTTTTAACATCAGTTTTCCCCTATGACATTATCCCTCACAGGATCCTTGTCTTGCATAGCATATCATTTCATATCATATCATGTGCATTTGGCGGTATCTTAGGGCAAAAAATTTTGTGTATGTTTGTATTTAAGTATCTCCTATCTCGTCGAGACGAAGATTTCAATCTCCATATCTTTGAATAGGAGAAACTTAAATAGGGGCATCTGTCGCACCCTAATTTTTGACCCTAAGATTTTCTTTCTTTTTGCATAGCTTTTTTAGACCGCGTGATTCTTGTGTGCGTGCTTTATTACTAACAGATTTGTGCAGGAACATTGTTTTCAAGTGGAGATGGCTTTCATTTTCACAGTTAAGTATTTCAAGGCATGACCAATTGGTTCTGATTCAGAATGGTTATAGGGTTTTCTACTGGTTATTTTACTCAGAATGCCTCAAAGGACTTTATGAATGTCTCAAGGAGAATTAGGACTTCCTGTTCACCGGTGTTGGACATGGTCGGTTGAGGACCAGTTATGGTTTTCATGACAAGTGATATTGCAAGTTATATCTTCATGATTATATATCATATTGCAAGACAATCTTGGATCTACAGGCCAAATCATTCCCAGGTTACTTCCAAGGTTTGTTTCAAGTGGTTCAATTCTATGCGTGCCATTGAAAGTCTAATATGTGACCTTCGCTTCAAAACTTCAAGTTCGCCAATCGAGCTTTCAAGGTTTCTCATGTTATTAAATTAAAGAGGAGCAAGCTTTATTAAATGTTATCCAAGGTTACAAAGTGAAAATTATTTTTAAGACCTAGAGGCTACCGTGTTACACTTTGGTCAGAGTACTATCACATTGGATTGCACCACTGCAGCAAGAAGGGCCATCTGCTCTTGGAAAAGCAAAATGTACAAGGATTAACGATTTTCACAAAATGCATGAAGTGAGACTCATAAGTGTTCAAGGAGGTTTTACAAATTAAATTCAAGTTTCATTACATGTCAAAGGATACAAATTACACCAATTTTCTTTCAAGTTGTACAAGATCAAATGCACTCACAAACTATGCGAAATCACAATAAAAGGGTGATGTTGCTTCTAGTTTATGAGCTGAAAGTCTTCAGTATAATTTGTTATCCGCTTGTTTGTTTAGAGTTACATTACAAATATGAATGCAATGCAATGTGTAAGGCCATATATGTGGGTAAGTGTTTTAATAGGTAGTTGAATCGTAACGTGGTATGATTGAGCATCACTGCATGATTGTGTTACACAACGCATTCATATCTTCTGTGTGGGTACTAATGACAATTGCAGTCACTTGGTAACTGTAGCGAGTGATTTTTGGATGTGGTTGTGAAGCACAATCGCTCTAGTACTACAGCTCGATTCATTTTTTATCCTATTGAAGCTGATGAAGGAAGGGAAATAGATGTCTCCAATTAACCCTGCTTGCATACTGAGGTTAAACAGTCAAAACTGTTGGTTTACAGATGCTACAAAGATTCGGGGTCTCTCCTAGGTTATTTTGTTGAAAAGGGGTGTTTATCGGTTGAGATGTTTAGGACAGATGTATAAAACTATGGGATTTTGGGTTTTTGTTTAGTGTGCTCGCTAAGATTTTTCTTTCAATTTTATGCCTACGTATTCCCGTTTACCAAAACAGGGAAATCAGAGCGATCGTAGTTCCTCCTATTCTATGGGAGGAAATGGTGTTTTGGTGTCTTGTTCAAAGCCCAAGACGTGAAGCTAAAGAGTCTATTTGTATCTTGTTCAAAGCCCAAGATATGAAGCTAAAAGGGTTTGACTTTAGAGAGAATTTGTCATCTCTAAAGAGGGGTTTGTATGTCATAACTGTTTATAAAGGAGAATTACTTTAACCGGGATTTGTGAATCCGGCAATGCCATAATTTCCTTTATAGGGGATTTCCAACCTGAAGGAGAAGACTTTAACTCAGTGTAGAGTAATGCTATCTTTCCTTAGGAATTTCTCATGCTAAAAGAGGGACAGTGGCATGGATGTAGATGATCCAGATGCTTACCGCTTACAAAGATTAGATGAAGGGGAAGGAGTTGTTGATGTTTGTGTACTGTGAACGAGGCACAACTTTGATGCTAAAAGGTTGATTGGATCAACCAATGGTTTTCTTATATAAATCCCAAGAGGAGGCTAATATGTGTCTCATACAAAGCCCGAGAGAGAAGCTAAAAGGTTTTGACTCAACGAGGGAGTCTTTTAGTATCTCGTACAAAGCCCGAGATGGAGGCTAAAATCAGGAGTGACTCAACAAGAGAGAGTCTTTTGTATGTGTCTTGTACGAAGCCCAAGACGGAGGCTAAAGGCGCTTGACTCAACAAGAGAGTCTTTGTACCTCGTACGAAGCCCGAGATGGAGGCTGAAAATGTTTGACTCAACAAGAGAGTCTTTTATACTCAACAAGAGAGTGTTTTTATATCTCGTACGAAGCTCGAGATGGAGGCTATTTGACTCAACAAGAGAGTCTTTTGTATCTCGTACGAAGCCCGAGATGGAGGCTAAAATTGTTAGCTCCGCTGGGGAGAATCATTGTACAAAGGCCAAGAGGAGGCTAGGGTTACTGTTTCAGTTGAGTGACAGGTCCAGTATGCTAATTTAAAGAGAAAACCAGTTCTTATATGAGTAATGTTTGCACTCAGGGATTTGATTCGAGGATCAGGGTTATTTCCTGTTCTTTAAGGAAATGGGAAATCCAAAGGTATTGAGACTGTTTGAGTCTACGGGTTTCATCTCCTAATTTTGGAAGGAGCTTGAGAATGTCTTTTGGACTCAAGGAAATTAGAATGTCCAAGTCTAGAGTTTCATCTTTTGTACTATGCTTTGAGAAACAGTAGTAGACTCTTGGAAAGACTGTTCTATTAAAATGACTGATTTCTGTTCCTATACCTTTAGGAGGTCGTCGGGACAATTTGTACGAAGCCCAAGAGGAGGCTGGAAACTTTTAAGAAGCCGAGGGACAATTTGTACTAAGCCCAAGAGGAGGCTATCATTCCCGGAGGAAGAAATCATTTATACGAAGCCTAAGAGGAGGCTGTGAATACTTCTAAGAAGCCGATGGGTCCTTGTACAACGTCCAAGAGGAGGCGGGGATGCTTTTAGGAAGCCTGTGGATCCCTAAACCCCGAGAAGTTCAAGACAGGCTATTCACAAAGAATAGATCAAGCCAGGAAAGTTTGAGAATTTGGAAGAAACTCAAGAGATGCCATTCACGGAGAAAAGATCATCTCTGGGGAGTAGAGTTTCTTGACAATTCCTAAGGGTGCTTTTAAGAAGACTGTGGGTCCCCAAACCCTGAGAAGTTCAATACAGGTTATTCACAAAGAATAGATCAAGCCAGGAAAGTTCGAGAATTTGGAAGAAACTCAAGAGATGCAATTCACGGAGAAGAGATCATCTCTGGGGAATAAAGTTTCTTTGACAACTTCTAAAGGTGACAGTCTATGAAAGGGTTCACCAAGAATGTTGACTTTCATGTCTCCATATTGTTTAACCCCAAGAGGAGGGAAGACTGTGTCTAGTAATCCTATGGGGATCTAGTTTTGACTATTTAAGAGTGATCAACGGGCTTAATGCTAGACGTAGTTGCCGGGGAAACTCTAAATATCTATACTATTATTACCCAGTTGATATGAGTTTATGAAAGAAGACTTACAGCGAAACAGCCCCACAATACAGTTATATGTATATGAAAGCATATAAACACTTACTCGGTTGTAGAGCTTCCATGCTATTTGGTTAGTTGTTCAACAAAGAAAGATTGAAAACAACAGTATATTTCAAAATCAAAGGAGAAAGTGCTTTGAAAAAGAAAGATTTGGGGGCTTACAGCTCAAGGAGAGGCCCAGGGTTTTATCAGTGAGCGCACTGTTGAATTTGTACAGAGGGACTTATACAAGTGACTGAGGCCCAAAAATTGTTTGCTGTACAAAGGAATGGGTCTTACACTCTCTCAAGAGGCCCAAAAGGTTTAAAGAAAAAGAGTGGGGCTTATAACACGAGGGTAGGCCCAGATGATTTTTCGTTTAAAATGGCGATCGCGCCTAGATTTTCTTTTAACGCGAAGGGGCTTATACAATATCTGAGGCCCAAAGTTGTTTTGGTTAAAAGGGGATTGGGTCTTACACTCTATTAGAGGCCCAAAATTTTTGAATGGGTCTTATAGCTCGAGGAGAGGCCCAGATGTTTTAAACGGACGACGGTCGCACCGTTTACTTGTACAAAGGGACTTATACAATAAGTGAGGCCCAAAAAATTTTATGTACAAGGGGGTTGGGTCTTACACTCTATTAGAGGCCCAAAAAGTTTTAAAGAAAAGAAATGGGTCTTACTACTCGAGGGTAGGCCCAAAGTTTGTTTTTCAACGGATGATGATCGCGTCGAACTTTTTGAAATACAACGGGACTTATACAATAAGTGAGGCCCAAAATTGTTATATTTACAAAGGGTTGGGTCTTACACTCTATTAGAGGCCCAAAAAGTTTTGAAAATGATTTATGAGGGTTGAATTAATCCAAAAACCCTAATTTGTTTTCAAAATGTGTTTTAATTGAATAAAAATTCAATTAAAATGATCAAAATTGTTTTAACATATGGAAAACAAATTGTGATCTTGGATTAATGCTTCAAATATTAAGTATTGACCTACAAAATAATTAGAAGTCATTAAAAGTTGCAAAATCAAGGTGGAAAAAATATTCAAAATGTCAAAAACAATTAAAATATTAATTATTTGCAAAAATATCAATTATATGAAATAAATAATATTTTTGGGATTTTTTGGGAAAATAAAATATTTTAACATTTTTGTGAATTATTCAAAAAAGAATCAACTCAAAATCATTAAAACTCAGATATAAATTAATTTTTGAATCAATTAAACAAAATCACAAAATTCAAATATTTGAATTTGTGAAAATGGCGCCAAGAACAGCTGAAGAACACGCGCGTTTTTCAGTTTTGCCCAGATTTGCATTTTCTATCCAATCTCACTGAATACTTGATCATATCATGCAATACACATACCAATCAACTCGTTTCAACCTCACGATCATGATATGGCCATTAATTTCATTTAAATTAAGCATAAAACAAGAAATCACAAAAAATCCTCAAGAACCCTAAATTCTGCATGAAGGCTGGGATTTTTGATACACGATTCAAATAAAGCAATTACTTGAGGGGAAACATTCCATGCATGATTATGAACATTTGGCAAAAGTATTGTGCGAGGAAATATACATAGATTGAGAGATGACTAAGTTTAGGCTTACCTCTAGGTCGTGACAGCAAGAGCAAATTGATTTCTTAGTAGGAGGTGTTACAGATGAATTGTGATGATCTGAACATCTTCCCTACACCCTATGGAGTATGTTTGAATGCTTGGACTTGATGAAAATTGGCTGGATCACTTCATGGCATCTCAACTGCAACTTGGTTAAAACCTTGAGCAATTGACTGGTGATTCTGAGAAGACAGTGTTCCAAATGTTGCTTAAGTGTTTGATCAGCTCACATATGATGTATATGAGGTGTGTGTGTGATTGGTTTGAGTGGAATTGCTCTCTAATGAAAAACCCGATAGTGACTTGCTAAGAAAGGCATTTTTGAGAGTGAGAAATGGATTTTGAGAAAGGCAAGTGTTGTAGGCCTTTGGTGTACTTAAACTGATCATAATTGAGCTCTATTTATAGTAGAGTAATTTTGTTTTGCAAGGAATAGTGAATGGCAACTGCTGAGTAGGTTTGGCCAATGTTGGCAAATGAAAATCCAAGTCTCCTCTAGCCATTGACTAGAGGTTAGGGCACAGGCTGCTGGTCCCTTGGTCTTGGATAAGTCTTGACTGAATTCAGTTGCTGATGGCTCAGTCCATGCCACCTTGATGCTTCCATTGAATGCTCCAATCCAAAATTGGAGTCTTGTCCCTATTTTGGGCAATTCTAGGTTTAGCATGCTATTTCTTGTTCCAAGGACTTTGGAGGCTTGGCTCAGTGATTGTCCCCTTTAGATTTAATCCTCAGATGTGTCCAAGGTGATGACAAGGCTTGGAATTGGCTGATTTTGGCAAATCGACCAAAAGTGCAAAAATCTGCCTTGCCTTGGCAGATTTCATCAAGGCAACTTGCCAATGTCATATCTCATGGCTCAAGTTGAATTTGGTGATGTTCTTGGCCATTTTGGAAAGCTCTTATATGATACAACAACTGTTTGATCATATTTGGTTTTGATACTTTTTGGATCCAAGTGAAAAATGTCCCTACATTCGGAAAAAAGTAAGGCAAAATCTGACTTAGTGAAATTTTCACTAAGTGTTGGAACAAAGTGACTTTTCTTGATTTTGATCACTCCATAACTCAAAATCCATGAGGAATTTGGACATAGGTCAGTATGAAGCTTTTGTAGAGGGCAATGAGATATACAAATCAAGCTTTGGATGGAAAAAAATGGCTTTGTGGTTTAGGAGTTATGATCCTCCAAAGTTGGTACCTTTGTCACTTTTTTTCATAACTTAGAAAATTTTCTAAGTTTTTATGGTTACCTCTTTTACAAGTTATCCCATTTTCTTTGATTTTTCTTGATGAATGATGATTCAAATCATACATTAACATCATTTTAGGGTTAAAAATCTATTTTGGTGAGAAATCTCAAAAAGTCAAAGTTAACTTTTGTGCACAGTTGACTTTTTATCCGATGAATTCCAAACTGTGCAATTCTTCAGGAAATCATGTCCTTGACCTAAATCAAACTTGATGGACATGTTCCATGGGTGGTATGGAGTGTATTGAATCATGTCTTAGGGCTTGAGAGCATGTCCTGGTCAAAAGTCAAAGTTACAGTTGACTTTTCCCGCGAAACCCTAACTGTGGTTCAGATGAAATTGAAACTTGTTGCTCAAGCTTCTTGGATCAATCCATTGGCCCAAATGGATCAATATGGTATATTAGAGACCCTCAAATCATTTCTTGAGGTCTTTGTTCATGAATTGTCCCAAAAGTTAACTTAGGGGTGAATTAGGTCAAGAAACCCTAATTCCTGATTTTTGATGAATGCATCCCCTGAGGCAAAATTGACTTAATGATTAGGTTTATGAGGTTCCATGGAGCATATTAGGTTATGTTTTGGATATTTGACTTATGCCCAGATGAAAATTTCCATCTGGAGGCCCCGGTCGACCAAAACCCTAATTTGGTGACACTGGCGATCTTGAGGCTTGATCCACCTAGAAGGGAGCATCCTTGTGCTTAATCCTTGAAGTGGGAGTCCTTTTGATCCTTTGTGTATGTTTGAGAGTGTAGACAAGTTGAAGATCATGTCATTCCTTGATTGATCCTTTGTTTAAGAACTCTGAGAGGGCTTGAAACCCTAATTTTGATAGTAGTGAATGCTCACCCATCTTTGGGGAGACTGATGAAGCATAATGACACACCCATATTGTGATGATGATTTGCACAATGATAGGAAATCTTAGTGGTCAAAATTTGGGGTATGACAGATGCCCCTATTTAATCTTCTTGGACACGAAGGTGTGAATGACGAAGGTATTCGGGCATTCGGGGTGCAAGAGGATTAAATATCGGAATACCCGAAATTTTGATGGTGGTTATGAATGGAAGATCGCATTCATCTTCTTTTGCTAAGCAATGATGCTTAGAAAAGGTAAACTTCCCCTCGATCCTAGTCTTCAGCCAAGGAACTGGTCTCAGTTTTCTTTTGAGATGAGCTTCCCCTCGATCCTGGTTTCCTACCAAGGAACTGGTCTAAGTTTCTGATTTAAACTTCCCCTCGATCCTGTTTTCCTACCAAGGAATTGGTCTAAGTTTCTGATTTAAACTTCCCCTCGATCCTGGTTTCCTACCAAAGAACTGGTCTTAGTTTCTTTTGTCAATAAACTTAATTGACAAGGGACGCTATGCGTAGCGGTTTTCCTTAAACTTCTCGCCGAATTTTCCTAGGGAGATGCCATTTGATGGAAAAAGTTTTGATGCCAGACTTGCTGGGGAACCCAGTCGTCTGAGTTGTAGAGGTGTACAAACTTCTCTGTTGGAGATGCCATTTGTTGACTCTACTGGGGAAAACAAGTCTCTTGAGAGACTGCTTTCACGCTTGGGGATATTACATCATACTTTTCTCGGGATCTTCCTGGAGAAATTCCATATGATGCGATCTAATTTTGAGGTGTCGATGACCTTTTCATAAGTGGGTTTTTCGGAGAAAAACTGCCGTATTGACGAAGCTCCGATTAAGGGGCTTTCTCTAGGGATTTTCCTTAATCCGGGAGAGCAAGGATATCATCTTCAATGGCGAAGAGTGATGTTGACTGAAGGTTCTCTGGTTTTTCAGAGGTTCAAGTTATCAAAGTGGTTGAGGAACCAACTTCATTCCAGAAATAAACTGGAGGAGAGAGATTGTTCAGACGCAACATTTCCTGATGAGGACCAACTGACAACTCGATTGAGAGGAATTTTTTTATCACCAGGGGATAAGACCGATTAGAGTGATAGTGATGCAATATGAAATGTGAATGCAAATCAATAATGCATGATGTATGTATGTTTATGCTGACAGAACTGATGCGACATACAGTCTAATAGATGAACATGACGGGACACTCGGCCACAGTGGGAGATGTAAAGTATCACTTATTCACGGTAGCAATTCTGGCTTGCTTAGGAGAGATAATCCCTGCGGGGAATACCGTTAATCGAGCTTAGAAGATAAGAACTCTGCCGAGGATGTCAGATGGAATAGTTGCATCCGACACTGTTGATCCTTCATCCAGGCGCACTGGCGTAGAAGGAGTACTTTGATTCTGCACTTTGAAGCTCAATTGCTTTCGGGGGAGCAGTCGATATTCTTTCGATGTTCAATAGTCAAAAGAAATTGCCATCTTTATTTTAAAGCAGAAAATATTTTACAAGTAAATTCATTTTTGTTTTATTTCAAGAATCATTGATCATATCAAAATGTCGTTCTGTAAAGCTAAAACAAATGAGAATTACAAACAAAAGCACAAGGGCTCAAACTTTATTGATAAGATGGAGATCAGCCAAATACGTGATTCCAAAGAGTATTTACAAAGTTTGAAAATGGTAATTTACAGGGAAAAGTACTACGTTGAAACATAACGACCACTATCCTTCTACCAACTTTGAATTCGGGGCATCCTGAGCTTCTGTCGAAGATGACCTTGACTGGAGTTTTCCTCCGACGGATGGTGTAACTGCTGCTGAGGGACTTGCCTCTGTTGAACATAGTTACTTGCCATTATCCCTAATTTTTTCCTGGATTGTACTTTGATGTTTCCAATCCACCGGGATGATTTTTTTTATTTTGTCTCTAACTTTTGCCTGGACCGCCCTTTCGGGTTTTCAATCCACCGAGGCGTTTTTTTTTTTAGTTTTTTTTAGGAGAAGTATTTCTTGACTACATTAACATTCGTGGGGTAGGCAAATTCCTCTCCGTCCATGGTTGCAAGTCTCAAGGCGCCGCCTGAGAAAGCTTTCGTGACCACGTAGGGGCCATCATAATTCGGAGTCCATTTACCTCGCGAATCAGTGAGAAATGATTGTATCTTCTTGAGCACGAGGTCTCCTTTTCTGAAGACGCGAGGCCGGACCTTTTTGTCGAACGCCCTCTTCATTCTTTGCTGATACAACTGACCATGGCATAGTGCCGTGATTCATTTTTCTTTGATCAGATTCAGTTCGTCGTGTCGACTTTGACACCATTCAGCTTCTGTTAGCTTAGCTTCCATCAATACCTGGATTGATGGGGTCTCTACCTCGATGGGAAGCACTGCTTCCATGCCATATACTAGAGAGAAAGGGGTTGCCCCTGTTGAAGTGTGAACAGATGTACGATAACCGTGAAGAGCAAAGGGTAGCATTTCGTGCCAATCTTTGTAGGTTACAACCATCTTCTGAACAATCCTCTTGATGTTCTTGTTAGCCGCTTCTACCGCTCCGTTCATCTTGGGTAGGTAGGGAGATGAGTTATGGTGTTCAATCTTGAACTCGGCGCACAACTCTTTCATCATCTTGTTGTTCAAGTTAGATCCATTATCTTTAATGATCTGGTTTGGAACACCATAACGGTAGATGATATTGTTTTTGATAAATCGGACCACCACTTGTCAGGTTACATTAGCGTACGACGCTGCTTCGACCCACTTGGTGAAATAGTCAATGGCTACAAGGATGAACCGATGTCCGTTTGAAGCCTTGGGCTTAATCATGCCAATCATGTCGATTCCCCATATGGAAAAAGGCCATGGGGAAGAAAGAACTTTGAGATGCATTGGCGGTACATGAATTTTGTCGGAGTATATTTGACACTTGTGACACCTCCTCATGTACTTGTAGCAGTCGGATTCCATTGTCAACCAATAGTACCCTGCTCTTAGAATTTTTCTCGCCATTGTGTGTCCGTTGACATGAGTGCCAAAGGATCCCTCGTGAATTTCTTTCAACAACATGTCTGCTTCTGGTTTGTTTACACATCGGAGCAAGACCATGTCAAAATTCATCTTATAGAGGGTATCACCACTCAGGAAGAAGCTGCCAGCCAGTCTTCTGAGGGTTTTTCTGTCATTCCTTAGTGCCCCAGGTGGGTACTCTTGTTTCTGAAAGAAGCATTTGATATCGTGATACCAAGGGTTGTCGTCTATGACTGCTTCAATCGTGAAGATGTAAGCGGGCCGTTCTAGGCGCATTATGTCGATCTTAGGTAGGCCAGTCCATTGACCTACACTAATCATGGAAGAGAGAGTGGTTAATGCATCAGCCATGTGATTCTCCTCACGAGGGATGTGATGAAACTCGATTCTGTTGAAGAAAGGTAATAACCTTCTTACATAATCTTTGTAAGGAATCAGTCCTGATTGGTATGTGTTCCAATCTCCCTTTATCTGATTGATAACCAGGACTGAGTCGCCATATACGTCCAAGTTTTTGATCCTTAAATCAATCGCTTCCTCGAGACCCATAATGCATGCTTCGTATTCGGCCTCGTTGTTTGTACATTTAAACGTAAGTCGAGCGGTGAAAGCAATGTGGGTACACTGAGGGGTAATAATTATTGCCCCAATTCCGTTTCCATAATGATTAACTGCTCCGTCAAAGATAAGTCCCCATTGGGAACCCGGTTCTGGCCCTTCACTGGGTAGCAGTTCATCGCAATCTTTCATTTTGAGATACATTACATCTTCGTCTGGGAAGTCGAACCCGATTGGTTCCTGATTGTCAATCGGTTGATGAGCCAAATGATCAGCTAAAACACTTCCTTTAACGACTTTCTGAGCATGGTACTCAATGTCATATTTTGATAGCAACATCTGCCAACGGGCAATCCTTCCCGTGAGAGCAGGTTTTTCAAATACATACTTGATTGGATCCATTTCGGATATCAACCAAGTAGTGTGATGAATCATGTACTGACGAAGACGTTTGGCTGCCCAAACCAAAGCACAACAAGTTTTCTCGAGCATAGTGTACCGAGTCTCACAGTCGGTGAACTTCTTGCTTAGATAGTAAATGGCAGACTCTTTCCGTTTGGTTTCGTCCTGTTGGCCAAGTACACACCCCATTGAGTCTTCCAAGACTGTGAGGTAGATGATCAGTGGTCTTCCTTCCACTAGAGGTGATAGAATCGGAGGATTCAACAGATATTCCTTAATACTGTCAAAGGCGGTTTGGCAATCTTCTGTCCAAATGCAGTCCTGGTTCTTTTTGAGTAATTTGAAAATTGGCGCACATGTCGCGGTCATGAGGAATATGAATCTGGAGATGTAGTTCAAACGTCCCAGGAATCCTCAGACTTGTTTTTCAGTTTTCGGAGAAGGCATCTCTTGAATGGCCTTGACCTTGTCAGGATCAACCTCAATTTCTTTCTGGATGACGATGAACCCTAAAAGTTTCCCTGAACAGACACCGAAGGTGCATTTGTTGGGATTCAAGCGGAGTTTGTACTTTCTCAAACGCTCAAATAGTTTTGACAGGTGGGTCACATGCTCCTCTTCTGTCTTAGATTTTGCAATCATATCATCGACATACACTTCGATTTATTTATGTATCATGTCATGAAACAGAGTAGTCATGGCCCTTTGATAGGTTGCCCCGGCGTTCTTCAAACCGAACGACATTACCTTGTAACAAAAGGTACCCCATGGGGTAATGAACGAAGTTTTCTCCATGTCTTTCGACGCCATTTTGATCTGGTTATAGCCCGAGAATCCATCCATGAAGGATAAAACTTTGAACTTTGTTGTACTGTCAACCAGCATGTCAATGTGTGGTAAAGGAAAGTCGTCCTTTGGACTAGCCTTATTCAGATCTTTGTAATCAACACACATTCTGACTTTTCCGTCCTTTTTCGGAACTGATACGATATTGGCTAACCATTGAGGATATTCTGACGTGGTGAGGAAACTCGCGTCAATCTGTTTCCGTACCTCCTCTTTGATTTTGATGGCCATGTCCGGGTGAGTGCGTCTCAATTTCTACTTTACTGGGAGGACATTCCGATATTAACGGTAAGTGATGTTCCACGATGCTGGTATCCAACCCTGGCATGTCCTGATAGAACCAAGCGAATACATCGGGGAATTCTTTGAGAAGCTTTGTCAAACTCTCTTTGGCAGTTGGACTGAGCAGTGCCCCAATCCTGATTTCTTTTCTCTCTTTTTCTGAACCCAAGTTTACCATTTCCAACGGCTCTTTGTGAGGTTCAATGGACCTTTCCTCTTGTCTGAGTAATCAGGAGATCTCTTCTGGAATTTCGTTGTCAACTTCTTCTTCAGCCCCAAATACCGGGAACTCAAAGTTGGGAGAAGGCATCAGATCGTATGTTGCAACGGGGTTTAAAACAAGCAATCTGCATGACGTGATGATTCGTGTTTAGAAGAGATAGAGAAAATGCAAGAGTGGTGTAGTGTATATTTTTTATTACTTCTTGTTTTTATTTAAATTGTTTTTTAGGATTACTATTTTCTGAGAAAAACAAAAAGAGAAAACAACAATAAATGTGGAAATTATAGAACGACGTTATTTTATTAATGAACAAGTCGATTCTTGAAACTACAGCCCTATAAAACAAAACTCTGTCACTTTGGGCAAAGCGAAGAGGGAAAATTTACAGAAAGCGAGCCCTATCAAAACATCCGTTTCACCTGGGCAGGGTGAAAGGTTAAACACGACAATTACTTTGACTGGCAAACGACCTTCGAAGCATCAACTACGACCCACTGGCGGCGAACTCCTCGGTGAATCACAAAGTCTGGCACCTTCCTTGATTTGTCTTCAGAAATAACGCTGATTTCTGGTGGAGCAGGATCATTGGAATCTGTCTCCCAGGCAGAATTGTCGTAGGAGAATTCCTCTGTTACATTTTGCATAGCATTGGTGCTCTCAGCTGTATCTTCCCATCCATTTGGCTGGATATCTTCGAGCCTGATACGAGAGCTTTCGGGAGCGGTGTACTTGACGAAGTAGTCGAACTTACCACTCGGTCGTCCCAAGGTGTCCCACACTTCTGTGGAACTGGAGGATTCATCCCTCTCGATGACGTTGACCTCGGGAAATGCATAGTTAATGAATTCTAGTCCTACAAACGTTGCAAATTCATCGTCATGTTGAGTAGTTTCTGAATGACCTGAGTGTTGATCCCATGACATGGTGGGTGTAGCGAGCGATTTTGGATGTGGTTGCGAAGCACTACCGCTCTTTGGTATCTACAGCTCGATTCATTTTTTATCCTATTGAAGCTGATGAAGGAAGGGAAATAGATGTCTCAAATTAACCCTGCTTGCAAACTGAGGTTAAACAGTCAAAACTGTTGGTTTACAGATGCTACAAAGATTCGGGGTCTCTATTAGGTTTATTTTGTTAAAAGTAGTGTTCGGTCAATGGGTGGGAGGTTAAGATGTTAGGACGGATGTATGAAAGTATGGGATTTTGGGTTTTTGTTTAGTGTGCTCGCTAAGATTTTTCTTTTAATCTTATGCCTACGTATTCCCGTTTTTTCCGAAACAGGGAAATCAGAGCGATCGTAGTTCCTCCTATTCTATGGGAGGAAATGGTGTTTTGGTGTCTTGTTCAAAGCCCAAGACGTGAAGCGAAAGGTAGTTTGTATCTTGTTCAAAGCCCAAGATGTGAAGCTGAAGGTGGTTTGTATCTTGTTCAAAGCCCAAGATGTGAAGCTAAAGGTCTTGTCTTTAGAGAGAATTTGTCATCTTTAAAGAGGTTTGTTTGTCACAACTGTTGGGTGACTAGTTATAAAGGAGGATTACTTTAACCGGGATATGTGAATCCGGTAATGCCATAATCTCCTTTATAGGGGTTTTCCAACCTGAAGGAGAAGACTTTAACTAAGTGTAGAGCAATGCTATCTTTCCTTAGGAATTTCTCATGCTAAAAGAGGGACAGTGGCATGGATGTAGATGATCCAGAGGCTTGTCGCTTACAGCGATTAGATGAAGGGGAAAGAGTTGTTGATGTTTGTGTACTGTGAATGAGGCACAACTTTGATGCTAAAAGGTTGATTGGATCAACCAGTGGTTTTCTTATACAAAGCCTAAGAGGAGGCTATTGGCCCAACAAGAGGGAGTTTTTGTGTGTCTCGTACGAAGCCCGAGAGAGAGGCTAAAAGGGTTGACTCAACAGGAGAGTCTTTTATGGTATCTCGTACGAAGCCCGAGATGGAGGATAAAAGGTTTTGACTCAACAAGAGAGAGTCTTTTATACACAACAAGAGATTGTTTTTGTATCTCGTACGAAGCCCGAGATGGAGGCTAAAGATGGTGATTGACTCGATGAGGGAGTCTTTTAGTATCTCGTATAAAGCCCGAGATGGAGGCTAAAATTGTTTAGCTCCACTGGGGAGAATCATTGTACAAAGCCCAAGAGGAGGCTATGACGCTGTTTCAGTTGAGTGACAGGTCCAGTTTACTGATTTAAAGAGAAAATTAGTTCTTATATGAGTAATGTTTGCACTCAGAGATTTGATTCGAGGATCAGGGTTATTTCCTATTCTTTAAGGAAATGGGAAATCCAAAGGGTATTGAGTTGTCCGAGTCTACGGGTTTTCTTCCTATTTTTGAAGGGAGCTTGAGAATGTCTTGGATACTCAAGGAAATTAGACTGTCCAAGTCTAGAGTTTCATCTTTTGTACTATGCTTTGAGAAACAGTAGTAGACTCTTGGAAAGACTGCTCTATTAAGATGACTGATTTCTGTTCCTACACCTCTAGGAGGTCGTCACGACAATTTGTACGAAGCCCAAGAGGAGGCTGGAAACTTTTAAGAAGTCGAGTGGTCCTTATATGAAGCCCAAGAGTAGGCTATCATTCCCGGAGGAAGAATCATTATACGAAGCCTAAGAGGAGGCTGTGAATACTTCTAAGAAGCCGACGTGTCCTTGTACTAAGCCCAAGAGGAGGCGGGGATGCTTTTAGGAAGCCTGTGGGTCCTTGAACAATGCCCAAGAGGAGGTCGATGCTTTTAAGAAGCCGATGGGTCTCCAAACCCCGAGAAATTCAAGACAGGCTATTCACGAGGAATAGATCAAGCCAGGAAAGTTCGAGAATTTGGAAGAAACTCAAGAGATGCCATTCACGGAGAAAAGATCATCTCTGGGGAATAGAGTTTCTTGACAAGTGCTTTTAAGAAGCCGATGGGTCCCCAAACCCCGAGAAATTCAAGACAGACTATTCACGAGGAATAGATCAAGCCAGGAAAGTCCGAGAATTTGGAAGAAACTCAAGAGATGCAATTCACGGAGAAGAGATCATCTCTGGGGAATAAAGTTTCTTGACAACTTCTACGAGTGACAGTCTATGAAAAGGTTCACCGAGAATGCTGCCTTTCATGTCTCCATATTGTTTAACCCCAAGTGGAGGGAAGACTGTGTCTGGTAATCCTATGGGGATTTAGTTTTGACTATTTAAGAGTGATCAACGGGCTTAATGCTAGACGTAGTTTCTGGGGGAACTCTAAATATCTATACTATTATTACACAGTTGATATGAGTTTAAGAAAGAAGACTTACAGCGAAACAGCCCCACAATACAGTTATATGTATACGAAAGCGGTAAATGAAAGCATATAAACACTTACTCGGTTGCAGAGCTTCCATTCTGTTTGGTTAGTTGTTCAACAAAGAAAGATTGAAAACAACAGTATATTTCAAAATCAAAGGAGAAAGTGCTTTGAAAAAGAAAGATTTAGGGCTTACAGCTCAAGGAGAGGCCCAAGGTTCACTGTTTGAAACTGTACAGAGGGACTTATACAAGTGACTGAGGCCCAAAAATTGTTTTCTGTACAAAGGGATGAGTCTTACACTCTCTCAAGAGGCCCAAAAAGTCTTAAAGAAAAGAAATGGGTCTTACTACTCGAGGGTAGGCCCAAGATTTGTTTTTCAACAGATGATGATCGCGTCGAACTTTTTGAAATACAACGGGACTTATACCATAAGTGAGGCCCAAAATAGGTTGTATTTACAAAGGGTTGGGTCTTACACTCTATTAGAGGCCCAAAAGAAAAAGAGTGGGGCTTATAACACGAGGGTAGGCCCAGATGATTTTTCGTTTAAAATGGCGATCGCGCCGAGATTTTCTTTTAATGCGAAGGGCCTTATACACTATCTGAGGCCCAAAATGGTTTTGGTTAAAAGGGGATTGGGTCTTACACTCTATTAGAGGCCCAAAGTGTTTTGAAAATGATTTATGAGGGTTAAATTAATCCAAAAACCCTAATTTGTTTTCAAAATGTATTTTAATTGAATAAAAATTCAATTAAAATGATCAAAATTGTTTAACATATGGAAAACAAATTGTGATCTTGGATTAATGCTTCAAAAATTAAGTATTGACCTACAAAATTGTTAGTTCTTTGATTTTTAGGGTTGGCATTAATTTTGTAAAACAAATAATAGCAGCAATATGTTAGATAGGATATTTTATCTTGCTAAAGAAGAACAGGTTGAGCAAGAAGTCCTATTGTGCAATGGAACATGTTGAGTTGAAGTGGTTTTAACATCTGGAACAACATGTCGTATTAAGATGTCCCATGAAGGTCCATTCGACATCGCGCCAGAACTGAAGTGAATTAAAGATTCTGTTATGTCTTAACAGATGCAGAATATTTAGGGAATACTATGCAAATTCTATGTGGCACTGAATTAAAAGGTCTGAAGATTCAAATTTGAAATTGAGAAGAATATTGAAAAATATACACTTTCTAAATATGGAGATATTTTAGGAAGTTAAAGATTGAAGACCTATTTGTATGCAAGATCTGTTGCAGATTTGTAGCAGCTTATTTGCTGTGATTTTGAAGGCCCAAATCCAGTTGGGAATAGGTTATATATAGATGCATTGTAACTGAACCAAAGATGTAAAAGTTCTATTATTAGGGTTGGTTCATGTACCACTCGACATGTGAGTTAGACAGTTTGTTAGTGTGGTCCTCGAAGCTGTTAAGTAAGAGGAGTATTGTTCTTGGAGGAAGCTTTTAAGTAACTCTAAGTTGTGTCTTGGAAGTGTGTCTTTCTTGTTGAATTGTTGTATAGGTAAAGAGTCATTGATGCAGTGGCGGAGTGTCGACTGCTAGACATCATTGCGATGATTGGGAGTGAGAAGGGTTTCTCAAATCTAGAGAGGATCTAGGTAGAAGGGTCATTGGGTAGTGATTAAGTGATAAGCTGGAAACGGGGAGTTTAGCTTTGAATTGATACTGCTGATAGTGGACTTCATCCCTAGCTTGGTAGCCCCCAGATGTAGATTGTAAGATCGAACTGGGTTAACAATTCTGTGTGTTTTGTTTTTATCTTTCCAGTACCGTGCTTACTGTTATATACCTTGCCATGTGTGTTCATGTCAGACCAGATGTCGAATGACATGTTATAGGACATCTGAATTCTGCACATGTACCAGAATTTTCAATTGGTATCAGAGTAGGTCATTCTGTTATGTATCTGGATGAGATCCGAGGGAAGATACTTTCTGATTCATGGTCAAGGTAGAAGCTTTCTACTGAAAAGTTGTTTGGACTTGGAGAAGTTCATATTGTTATGAGAATGGTCCCTAGAAGTGGAGGATGGACTGTTCGTGACGGGCAGTGACATGTGCTGAAGGCTTGGAGTTTTGGTTGAATAGCTGTTGTGTTGTGGTTATGTTAGGTTTGATTTATTTTCAAACCTGTGGTATTGTGGTGTCACCTGGATTATGATGCTAGGGCTGATATGTGACACCTGAAGGTTTTGAGGAGTTTATATTTTGATCCGCTGCGTATCTATCTGAAAACTCCTGAGGTTGTAACCGAGAAGGTTGTTCTTCTCTGAATGTATATCCTATGGTGATGGGATATATGCAAGACTGCTTCAACTTACTCTGTCAATGATACTTGAAGATTATTGTTCAAGTCCACTCATAAAGGCATTGATAAGTGACGTTGTAAGGAAGAGTTCTAAAGATAGTGAGAAGTAATTTACTTTTGCTTCTATGCCTAAAAAGGCTAATCTCCAGTCTTTGATTTTTTGAGGTGTTCCTTGGAATGATGTCCTATCTTGTGTTAGAACATCATGTCAGAATTATGCAGAATTCTGTTGTCTAAAGGAATGGCATAGCAGATGCTCTGGGTGCTAAACTAATGTGGTTTGATCACATGGGTTTAGAACCTACTCCTGATCTGGAAGAAGAGGCATCTGGGTGATATGTCTAAGAAGTTTCTGGCCCTGGAACTTATCTTAGATGTGTGAGTTGGTCAAGGTGTGATCAACATGTTATTTACTCCTGAGGCCAGTTTATTTCTGGTCCTTGCTGCAGGAGTGGAGAACCTGAGATTCAAGAAGTATTATCTCTAGCAGACTTCTTGGACATGAAGGTCAAAGATAAAAAAGTCATGATTTTTCTCTGTTATTTGGGAGCATTATCTGAATGATCTTGTGAAGCTAGATAAGTATTGACTATGTGTGCTTAAGGATTGATATGATCTAATCACAGTCTGTGCTACTATTATAGGGGAGAATGTATGATTCTCTGAAGTGCTCTTGGCAGATTCTGAGGGAGAGTACCTGATGTTTTGGAAGACCTTGAAGACATGTCTTGACATCATTGTATTAAGAATTTATTTTCTCAAGCTGTCTGGATGATGTTTCTCTGATTCAGGATAGAGGTTATTTACTCAAACTTGATGACATTTATCAAGTCTATGAGAGCATGGAACTCTTGTTCTGGTGTAGTGGAGAACTTTCAAGGGTTAAGCACTGTGGAGTTGAATAAACCGGTGGGGTTGATTGGTGACTATGTGCTTGGAGTATCATCAAAATTGTCTGGGATGAGTTTGGATGAAGGATTAGAATAGGCAGATTGGTTGTGAAATGTTGATGACATCCAACATCTCAAAGTCAGACAAGATGTTGTGATTTAAGGAGAAGACTCTTGAGATGTTCCTGCTGCTGAATGTGTTTATGATATGACCTGGAAGCTTGATCAGCTACTGATGGTTGATCCTCGTGTATTCCCCTGCTAGAGCTTTACTATAGATGATATCTTCAGAAAAGCTCTGTGAAGATGTGTGACTGAGATTGATTCAGGTGGTTGTTGCTTGTTTTACGCTGAAAGAAGTCCAAGATCAAGCCACTGATCTAAGTTAAAGTAACTTGTGAATAAATGTCATGACAATTTGTCATAAAGAAGAATCAGAAGTTGTCAGACATATGCAGAAGAAGATGTCAAACAAATTGTCATACCTTGTGTGAGAAGGTAATCTTATTCTGACTAATAGTAGATACTTTGACGGGAGACTTAATATTTGTCTATTATTGATGTTATGCATAAGGGTAAATATTTTGACGGGAGACTAAGTATTTGTCTAGAGAATTATGCAAGTCTGCAGTCTGGATATTATGGTTTAGGAATTTATTTTAGTGGCTGTGATTGAGTAGCTTGACATTTGAAGATGACAACCAGAGGTAGCCTTATCAGCTGACTGTATCAGAAGTGTGTGAATGAAGAAGTGAGCATCATCTGCTGTTTGTTTGTGAATCTTTCTTGGATAACAAATACCTTGTCGGGAGCTAGGTATGAGTCTGATGGAGATGTGTATGTGACTGATGGTAAAGACCTTGTTGGGAGCTTGGTAGTTATCTGATGTGTGGATGCAATTCAGATTTCTGAATTGTGTGAGAGTTTATTTCTCTCTGTTGTGATCAGGTGGTTGTGATTACCTGAATAAAATGCAGAAGGTGTGATCTTTTATCTAATGCTGATGTCCTACATAATGTTACAAAATCATTGGTTGGTGTGTATCCTGGATGAAAGTCTGGGATTGTGCTTGTGGAGTTGGAAGAAACAACATTATTGTCTGAAGTGACAGTTTTGACATAATGTGGATTAGAATGGGCAGATTCTGATCTTGATGTTAAGTAGTTTGTTCTGGCAATACATGACTAATTTCATGATGAAGACTTAATTAGTTGCTTGTGAATGTAAGGATAGAAGGTTGTTGTCAGTGGTGTGATCTGATCAGAATGGCTGAAGATAAGGAGGTTTCTTCTAATACAGGTAAAAGGTGGTGGCAATCCTTATCTTGTGTTGCAAGTAATCTAAAGACATTTGTTATGGAATATGTGAGAAATTCCAAATCAAGTGGGCTTTTATATTGGACTTGGCAGACCATGTATCTGAAGTAAACATGGTGAGATTATGCTCAACAAATACAAGAAGTGGCAGTCCTTAATGTTGAGAATGTGGCAATATCATTGTGCTATCAGCTGGTGTCAAGTGTTCATCTTCATAAGGAGCATTGGTTGTTCATGTCAGGGGGAGTTAAGGTTGTTGTCTATGGTCTATTACTGCAAGGGTGCAGATTTTTGTGAAGCTTGCGTGCTGTCCAAGTTTGTGCAGAGTGTTGTCAAACAACATGATGGGACATGTACTACTGAGTGTGGTTGGGTGTTCCTAAGGCTGGTGTGCTATCCTAGCTGCGTAAAGCTAGTGCTTATGCAGGAGGAGTCTAAAGAGCAGAATTGCTGTATCTGGGAGAATTTATTTTTCTCTGCTGTTCTGAAGGAATCTAGAAGGGATTGTGAGTTGTGCTGATCGATAGAAGTCGTCTCAGAATCTAACAGAAAAGAAAATGTGCTTGTGTTTTGGAATGAATAATTTTCTGTGGAGTCTTGGGTTGATAATGTTGTGAGCAAGCAGACATTGTCTGATAAGATGTCAGAACATGGTACAGGACATGTTTTTCTTGAGCCAAACAAGGAATTATTCTGGACGGTGGTGTAAGGATAAGGTGAAACACATGTCTTTGCCTATGCATGGAACGTTATTGGCACAATTTATGGTAAGAATCAGTTGAGAAGCAATAAAGGCGGTCAAGACTGTTTTGGACGGTAGACATTGAATTTGGATGGAGTTTTTAGTACCTAAAATAGCGTTTCTTTGACCAAGAACTTTGACATATTCAAAGCTCGTTAATTCCAAAGTAACTGGTCAGCTATTTATAGGGGTTATTCTTTTCTCCTTCAGCCAGTGAGTGTTCTTGTTTCATAAGTCTTATGGCGTTTGTTCGTTTTTGGGTGAGCACTACTTGGGTCTGGTTCTGTGAGGGCTTTCTTTGCCAATTTTTGGCTAAAAAGGGGGAGAAAGGGTTTGCTAAATGGTTTGCACAGATGCTTGTCTGGAGTCTGTAGTTCCAGATGTGTTTCAGAGATGTCAAAAAAGGTGTCCTATCCTTAAGTTGGTGTTGAGTCTTTGTGACTTGTGTCCTGAGTTAAGAACACAGTTGTGACTTGTGTTCTAAGTTACCTGGGTTGGTAGATTGGCACTTCTTAAGTTTCATCTCTTATGTCACCATTGGTCTTTTATGTCAAGACAGACGTTTCCTTTCTGGAGGCGTCTTCTACATTTGTTCTGGGTCTGTCCTGGAAGGAAAAAGAAATGTGTTGTATTGAGGGGAAGTGTCAGATATCTTCTTCCTCATGTGCACCAAATGACTTTAGGATTTTCTACTTCTTAGGTCCTAATGTGTTGCCTGAAGTTGTTGTGCTGTGGTGCTCGGAGGTGATGTTATGGAGCTCATAGAGTATGCTGGAAAGAGTTGTCAAACATGATGTCCTAACATCATTCAAGATTTCCCAAGAAGATGATTCTCCATGGTTGCTGTACACAGTAGCTACTGATGGTTACTGTTAGGTTCAGTAGTTGCTGATGACTACTGACTGTAGTATAGGGTTGTAATTGCTGCTGTAATCTGAGTTGTAATGTTTATATATTTGTTTTAGCCAAAATTTTCCAAAGGGGGAGAATGTTAGTTCTTTGATTTTTAGGGTTGGCATTAATTTTGTAAAATAAATAATAGCAGCAATATGTTAGATAGGATATTTTATCTTGCTAAAGAAGAACAGGTTGAGCAAGAAGTCCTATTGTGCAATGGAACATGTTGAGTTGAAGTGGTTTTAACATCTGGAACAACATGTCGTATTAAGATGTCCCATGAAGGTCCATTCGACATCGCGCCAGAACTGAAGTGAATTAAAGATTCTGTTATGTCTTAACAGATGTAGAATATTCAGGGAATACTATGCAAATTCTATGTGGCACTAAATTAAAAGGTCTGAAGATTCAAATTTGAAATTGAGAAGAATATTGAAAAATATACACTTTCTAAATATGGAGATATTTTAGGAAGTTAAAGATTAAAGACCTATTTGTATGCAAGATCAACTGCAAATTTGTAGCAGCTTATTTGCTGTGATTTTGAAGGCCCAAATCCAGTTGGGAATAGGTTATATATAGATGCATTGTAACCTAGAATTGTAACTGAACCAAAGATGTAAAAGTTCTATTATTAGGGTTGGTTCCTGTACCACTCGACATGTGAGTTGGACAGTTTGTTAGTGTGATCCTCGAAGCAGTTAAGTAAGAGGAGTATTGTTCTTGGAGGAAGCTTTTAAGTAACCCTAAGTTGTGTCTTGGAAGTGTGTCTTCCTTGTTGAATTGTTGTAAAGGTAAAGAGCCGTTGATACAGTGGCGGAGTGTCGACTGTTAGACATCATTGCGATGATTGGGAGTGAGAAGGGTTTCTCATATCTAGAGAGGATCTAGGTAGAAGGGTCATTGGGTAGTGATTAAGTGATAAGCTGTAAACGGGGAGTTTAGCTTTGAATTGATACTGCTGATAGTGGACTTCATCCCTGGCTTGGTAGCCCCCAGATGTAGATTGTTAGATCGAACTGGGTTAACAATTCTGTGTGTTTTGTTTTTATCTTTCCAGTACCGTGCTTACAGTTATATACCTTGCCATGTGTGTTCATGTCAGACCAGATGTCGAATGACATGTTATAGGACATCTGAATTCTCCACATGTACCAGAATTTTCAAAAATAATTAGAAGTCATTAAAAGTTGCAAAATCAAGATGGAAAAAATATTCAAAATGTCAAAAACAATTAAAATATTAATTCTTTATAAAAATATCAATTATATAAAATAAATAATATTTTTGGGATTTTTTGGGAAAATAAAATATTTTAACATTTTTGTGAATTATTAAAAAAAGTATCAACTCAAAATCATTAAAACTCGGAGAGAAATTAATTTTTGAATCAATTAAATAAAATCACAAAATTCAAATATTTGAATTTGTGAAAATGGCGCCAAGAACATCTGAAGAACACGCGCGTTTTCTGCCTTGCCTAGATTTGCATTTTCTATCCAATCCCACTGAATACTTGATCATATCATGCAATCCACATACCAATCAACTCGTTTCAACCTCACGATCATGTCTATGGCAATTAATTTCATTTAAATTAAGCATAAAACAAGAAATCACGAAAAATCCTCAAGAACCCTAAATTCTGCATGAAGGCTGGGATTTTTAATACATGATTCAAACAAAGCAATTACTTGAGGGGAAATATTCCATGCATGATTATGAACATTTGGCAAAAGTATTGTGCGAGGAAATATGCATAGATTGAGAGATGACTAAGTTTAGGCTTACCTCTAGGTCGTGACAGCAAGAGCAAATTGATTTCTGAGTTAGAGGTGTTACAGATGAGTTGTGATGATCTGAACAGCTTCCCTACACCCTATGGAGTGTGTTTGAATGCTTGGACTTGATGGAAGTTGGCTAGATCACTTCATGGCATCTCAACAGCACTTTGGTTAAAACCTTGAGCAATTGACTGGTGATTCTGAGAAATCAGTGTTCCAGATGTTGTTTAAGTGTTTGATCAGCTCACATATGATGTATATGAGGTGTGTGTGTGATTGATTTGAGTGGAATTGCTCTCTAATGAAAAAGCTGATAGTGACTTGCTAAGAAAGGCATTTTTGAGAGTGAGAAGTGGATTTTGAGAAAGGCAAGTGTTGTAGGCCTTTGGTGTACTTAAACTGATCACAATTGAGCTCTATTTATAGTAGAGCAAGTTTGTTTTGCAAGGAATAGTGAATGGCAACTGCTGAGTAGGTTTGGCCAATGTTGGCAAATGAAAATCCAAGTCTCCTCTAGCCATTGACTAGAGGTTAGGGCACAGGCTGTTGGTCCCCTTGGTCTTGGATAAGTCTTGACTGAATTCAGTTGAGAATGGCTCAGTCCATGTCACCTTGATGCTTCCATTGAATGCTCCAATCCAAAATTGGAGGCTTGTCCCTATTTTGGGCAATTCTAGGTTTAGCATGCTATTTCTTGTTCCAAGGACTTTGGAGGCTTAGCTCAGTGATTGTCCCCTTTAGATTCAATCCTCAGATGTGTCCAAAGTGATGAAAAGGCTTGGAATTGGTCGATTTTGGCAAATCGACCAAAAGAGCAAAAACTGCCTTGCCTTGGCAGATTTCAGCAAGGCAACTTGCCAATGTCATATCTCATAGCTCAAATTGAATTTGGTGATGTTCTTGGCCATTTTGGAAAGCCCTTACATGATACAACAACTGTTTGATCATATTTGGTTTTGATACTTTTTGGATCCAAATGAAAAATGCCCCTACATTTGGAAAAAAGTAAGGCAAAATCTGACTTAGTGAAATTTTCACCAAGTGTTGTAACAAAGTGACTTTTCTTAATTTTGATCACTCCATAACTCAAAATCCATGAGGAATTTGGACATAGGTTAGTATGAAGCTTTTGTAAAGGGAAATGAGATCTACAAATCAAGCATTGGATGGAAAAAAATGGCTTTGTGGTTTAGGAGTTATGATCCTCCAAAGTTGGTACCTTTGTCACTTTATTTCATAACTTAGAAAATTTTCTAAGTTTTTATGGTTACCCCTTTTACAAGTTATCCCATTTTCTTTGATTTTTCTTGATGAATGATGATTCAAATCATACATAAACATCATTTTAGGGTTAAAAATCCATTTTTGTGAAAAATCTCAAAAAGTCAAAGTTTACTTTTGTGCACAGTTGACTTTTTATCCGATGAATTCCAAACTGTGCAATTCTTCAGGAAATCATGTCCTTGACCTAAATCAAACTTGATGAACATGTTCCATGGGTGGTATAGAGGATATTGAATCATGTCTTAGGGCTTGGGAGCATGTCCTGGTCAAAAGTCAAAGTTACAGTTGACTTTTCTCGCGAAACCCTAACCGTGGTTCAGATGAAATTGAAAATTGTTGCTCAAGCTTCTTGGATCAATCCATTGTTCCAAATGGATTAATATGGCATATTGGAGATCCTCAAATCCTCTCTTGAGGTCTTGGTTCATAATTGGTCCCAAAAGTCAACTTAGGGGTGAATTAGGTCAAGAAACCCTAATTCCTGATTTTTGATGAATGCATCCCCTGAGGCAAAATTGACTGGATGATTGAGTTTATGAGGTTCCATGGAGCATATTAGGTTATGTTTTGGATCTTTGGCTCATGCCCGGAGGAAAATTTCCATTTGGAGGCCCTGGTCGATCAAAACCCTAATTTGGTGACACTGGCGATCTTGAGGCTTGATCCACCTAGAAGGGAGCATCCTTGTGCTTAATCCTTGAAGTGGGAGTCCTTTTTTATCCTTTGTGTGTGTTTAAGGGTGTAGACAAGTTGAAGATCATGTCATTCCTTGATTGATCCTTTGTCTAAAAGCTCTGAGAGGGCTTGAAACCCTAATTTTGATAGTAGTGAATACTCACCCATCTTTGGGGAGACTGATGAGGCATAATGACACACCCATATTGTGATGATGATTTGCACAGTAATGGGAAATCTTAGTGGTCAAAATTTGGGGTATGACAGTGGGGACACAGGTATTCTTGTCAATGATGCACAGCTGATTTTCATTGTTCGGCTGACTTTCTGGCCTCAAGTCTCCTGGGTAAGGCCGCCACATTGGCAGACCGTCCATCGGGCCATAGTAATTGTGGTTAAAGTTGTCTTTCATCAGAGTGTCCTCCTCTAATGGATTTGGTGGAGCACGACATCCTTCTGGATCACAACCTCCGTATATCATTTCGACGTCTGACCATGGTATAAATCTCGGACTCTGTGCGGGATAGCAAAATGGTGTAGGCACCTCTTCCTGAGACATATAATTGTCCTCGTTAAGATAGGACTTCCATTCTTCATCTGTGTCGGAGGAATCCTCCTCATTGATAGCATGGATTTCCTGAGGCACTGGGTGAAGGAACCCTCCACTGTGAAAAAAGTTCTGAATGGGATGAAGACTTTAATTGTTAGCAGCTGTCCGGGTACAGGTTGCAGAAAAACCAAGACCCTGCTTTGTTGTATTGCTAGCAGGAATGACAAGCTGTCCCCATCCTGTTGTATCGGTACTCTCGACTGCTTTAATAACATCTTTGTATGAGGAAATCGAAGTTCCTCCTCTGGATTGATCGTCCTTGTGTAGCGAAAGTGCTTGGAACTGGGTTCCGATTATCCCTTCCGGTTCCACATAAGTGGATGACGATAAATTGCTGACCAGCAAGGCCTGTTCTCCACAGACTGTGACGAGTTGGCCGTTCTGGACGAACTTTAGCTTTTGGTGGAGGGTCGAGGTAACCGCACCAACCTGATGTATCCAAGGTATTCCTAATAAATAACTATATGTTGCCCGGATGTCCATGACCTGGAAAGTGACTTGGAAAGTGTGAGGACCAATAGTTATGGGAAGATCGACTTCACCGATAACCATTTTTCTGGATCCGTCGAACGCTTTAACGACGACCTCACTGGTTCTCATCGGAGGGCCTTTGAATGATAATTACATCAAAGTGGACTTCGGCATAACATTCAGGGCTGACCCTGTGTCTACCAGTACGCTGGCTAAAGCATCGTCCTGGCAGTTAACTGTGATATTGAGCGCCATGTTATGACGGCGACCCTCTTCTGGTAATTCCTCATCACTAAATCCCAAATTATTGCAAGAAGTGATGTTAGAGACAATACTATCGAACTGTCTGATTGTTACATCCTGTTCCACAAAGGCTTGCTCCAAGACTTTCTGTAGAGCCTCCCTGTGCGCTTCTGAACTGAGTAACAGTGATAATACCGAGATCTTTGAAGGAGTCTGTAACAGTTGATCGACAATGTTGTATTCACTCCTTTGGATGAGCTTCAACATCTCATCATCGTTTTTCGAAAGGTTAGGATTACTGGACTGACCGACTGATGGATCGGGAGCTTCTGTCTGAAGTTCCTTTTCTTTGTTAGATTCTCCAACTCCTCTGTTGAAGATTCTACTACTCCGTGTTACACGACTGATGTCTGCAATATTCACGACGGAGGGTAATGGAATTTCCTTTCCATTTTCAATTGTTGTTGCACCGTATTTGTAAGGGATTGCCTTAGCTGATTCATACGATAGTGGTTCCGGTAGATAGATGACTATGGGAACCTTCTGGTTTTTCTGACCATCATAAGTGATCTTGATCCGTTCCCGGTTGGGAACTTTGGATTCGTCAAGCAGAGGGATAATGGCAAAAACATTCCTGGTCCTCTGATGACCAGAGATGATGACAACGTCCTCAATTTGACTGGCAAGGTAGTTCGGCGACCAATTGATGGGTCCGGAACCTAGATATGGGCGAATCTCTCCACGATCCACCTGCCCCTGGAGAGCTGCTCGCACAAGGTAGCACCCTTGGTTACTTTCCGAATAGACTCCACAACGTTCATAATTATGTGGTGGCACCTGGCCACACCCACTTTGAATACAATGTAACCTCACTAGGTTAGCTTCCACGAGTCGGACATCCTGACTTTGACACCGTGTAGGATTCCTGTTATTGATACTAATTTGTTGGGTATCCTCATCCATATAGATTGGCATCCACTAGTGATTTAACAAGTCTTGAAGTGCTTCTTAGACAAGGGCACATCCCTGATCGTTTTCGCAACCCGCTTTACAGCTGTGATAATTATGTGAGATCAGGAATCCGAGTCGGACCTGCTCAGCATGCAGCTCTACCAAGTTGGTATTCATCAAGCGAATATCGAAGATTTGAACCATATTGATCTGATAGGGATTCGTATCATGGTAGTCCTGGATCCATCCAAGATCCATCTGACGCTGGAGGGCCTCCTGTATGAAAGAGCATCCATGTTTATTTACCGAGCAAGTCAGATAAGAACTGTATTCGTGTCGCGGTATATTATGATACTGGCTTTACCTTGAGTGCATTGCCACCAGGTTGACATTCATCACACGGATGTCGTGGTTCTGAATGACGTTGGAATTCGTGTAAACCATGTTAACTCCACGAACTCGGTGTTCTTGGATCCATCCGAGATCCATCTGTTCCTGTAGAGCTGATTGCACCACAGAACATCCTTGATTGCTTTTAGAGCAGATATCACACTGATGATAATTATAAGGTGGCACATGGCCGTACCCACTCTGTCTACAATGCATCTTGACCAGATTGGCCCTCAACAAGAGTACATCGTGAATTTGATAGATATTGTTAAATTCTTTCTCAATCAGGTTGAGTGCAGCTTTCTCATGTTGAGGCTGCGGGTTCGTAAGAACATTGGGATTCGTATCTTTGAAAGATAAGAGCCCGCTCCTAACAAGCTTTTGCACGTCGGATTTGAAATTGAGACAGTTCTCTATGTTATGCCCTGATCCTCCTTGATGATAAGGGCATGTCTGGTCCGCTTTGAACCAAAAAGGCAGATTTTCTGGCACTGTAAGAGAAGACTTAGTCTGGATGTGCCCCTTAGCCAGTAGTAACGGAAATAGTTCTGTGTACAACATGGGTATAGGATCAAACCCTGGTGACCGCGTTGTAAGGTTGTTATTGTATGGAGGACGAGCCTATTGAAGAGGCTGTTGTGTCCTCTGCTGATTAGGTTGGCTCTGCGCAACCTGAGGTTGATACGTAGGAATAGGCGCAGGATTGATAGCAGGAGTTACAGCTGCTACCGGTTGGTACCATCGCCTTTGCTTTCTGAGAGAGATATTCCCAATATCTTGCTCTTTTTTCTTAGGGAGAGCACTACCGTATCGTTTTGTACTACTTGATGATCCAGCGTCTTTAACCAAACGTCCTTCTAGGACGGCTTCCTCAAGACGAACTCCCATATCCACCATCTCGGTGAAATCACTGGGTGCACTGGCAACCATTCTATCATAGTAAAATGAGCTTAAGGTCTTTAAGAAGATCTTTGTCATCTCTTTTTCCTCAAGAGATGGACAAATCTGAGCGGCAATTTCACGCCATCTTTGAGCGTACTTCTTAAAGGTTTCCTTGTCCTTTTGTGACATTGATCTGAGTTGATCTCTGTCTGGTGCCATGTCCAAATTGTATTTGTATTGTTGGACGAAGGCAGTACCAAGATCTCTGAATGTGCTAATCGTAGCACGGTTTAAACTCATGTACCATTTGAGTGCGACACCGGTTAAACTATCCTGAAAGTAGTGAATCAGTAGGTCCTGATTCTCCGTCTGAGCTGACATTCGCCGAGCGTACATCACCAGATGGCTCTGAGGGCAAGAGTTACCCTTGTATTTTTCAAAATCGGGCACTTGAAATTTATGCGGAACTTTCACATTGGGGACTAGACAGAGGTCTGCGGCATCCTTTCCAAATAAATCCTGACCGCGGATGGCTTGCAGTTCCTTCTACATTTCCAAGAACTGTTCATGGAATTCATTCATTCTATCGAACATAGTTTCCTTCTTACCAGAAGATATCGGTGGAATCTGTCCTTCCGGGACAGTGTGCACCACAAGGGGGTGGTACCGTGACTACGGCAGTGAATCTTAGCGTTTCCCGAAGTTTGTAACCTTCAGGAGTCTTCAATATGCCCCTGGAATCTTCACTTTCCTGAAGTTTGTAACCTTCAGGCCCACCGACTTCTGTTATGATTCCCTGATCTTCAGTGATCGGCGGAACATATCCTTCCGGGATATAGTTAACAGGCATGCCCCAAGGACAATCTTTCGGCATTTAATACCTAGGATCATAATTCTCCACTATGGGCGTTGAGGTGATCTCTGAGATCACAGTCCTTTGTAGTTGAGCTTCTTCCATGGCTTGCATGTCGTTACAAAGCTTTCTCATATCCTCTCTCAGAGCATCGATCTCTTCTTTCAACTCTCTGTTTTCTTCTTCAAGATCATCCATCTTTTTCTGACGATTGGCCCGAGTATTGTACGAATGAGACAGTTTGACTCTAGAACCAAGACACAAATGTGAGATTCGTAGGTAAGAAGAATACGCGATGTGAGAATGATGAATGCAATGATTAGATTAATTATTTTTTGGTTTAATCAAAATAAACTTCGACAATTAGATTGCAAATATCAAACAGTGGGGAAACCCTTTTTTATTGAATTCAAAGGATTACAGAAATGGAAATACAGTAGACTACAAGGTACAGAAACAGAAACCTAAGCTAATGGGTCCCGAGTCCTCTCTGAAGAGAAATCGGTGCTGACTCTGGTACTTTCCTTTTCTTTGACCGGGGCTCTTGGGCCATTGTTGGGTTTTCATTCCTTTGCCAGGTGAAAGGAGTGAGCAAATTCCTTTGGTCATCTTGATTCTCTACAGCATGTTGCTCCAAAATTTCAATCAGAGTGTCCTTATCTTTCAGTAGTTGCTGTATTTTGATGCACTCTACGTTGAGGGTGCGGTACTTATTCTTCCAAGACCTCTTCTCCCGTTGAACTTTGTTAAGAGTAACTTGAAGCTTTTCAGTCTCAGTCATGAAGTACATGACAGACTCCCTCGGTGGAAGAACTCCATGACGAGGATAAGGCATCTTTAGCTTGAGAGCTCTAGTTTGTACCCAGTGAAGATAAGGCTCCACCGAGACACAGTCCGGTTTTCCTAGAGACTCCCGTCATTTCTTATGAACATGTTTCCAAGCGTGCACTATTTCTGTCTTTAGTGCTCTGTCACTTTCTCCTTCCTTGAAGAAAAGACCTTCCAGATGAACACCCCATGGGACGTGTCTCATCGGGTATCCAAATTGACTACGAACGAGAACTGGATGGTAATTGATTCCTCCCTTAGTTCCTATAAGGGGTACGTTGGGGAAGTTTCCACAACGGTCAATGATCTTGATCCCGTCATAAATCATGTTACACCAATCTATATCAGAGTTGGTGAGGGACATGATTTTCTGCGACCAACGTAAGGCACTCTTGTGATCCCAAAAAGCAGCAGACTCAGGCAAATGAGAGATAAACCATTTATAAAGTAGAGGTACACAGCATGTGATCTCCCCTCCACTGTATAAATTTCCCAAGTGTACAGAATGATACGCATCTGCGAGCAAAGTCGGCACAGGGTTTCCAATGAGAAAAACCTTAATGGAGTTGATATCGACGAAGTTATTAATGTTGGGCAACAAAAATAACCCGTAGGTGAGTAAAACAAAGATGCTTTCAAAAACAGTCACGTTCCCGATACTGGCGAAGTACAGGGATTTCTTTGTCAAGAACTGGGCTGGCAAACCTTGTATGCCACCCTTAGTGTTCATGTGAGTCCTGACCTCAGACTCGTCCAAATGAATTGCTCTTGCAATGGTCTGATTCTTTGGAATTTCTTCCAGTCCAGAAAATGGAGCTTAATCTGTAATGTGTAGATCAATCAGATGAGAATACTTCTCCAGCGTTGGTGCTAGCTGGTAATCCGAGAATGTGAAACAATGATAGACCGGATCGTAGAACTGAATGAGCACATCCATGATTCCCTCAATCACATGGACTCTTAGCAGAGATAGCAAACCTCCGTACTTGGCTCTGAAAGCCTCTTGGTTTGTGATCATCCTCGCCAAACCTCTTAAATCCTCTAGTTTTGGAATCCTGAAGGTGTACTTATGAGTTCTCCTTCTACCAAAATCCATTAGCGTAATCCTTTTCTCTGATATTTGCAATCACAGTCTTAGTTTATTTTGAAAAAACAGAGAGACTAGAAGAGAATTTTTTTTTAATGTTTTAATGTTTTTTAAATGAATGCATGAATGCAGCACACAAAAACATAGAAAAAACATGGGGTCAAAGGGTCGTTGTCATGAAGTCAAGGCTCTACTCATCCCCAAAGGTTTATACTAGGGTGATTTTTTATACCTGTACTCAAAATCATCAGCTCCTCCCAGGATAACAAACAGCAAGCGGATCGCCAGCGAGCTGTATGAAATCTTAGAGTAAATGCTATTCACCGAGAATAGATCATCAGCCTCAAATGAGGGTAGTATCGCGTGACAACTATTTCCGATAGCTTCCGCACTACAAAAGGGTTAGCTCCTCAGCTTCTCAGACGTCACAATCGGCCCATTGCCTATGAGAGGGAATGGGTTGCATTGGGAAGCCTCCACTGAGGTTGATGGTCGACCTCGTCGCCATCACTTATCTTAAGTGTATACTCAATTTTTCCACATGCGGCATCACACGCATTCCCATTAGCAGAAAAATAAACACAGATATCAATTAGGAAAAGCAGTATATATATTTGTCCTAAACATCCTAGACCTTTAAAAGCTAAGAATCTTAAGTTCCTGACAGAAAATGGTTTCCCAGTGGAGTCACCATCATGTGGTTTTATTCCAGATTAACGGCGTTTTGACCTAAGATCCTAGCGACGTCAAGGTTTCAAGAGATAAGAGGAACAAAATGCCTTGAAAGGCGCCATTTTTGTGGTACCCCCTTCCAAGATTTCTACTTAGGAGACGAGAAGAGAACAATATCCCTAAAAAAAGATTATCCCCAGCAGAGTCGCCATTTTTCTGTAGCGAGTGATTTTTGGATGTGGTTGCGAAGCACAATCGCTCTAGTACTACAACTCGATTCATTTTTTATCCTATTGAAGCTGATAAAGGAAGGGAAATAGATGTCTCCAATTAACCCTGCTTGCATACTGAGGTTAAATAGTCAAAACTGTTGGTTTACAGATGCTACAAAGATTCGGGGTCTCTCCTAGGTTATTTTGTTGAAAAGGGGTGTTTATCGGTTGAGATGTTTAGGACGGATGTATAAAACTATGGGATTTTGGGTTTTTGTTTAGTGTGCTCGCTAAGATTTTTCTTTCAATCTTATGCCTACATATTCCTATTTACCGAAATAGGGAAATCAGAGCGATCGTAGTTCCTCCTATTCTATGGGAGGAAATGGTGTTTTGGTGTCTTGTTCAAAGCCCAAGACGTGAAGCTAAAGAGTCTATTTGTATCTTGTTCAAAGCCCAAGATATGAAGCTAAAAGGGTTTGACTTGAGAGAATTTGTCATCTCTAAAGAGGGATTTTTATGTCACAACTGTTTATAAAGGAGAATTACTTTAACCGGGATTTGTGAATCCGGCAATGCCATAATTTCCTTTATAGGGGATTTCGAACCTGAAGGAGAAGACTTTAACTCAGTGTAGAGCAATGCTATCTTTCCTTAGGAATTTCTCATGCTAAAAAGGGACAGTGGCATAGATGTAGATGATCCAGAGGCTTGCCGCTTACAGCGATTAGATGAAGGGGAAGGAGTTGTTGATGTTTGTGTACTGTGAACGAGGCACAGCTTTGATGCTAAAAGGTTGATTGGATCAACCAGTGGTTTTCTTATATAAAGCCTAAGAGGAGGCTAATATGTGTCTCGTACAAAGCCTGAGAGAGAAGCTAAAAGGTTTTGACTCAACGAGGGAGTCTTTTAGTATCTCGTACAAAGCCCGAGATGGAGGCTAAAATTGGGAGTGACTCAACAAGAGAGAGTCTTTTGTATGTGCCTTGTACGAAGCCCAAGACGGAGGCTAAAGGCGCTTGACTCAACAAGAGAGTCTTTGTACCTCGTACGAAGCCCGAGATGGAGGCTGAAATTTTTTGACTCAACAAGAGGGTCTTTTATACTCAATAAGAGAATTTTTTTGTATCTCGTACGAAGCCCGAGATGGAGGCTATTTGACTCAACAAGAAAGTCTTTTGTATCTCGTACGAAGCCCGAGATGGAGGCTAAAATTGTTAGCTCCACTGGGGAGAATCATTGTACAAAGCCCAAGAGGAGGCTAGGGTTACTGTTTCAGTTGAGTGACAGGTCCAGTATGCTGATTTAAAGAGAAAATTAGTTCTTATATGAGTAATGTTTGTACTCAGGGATTTGATTCGAGGATCAGGGTTATTTCCTGTTCTTTAAGGAAATGGGAAATCCAAAGGTATTGGGACTGTTTGAGTCTACGGGTTTCATCTCCTAATTTTGGAAGGAGCTTGAGAATGTCTTTTGGACTCAAGGAAATTAGACTATCCAAGTCTAGAGTTTCATCTTTTGTACTATGCTTTAAGAAACAGTAGTAGACTCTTGGAAAGACTGTTCTATTAAGATGACTGATTTCTGTTCCTATACCTTTAGGAGGTCGTCGGGACAATTTGTACGAAGCCTAAGAGGAGGCTGGAAACTTTTAAGAAGCCGAGGGATAATTTGTACTAAGCTCAAGAGGAGGCTATCATTCCCGGAGGAAGAAATCATTTATACGAAGCCTAAGAGGAGGCTGTGAATACTTCTAAGAAGCCGATGGGTCCATGTACAACGCTCAAGAGGAGGCGGGGATGCTTATAGGAAGCCTGTGGGTCCCCAAACCCCGAGAAGTTCAAGACAGGCTATTCACAAAGAATAGATCAAGCCAGGAAAGTTCGAGAATTTAGAAGAAACTCAAGAGATGCCATTCACGGAGAAAAGATCATCTCTGGGGAGTAGAGTTTCTTGACAATTCCTAAGGGTGCTTTTAAGAAGCCTGTGGGTCCCCAAACCCCGAGAAGTTCAAGACAGGCTATTCACTAAGAATAGATCAAGCCAGGAAAGTTCGAGAATTTGGAAGAAACTCAAGAGATGCAATTCACGGAGAAGGAATTATCTCTGGGGAATAGAGTTTCTTTGACAACTTCTAAAGGTGACAGTCTATAAAAGGGTTCACCGAGAATGCTGCCTTTCATGTCTCCATATTGTTTAACCCCAAGAGGAGGGAAGACTGTGTCTGGTAATCCTATGGGGATCTAGTTTTGACTATTTAAGAGTGATCAACAGGCTTAATGCTAGACGTAGTTGCCGGGGAAACTCTAAATATCTATACTATTATTACACAGTTGATATGAGTTTATGAAAGAAAACTTACAGCGAAACAGCCCCACAATACAGTTATATGTATATGAAAGCGGTAAATGAAAGCATAAAAACACTTACTCGGTTGTAGAGCTTCCATGCTGTTTGGTTAGTTGTTCAACAAAGAAAGATTGAAAACAACAGTATATTTCAAAATCAAAGGAGAAAGTGCTTTGAAAAAGAAAGATTTGGGGCTTACAGCTCAAGGAGAGGCCCAGGGTTTTATCAGTGAGCGCACTATTGAATTTGTACAGAGGGACTTATACAAGTGACTGAGGCCCAAAAATTGTTTGCTGTACAAAGGGATGGGTCTTGAACTCTCTCAAGAGGCCCAAAAGGTTTAAAGAAAAAGAGTGGGGCTTATAACACGAGGGTAGGCCCAGATGATTTTTCGTTTAAAATGGCGATCGCGCCGAGATTTTCTTTTAATGCGAAGGGGCTTATACAATATTTAAGGCCCAAAGTTGTTTTGGTTAAAAGGGGATTGGGTCTTACACTCTATTAGAGGCCCAAAAGTTTTGAATGGGTCTTATAGCTCGAGGAGAGGCCCAGATGTTTTAAACGGACGACGGTCGCACCGTTTACTTGTACAGAGGGACTTATACAATAACTGAGGCCCAAAAAGTTTTATGTACAAGGGGGTTGGGTCTTACACTCTATTAGAGGCCCAAAAGGTTTTGAAAATGATTTATGAGGGTTGAATTAATCCAAAACCCCTCATTTGTTTTCAAAATGTGTTTTAATTGAATAAAAATTCAATTAAAATGATCAAAATTGTTTTAACATATGGAAAACAAATTGTGATCTTGGATTAATGCTTCAAAAATTAAGTATTGACCTACAAAATAATTAGAAGTCATTAAAAGTTGCAAAATCAAGGTGGAAAAAATATTCAAAATGTCAAAAACAATTAAAATATTAATTCTTTGCAAAAATATTAATTATCTGAAATAAATAATATTTTTGGGATTTTTTGGGAAAATAAAATATTTTACCATTTTTGTGAATTATTAAAAAAAGAATCAACTCAAAATCATTAAAACTCAGAGAGAAATTAATTTTTGAATCAATTAAACAAAATCACAAAATTCGAATATTTGAATTTGTGAAAATGGCGCCATGAACAGCTGAAGAACACGCGCGTTTTTCAGTTTTGCCCAAATTTTCATTTTCTATCCAATCTCACTGAATACTTGATCATATCATGCAATCCACATACCAATCAACTCGTTTCAACCTCACGATCATGTCTATGGCCATTAATTTCATTTAAATTAAGCATAAAACAAGAAATCACGAAAAATCCTCAAGAACCCTAAATTCTGCATGAAGGCTGTGATTTTTGATACACGATTCAAACAAAGCAATTACTTGAGGGGAAACATTCCATGCATGATTATGAACATTTGGCAAAAGTATTGTCTGAGGAAATATGCATAGATTGAGAGATGACCAATTTTAGGCTTACCTCTAGGTCGTGACAGCAACAGCAAATTGATTTCTGAGTAGGAGGTGTTACAGATGAATTGTGATGATCTGAACAGTTTCCCTACACCCTATGGAGTGTGTTTGAATGCTTGGACTTAATGGAAATTGGCTGGATCACTTCATGGCATCTCAACTGCAACTTGGTTAAAACCTTGAGCAATTGACTGGTGATTCTGAGAAATCAGTGTTCCAGATGTTGTTTAAGTGTTTGATCAGCTCACATATGATGTATATGAGGTGTGTGTGTGATTGGTTTGAGTGGAATTGCTCTCTAATGAAAAACCCGATAGTGACTTGCTAAGAAAGGCATTTTTGAGAGTGAGAAGTGGATTTTGAGAAAGGCAAGTGTTGTAGGCCTTTGGTGTACTTAAACTGATCACAATTAAGCTCTATTTATAGTAGAGCAAGTTTGCTTTGCAAGGAATAGTGAATGGCAACTGCTGAGTAGGTTTGGCCAATGTTGGCAAATGAAAATCCAAGTCTCCTCTAGCCATTGACTAGAGGTTAGGGCACAGGCTGCTGGTCCCATTGGTCTTGGATAAGTCTTGACTGAATTCAGTTGCTGATGGCTCAGTCCATGCCACCTTGATGCTTCCATTGAATGCTCAAATCCAAAATTGGAGTCTTGTCCCTATTTTGGACAATTATAGGTTTAGCATGCTATTTCTTGTTCCAAGGACTTTGGAGGCTTGGCTCAGTGATTGTCCCCTTTAGATTCAATCCTTAGATCTGTCCAAGGTGAGGACAAGGCTTGTAATTGGCTGATTTTGGCAAATCGACCAAAAGTGCAAAAATCTGCCTTGCCTTGGCAGATTTCATCAAGGCAACTTGCCAATGTCATATTTCATGGCTCAAGTTGAATTTGGTGATGTTCTTGGCCATTTTGGAAAGCTCTTATATGATACAACAACTGTTTGATCATATTTGGTTTTGATACTTTTTGGATCCAAGTGAAAAATGTCCCTACATTTGGAAAAAAGTAAGGCAAAATCTGACTTAGTGAAATTTTCACTAAGTGTTGGAACAAAGTGACTTTTCTTGATTTTGATCACTCCATAACTCAAAATCCATGAGGAATTTGGACATAGGTCAGTATGAAGCTTTTGTAGAGGGAAAAGAGATCTACAAATCAAGCTTTGGATGGGAAAAAAATGGCTTTGTGGTTTAGGAGTTATGATCCTCCAAAGTTGGTACCTTTGTCACTTTTTTTCATAACTTAGAAAATTTTCTAAGTTTTTATGGTTACCCCTTTTACAAGTTATCCCATTTTATTTGGTTTTTCTTGATGAATGATGATTCAAATCATACATTAACATCATTTTAGGGTTAAAAATCCATTTTGGTGAGAAATCTCAAAAAGTCAAAGTTGACTTTTGTGCACAGTTGACTTTTTATCCGATGAATTCCAAACTGTGCAATTCTTCAGGAAATCACGTCCTTGACCTAAATCAAACTTGATGGACATGTTCCATGGGTGGTATAGAGTGTATTGAATCATGTCTTAGGGCTTGAGAGCATGTCCTGGTCAAAAGTCAAAGTTACAGTTGACTTTTTCCGCGAAACCCTAACTGTGGTTCAGATGAAATTGAAACTTGTTGCTCAAGATTCTTGGATCAATCCATTGTCCCAAATTGATCAATATGGTATATTAGATACCCTCAAATCATGTCTTGAGGTCTTGGTTCATGAATTGTCCCAAAAGTCAACTTAGGGGTGAATTAGGTCAAGAAACCCTAATTCCTAATTTTTGATGAATGCATCCCCTGAGGCAAAATTGACTTAATGATTAGGTTTATGAGGTTCCATGGAGCATATTAGGTTATGTTTTGGATCTTTGACTTATGCCCAGATGAAAATTTCCATCTGGAGGCCCCGGTCGACCAAAACCCTAATTTGGTGACACTGGCGATCTTGAGGCTTGATCCACCTAGAAGGGAGCATCCTTGTGCTTAATCCTTGAAGTGGGAGTCCTTTAGATCCTTTGTGTATGTTTGAAAGTGTAGACAAGTTTAAGATCATGTCATTCCTTGATTGATCCTTTGTCTAAGAACTCTGAGAGGGCTTGAAACCCTAATTTTGATAGTAGTGAATGCTCACCCATCTTTGGGGAGACTGATGAAGTATAATGACACACCCATATTGTGATGATGATTTGCACAATGATAGGAAATCTTAGTTGTCAAAATTTGGGGTATGACAGTAACATTCCATCAAATTGTGGTTATTATACCCCAAAACCATCAATGTTCACATACTCCATTACAATTGCCAAATACAAAATTCAAGTGGCTATCTTTCAAGTGTATCTAATTCTTATCTTGGGGCATTTTCCAAGTGAAAGTCGCCAAAACAGTTCATCATCAGTTTTCCCTAAAATATGGTACAAGAGTTTGATTATTACATTTCCAAGCTTTTTTGGATGTTCTGATATTTGAGATCATGCTGCAAGTTCTGCTGTAAGGGACTTCTTAATAGTTTCATGGTTAATTTAAGCAACATGGAGGATGTGGGACAACGTTGTGCCTGGACATTGCTCATAATAGTGCTCTCCTTCAGTGTTCATCATATTATAAAGGGCGTCGTGGTTCAGTATGTGATGCGAATTCGCCACCATTTATGTGTTAGGAGAAAGACAAGGGAAGATAAGACCACCTTCATGAAATCCTTGGCTGACCTGATACACAAACATTTACAGCAAGTAAGAGATATTGAAAATAAAAGTGAAAGTTATCAAATGTAAAGTTCAAACTTTCATGGGGAAGTCATAAGGTCAATCATAGAAGTTCTAACACTTTTTTTCTAATTTCAAGACCTTTCAAGAGTGGATTCATAAAGACTTCACATGCCAAATATCAAAGGCGCATTACAATAAATTCAAAGACATGCACAACAACAACAATAACCTTCTCTAGTTAAAGATTGTTTTCACAAAACCTAAACAACTCAATTTCTCAAACGTATTACTCCTATCGTCTTTCAAAACAATAATGGACCTTGTCCTCTTCTTGCTACTTGTGATGTCCTTCTGCTAAGAAACCAATTAGGATGTGGGTGAAGTCTCATAGAAGAGGTTTCCTTGGTCGATTGCCAAAGTATCGATTGATTCATATAGAAATGAGACGCAGGTTATGTCAAAAACAAGCATTAGAAAATCCAAGAGTTCAGCCTTGAGGAAGCATCTCGTAACGACCAAGGGAACCACATTCCCCTGACCTGCAAGGAAAATTTGAATTCATCATCATAAAGAAATTCTAATTGCAGCAAAGTAAATCAATATGGAAGGGCAGAATTTTAAAGTTTGGAACACAAGTAGATGGTCTACATACAGAAGGTGTACATCTCCTCAAGGTTACGGTATCAGAATCAGTTGATGAATTACATTTAAAAAGCCAAATTTTGGAATATGATGCAGTTATTCTGGCGGTATACGGACACAATAAACCCCGGCAGATTACGAACTTGCTGACAAAAACGGTTTCAATAAATCATAATTGCTACACGTGTCCAGGAAGATTCGCTGAGGTGGAAATTAACACTATCAAAAACAAAAGCAGCAAGTATTAGATGGCAGCAATCAAGGTTTTTGTATTTATGGAAAGTGTTGATTTACACGATGATTTAAATTGCAAGCAGACCCAAACACGTCCAAATCTTTCAATCTTTTCTATTTTAGGCCTCACAGATTTTCTTTTGAATCAGAGTTGTTCATTCTCATCATGTTCAAAAGGGATAATTATGGGCAATATCATAAAGACACCACTAACACAATCTCCCGGAAATAACACAAAATTAGAGAATTGAAGGAGTCAATAAAATCAACAATTCAAAAACTTTCCCGAATTACAATCAGAACCAAATCAGTAATTAACAGAAATCAATCAACATTGAAGAGATTTCCCAAAATGGATTCATCATTGGCCCTATAAATACCCGGTCATTCTTGCATCAAAGAGGACAAAAAAAAAAGGAGAGAACAAACAGAAAAAACCTAAAAATTTCACGATCCGACAAAGAGAGAGGAAGAGGCAAGTGTAGCAACAAACAGAAATCGAACGTTTCTGAACCCACAGAAGACGAGTCCGATTCATTCATCAGAAGGCAACAAAGAAGAGAAAATCAAGCAACAAACCGAATCGCAGCAGGTAAAGAAGAAAGGGAACTCCCCTCGACGAATCCATTGGAGCCATCCTCGCCATTCCGCCACCGTTTCTTTTTTCGCTTTCATTTTATCATCATTTGTAATATGTAAATCATCCAAATATAGTGAAAACCGGGGTAAAAGGGTTGTGCGGGGTGGGGTTTTGCATTGTTGCTTTGTTTCTTTTGCAGATCGAGAGAGAGAAGACAAGTGTGAGCGGCGAATTGAGAGAGATTTTGAGATTGAGAGAGATTTTGAGAGACGAGAGAGTGACGTTGGTATGCTTTATCGGTTCCTTGTTTTTCCTTTCGTTTTTTTTTCTTTTAAAAAAAAAAAACCTTTTTATAATTAAAATTTAAGATTTTTTTTAAATAATTTAATTTAAAACTGTTTCTTTTATATTAATAACTTAAAACCTTTTCTTTTATAATAATTAATTTAAAACCCTTTTTTTATATATATAAGTAAATCTAAAACCTTTTTTATAATAATCAATTTAAACTTTTTAATAATAATTAACATTAAAACTTTTATAATAATTAAGTTAAAACTCTTTTTTTATAATAATAATTAATCTATTTCCTTTTTTTTTAATTAAAACTCTCTTTAATAAGAAAAATTCTAAAACTAAAAATAAACTTTTGAAATAATTAACTTTAATAAGAAAACCCTTTTTATTAATTTGCCTCTAAATTAATCAATAAATAAACTTTAATAATTAAAACCTTTTGATAATTATCTTTAAGTATAATTCTAATTTGATAATAAACCTTTTTTTTAAAAATAAGATAATCTTTAGCATATTTCCCTTAATAATAATAAACCTTAAAATCAAATCAACTCTTTTTCTCAATAAATCAAAAACTCATTTAGAATCTCCCGCGCCCGAGTGTACGCTTGCGTGTTTATCTGTTTACTATGCCTCTATTTGAATGTATGCTTTGTTTGTTTAAGCCCTTTCAAAAATATAAAAACTCTCGATCCAACGTCGAGCCAATTTTCCACCCATATAAGTCGATCGCCTTTGAGCATCGCATTCAACCTACCGATCACAAGACACAAGTCTAGCATCACTTTGCTAGCACCCTCGCCTAAATAATAATAATTAATCGCATCAATATCCAAGGGAAAATCCCATGTATGATAACCATGTTATTGTGCATGGTGCACATCATTTGCATCATAATCGACACCTTAAGATAAGTCAATTAGATAACTTAGGATAGATTTCCTAGGTTAGTCCCCCCTTAATTTTGATTTTTTAAATCAAACTTTAGCCCACCTAATTCTCCACACAAGAGAATTAGATGTTAATCATCTCAAAAAAGGGACATACAATCCCATACCCCACAAAATACAAACATTTTCAAAACTATGGTGGTTTTCTTAAGATGATGACTCATCTTCTCTCCTAAACCTTTAAAACAATTTTAGTATCCTTAATAAGGAACTACAAGTGCTCTGATTCCCTCCTGACAGGATATGTAGGCACAAGATGTGATATCTTCTCGAACACACTTAGGAATAAAAATAATAAATCACATACCCTTAAACCCTTAGCAAAACAAATAACAGATAACATAAAATAAATCAAGAGGTTCTTGTAGAGTACTACAGATACCTAGGATGCTAACACCTTCCCTAGGTATAACCAACCCCCGAACTTAGAATCTTAGTGCATTTGCATCGCATTGTGGGAATTCGGTTTTTCTCCCTTCCCTTGGATAAAATCAAAGACCGGTGGTGACATTAAAAATGCGATCCTAGTTAACAAATAACCATGGTATCCAATTTTCACCGCGACATTGAGAAGTTGATTTTCTGCCACTGTCACAATGGAAATCGATTACCATAATCAGGGTAATCGATTACCCTGCCCTTTTTCACATTTTTTTGAAGTTTTCAAGTGGGTAATTGATTACCACTGTGACAGGGTGTGTTTTTCTTGCTTTTTCTTGCTTGTTTGGATCCCTTTCCATCTCTAAACTTCATGGATTGATATGATACATATTTGTGGATTGTTCTTGAGCTGTTTCACCTCACACGACAATATAAATGTGATTCTTCGACACGCGACATTTGGTTTCCGTGATGCATGTCCATGATTCTTTTGTTGTGCATGTTTGGTGTGATGATCATGTTGCATAATCATTTGTACACTCGCGATCGCTTGTTCTTGATGTTTACCTTGCTGGATATACTATTCATATTCATGATTGCTCTCGATTCCGTAACTGCATGTTCATTTCAAGTGATTAATTATTGATTAGATGAATTATTCATGATGCTTTTGGTGAATGCTTAAGTATGCAAAGTCATTGGAGTTTGTTCATGCCTAGTTGCTTGTGCATATGTATATGTGTTGCAATCACTCTTACTTGATGTTCGTTCATGTTTACAATTCATGTGCATTTGTTTAAATGCGAAAGCATGTTCTTGTTTATTGCTTGCGATGCATGATTATTCTTGGATGTGTACCCAACTTGTTGTTATGTTGTTACATGATCATCCATGCTTGATGCCTATTCATGAGCATTTGTTTTGAATACATACATGCTGCATGTGCATTTACACCTGTTGTCCTGAGTTATGCATGCTGTTAAATGTGTTCATTCTGTCCTGCTGCATTCTATGCCCGTTTCTGCCTTGAAAACATGAGTTGTTAAATGCTTTTATTGCTTGTATGCTGGAATTTATTGTTGTTCTGAGCTGGAGCGCTGTTGTAGCTGCTATTTTTGGTTTATTTTCTTTGTTTTACTTGCTTTTACATGTTCCCTTAGGCCTCATAGTCCAACTTAATTTTTTATTAAGCTTGGAGTAAGATAGACATTAGGAGCTAATCCTTTGCATGATGACATTAGGATAGTCCCTTTGAACCTTTCCCTTAGGTCCATCATTTGCATGCTAACATTATGTAGATTTCCCTCTGCATCCTCAACCTTAGGGCCATTGTTGCATGATAACATGTAGGATCGAGTTTCCCCTTACACCTTTCGTGCGTCTCTTTCTCTTCTCTCTCTCAAAACAAAATCAAAACACTTAATAAATATGATGTGCATTGTGCGCCACAAGCCTTAAGCACATAGGAAAATATGAGCAGATGCATTTCTAACCTCATCTTAGTGTACTTTGTGCGCGAGACGTTTGGATCGTTAGCGTGAAGTATTCGATCTTATGTCATAGACTTTAGTACGATGTACATTTCGAATAAAGTCAATCCACTTCTATCTAAAATTCACAAAATAAACTGCAAACCATTTTATCCTTCAAGATTGTTCGTCAAGCGATTTTCAAAAAGAGTGCGTTATTTCCGTTCTACCGCAAACAGACATCGACCCTAACTGCTGGAACGCGAACTTAACACCGCTCATAAAAAACACTTATCGACTCGTATGTCGAACTACGATTGCTTTGATTTCCTCATTCTCGTTCGATTGAGGATACGTAGGCACAAGACGGCGAAGTCTTGGCGAGCAACCTTCCCCCTTTCACCTGTAGTCCGTCAAACTACGTCGACTCTGATTCTTCATTCGTCCATGAAGATATGTAGGCATAGGATTGCGATGATCCTTGCGAGTCCTCTTTTTGGTTTCTTCTTTTGTTTCTCCCTTTTTGTTTCCTTTTAGCAGTGGAGCTTTAGATAATATACCCTTTGATTAGAACAACAAGCGTGGATCCCGTTGAGTACAACGGACGCGAGGGGGTGCTAATACCTTCCTCTCGCGTAATTGAATCCTGAACCCGGAACTTGGTTACGATGACCATGTCTTCTCCCTTTTGAGGTTTCTTCGATCGTTTCCTTTCCCCCGTCGGGATAAATAACGTTCAGTGGTGACTCTTCTGTTTTTTTGCCGGTTGTTTTTCGCGTTGCGACACCAACCACTGTGGATACTTAGACGTGCCGAGTATCTCTTCTTTAATCTTTAAGGCCATGTATGGACGAGTCCTTCTGAGCTTCTGCTTGACTGGCGGACACTCGGGCTTCAACGTATCAATGTACTCCTTAAGTAACTCAATTAAACTTTCTTTCGCAGCAGGCATAAGCAATGCTCCAACCTTCACCTCTTTACGGTCTTCATCTGTTCCCAAGTTGATGACTTCTACAGGATCTTTGTGGGGCTGAATTGCCTTGTCTTCATTCTCCAGTAATCGGGAGATCTCATCAGGAATCTCCTCTTCTTCCTCTTCTTCGTCTTCAAACACAGGAAACTCAAAGTTTGGTGAAGGCATTGGGTCATTGTTTTCAGTTATTTGTTCATGCAATAATCCGCATATGCGATTTTCTTTATTTTAGAATTTTGTGAATGTGAAAGTGTATGCAAAATATGCAAAGTGATTGGATATTTTTTGGTTTTTTATGATTACCATTTTCCAGAAAAGCAAAAAAGTAAAACAAATGAGATGGAATCACAAAATGATAATTTTATTAATGATAGCAATTTTGAAACAAAAGCCCTAACACAAGGTCACCTTTGCCTTGAGAAGAGCAAAGAGAATTATGAAAATAAAGCCCACACAACAACTCTCTCGCCTTGGGCCGAGCGAGGAGTTTAAAAAAAATAATAACAAAAGAAAGATTACTTAGACACATGAACAATGGTTGGGACATCAATAGCGCTCCAGTTCTGGCATACTGCTTCATGCATCACAAAGTCAAGCAAATCTTCATCAGATTTATCTTCAATTATGGAATCAACTTCGGGTGGATTGATGAACCACTACTGCGGAAAAGGCATTTAACAACAGTTGGGAAAGATATATAACCACGTGGGACCAGACGTTGTTATGTATAGTGTCGTTGTATATGCGGTACTTACAATCACGGTCCTGGGACCATTGTTGTATTCTAGAAAGCGCGTGCCATATCACAACGGTTGGTTAAACCAACCGTTGTGATAGAACTATTGTAATTTATATTATTCTGGTCAGCGTTCAATATACAACCACGGTTAGGTTTTATAATCGTTGTCAAAACTTCCTCTGTTTTAAATATGCAATTCTCTGCTTTTCAAATTCTTCCCATTTTTTTATCCTATAACTATTATAACCATATCAAAGAATATACAACAACCTGTATTTTTGTTAACCATGCATAAATAGCATAAAAAACAGCTAACATTGTGCATCAAAAGCCAAAATTAATATTTACATCAAACTGTACAATATGTTTAAATCAAAAGTAATATTCACATCATCAATACAGAAAATAAGTCATTCGCACATCTCAATAAATCAATTAGTGGGACCCTTAAGCACATTGTGGATATACGCCCAATGTTTACGAAGATCTACAAAGTCCTCGACGGGTAATGGGGTTTCGTCGTTAAACATCTACATAAGAAATAGCAAAAAATTGAATATCATGCATGATAATAATTCAATAGGCAACTTATATATTAATATATATTAACATTTTATGACATATATACCTTATCCCATGAATCAACAATGCCGACAAGGGCAATGTTTAACATGTGTTTCATGACATAATACCCACACTCGTAAGTCCCGGGTTGTCTCATTATCTATAAATTTAAGCAATAATTACATGAATATAACCACACATGAATATAAATGAAAGAAATAGGTAATCAAGCCACTTACTTTAGGAAAGATCCATGGGGGCTTTCTTCTAATATTATTCATCATATTCACTTGCTCCACAACACTGTACATTGAAAATGAATTAAACATATTACATGATAAACTAATTACAATGTCAAAGAAAATGAATTAAACATACACTTATGAATTAATAATCTCTTTCATTTTCTTTTCGAGTGGATCATGCAAGGAACACAGTACAGTTACTGTATTCATCCTAAATGATATGATGATCAATTGCCAATGACCACTGAATAAACATGAGCATATATATTATTAGTATTTACTAAAACAAAACTAAATATAGAATACATAAACATCAATTACAAAAATAATTACAAACAGAGAACTGGTGCTAAGTAACATTCTTTTTCTCCCTCATTTAACCGTTTTTTCAAGTACTCTCGAATGTGTTTTGGTTGATTAAACGACCATCGAATAAAAAGCGGATCCAAGATTCCATAAATACTTTATTTATTTAACTCTATACAAACACGGTGAATGTACCTAAATGGTTAAAGAAAATGAATAAATTAAGGGAGGAAATACAAAAAATGATAATGTTCTATAATGGCATGTACATCCAACTATATACTTACGTGCACCAAACTTGCAATATCCCTACGTCCACCCACTTATATCCATCGAGAAAATCCCTTACATATTCAGCACTGTAATAGAATAACTCCAAACATGGACAATGTTCTAGTGGGAGATGTTGCGTATCATTTATCACCGCAACGTTCAAGTATAACGTGGTGATTTCATTTGCGTTAGGGTCCATTATGTCATTGCGGTTATCTGGAGGGGGGGGGGGGGAGGGGCTGAACAATTACTTCCTTTTGTAGAACCACGACGTACAACACTTCTACTTGGAGTTTGATCATCATCATCATCACCATCAACAAAACAGTTATCTTCATTTGTACGTTGTTCGAGGTTTTCACTTAATTTCTACATCATAATATTCAATTAGAACATAAAACAAAAATAAGCACAATATATATCATACATTTCTGATAGAACACTAACATCTCAAGTAAAGCACATACCGAATATAATCTTGAAACCTTTCCATATCTTTCTCCCTTTTTTCCCTCTCCTCTTCTAACATCCTCCTTTGTTCTTCTATTTGCTTCTCAAAATTCTCAATCTTTTGTCTTTGTGCAATAAATTCTGGGCTTTCGGTACTTTTTCTTTGAGACCCAAAGAATGTCCTCAAGCCGACACCTTCTCCAACACCACGGACATGCCCACCATGCTCATCTGTTCCGAAAGCTTTTACTAATATGTCATGTCGTGCTTCTGGAACAAATGTGTCTTCACGGGCCACCTCAACCAACTTATCCTACACAACATGAGCAACTTACATATATTGTTACCAACGCATTTAAATAACAAATAACATAAGCAAAAAAAATCATACTTACAATTTTCTCTGCAACTACTCTTGACGCCTTAGAGGTGTACTCTCCATTTGGTCTTAATCGAGCCCTCTTCCATTTCTCATGTCTTGGCGGTGGAGATGGGATGTGATCATCTCCTGTTTGTGTTTGTTTTTCAAGCCTGATTCTTTTCTCAAGTTTCCTGTAACCCCCACGAGACAATCTATGGGGGTACATGTTCTTTGCCTTGTTTTGTATTCCTACTTCGCTTTTAACCTGTTATTAACATAGTAAAAAATATATATGATTAGTATCTATAACTCATTAGCATAACATTAAAGGTTACATAAGACTAGTACTAACCTTGAATTCCTCAAAACGACGTATCTTCGCAAATTTGTTCCATTGCTTCTTCGATATAAAACTATATCGAATCCATGGACGAGCAAGACTGCTCTTAGACTTCCTAATGTAGTCAGCCATGAGCTGTGACTTAAATCCCTTCCAACGAGTACCAACATAAGATATCCACTTTTTTTCAACTTTGAGTCATCGGTAAACTCAAAATTTAACTACATTTAAATCAATATATAAGTATGTATTAGAAATTATAGGTAGTGATATCGAATATATGAAAATTATAGTATGTAATACCTTAACGTCTGTCCATATGCTTTCTTTGACTTTATCATCCACTAGTTTCCAATCATCTATCAGTATACTCACTTTGTTATGTGCAAGGAACACAACATAACTCTTAAAAGTAGAGTAATGTTCACAATCCACTACTCTGTAGAACGAATCAAACTCGATCAGAATTTTTTCACCTGATGAGTTGCAGACTGATGTGAATTCGAGCATCATTGTGACACCTCTTTGTGATCTTTTCGATCGAGTATCATTTGTTTGAGTTTCATTTGCACAACTCTCATTTGTTTGAGTTTCTTCGCTAGTATCTGATGTAGAACTCGACAAGGTCGACATCTATGTTCAAAAACAACAACAACAACAACAACAACATGAACAACAAGAACATAAACAACCACCACAGCATAAACAACAACAACCACAACAATGACAAATGAAGTTTATTGTAGATGCATGGGGAAAATATTTTACGTACTCTAAACGTGATGACTAAGTAAATAATGTTGGTGTTGGTGTTGTCTTCCTTCCTTAAGGCAACGACGATGTTGCTGTTGTCTTCCTTCTCGACGGTGACAACTTGGTTGGTGTACTCTTCCTTCTCGACGTCACGGTCGTGATGGTCTTGTTAACCTCCTTGACCATGATGATGAAAATGACAAATACACAGTGAAGAATGGATACTGAAGAGACAAGCTAGGGTGAACGATGGTGTTTTGGTTAAAATTGTGTATTGTTTCAGAGTATTGAACGTTAGGGTTTAGGGTTGAAACCGGGTATCGTTTCGTCAGCTAGTTTCTATTTTCAATGGAAAAAAGGATACTGAAGAGACAAGCTAACTAGGAGTGTATATTATTATAAAGCTACCACCACGACCAATACCAGCAACCGTTATGATATATTACTTTCATAGTGAAATTTCATAAAGAAGCGCCAGAGTTAAATTTACAATAAAAAATTTTAAATAAAAAAACAAAATATATCACAACGGTGTGTCGCATCTGCGAAAATCAACCGGCGGAAAAGACAGAAGAGTCACCACCAAACGTTATTTATCCCGGTGTAGGGAAAGGAAACGATAAAAAAAAACTTCAACAAAGGGAAAGGAATGGTCATCGCAACCATAGCCCGGGTTTGGGAGTCGGTTACGTGAGAGGAAGGTATTAGCACCCCCTCGCGTCCATCGTACTCGATGGGATCCACGCTTGTTGTTTCGATCAAAGGGTGCGGGTATCTGAAGCTCAACTGCTAACTGGAAACGGAACGAGAGAAAAGAAAAGAAAAAGTGACTCGATAGGACATCGCCGTCCTAGGCCTACGTATTTCCTCGGGAGTGGGAAAGTCAGAGTCAACGTAGTTCGGAGAACTACGGGATTGTGGGGGAAGTTTGCTAGCCAAGACATCGCGTCTCGTGCCTACGTATCCTCAATCGGGCAAGAAAGAGGAAGTCAGAACAGTCATAGTTTGACCTACAGTGTCTTGTTATTTTGTGTTTTTTAAGTGGAAGACGCCAACGTTCGCGTTCTAGCGGTTTAGGTGTTGCCGCTCGTTGTATGTAGTCTTATGTGATTACCTGTTTGCGGTAGAACGGAAATGACGTATCCTTTACGAATGGAGATAGGGAGATGAGAAGAGAATCACGAAGGAAGACGATTGTTTGTTTTTGTTTTTTAGAAGAAAGTGTCTTGATTGATTGTGTTTGTGGTATGTTTCGTGCTAAAGACTATGACATAGGAGCGAATACTTTACAAGGTCGCTCCCAACGGAATGTTTGCAAAGAATCCTAGAAGAGTGAATGAGACCTCCACTAATCATTTCCCATGTGCTTAAGGCCCGTGGTGCACTCCACATACAATAGTTATTAAGTGTTTTTTAGCTTTTCTTTTGAGATGAGAGAAGAGAAAAGACTCAAAGTTGAAAGAAAACACTAAGGGAGACTAGATCCAAATGTTATCATACAATAGTGGCCCTATGGTTAAGGTTAAGAGGGGACTAACCTACTTGTTATCATACATGTATTTCTAGCCTAATGTCTCTCCTACCTCCAACTTAATCGGAAATTAAATGGAGCTAGGAACCCTAAGGGATCATGTGAATCAACACAAGTAAACATTATTCTAAACAATCACAAAAGAGAGAAGTGAATAAGAAATGAGAGGAAAAGGAATCATGTAAGTGTAAAATGGCATTCAAAGTATCATAAGCAACTTACCATCTCCATGCCAAGCTCAACTAATGAATAGTTGAAAGCAAAGTGTGCAAACATGCAATTATGGTTATGTTAAAGCCCTAAGACTACACTAAGATGAACATCCAACAACAACCAAAGTTAGAAGTGTCCTAAAGGTATGAGATCCTACTATGGGTAGTAGCAAACCCTACTCTAACTTATCTAAGTTAATGTCCTAAGGGATCATGCAAAAGTGTCAAGTTTTATCTTACACCATCACCTAAACATGTGTCACTTACAAGCTATACCAAATGAACTTCTCAAAGTTAGCACAAGTGGAACTAATCCATGTATAAGCAGCACACAAGGTATGAACAATGTCAAATGAATGCATGAAGCATTGATAATTGATTATGAAATGCACTTTAAGTCATGTTCAAATGATTTGAAAATTATGCACAAAGATCTTATCTCTAGCATGTTTTGGACAATTATGAACATGTAATGAACAAAAAAGTGTGAAAGGCATTCATGAAAGCTTAAGGTCAGAATTGAATCATGTTATTCAATGTGTAAACATGTCAAGTTATCACTCATGTCATCATGGCAAACCAATATCCAAAGACAATACAAACAATTGTCAAACTAGCATCCACACCATTTCACAAAATCATGTTAAGTGGCAAGCAAGGGAAGTGAATCTAAATCATGTTAAATGTGTACCTAAGTACAAGAGGCAGTGGTAAATAACATACAAATGATGTTTGAAATGTCAACAAATCATTATGGAATTCACACCAATTAGCATTCAAGAAGTTAGGCAATTCTAAGCAAAGAAAGTACCTATGACATGTTTCAAGCGTTCATGAGTCAAACCATGATTAAGCAACCACTAAGTTGGTATATGAAGACCAAGGTCAGAAGTGAAACACATTTACAAATGCTTATAATCAATGTTGAAATGTCACACAAGTTTGCAACAAATATCCTCTCCAAATTCCATTCAAGTTAGGCAAACAAATCACCTAAACAATCTCCTATAAGCATGTTACTTGTCATACAAGCAAAAGGAATGAAATGGCATGGCAATGTGAGGTCAAGGCCTCCAAGTCAGAAGTGAATGACCTATAATACATCCTAATTGAACCCAAAAATAATTGTGCAAAGATGCATTCTGTCACTCCCAGGATTTTCATCCAGGTACAAACGCGAGAGTGGCGCGGAAAAACAGAGTCGCCAGCCGTGTAAATTTATCCCAAGAGAGGGAAAGGGAACACCGCATAAACCTTAGGAAGAGGGAAAGGAATGGTCGTCGCAACCATAACCTGGGTTCGGGAGTCGGTTACGCGAGGGGAAGGTGCTAGCACCCCACGCGTCCATCGTACTCGATGGGATCCACGCTTGTTGTCTATTCTAAGGGTGAGTTATCCTATCATCTAGGGTTGTACTAAGACGGAGAGGGGGAGACAAAGACAGACTCGGTAGGACGTCGACGTCCTAGGCCTACGTACCCCCTTTGTGCAATGGGGAATTCAGAGTCAACGTAGTTCGGACCAAGTTCTTTTTGTGTTTTTTATGAGCGACGTTAAGTTCGCGTCCGGCAGTTAGGGTCGATGCCTGTTTGCGACTCAGACGGAAAGTAACGTGCCCTTTTTGAAAATATCCTTTAAGTTTGGAAGTCCCGAAGGACAAAAAGGTTTGAAGTTGGTTTGTGTTTTTTTTGGACAGAAGTGGCTTAAGTTAGTTCATAACTTGCATTGCACTAAAGTCTAGGGCACAGGGGCGAATACTTAACGCATCGTCCCAAGACAGGACGTTCGCTAAGCACTCTAGAAAGATGAGAGGAAGCCCCTCATTTCTCATTCCCCATACTTAAGGCTCGTGCGCAATACACCTTATTCTTATTAAGTGTTTTAAAGAAATTTGAGATGAGGAGAGAAGACACAAGGGTAACTCTAAGGGGAAACTATGAATCCTAAAGTTATCATGCATGGGTGACCTAGGGTTAGTGAGGTTTGAAGACAACCTAAATCCTAAAGGAAGTAGATGAGGGAAGGAAAAAGTAAGGGTGACCATGGATACTTATCCATACCCTTAAGGAACTTACCTTGATCCTGCATAAAAGGTTAGTGAGAAACAGACATGAATAAGAGCAATGAGGTGAATGAAAATCAAACAACGGCAAACAATGATAATAATAATCCAAACGTGAATCAAAGAAACAAAGAGACAGCCCCCAAAGCAAATGGCACAAGTGCCTTTCAAACAAGGTAATTAGATAGGATCAAAAATGTGCACACAAGAGAACCTCAAAAGAAAGCAAATCAAATAATTAGCAAAGTGATTCCTAAAATTCCCAAATTAATCATTAAAGTTCCTCAACCAGAGGCAAACAACATATAAAAGGTCCCTGCAAAAATCCAAAATGTTAGCCATTCAAATAATCATACAAATTCAAGTAAGGGATAGGTTTCAATTATGCCAAAGAGAAGGACCTAAATGCCACATGAAAAATATTTAAAAATGCAAGAAAAATATTTTTAAGCACTTTAGTATATTAATGAATAAATGCAAAAGGAACGGGTCAAAAATATTTCGGAAACGAGGAGAATTAAAATAAAGAAACTCAAGTATGCATGAGATGTGTAATTAAAAAGCAAATGAATTAAACAATTAATTTAAATGATAAGAATAAAATAATAAAAAAATAAAATAAAATTTGTAAAAATTTTATAAGATAATAAAAATGATGTATGAATTTTTTATGGATATTTTAAATGCAGAAAACTATTTTTAAAAATAAAATATGAAATGTGATAAATTAAATAAACTAAAATGAAATAATATGCATGGGGGGGAGGGGGTATTGAGTAACCAAAATGTGTTGAAAAGAGAATGGGCCGGAAGGGGTGGGGGCGTCGTTAGCAAGCCCAGCGCCTGAATCCATCAGAAAATAAAAAAAATAAAAAGAAAAACGCAGGGGGGGTGCGTTAAGCAGAAAAAACATGTTGACCTGGTGGTTGGGCCAAAGTGGGAGGGTGCAAGTAGCAGCCCGTCCCAATAATTAGTAAAATAAAACAAAAGAAAAAAAAAATTACCATGGGCGTGCCATGTGCGGCGCACACCCCTTCATTAATGTGCTGGCGCGATCTCTGCCATGTGATTAACGATCAAAGAAAAACAAAGGCCAGGAGGTGTAGGCTTACGGTGGAACACGTAAGATAACACACACGTAATTAATAATTAAAAACAGAAATAAATAAGACAAGTGGCACGCTGTGGTGCGTTGGATCACGAAATCGACGGTCCAGCTTCATCTTCTCCATGGATCTCCCTCCTCGCCGGATTGAACATTCCGGCCGCCGAAGCTAGGGCTCCGGCCACCTTCTCCGGTGGGTTGTGACGTGAGATTTTCCAGAAAATGCATATGGGTACACTATTTTGACCAGAAAAACGCCAGGAATCCAAATATGGCCTTAAAAAATTCAAATTGTTAGCGCATAATAAAAAACGAATGAAAAAACAATTGGGTACTAAACTTTAAATCCACATTACAAGCAATTCACACATCCATAATAAAAAATAATCATACCAGAGTGATCACCCATCATCACACGTCAATATCCATGCAAAAAATAGGAGTTTTAAGAACACGAAAAAACCTCTCAACCGGAGATGGAGCTGCTCCAATCCTTGCCTTTGGCTGCGAACGGTGGTTGATTTGCACTCTAGAAATCCCCAGGAAAATATTTGTGGAAGAGCTTTTTGGCCAAAACCTTGTGGATCGTGAGTTTTGATGAAAAATCCTCTTTTTGGGTTTTCTTGAGAACTCCTTCAATTGCACGTGCATGATCCCTAACCAATGCATGATTAGGCTTTAAATACTTAGGGTTATTCTTCTGATGATGAGTTGGGCCTGGATGATCCATTGTTTAATGATTTTTGAATTATTTCATTTAATATTGAATTTTAACTAATTAAATCCAATAAAAATAAAATAAAATGAGGAAAAATCAAATATATGCTCTTTGGGTCATGCATGGCTGAGTTTGGTTTAAGAAACTTATGGCCCATTTGTCAAAATTTGGGTTTTAGGCATAGTTTGCTTTGTGCACCTCCTCAAAATTGCCCAACTTTGACTAAGCATAACTCCTTCAATTTTTAGCTCCTTAATGCAAACTAATACTTTTTAGAAACCTCAAAATGTCCTCTAACCAACCCTTTTGGTCCCATGTCAATTTGATCTTCCATGTTCAAGTTATGAGCTTTTGAAAAAGGTTGACTTTTGTTGACTTTCAAAATGACCTATAATGTCTTGGCTCATATCTCCCGAATGAAGCATTTCTGGACTTGGCTTGTGAGACACAAAGTTGTAGGGAATTAAATTTCCTTCAAGATGGGCTTTGGTTGAGGAATTTTTTATGAAGTATGTGGAAGTTAGGCATGGTCAAAGTACAGTTGACTTTTCCTACAAAAAAACCCTAATTTAGTAACTCCCGACTCTTGATAATTCTGAGGTTTCCTTGATGAATCATGATCAACCCTTGATCAAATGATGAATTTCACCCCATAATCTTGATGTTGACCAAAAATCTTGAGGTTTGACTTTGTGTTGACCACAGTTGACTTTTTGACCAAGTTAACTGATTTTCAATCCATTGGCCAATTGAACTTCTCCTGAATCAAACTGATGGACAATCCTCCACTCCTAGATACTTAGGGACCCAAGGAATACCATGGACTCAAGTCTTGCCCAAAAAAAATCAGAAATAAACTGACTTTATAGGGAACCCTAGTTTTGGTACCCTCCGTCTAGGAGGAAATAGCACAGTCTCCAAATCCAAATTCCTCTGAATATGATGTGTATCCTCTCCAACAAAGATAAGATATGCCATTTGGTGATGATAAAAACCCAAGGAGCTTGCTCATTGGAGCAATAAACCCAAGAATCTCAAAACCCTAATTCATGCACTGGTTAGGAGGGAGTAATCCACTTGAGATCCCTGGCCACCTGTGAACCCCTGATGATGTAGTGGACTAGATAGGACTTCCTTGAACTGTCTCAAGCACCTTGACCCCATGCTAATGATATGCACACATGATAATGAAAAAAATGAAATGAAACATGAGCCAGTTAGTACAAAAGTAAGGAGGGCAAATTTTGGGGTGCAACAGCTGCCCCTATTCAATCAACTTGGTCCTGAGTGTATGGCAGCGACAACTTTCAGATAATCAGGATACACGGAGATTGAATACCAAAGAACCCAGAAATTTGCAATCCTTTACTGGAGAATTAGCTATAAATGCTGCTATGTTGGGTATAAAACAAACTTTCCGAAATTATGTCATCTCTGCTGATAAAGAGAACCGACGAAGTAAATCTTCAAAAGATAGTTGTCCTCTGCTGATAAGGAGAATCTAGCAAAATAGATACCATCCCTGCTGATAAAGGGAAACTGACAAAAGAAAATCTTCCAAAAGATTGATGTCCTCTGCTGATAAAGAGAATCTAGCCAAATAGATGCCATCCCTACTGATAAAGGGAAACCGACGAAAGAAAATCTTCATAAGATTGCTGTCATCTGCTGATAAAGAGAATCTAGCAAAATATATGCCATCCCTGCTGACAAAGGGAAACTAACGAAAGAAAATCTTCAAAAGATTGCTGTCCTCTGCTGATAAAGAGAAACTGACAACATAAATGCCATCCCTGCTGACAAAGGGAAACTGACGAAAGAAAATCTTCAAAACATTGTTGTCCTCTGCCGATAAAGAGAATCTAGCAAAATAAATGCCATCCCTGCTGACAAAGGGAAACTGACGAAAGAAAATCTTCCAAAGATTGTTGTCCTCTGCTGATAAAGAGAATCTAGCAAAATAAATGCCATCCCTGCTGACAAAGGGAAACTGACGAAAGAAAATCTTCAAAACCATTGCTGTCCTCTGCTGATAAAGAGAATCTAGCAAAATAGATGCCATCCCTGCTGACAAAGGGAAACTGACGAAAGAAAATCTTCGAAACATTGCCGTCCTCTGCTGATAAAGAGAATCTAGCAACATAAATGCCATCCCTGCTGATAAAGGGAAACTGACGAAAGATAATCTTCAAAAGATTGCTGTCCTCTACTGATAAAGAGAATCTAGCAAAATAAATGCCATCCCTGCTGACAAAGGGAAACTGACGAAAGAAAATCTTCCAAAGATTGTTGTCCTCTGCTGATAAAGAGAATCTAGCAACATAAATGCCATCCCTGCTGACAAAGGGAAACTGACGAAAGAAAAATCTTCATAAGATTGTTGTCCTCTGCTGATAAAGAGAATCTAGCAACATAAATTCCATCCCTGCTGACAAAGGGAAACTGACGAAAGAAAATCTTCAAAACATTGCTGTCCTCTGCTGATAAAGAGAATCTAGCAAAATAAATGCCATCCCTGCTGACAAAGGGAAACTGACGAAAGAAAATCTTCAAAACCATTGTTGTCCTCTGCTGATAAAGAGGATCTAGCAAAATAAATTCCATCCCTGCTGACAAAGGGAAACTGACGAAAGAAAATCTTCCAAAGATTGTTGTCCTCTGCTGATAAAGAGAATCTAGCAAAATAAATGCCATCCCTGCTGACAAAGGGAAACTGACGAAAGAAAATCTTCATAAGATTGCTTTCCTCTGCTGATAAAGAGAATCTAGCAACATAAATGCCATCCCTGCTGACAAAGGGAAACTGACGAAAGAAAATCTTTAAAACATTGCTGTCCTCTGCTGATAAAGAGAATCTAGCAAAATAAATGCCATCCCTGCTGACAAAGGGAAACTGACGAAAGAAAATCTACCAAAGATTGTTGTCCTCTGCTGATAAAGAGAATCTAGCAAAATAAATGCTATCCCTGCTGACATAGGGAAACTGACGAAAGAAAATCTTCAAAACCATTGCTGTCCTCTGCTGATAAAGAGGATCTAGCAAAATAGATGCCATCCCTGCTGACAAAGGGAAACTGACGAATGAAAATCTTCGAAACATTGTCATCCTCTGCTGATAAAGAGAATCTAGCAACATAAATGCCATCCCTGCTGATAAAGGGAAACTGACGAAAGATAATCTTCAAAAGATTGTTGTCCTCTGCTGATAAAGAGAATCTAGCAAAATAAATGCCATCCCTGCTGACAAAGGGAAACTGACGAAAGAAAATCTTCAAAACCATTGATGTCCTCTGCTGATAAAGAAGATCTAGCAAAATAGATGCCATCCCTGCAGACAAAGGGAAACTGACGAAAGAAAATCTTCGAAACATTGCCATCCTCTGCTGATAAAGAGAATCTAGCAACATAAATGCCATCCCTGCTGATAAAGGGAAACTGACGAAAGATAATCTTCAAAAGATTGTTGTCCTCTGCTGATAAAGAGAATCTAGCAAAATAAATGCCATCCCTGCTGACAAAGGGAAACTGACGAAAGAAAATCTTCATAAGATTGTTGTCCTCTGCTGATAAAGAGAATCTAGCAACATAAATGCCATCCCTGCTGACAAAGGGAAACTGACGAAAGAAAATCTTCAAAACATTGTTGTCCTCTGCTGATAAAGAGAATCTAGCAAAATAAATGTCATCCCTGCAGACAAAGGGAAACTGACGAAAGAAAATCTTCCGAAGATTGCTGTCCTCTGCTGATAAAGAGAATCTAGCAAGCTGATGGCAACTTCGCTGGGGATAACGTGAAACAAAACTTCTGATTTTAAACCACCTCGTTTCAAAATCTACTGGTAAGATGACTCCGTTGGGGAAGGAGAAGTCTAAATAAAAGACTCTGTCGGGGAACACAAGTATGAGGAACGCATCTCTCCGCAAAATCTCCTGAGTTATGCCATCTCTGCTGAGAAAGAGAATTGGCAAAGAAAGTATCAAACCTGGCTTATGCTCCGAATGCAAATGAAAATGCTATGTGTTTGATGCAATGCAAATGCTTATGATACGCAAAAAGGGTCCCTCCAGCAAATTAAATGCTGGAGAGAAAAGACCAACTCAGACAGAAATAAATTGTCCTCTGAATCCAGGAACTCTGCTGAGAAGGGTCATACTAATCGGCTCTTCGGATCAACAACTTCTGTCGGGGATAAAAATCCCAAAAGAACTACCGGGGACCCCACCTGTCTTTCACTGAAGGTAACATCCAAAACCTGAGATTTCTCCTCTGCTGGGGAGTTGAAGATGAACGCCAATAACGAAACCGGAAAAATTACTAATATCCAATTGGTTCAGAACTTACTGGGGAAAATAGTCCATGATACTAGCCTGCTTGGGGATACTGCTGATCTTAGTCTGCTGGCGGGGAGAATGACTTTATTCTCACCTTGTTGGGGATTAGAATATGACATTGTCGGTGAGAGCACGCTTCCTGACTGGATGGGGAAGGTGAACACCCTGATTCTGTGGGGAAATAACGCCTTGATCCGGAGAAAATACCTCCCACGTCTCCTGCTGGGGGAAGTCTGCTCTGCTGAGGAAAGCTTGTCCTGCTGGGGAAGGAGCAATCTCAATGCTGGGGAGAGCAACCTGCTGGGGATATACAATCTGTTGCCCTGCAACCTGACTTGTCTTTATGGTCATAAGCGGCTCTTTGAACTTTTTATCCCAAGAGGATTTTACAGAAGACCGGGCGTTCGTACTGTCCCAGGGTCTTCAAACTCTTTGAGGGATTTATCATATCTCGACATAACTGCCCCAGTCTTCATAATCCATGACGTACATCACCTTGGAAGGGATCGTAACGACTTGACAATACTCTGCCTTAGCATCTTGAACCTTGAGGAGGTGTTTTCAATTAACCATTTTCAAGAGTGGACGATTTCTCATGCTCTAGAGGTGGTCTGGCCCAATATGAGCTTTGAAGTGACTTTGCCCCTGATCCTAGAATGAATGCCCCAGGATAACTGAACTTCGGAGAGATTTCTCGACGTGACTGCCCCAGATTGGCTACATCTTAACACGACTTACTGGGGAGAGCCCACCCTATACGGAGTCTCCTGGCAGCATGCCCTTTGATATGATTGTCTTTCAGAATTTTCAAGCATCCCAACTTGGCAGGATCAAGTCTTCTTGACTGACTTTCACTGTGTAAGCTTCATTGATGCTTAGGCACATGTATGCAAACAGAACAAGTTATTTATGAGAATGACAATTCTAATGCAACACTCATGTTAACCTTGAAGTTTTTTATTGAAAATGCGTCGCCAAGCCTTGTGAACGAATCACCAGCTAGGGTGCGACCTTGATTTTTGAATGTCAAAACAATGCGCTCATGCAATACCAACAAATCTTATTAGCACAACTCGTAGGAGTCAGGAACGTTATCCTGTTGAAGTACGCCTTTCGGATTAAACCCTGTTTCAATTAGGACTTTTAAGGGTTGTAACGTGGTCTGGTTCACGGTTTCAGAAAAAAGATTTATGGCTCAAAATTTATCGGTGCCCACCCACTCTTCGTGATGTTCTCCAATCCTATGTTCAGTTAATCTGACCCAAATGTTCATCTCTCAAAAGGTTTATGATCTTTAAGGAACCTATGCCATTAATGACAGTCACCCCTTTTTGTCTTTTGTGTATGTAATCACACGAATTTGTTCTTATCGGGGATTTTCTTTTGTAATGCTTTTCGCTTCTTCTTTCTTTTGCTTCTTTGATCCCTAATTTTTGCCTGGACCGACTCTCTTGATTTTTTGATTTTGAAGTCCAGCGGGATGCCCTAACTTTTGCCTAAGTCGCTTGTTTTCATGTTTCGACTTAGCGGGCTTTCTTTTTTATTCCCCTTTTTTTTAACAGAGCGTGTGACACTGATTGTCTTACTTGCTTGAAAGGGTTGTGACTGCCTCACTCCTGGATCGTTGAAGGATAACCATCGTGGTTTCGCATCTCTTGTGGGTGGGAAGAAGGTAATGAATCCTCAGATGCACACTCTCCTTGAAATTTGAACGCTCGGTCAAACTAACTGACGTATACCCTGCCCCTGGGTTGAGTATGAGGGTTTTTCGTACGAAAGAAGCTCCTACTCCAAGGCTCAAAGGGGTTAACGAGGGTTTATCTCCTTATCTCTCCAGTGTTTAGGGGTTTGAAACAATGCCTGTACATCTTCAACAAGGTCCTATCCTTGAACATACAACCAGAGATTTGCGTTTTCGTCTCATCATCCTCCCTCAAGAGTTCTAAACGAAGAAAATTGGTATTGCAGTGCATAAAAACATTAAGAGTGAATACGAATGGATTACTTCAAGGAAAACATACTCATTGCATTAATATCATCATAAAAAACAAACAAGTCTTGCATACATACGATGCTTTAACAAGAAATAAAAACAAACTACAAATGAAAATGCAGTAAAGAAGCTGAAAATTGCCATTGCTGAGGAAGCTTAATTCTGTCTGGACGTACTTGCAGACTGAGTGTTCATTTGAGAAAGGAGGCTTCAATTGATGTACATATCATCTTCAGTGAATACAATGATCTCTGAGTCTACCAGGTCTTGCACCTTGTGCCTGAACACGTTGCAGTTTTCAATTGAATGTCCCCGTGTGTCTGAGTGATACTCACATCTGGCATCCATATCATAATCAGGAGGGATAGGGTCAGGAACAGGCTTGGCATCCCTTAGCTAAATCAGAGAGTTCTTGAGCAGGCGAGCAAGGACATCACCGTGAGGGATAGGGAGTGGATCGAAACTTCTCGCAGGCCTTCTTGGTCCAAACAACCTCTGTTGCTGATAATCCTGCTGTTGAGGCTGACTTAGGTATTTGTCTGGCTCAGGAGCTTTCCCCCTTAGACTTAATCGAGGAGTAGGTAGCAATTGCGGGCGTGAGGTCTGCAAGAAATGCCCCTGGCTTGATGTAGCTTTGGGAAAGGCAACAGGGACATCCACTTCTTTTTCAACAGCTAGAGTAGGACTACCATGTATACTTACGCCGCTCGGCGCGAATTCAATTGCCTTTGAATCTATCAGATCCTGGACAACATGCTAAAATTCCCTACAATCTTACACATTATGCCCCGGTGCACCGGAGTGAAAATCACAGTGGGCTCTTGCATCATAACCTGGTGGGGGAGTTCCAGAGGGAGGAGCCAAGGTCCTTTTCCGTACCAGTTGCAACCGAAGGAGGTGCTGGAATAACTGAGAATATGGCACTGGTGGAGCCTCAAAATGCCTATTCCGTTTAGGCGTAGATTGTGGCGGGCGCGGAGCACGATTCTGTCGTTGTTGAGGTACAGCCGGGACAGTCACAGTGGCAATCTGCTCACCCTTCTTAAACACCGGGGGAGAGACAATTCCAGTCGCAGCTTCAGGCATGAGGGTATTACCTTTGCTTATCACACCTCTCACAACTTCCATAACCAGAATCATTTGAGTCTTTAGTTGGTTGACCTTTTCTTTCAGCACCTGCTGCTCTTGCATGAGGGTTTGCATGTTCCCCATAAACTGTTCCATCTGGCCTCGCATTTCCCTCAACTCAGCTTGGATTCGTTCCATGATTCTCTTCTGATTTGGTCTGGTAGAATACCGGTGAATGTACTGATCTGCAATCCTGAGATTAGAACAAGATAAGAACACCGGACATAAACACCTGTCATGCAAAATGAATATGCAAAATGATTATGCAAATGCAAATGGACATGTTTGAAATTCACAAGGCGATCCACCCCTTGATTCCGGTTCAATAACAAGATGTAATGGAACTTCTGCTCAGAAAACCGGAGAAAAGTCAAATGTCAACAATCGCGAACCCAAATCTGAACATAAAAACCATAGGTCCCAACCAACAAGCCTGGTGGTGATCCACATACAATAAAAGAGAGAAGAAAACTAAGGCATGTCATCAAAATTCACAAGCGTCAGTCCCCCCCATCCATTATGCTTTCTGCACCAGTCTTGAATTTCCTCGAACAACTTTCTGGTGTCGGGATGCTTTGGTCTCTGAATTAGTCCTTGAATAATAAGGTCTCTCCTGTGTATGATCTCATCCAAGTATCGGCAATGTAACTCCTAAGCGTCCTCTTTAGTAGCACCATCTATGCTAGGACCTCCATGTCTAGGTTTCTTCACTTCAGCTTGGACTTTCAGTTCCTCTATGGAGGCTATAGCTTCATTGAGTTGGTCTTGGACTGCTTGTCTCTTGAATATCCCTGATAAGATCTCAGCATCTCTCTTCTTGAGCGTCGACTTCAACTGATCAATCTTAGCTAGGTAAGCGTCTTCCTTCCTTTTATTCTCAGCCATGGCAGTTTCTTGGTGATCATTGAACCTGTGAATCTTTAACAAAGCCTTGCCCAATTCCTCCTCCTTGGACCTGAGAACATTACTGATACCATCCAAAGCTTGTTTCATTCTTTCTCTGGATGTGACCATGTCAGCAAGCTCTTTTTCTGCTTTAGCAAGGAGCTCCATCTTTAACTTAGCAGTATGAACAGCTTTACCCCACTCATGCTTCCACTGATAGATCTCCCTCTTTAGCTCATTATTTTCCTTTTCAGCCCATAACTTGTCATACTTCTCTATCTCAACTGTGGTAGAAGGCTCGATCACCAAAGGATACAAAGGTGGTTCCACCGGGAAGGGAAGCAGCTCCTCTTCTGCTCTCTTCTTGATCCACTCTTTATAGGGAGGAAAAGCCCGGTTATTACACTTTCCGAATGACATCTGACCCTTCTTGGTTACCTTTTTCCAAGCATTCACAACCTTTTTCATCATCTCTTGATCCTTAATACCATTGAAGAATAAGGATTCTCTGACATCTCTCTCGTCAGGTGGACCTCTCAAAGGATAGCCAAATTGTCTGATAGCTAGGGAAGGATTATAGTTAATTCCACCTTTCCTCCCTAACAAGGGGACATTAGGGAATTCTCCGCACTTGTAAACAATATTCATTCCTAGCAAGTCATGATCGATCCACACAATATTGTCAGCAGTCAAGCCCATAACCCTCTTTGACCATTTCAGAGAATCTTTTGTATCAACGAAGGCACCAGATTCGGGGAGACGACTCAGAAACCAAGTAGATAAGAGTGGTGCACAACAACTCACAGTTTTCCCACGCCTATTCTCATTCTTGTAGTGAACTGAATGGTACACATCACCTAGCAAGGTAGGTATAGGGTTCTTTGAAATAAAGATTCTGACGGCATGCATATCCACCAGATCAGGAATATTCGGAAACAAAACAATCCCGTAGATACACATGGCCAGAATAGCTTGGAAAGCAGTCCAGTTCTTCTCTTTGACATGTATGCAAGCCTGCTCAAACAAGAGATAACCCATCCCCTCTCTGAACCATTGAGATAACCCAAGTAATTAGACATCGATGAGAAATCCAGAATAAGGGTAGGTTGAAGGTCTCGGTTACCTGCAAACCTGCAAACACCCATCCCCTCTCGCGTGTAGGTACTAGGATGTTCAATATCCCGGCCTCTCAGGTCGAGAAATGATGATACGTTCACCATTTCTGGTTTGGCATCATCATCAATCGAGGAGGCCTCAACTGATTCTCCAAGGCGGAAGGTCCTCAGCTTTGGCACTGAGGTCGAGAAACAATAGTACATTCATCCTTCTGGGTACAGTACTAAAGTCAATCGAGGAGTGCCTCCACTGATTCTCTTCAAAACGTAGGGGCCATCCTATGCGAGTTCCAAAGCGGGCCCTCGGGTGCGAATGGGTTTGCCACGGGATGTGGTCTGCCACTGTCACCACTAAAGAGGGATGTTTCCACTAAGGTCCTCAATGATCGGTCACCAGAGTCGACAGCTCTCTAGATCAACACCCCAACATGCACAAGACACACACGTTAGAATGCGTCCCAAGATAGCCTAGTCTGGTTGTGAATTTCGTGAACACACAAACGTACCAAGCGGACATGTAGGTCCCACTACTTTCCACTCTAGTCCTAGGGTATTCTCAAGCCTTGGTATTGGGCTTATCTTTCAGACCCACCCAACCTGCAAAATAAAGACAGCCAGCACAGCACAGCAGCATGACAGTAATAAAAAATGAAATGCAGAAAATGCGGTAAAAAATAAATAAAAATAAAATACAACACTTAAAGCAAATCAAAACCAAATACCCAAAGAGAACAAAGACAAACAAGCGTTAGGACTGACTCGCTTAGGGATGGACCAGCATAGGTCAACCAGAGTCCCCAGCAGAGTCGCCAGCTGTCGCTCCCAGGATTTTCATCCAGGTACAAACGTGAGAGTGGCGCGGAAAAAAAGAGTCGCCAGCCGTGTAAATTTATCCCAAGAGAGGGAAAGGGAACACCGCATAAACCTTAGGAAGAGGGAAATGAATGGTCGTCGCAACCATAACCTGGGTTCGGGAGTCGGTTACGCGAGGGGAAGGTGCTAGCACCCCACGCGTCCATCGTACTCGATGGGATCCACGCTTGTTGTCTATTCTAAGGGTGAGTTATCCTATCATCTAGGGATGTACTAAGACGGAGAGGGGGAGACAAAGACAGACTCGGTAGGACGTCGACGTCCTAGGCCTACGTACCCCCTTTGTGCAATGGGGAATTTAGAGTCAACGTAGTTCGGACCAAGTTCTTTTTGTGTTTTTTATGAGCGACGTTAAGTTCGCGTCCGGCAGTTAGGGTCGATGCCTGTTTGCGACTCAGACGGAAAGTAACGTGCCCTTTTTGAAAATATCCTTTAAGTTTGGAAGTCCCGAAGGACAAAAAGGTTTGAAGTTGGTTTGTGTTTTTTTTGGACAGAAGTGGCTTAAGTTAGTTCATAACTTGCGTTGCACCAAAGTCTAGGGCACAGGGGCGAATACTTAACGCATCGTCCCAAGACAGGACGTTCGCTAAGCACTCTAGAAAGATGAGAGGAAGCCCCTCATTTCTCATTCCCCATACTTAAGGCTCGTGCGCAATACACCTTATTCTTATTAAGTGTTTTAAAGAAATTTGAGATGAGGAGAGAAGACACAAGGGTAACTCTAAGGGGAAACTATGAATCCTAAAGTTATCATGCATGGGTGACCTAGGGTTAGTGAGGTTTGAAGACAACCTAAATCCTAAAGGAAGAAGATGAGTAAAGGAAAAAGTAAGGGTGACCATGGATACTTATCCATACCCTTAAGGAACTTACCTTGATCCTGCATAAAAGGTTAGTGAGAAACAGACATGAATAAGAGCAATGAGGTGAATATAAATCAAACAACGGCAAACAATGATAATAATAATCCAAACGTGAATCAAAGAAACAAAGAGACAGCCCCCAAAGCAAATTGCACAAGTGCCTTTCAAACAAGGTAATTAGATAGGATAAAAAATGTGCACACAAGAGAACCTCAAAAGAAAGCAAATCAAATAATTAGCAAAGTGATTCCTAAAATTCCCAAACTAATCATTAAAGTTCCTCAACCAGAGGCAAACAACATATAAAAGGTCCCTACAAAAATCCAAAATGTTAGCCATTCAAATAATCATACAAATTCAAGTAAAGGATAGGTTTCAATTATGCCAAAGAGAAGGACCTAAATGCCACATGAAAAATATTTAAAAATGCAAGAAAAATATTTTTAAGCACTTTAGTATATTAATGAATAAATGCAAAAGGAACGGGTCAAAGATATTTCATAAACTAGGAGAATTAAAATAAAGAAACTCAAGTATGCATGAGATGTGTAATTAAAAAGCAAATGAATTAAACAATTAATTTAAATGATAAGAATAAAATAATAAAAAAATAAAATAAAATTTGTAAAAATTTTATAAGATAATAAAAATGATGTATGAATTTTTTAAATGCAGAAAACTATTTTTAAAAATTAAATATGAAATGTGATAAATTAAATAAACTAAAATGAAATAATATGCATGGGAAGGGGGGGGGGGGGTATTGAGTAACCAAAATGTGTTGAAAAGAGAATGGGCCAGAAGGGGTGGGGGCGTCGTTAGCAAGCTCAGCGCCTGAATCCATCAGAAAATAAAAAAAAATAAAAAGAAAAACCCAGGGGGGGTGCGTTAAGCAGAAAAAACATGCTGACCTGGTGGTTGGGCCAAAGTGGGAGGGTGCAAGTAGCAGCCCGTCCCAATAATTAGTAAAATAAAACAAAAGAAAAAAAAATTACCATGGGCGTGCCATGTGCGGCGCACGCCCCTTTATTAATGTGCTGGCGCGATCTCTGCCGTGTGATTAACGATCAAAGAAAAACAAAGGCCAGGAGGTGTAGGCTTACGGTGGAACACGTAAGATAACACACACGTAATTAATAATTAAAAACAGAAATAAATAAGACAAGTGGCACGCTGTGGTACGTTGGATCACGAAATCGACGGTCCAGCTTCATCTTCTCCATGGATCTCCCTCCTCGCCGGACTGAACATTCCGGCCGCCGAAGCTAGGGCTCCGGCCACCCTCTCCGGTGGGCTGTGACGTGAGATTTTCCAGAAAATGCATATGGGTACACTATTTTGACCAGAAAAACGCCAGGAATCCAAATATGGCCTTAAAAAATTCAAATTGTTAGCGCATAATAAAAAACGAATGAAAAACCAATTGGGTACCAAACTTTAAATCCACATTACAAGCAATTCACACATCCATAATAAAAAATAATTATACCAGAGTGATCACCCATCATCACACGTCAATATCCATGCAAAAAATAGGAGTTTTAAGAACACGAAAAAACCTCTCAACCGGAGATGGAGCTGCTCCAATCCTTGCCTTTGGCTGCGAACGGTGGTTGATTTGCACTCTAGAAATCCCCAGGAAGATATTTGTGGAAGAGCTTTTTGGCCAAAACCTTGTGGATCGTGAGTTTTGATGAAAAATCCTCTTTTTGGGTTTTCTTGAGAACTCCTTCAATTGCACGTGCATGATCCCTAACCAATGCATGATTAGGCTTTAAATACTTAGGGTTATTCTTCTGATGATGAGTTGGGCCTGGATGATCCATTGTTTAATGATTTTTGAATTATTTCATTTAATATTGAATTTTAACTAATTAAATCCAATAAAAATAAAATAAAATGAGGAAAAATCAAATATATGCTCTTTGGGTCGTGCATGGCTAAGTTTGGTTTAAGAAACTTATGGCCCATTTGTCAAAATTTGGGTTTTAGGCATAGTTTGCTTTGTGCACCTCCTCAAAATTGTCCAACTTTGACTAAGTATAACTCCTTCAATTTTTACCTCCTTAATGCAAACTAATACTTTTTAGAAACCTCAAGATGTCCTCTAACCAACCCTTTTGGTCCCATGTCAATTTGATCTTCCATGTTCATGTTATGAGCTTTTGAAAAAGGTTGACCTTTGTTGACTTTCAAAATGACCTATAATGTCTTGCCTCATATCTCCCGAATGAAGCATTTCTGGACTTGGCTTGTGAGACACAAAGTTGTAGGGAATTAAATTTCCTTCAAGATGAGCTTTGGTTGAGGAATTTTTTATGAAGTATGTGGAAGTTAGGCCTAGTCAAAGTACAATTGACTTTTCCTACAAAAAAACCCTAATTTAGTAACTCCCGACTCTTGATGATTCTGAGGTTTCCTTGATGAATCATGATCAACCCTTGATCAAATGATGAATTTCACCCCATAATCTTGATGTTGACCAAAAATCTTGAGGTTTGACTTTGTGTTGATCACAGTTGACTTTTTGACCAAGTTAACTGATTTTCAATCCATTGGCCAATTGAGCTTCTCCTGAATCAAACTGATGGACAATCCTCCACTCCTAGATACTTAGGGACCCAAGGAATACCATGGACTCAAGTCTTGCCCCAAAAAAAATCAGAAATAAACTGACTTTATAGGGAACCCTAGTTTTGGTACCCTCCGTCTAGGAGGAAATAGCACAGTCTCCAAATCCAAATTCCTCTCAATATGATGTGTATCCTCTCTAACAAAGATAAGATATGCCATTTGGTGATGATAAAAACCCAAGGAGCTTGCCCATTGGAGCAATAAACCCAAGAATCTCAAAACCCTAATTCATGCACTGGTTAGGAGGGAGTAATCCACTTGAGATCCCTGGCCACCTGTGAACCCCTGATGATGTAGTGGACCAGATAGGACTTCCTTGAACTGTCTCAAGCACCTTGACCCCATGCTAATGATATGTACACATGATAATGCAAAAAATGAAATGAAACATGAGCCAGTTAGTACAAAAGTAAGGAGGGCAAATTTTGGGTGCAACACATTCAAGTGGTGTCAAAGAAGTAGGCAATGTGGGAGCATCATTCAAGTTTTCATGCACACAAAGGTACACATCATTCAAGCCATATGAATGTTGTAGTGAAATTTGGTGTGGATCAGTTTGGTTTTGTATATTTATCAGTGCAGGTCAGATAGTCTCGGCGGATTGGCAGCAGAAGGAGGTTGTGTTTTTTATCGATCAATCGGGAGCCGTAGTTTTGGATAGTGCCTATTGTTTGAGGCTTGACTGCTTTTGGAGAGTGCCTATTGTTTGTTGTGGCTGCTCTTGTACTCTGATGCACATTTTGCTTTTTATCAGGGTGGTGTGCAAGCTGTTAGTTTGTTGCTAGGCAGGAAACTGGGGCTTTTAATTTGGTTGGGGTTGTTTTTCTGCATTTGTGTTTGTGGGTTGTTTTGTAGTGGTTCGACCACTTGTATTGAATTCTTTCTTATTTAGGCATCCCTTATGCCTTGCCTTATATATATATATATATGTTTGCCCTTCAAAAAAAAAAACAAGTCATGTCAAGTCCAGTAGGTGATCACATGCAAAAGATTGGATCCAAATCATGCATCAAAAGCATTCAATTAATTGCAAATATCAAGCACACGTTAAGAATGATCATACAAAACAAGGCTCAAAAGATGGAATTCAAAAGCATTCCAAAATTCATGGACAATGCACCAACAAAGCATCAACATGTTAAGCAATTCAAGGGCTAATTTCACACTAAAAATCAGACTCAAAATATTAAAGGAAGGTCCCATTCTATGGCTTACATTACAAGGTATCTCAAAATGTACACATCATAGTCAAAAATTGAGAAAAAAATACTGAATGCACCTAGAAGTGAAAGGAAAATTCACTAAATATTAATTAAAACCCTCAGGAACATACACGAATTTTTCCAGGATTTTAAAACAATTTTCAATATTTTTAAAAAATAAAATTTGTAACATATTCAGAAAAAGAAATTAAAAAACTAAGAAAAGGCCATGGGGGTGCTGCACTAGGAATGATCTAGTTTAGTTCTCACTTGGGCTCATGGTGGAGGGTGCATATAGTCATTTCCTAGGCCCAATCGTACAAAAATTCATCACATAAAATGCTGAAAAAACAAAACAAGGGAGAGGTGGAAATGAAGAATGTCACGTAAGAGGGAGGATACCTCATTAATGTGTTGGCATTCCCCCCACGGGTTAGATCAAGCCAACGGATAGGAACAAATCGCTGCATGCCACTACAACGTGATGCCCATGCACACGATTGGGATCATGTGGCTGTGAATTTTTCACGCTACAGTACAGGATTACATGCCAATATTATTCTCCAACATTTAATACATGCCACTCATTAACACATGCAGCACGTTACAGGAAATGTTCAACATGGAAAGAGAAAAAGGAAATAAACGTTACACTAGCAATGTTCATCAATGGGTCCAGGTTTTGTTAAATGAAGAAAAGACAAAAAAAATTAGCCAGGCCCAACGAGAGGACGACATGTGTCGTCTTCTCCAAAACTCATGCAACAAAATTGTGAGAACCTCCATGGATGAAACAACAAACTCAAATCTTGATCATTTTGCGCAAAATAATAGTCCAAATTGAAGCCCTCGCAACGTAGATTATGAATATGGTTTTGAAATCTTCATTAAACCAACACATCAGAAAATATAAAGAGGATAATTTATGAACTCATACTTTGAAAACCCATATTTTTTACCAATCTTTATCCAAACACAATGCCTCTTTATAGAGGACTTCAGATACACATTATCCACATGATTCCAAGGCTTATGTGAATAATAAAAATGAAGCTAAAGTTTCAAGAATCGCAAACCTGTACGAAGCTTTTCTCACGTTCAAGAAACCCTAATACTTCGTGCAAGTTTTCTAATCAACACTTAGAGCAAAATAAATGCTCTAATTTCCTTGGATCTTGCCAAAATTCCAAAATGATGTTGAAGTTGTTGCACTTTTATGGTGAATTAAACTCAACAATAATGCATACAGTAGAGAGATTGTGTTATGGAGATGAAGATAATGAAGAAAGATTGAAGAAAGCTCCGAAAATGGTGCAGATTCGCAACCCCCAAAAATTGGTGTCAATGGAGTTTCTTCAAGTTTTTGCTCTGGTTTTGTGAACAATGAGATCTAACCGAATTTGTTAGGGTTTTAGAATTTATATATGGGTGGTTAGGGTGATTTAATCATGGTTACTTAATGGTTAAAGTGGGGTTAAGAAAAATGAAAATGTGAAGGTTATGTATTGGTGTACATGGATGGAGTTTATTTGGTGAGTTTTAGCATGATTATCATGGCATAATATGGATGATGGTGATGGTGTAGTGTACTGATATGTAGAAAGAAACAACTTGTTTACTAAGTTTCAATTTTTTTCATGTATGGCATAAGTGGAAAAATGATAATATGATGCATGGTTTGTGAAGAATTTGTCTTGGTTAAAAGTGGAAAAATGACATGTTGGTATGGTGAGAATTTCATACGCATGGTAATGTAGTAACAACATCACTTTGGATTTTTTTGAAAATTAAGTGTATCATAACAATGTTTCATGAAGATGATTTTTAGTGATTTTGGAAGGATAGTTCTCCATGGTTTCTACACCAAACCTCGTGATTCTTGTAACCATTTTGAAGAGGACCTTTGATACTACATCTTTCATGTTGAAAGCAAGTGAAAATGGAGCTTGAATCATAGTGAAAATGGGACTTGAAATCATGACCACTAAACTGAATTTTGAAACTTAGAAAAAATTCTAAGTTTTTTCAATTAGACAACTTAATGATACCAACTTCAAATGATCATATCTCTTGATCTATAAATCCAAATGAGGAGTTCTTTACATGGTTGGAAAGGTGAGAGATCATACTACAACTTTTATTTGAAAAAAAAATTTCAAATGAGGCTTGTATCATTCTCAAATCTGGGCTTGAAGATGGCTGAAACTTGAGAAAAACTTTCCCAAAATGGAAAGTTCTTAAGAAACTCCAATTTCCAAAAATGGAAAGTTTTCACAACTTTTGATTTTTCTTGATTCTTTGCATATTTCTTGACCAAATTCCACTCATGGACCATGTTTGACATGAAGAACATGATTTGACCCCAAAAAGTCAGGAGTTGACTTTTTCCTTGATCAGTTGACTTTATCTCCAATTTTCCTGATTTTCAAACATCTATCCATTTGAAACCCTTGTGAATGACATTGATTGCTCATATTCCCATCTTAGGCACTTGAGAACACATAGAAAACCATGGAATCAAGTCTTGACCAAAAAATCATAAATAAACTGACTTTAGGCAAAACCCTAATTTGGTCCCCAGAAGTCAGGAGAAATTGACTGATTCTTCAAACCATAATCCCTCTGACCAAGATGTAGATTGCCTTAAACCAAGATGATTCTTCTGATGAGATATTGTCCAAGCATGAGCATCCAAAACCCTAGTTGAGGATCAATAGTCATAAGGGTGTGATTCTCTTCAATTCTCTTGTCCATCTCAACCTCTTGATGAAATAGTGAACCCTATGAGATGTCTTGAGACATGATGAGCCTTTGTGGCTTGATTATTTAAACATATTCAATTCTCCTTGCTTTGCCCAGTCAATGATAGTGGTACCCTTGATACCATGCCTTATGAAAGCCAATGATGTATGTGTGATGTTTATGGCCTAAATGCATATGAGACATAAGCCATCTAATGGGGTATAAATAGGAGGGAAAATTTTGAGGTATTACATAGTGGAACTCAACAACCGTAGTCATAACCCTTTAAGTTTTTATTTAAAAATAAATAAAAACAAAAAGGCGTGCCTTAACATTAAAGGAATAATATATATGAGGGCGCTGAGGTTCGAACCCATGCAAGCTTGATGGTATCACCACGGTTGGCTCCTCAACCGTTGTTATATACAAATAATTTTTAATCAAAAAACAAAAATAATATGATAGCGCCTTAGTTTAGAGATTTCACTAGGGAAAAATCGTGGTGACCATGGTGGTGTTGTTTATGCGTTTTGTAGTAGTGAACCCTCCACTGCGAGAAGTTTCTTGAATTGGTTGAATGATCATATCCTTCATAGCAGCCTTGGTAGAATCAACAACTGAGAAGCCAAGGCCTTCTCTATTCTTATTTTCAGGCAAAGTCAGAACTTGTCCCCACCCTTCATTAGAACCATTCTCTACGCCACACTGAGCGTCTTTGAGAGACGAAATAGAGACCCCACTCTTTTTGGCACTGCTGCCAACAATAGAAAGAGCCTGGAACTGGGTTCCAATTTCTTCATCTGCGTCAATATATGAAAAGGAAGAGAGGTGTCTCACCACTAAGGCCTGTGCTCCACAAACTTTGACCAGCTTCCCTTTGTGAACGAGCTTGAGTTTTTGGTGTAATGTTGGCGTGATCGCTCCTGCTTCATGTATCCATGGTCGACCCAATAGACAGCTATAGGACGCACGGATGTCCATGCCTTGAAAGGTGATTTGGAAAGTATGGGGCCCAATGGTCATAGGCAAGTCAACCTCCCCAATAACAGTTTTCCTCAACCCATCGAAGGCTTTGACAATGATACCGCTCGGTCTCATAGGAATTCCTTGGTACGACAATCTTGCTAGAGTTATTTTAGGAATCACATTCCATGATGATCCAGTGTCAACTAGCACACTGGATAATGCATCATTCATGCAATTCATAGAAATGTGTAATTCCAAGTTATGCTTCCTCCCCTCCTTGGGAGTTCTTCTTCACAGAATCCAAGATTGTTGCATGAGGTAATGTTACCTACAATCCCATCCAACTGATCAACAATCACGTCATGATCAACGTAAGCCTGTTCAAGAACCTTCTATAAAGCCCCTATGTGTGCTTCTGAGCTCATTAATAGTTGTAGCACAGAGATCTTAGATGGCGTTTGTAGAAGCTGGTCCATGATCTTGTATTAGCTTTTTTTAATTAATTTGAGAATTACATCAGGATTGGAAATGGAACTAGTCCCACTGGACTGCCCCGGTAAAATCAATAACTGGTGGTTATTCAAAAGAGGTCTCATTTCCCTTCGGAGGTGTGGTGGAGAAAACGTGGCCGCTTCTTGTGACTCTACTGACATCGGCAATATTAACAATGGATGGTAAGATAGGTAAGGGCACCTCATTTCCATTCACCCACATAGTCGCATTGTATCTGTATGGAACTGCCTTATCAGAGACATAGGGACTTAGGCCTGGTACATTGATAATCATAGGAATTGCTGATGATCTTCTGCTATTATATGTGATCTCCACACACTCCACTTCATTAAAATGAGGCACTATTACAAACACTTATTAATCTTCATCCATGGCCTCTGGATTTCTATCGTAAGTAATTGTAATAGTCCTTATATCCAACAAGTCTTGGATATCGTTCCTCACAAGGCGACATCCTCGAGGATTCATAGAGCAAACACGACAAGAGGCATAGTTGTGGTTCTCATGTCTGAAGAAGGCCATTCTTGTTAATCCACCATGCATCATTACTAATGATTCTTGGATGAACCTGACGTTAAAAACAATATATTTCCCTGGGCATCCTTGAACCATGTTGACATGATGTTGAAACTGAGAGGCATCCCTATTTTTGTAGCATTTGAGGAGCCTTTTGTCCATGAGATCTTGGTGGGATCCCTCTTCCAAGCATCCATTTCTCATTTAGCTTTGGTCAAGGCAATCTTAAGCTTCTCCTCCTCACTCATAAAGATCAAGGTGGGATCCCTAGCAGCCATGGGTAGAAGCTCATGACGGGGATAAGACATCTTCAGCTTGACGGCCCTATCTTGCAGCCATTGGAGATAAGGCTCCAAAAAGACATAATCAGGCTTTCCTAATACTGTCATTCCTTTCCTATGAACATAACGCCAAGCGTGCACGATCTTTTCTTTAAGCACTGGATTCTCACCCTCTTTGAAGAAAAGTCCCTCCAAATGTATAGTATTAGGCCTGTCCTTCATAGGATAACCAAGGTGTTGACGAGCTAGAACTAGATTGTAGCTTATGCATCGCTTTGTACCAAGAAGAGGTACATTGGAAAACTCACCACAATTGTCAATAATTGCCACTCCACCATAAACAGGATTATACCACTCAATGTCAGAATGAGTGAGTGACATAATGTTCTGCGACCACAAAAGACCATCCTTTAGATCCCAAAAGGCAGTAGACTGAGGCAAGTGCAAAATAAACCACTTGTAGAGCAATTAAGAGCAACAAATAATCATCCCTCCACTATGAGAGTTTCTTAGATGAACAGAATGCTAAGCATCGACAAGCAATGTTGGAACTGGATTTCTAATCAAGAAGATCTTAATGGCATCAATATCAACAAAGTTATCAACATTGGGAAAGAGGAAAAGTCCATAGACGAGTAAAGCAAGGATAGCTTCAAAAGAATCTACATTCTTCATGTCAGCATAATATTGATCTTTATCCATCAAAAACTTGGCAGGAAATCCAAGAAGTCCCCCTTAGTGATCATGTGGGCCTTAATCTCTGACAGTTTTATATGGGTAGCTTTTGCAATGTCTTATCCTCTAGGAATCTCCTCCAAACCTGAGAAAGGAGCTTGAGAAGAGATAGGTATTCCAATAAAACAAGAGTGTTCCTCCAACGTGGGCATCAACTGATAGTCGAGAAAGGTGAAGCAATTGTATATGGGATCATATAACTGCACCAAAGTAGAGAGAATTCCATCCACCATCTTGAGCTTCAACAGAGATAGGAGCTTTCCATACTTGTCCTTGAAAGCTAAATGGTCTGTAACCAAATCACCCAACTTCCTTAGATCCTCCAACTTTGGGCTTTTAAAAGTGTACTTTTGGGTTCTTCTCCTTCCAAAATCCATTGTAAATCCTATGATGTTTGCAAAACAACTCTAAGTTCCTTAAAGAGTTTAGAAAAAAGGTGCATGAATGCATGAATGGATAAATTCACAAACACACATATACACATATACACACATACACATATACACATATATACATATATACAAACATATGGGTTTAGGGTTTGAGATCACGGGCATGAAGCCATGGTCTAACCATCCCAAGGGTATGTACTATGGGTTTTATGTACCTGCAAGACAAGGTTCTAACAAGTTCCCAAAGTCATTGATCCATCTTTCGGATATTATTAACACACCAATTACTCGGGAGTCAATAATATTCTCAAGAGAATCTCGTTCGAGTGTAGTATCGCGTATCAACTATTTCAGGTTTATACCATCATATCCACCGCACTACATCCTAATTAGGCCAAGTGGGGTAAAAGGGTAACTAAGGTAGTCAGCTTTTCGAGCTCCTAGGTCGAAAGTAGTAATGCATTCACGACTACTCATTCAACAAATACTACCCTCAAGAGGGCCTCCACTGAGCGGGGGATCTCAAGTCAACCTTTTCAGGATTACTCCCTCAAAGCCTCCTTGACTATACCACCCTTCCTATCTTATTTGTGCTCTCAATTCTGGGTTATGACTTATCTCACCACAATATGATCACCTAAAGAAACCCAAGCATATAGCAAAAAAATATTTATAAATATACAAATAACAAAAATAATAACAGGATAGGTTTAACCCTCTTTGGAAAATTCTCCCAAGTGAAGTCGCCATTTCTGTCGCGGTGAGAATCAGAGACCATAGCTATTAATTAACTAGGCTTCACAAATATTAAGACATAAACATGCAATGCAAAGACAAAGCAATAAAGAGAATCTAAGGTTTGGGGGTTGGTGTCACACCCTAATTTTTAACCCTAAGATCCCACCTCTTTAGGTCAATCATACATGCATAACTAACCAAGTTTTGTTGCTTTGCCTTGTTTGTTTTTGTTCACCAATGAATTATGGTTTACTCCCATAGGCCTCAAGGGATTGGCCAGTCAAGTTTGAGAGCATCATCAATCAAGCAAGTCCCCACACTCCAAGATGGCCTCACACTGAGTTCCTCAGAAGTTCATTTACACCTAATCAAGAATTAGGGTTCCCTTAATCAAATCCAATTGCAACTTTGGATTTTTGGTCAAGAATTGGCCACAAACCTTGGGACATGACCCAAGGCTCATCAAAGCATCCATAAATTCCACTTGAGGTATCCAAATATCCAAAAGGATTATTGTTGATTGAAAATCAAGGGTTGAAGATTCATCTGGTCAAGGAAGTCAACTGTGCCTCTAAAGAGCCAAAACTTTGGATTTTGAGGTCAACCATGAGCATGCCATATCATCTTGAGTGTTTTTATGAGTTTGGATCAAAGAAAATCAATAGGAAACATAAAATCAAGAGATTTGAAGAATTAGGGTTTTGGAAAAGAAGTTTCTCAGTGTGAAAATTCCAATTTCTAGCTATCTTGCAACATCCATAACTTCTTCATCCTTGATCCAAATGGAGCAAATTAGCTATCAAATTGAAGAGGAAACCATGTACTACGAATTTGGAGAAGGAAAGATGTTCAAAAGATCCATGGATCTCAGGTTATGGAGTCCTCAAAATAGGGTTTTCATTTGACAAGTTTTTGGCAACTTTTTGCAAAGTATACATCACTTTTGAAAAAGAAAAAATGTCTTAAATTATAAATAAATTTATATTTTAATACAACATTAAAACAGAATACCACCCTACCTAATCTAATAAAACCTCCCACCCTCAAACCCCAATCTTTCATTTTTAACTAAGAAAAGATTCTCCCAACAGTTGCAGACAACAATTGAATTGAATGTCTTTAATGATTTTTGCTGCATTTTCTCCTTCAGAAAATCAGAAAATTTTCTCATTTCTCATCCTCCATATAGTCCAAACACACACGAACTACATTATGGTGAACCTCTCTTTATTAATTTTTACACCTTTAAATAAACCACCATATTGATGCAAATTCTGCAAAAACTGCATAATATAAAACAACAATACACATTCTGAATTCTAAATGATAACAATGTTTCTTAATTTTTTTATCATTTCCATGAAGTCTGTTTGAAAAGGAAAAAATTAGTAATAATTACTGTCCATTTACTGATTTGTCAATATCTTTATTGTCATCTGCAATGACAACAAAGAGCAGTCAAATATGTTGATTTAATACAATGACAATAAAGAGCAGTCCAATATGTTGATTTAATACAATAACAACACAGAGCAACCAAATATATTGATTTAATACAAGAAATCTAAACACAAAAATCAGAGAGAAATTACCAACAGACTGTATATACCTTTATGGCTTCCGACATACCTTCTTCAGCCTCAGCCCTCTTTGTGAAACTATAACAAAATTAACAAAATACATCATTTTGAAAGCCAAGTTTATCAAACTATAGACAAAATTTAAATGATTAAGAATATGTTAATCATATTATGAAAATAGTATGGATGAATTAAGGGAATACTTTGAGTGTGTTAGGTGATACCAAAGTTCTGCAATCCAAATTAGCCTACTGTACTGTTAAACAAAAGTGTCAGTGTGCATACTTAAAAGAACAAACATCAGAATCATACCTTAGAATACCTTAGAAGCCATGAGCCATTTCTTATCCACCCTGTCCTGATGTTGCCTCAACTGGGAATGTTCAAAATAATTTTATATTAAACATTTATATGTTGTTTCACCAAATTTCTTCAATGATATCAGTTTGATTTCGTCGATAATAAACACATTTTAGAACATAAGAGGTAAACCATTTTACGCTGCGTTGTGCCTTTTCCATAGCCACCATTCTCTTATGGATGGTATGTACAATAACACAACGAAAAAGAAAATATAGATTTTCAAAACTCGGGAAAACTTTAGCGCAACTGTCGTATCACCGGAGATAATGGGGTTAAGTCACAAAATCAGCCTCTTGCAAAAACCACTTAAACATTAACCTGGTTGCATCAAAAATATTAGTTCCAACACTTAAACAATTTATCATCCTCATCATGCAACATTCATTCAAACAAAAGATGTGCATTTCACCAAATAGTTAGTGGGGATTATAAATTAGACAAACACATACAGTTTAACACATAAAAAGTTGTAGTATATGAAAGTTATAAACATAAACTGTGAAAACGATGACAACAACCTTTAATTGACCTTTCCAGTATTTTTCAGCTTCAAATCTCATACATACTTGCTGCAAATAAGAGAAAAAACTTAGATTCACATAATCAAACTATAGATCTAAAACCAGGAAACACAAACAAAACAAAACCCAAAACAATGTCGTTACTATGTAATTAACCCATGTAGCTTCTCAACAACTTGTTGATATCGTTGATCTTCTCAAAAGGTTGAGCCATGAAGGATGGAGGAAGAAAAGTTGAGACTGAGGAACAGTAGACAAAAAAGGGGTGGGAATGCAGATTTGTGAGAAACGAAGCAGGAAATGGTTGAAGAAGTGAACATCGACAAATTTCAAATTGACCCTTCAAAGCACCTCAAATCAAAAGAACCCTTTGTACTGAAGATCCGAAAATTTCATCTGAAATGACATGAGATTGCAAATCTTCTAACTTTAGTGTAAAGAATATTAAAAAATTGATTTAGAGATTTTTCCAATGTAGAAAGGCACATGGATAGGTAGAAAGGCACATCCATAGGGGAGAAAGCATTAATTGGTGAATAGTGAAAGCAGCACATCCATAGGGGAGAAAGCATTAATTGGTGTACAATGGCAGCATGGGTTGGGGTATGGAGGAGAGGTTTAGGCATTGCAAAGACAGAGGAAGAAAGGTGTTTGGAAAAATGAAAGGCATGTGGCTTGTGGAAAAGATATAGACGTGGAAGACTGAGGAAGCAGAAGGGCAATAAGGTCTTTTCCAGAACACATTATGTTCTTATATGGTAGATTATATTTATAGATAGGGATGTCAATGAGACAGGGAATGCGCGGAGGATGCTTCTCCGCTCCCTGCCCCGCCCCCCAATATTTTTCCATCCCCGTCCCCGATCTTCGCCACGGAGAAATATTTTTCCCCATACCCATCCCCACAGATCCCCACAGAGAATCGGAGATCCACGGAGATCGAATCATTAAAAAAAATTATTTATTTTTTTATCAAAACTATTTTTTCTTCCTTTTTTTAAAACATAATTCTTGCATTTTTTTAATAAATAAAAACACATCTTGAATCAATAATAAACAAATGCAAAAGCACTTGCAGTTACAAAAACATAACCACTAATTTATTAATTGAACAAAAATCAGCTTGATAATTAAAGTATATTGAAGTTGAAGAGTAATTACCATAAACACAATGAACAAACAAGAGTGGTTGTTTTGATGATGATGATGATGAGAATAGATGAGATGAGGAATGGAGGAGATAAAGAGAATTGAGAAAAGAAGAAGAGGAAAGGGTGTATACATTGTATGTATTGGGTGCACTTTTATAGGTTGAGGTACTTCAATGGTGAACCAATACATTATACAATAAAACAAAAAAATGATCCACTTATGACTCTTCATTTCCTAATATATTAATTAATTTTTTATAAAATAAACATGCCAAATTATATAATTATATATTATATAATATAAAGTTAAATATTATGGTCGGGGTCAGGGAATCCGCGGGGCGGAGGGTACTTCTCGAATCTCTGCCCCAAAGTGTCATCGGGGAAAATTTTCCCTCCATCCCCGTCCCCGCGGGGAATAAAATCCCCGACTTCAAAGCTCCAAACAGATAATCCCCACAGGGATCCCCGTTAACGGATGCAAATTGACATCCCTATTTATAGACACACTAATCACCCAAAACAAATTTAAAAATAGATTGTCTAAAACTAAATTGATATATTCGTTCGAGTATATCCTTAAAACAATATATCTGCCCGGATATATGCTTAAAACAATATGTCTAACAAAAACTTATATACCCGTTCGGATATATCCTTAAAGCAAATCTAATTAACCATAATACCCTTCCTAATTCAAATTTGTCATGCTTTTCATCCCTATTAACTTCTCCAAACCTTCAAATCTTACTTCCTTGAGAGGCTTTGTCAAAATATTAGCTAATTGCAACTCAATTTTGTAATGTTCAATGCTTAATCTCTCTTTACTAACTTGATCCCTAAAGAAATGGTACCTCCTTTTTATGTGTTTGCTCCTACCATGACTCATAGGCCGGTTTGTCAAATCAACTGCTGAATAATTGTCCAATAGTAACTTGATTTGCTCACATTCAACTCCTTATGTAACATCTCCAACCAAAGTGTTTAACATGTTGCATAAGAGGATGCAACATACTATGCTTCACATGAAGACAAAGCTTCAATGTCTTACTTCTTTAAACTCTATGATATTGATGTTGATCCAAGCATGAACAAGTAGCCTGTTGTGATCTTTTTATCATCTTGATCATCACTTCAATCTGAATTAGAATAACCATACACCTTGACATTTGTTCTTGTGTTTTGTTGATTTGGCATGAGTACTCCACGATCAGTTGTACCTCTAATGTACCTTAGGATCCTTTTTACATAAGTAGATGATGTAAAATTAGTTTCTCCATGAATCTACTAACCAATCTCACAATATGAGGCCTTGTATTGCAAAGATACCTCAATGGGTCAATGATCTGCTTATACAAAGTGTTATCCACCAGTTCATCGTTTGACTCCTTCAATTTGGTGTTGGTCTCCATAGGTGTAAGTGCAGGATTGTAATTGTTCATCTTAAACCTCTGGAAAATCCTTAGATTCTTCAATTGCCACCACAATGTGATCAAACTTGACTAGAAGAGCCCTCAACACCTTATCCACCTTCTACAATTCAAAAGTTTTTTCTCCACGTGACTGCATATGATTTGTCAAAGCCACCATCTTTAAGAAGAACTTAGTAATGGTTTCATCATCTTTTATCTGCAAGTTTTCATATTACTTCCTCAAAGATTGCAGTTTCACTTTCTTTAACTTTTCAACTCCACCATACAACTTCTTGAGAGTATCCCAAACATCCTTAGTCGTTTCTTACTCGATAATCTTCGCAAGATGTTCGAATCAACACATTGATGGATCAAGAACAAGTCTTTCCCATATTTCTTTCTCATTTCACGATGAACAACCCTTTGTGCCGCACTAGCATTTGCATCTAATGCCGAAAAACCATCATACTTTGCAAAACACCCTATAGCTCCGCCGTAAAACAACTCATAGCTTCAGTCCTTCCAAAACACCTCATAGCTCCGCTGTAAAAGTACTATATATACCAATATGCTTTGCAAAACCACAATGCCACACACCTTAACTATCTCTTATTATACCTTCATATCCCGCTGTGATCATTCCCTTACAAGCTTCATCCATATTAATTTTAACCCACCCTTAAACCGACGATTTCCATCCAATCCACACAGAACTACGATTATTTGTTGTAATAATCCGATTTGCATTTTCTACACACATGTATTCTCTACACTATTGCACCACGAACAACATAGGGTGAGTAGGTCTCAAAAAACTGTCATCATGCTTGTCTTTATTGTGCCACGTCCACAAGTAATAAAAAGCATTAGCCTAAAATTCTGCCCATTTAAAATCAGCAATCTTCACTAAATCACCTTGCAAATTGTAATGCAACAAGTGATATAAATCTCCACCAAAAAATTGACACGAGCTTGTTGATGTACAACCAAATCCTGATGCTTCTAGCTGTATTACGATCCCGCAAAACATGTAAGTTAGTTTCCTCAAATCAGGGTCGTGCAAGATGCAAGGCAAATTAGGCATTAGCCTAAGGCCCAAAAAAAATATTTTTAGGCCCCAAACAAAATATTTATTAATACTAACTAATACAAATTTTAACTGATTAAAATAAAATAATTTAGAATCTCTCTCTTCCCTAAAAATTAGTCAATCAATATCATCTTATTTAAAATTAATCAATATCATAATTAATTTCATTTAAAGTATTTTATTTATCCAAAAAAAAGTAAAACCCTATTAACCTATCCCAATTCCCTAACTAAAGTCTCTCACTCTCCAGACTCCATTCTTCACGTTTTTTTCATCTGCTCATTTTCTGTTCATAAAAAAAATTCTTCTTCTCCTTCCTTTGAAACCTATTGTCTATTGATCAAACCTATCCCGACGTTCATCTCTGTTCGTTTCCAATTCCAAGTTCTATCGTTCTGTTCATCGATTATCCTTTTCTATATTTATTTTAGAGTTTAGTTTATATTGATTTCTTTAATATTTAGTTAATTTTTTTATTTTGATTATTTACAAAAGAAAATTTCAAATAGAAAGTATGAATCTGGTTATGAAAAATTGAAGAAAAAACGAAAGCTTGAAAAACTAATTGAATCTCAACGTGGTGGTCTTGAAACCTATTATAACGAAAGCTTTAGATGAGAATGAATTGAAAAAATATTGTAATAATCTGGAAAAGTTTGTAAGGTTTAATAAATACTCTGATATTGACGGTCTTGATTTATTTTCAGAATTAAAAGTACTAAGAGAAGCGTTTAGAGAAGAAATTAGCACACCAATAGAAGTATTGAGTTATATTAAAACTTTAGATTCTTTTCCAAATGTTTATATTGCATATAGAATTTTATTGACAATACTGCTGAAAGAAGTTTTTCAAAATTATAATTGCTTAAATCAAATCTAAGATCAACAATGTTACAAGATAGATTGAATGGGTTAGCTATTTTATCTATTGAAAGTGAATTGTTAGAATTGTTTGATTATAAAACTCTGATAAATGATTTTGCAGCTAAAAGTACTAGAAGATTAATATAAAAATTGATATTTTATATAATATACTAAGTCATTTTAAAAATTTTATTAAAAAATGTCCTTTTAACATTTTCTCCTAAGGCTCGAAAATGTCTCTAAACGGCCGTGCCTCAAACTCTATATAATGATCACACATACCATGGGCCAAACCCATTTATGCCTTGATTGCATTAGTTAACAATCTATTCTGCAATGCAATCCATATAAAACATTGTGTTCTCTCTGTAACTTGCAAGGCCTACATTTTCTCCAATAACTCTTCCATGTTATCTTTGTCAAAGTCATATAACAGCTTGTACATAGCAGGAACTGAATAATTTTCAATTCTAGTTCCTGCCACCACCTATAAGTCCTTACCATTCTCTGTTGCTGGAGGTAGAATAGCAGCAATTCTATTTATTAACATCGGAGACACCCATCTTTGTGGTAAATTCCAATTCCATTTACCTTCATCATCAACTAACTCACACACCTTCATATTATAAAGTTCATCTGGGATATTCACAACATGATCAATCACACACAGACCTTCTTGTATCCATGCATGCTACCACACATCAATGTCAGTACCATCTCTGAGAGCCCAAAAACACAGATTGTCTAGATTCAAACTTAGCTTGACAACGTATTTCCGCAAACTTGATGCCGATTTTGGCACATCAATCTCACCCTTCATCGTTCTACAATCGTATTTACCACGCATAACATCACACCACCAGTCACTAGCACCTGACACCATTTTCCAACCAATTTTAAGAATACATGCTTGATTCATAACATCAAGCCTTCTTAAACCAAGTCCCCCCGCAGTACTTAGGCTTAATAACCTTCTCCTAACTTATGGCATGATATTTATTATTACCCTCTCTATCTCCCTAAATAAAATTCCTTTGCAATTTATTAATTTCCTCCAAACAACCTCTAGGAATTTTATTTGTCATCATTGGATAAATAAGGATGGCTTCAATGACGCTTTTCGCTAAAGTAACCCTTCCAATAAATGAAAGTTGATGAGTTTTCCAATTTTTTAGTTTGGCACTAACTTGATCAATCACATATTGAAAATCCTCCATCCGGAACACCAAGATACTTACCAAGTTGGCTTGTCTCCCGAAATCCGGACATTTGCACCAATTTTCGACAGCATGATTCTATCCACATTTTTTGAAAAAATAATAATTTTCTTCTCTTTGCTAAACTACTTGCTAAACATATGACAAAATCAACTCAAAATTCCCACAAGGCATTGGATTTGTCTCTCATTAGCCTCTCCAAACAACAAGAGATCATCAACAAACATAAGATGAGAAACTAAAGGTCCATTTATACCGACTCTTAAAGTTTTCTATTCACCTGCGTCAACCATGTAACAAATAAGATGTGATAATTTATCCATGTAGAGCACAAACAAATACGGTGAGATGTGGTCTCCTTGACGAAAACCTCGATGAGGCCAAAAATACTCTGCTCGCGCCCCATGTCAATTCACATTTGTTTCCTTACTTGTGAGAGAATGCATGATAATATTAATTAGATTATCAGGAAATTTGGCTTCACTAATTCTATTTGTTGCATTATACGTCTCATATTAGAAGTTATGATTAAACTACATAATAAAATTATAGATGTATAAACAATAGTCTTTCGATTATTAAGTCGGGCACTTTTCCGCATGATTTCATGTTGGTGTATGACGAATGACACATAGTATATAATTTTTTTGGCTTAACTGCAATTTCGGTTCCCCTTTTTTTTCCAACTTCAGTCATCCCATTTTAAAATTCAATTTTTAAGTTCCTTCATTTCATTTTTTTTGTTGAGAATTTTAGTCTCCCTTCAAATTTGAGAGCATGACATTAGTAATTGTGATGTGTCATTGCCAAACATACACTATTTATTACAAGTCATTTTTGTTTAATTTTTAATTATGTTATTTAATAACTTATTACTCCCTCCGTCTCATAAAAAATGTCTTATTTGAGCAATGCACAGTTCTTAAGAAAATGATTAGATGTGTTGATTTTGATGATAAAACTAATATTATTTACTAGAATACCCCTATCAATTGTAGTTAAAAGATTGGTTGAAGAAAGTGAAAGTTAATAAATAGGGGTATGATAGTGGAAAAGTAATAATAAATTTTTCATTGGTATTGCAAATGGAAGATTATTTTGAGACAGAAAAAAAGTGTAAATGAGACACTTTTTATGAAACGGGGGGAGTATTATTTAAAATAACATAAATTAGTATAGCGTCAATAATATGAATCGTAACCCACCTTATTCAAGGTACTTTCTTGCTTTCTCCCTTGTGTGAGACCTCATCCTTCTCCTTTCTCCCCTTTGTCTTCTTCACCTTTTTCAAACTCCTTCTTTTCTCTTCATCTTATCCTATTAGTGAATCCCCTCTTCTCTAACGCGAGCTCCTTCAATTTATTCATCCATGTCTGATTCAACTTTCTAATTTTCTTCAACTAACCATTCTAGTTTAAGAAGAAGAGGGAGTATATGTTGGGGTGACATTAGGTCACAATTAATGGCATCATGGACCAACGAGAATTCTGGAAGAATGTTTTATGGTTATGGTCATTTTAAGGTGATGTGAAAAATTATTAACTATTTTGAATAGTTTGATAAAGAAATGAGCAATCACACAACGAAGGTAATTAGATCGTTGAAAGACATAAATGTTGAGTTTATGGAGATAATGAGCGACACAAAGAAAAATTAAGAATTATTGAAGATGAAGAATAAATTTATGAGTGTTTTCTAAATTTTTCATTGGTGTTTATATTGTTACATGTGTTTGCATTAGTTACAACACATGCATTGAAGTAATTTAATTTGTATGTGTTTTGAAATTAAGTAATGTATTGACTTGTGTAATGACATTGAAGGAGCTTGTGTAATTTGTGATTGTACTTTTTAATATGGTTTATTTTAATAATGCAAAACTTATTTTCATAATGCAAATGCAGGAGCAAGACTTGTTTTATTATGATATGGTTCAATAATGCCAAACGTGTTTTCACAATGCAAATGCATAACCTGTTTTGATAAGGCAAATTAGAACCAGTTTCATAATGCAAATGCAGAACATGTTTTGACAATGCAAATCGAGAATCTGTTTTCATAATGCAAATAAGAATCTGCTTCATAATGCAAATCAAAACCTGTTTCATATATGTTCACAAAATAGGACCTGTTTTCACATATGTTCACAAACTATAACATGTAACCTCTACATAACCTCACCAGAACCTGTGCTACCAAAATCTTTCAAATTGAACACAACATGTAACCTGTTTTATCATACAGAAACATTAATTTTCAAAAACATACTTTTTATTCAAAATAGTAGGATCTTCATTAAAAATACACAGTAGTTAAGTAATTACATAGTGTAAACATTCAATGGTTCATAATTGAGCCATTACATGGTAGTTGTTATTCAAAATACATAATAAACCTAAATTCATAATGTAGTAACTATTCATGGGTTGGTTGCAACCCTCATTTTATAACCATTTGTCGAACATCCTTATTTCTCTTCTTTTTCGCCTTTTTATTGTCACCCTTAGGAATTGATCTCGCAATCGCACACTTCCCTTTACATGTTCTCTTAATATGTCCCATATACCTTTTGTTGATCTGAGATAAATCCATAGACCTTGTGTTGGATGTATTGTAAATCATCAAGTAATAAATTTAGAAATCATTGCCATGAGTCCTTTTTTTTGCTTCCACAACCCCATGTGATATCAACATCAACTTGTTATTTCCATCATAACCAACAACTGCTATCAACTGACCTCTAAAGCCCTCTTTTAAAAATAACATGCATGTAATCAAATTAGAGGTCTACAAGGGTTTGCAAATGTTGCCTTACATACTTCTAAGCAAACATAAATTCTCTAAAAAAACAGGTCCACCAGCAAAATTAGCACATTGAATCTTAACTATAGAGTTTGGATTTGACATAGTCAATTCATAATCATACCTCCTCAAATATGTGAATTGTTCACGACCAACAAGTTGAATCAAATTTGTTAGACGATGGCACTAATCTAGAATGAGAGGGTTGAATAAATCACTAATTTTTAATAATTTACGCTTAAAAAATTGTTTTAAAAATATGCGAAAGCGGCCTCGGATCAAAACTCGTCTAAATGAACCTTTATTGGAAAAATTGGACATGTGAAACCGAATGGAATAATATTGATGAGATAGTAGAATCAATAAGGTTCCTAATCAATAATTCAAATAAAGACCACTTAAGGTGAACCAATTTCTAATGCTTAATAGAGGATAAAATTTGAATAGACAATTTAACAAAAAGTTTGTGTGCTATCAATATGTCAAACACTTGGCATGCGAAACACACCAAGTCAAATTTCCTTTGAATTTGTAGTGCAAAATTTTTCACACTTGCAATCTGATCGTATCTAATCAGAAAGAGGATCGGTGGCCAGCAAACATCGTAAGCTCTGTTACTCTGATGGTGGTGAGAAAGTGTGGGGGTGTACCTGCAAGGTACTCCAATACCTAAGTCAGAAACAGAGTAAGAGAGAGCAAGTACAGAAAGAAGGTGTAGAATTCAGAATATCTGACCCTCTAGTGAAAGAGGGTATTTATAGAGTGCCCCCAGCGCAGGGCCAACGGTCATCTGCACTGGGCTGGATCACCCAGGCCCAATGCAGATAACTGCCAGGGCTTACGTGGTGTAGGAAAGACCAGCACGTGGTCTTCGCCCTAGGGTAACTGTCCTGCGAACTTTGGGAGGTGGAGGACCTATTCTTTCGCTCGTGGGCAGTTACTGGATGACGTGTCCCCACGTGAGGGAGCACGTAGAGACCGTGGGGAAAACGTGTGAGTTCTCCCCGTACTAGGTAGTGGGCTGCCTGACAGTGAGGTGAATTAGGCTTTGTTGGGCCTTCCCAACGTGATGTTGGGTTGGGCCTGCCCGACTGCGGGCCAGCCTTGGCCCAGTCCAGAACACAGTCAAAGTGATTGCAATTGTTTTTTCACAACAGTTTAAAAACACTACAAATCAATTGAAATATTGCTAACAATTTATTTCACACAAACTTTAACAATATAAAAGTAAAGAGATAGAGAGAGAAAGAACGACACCCAATTTGTTTAGGCAGTTCTTCTTTCGTCCTCGCTACGGGTACGTCTGCCCTCAATTCTAAAATAGAATTAAGATATGTATAATATCTGTGTACAATATTCAATTACAAGAGCAGCCCTAGCTAACCAATAATCTAACCCAATTGTTGAGGTTGAATCTAACCACTTCTCTCCCCTTGATTCCAGCTTAATCAAGTGCATCAAACACTTCGAACGAACCTCCGATTATCGCTCCTCACTTGACTGAACCTTCTGTTCTTCAATTCTTTCACTCGGCTGATTTCGATTGTAAGATGTTTGACCCCAAATCTTTCAAAACAATCCTCCGGTTACCGTTACTCCCTTGACCGAACTCACCGTTCTTCAAGGCTTTCACTCGGCTGAATCTGTAATGCAAAGATTTGGGCAAAAAACCCCTCAAATCTATCAAGATCTTGGAGGAAAAAACCCCAATGGTTTTATTCAAATAAAATCCCACTGAATCTCTACCCAAACTTGATTTACAAATCCTATGTTTGGAAGTTATCACTCTTGATAAAGCACAATTAATAAAGATGATTATGTGTGATTATTGATGAATGCAATTGTGAGAGTGAAGATGAAGAGCAATGCAATGTATCTTTCAATTTTCTTCTTACTTTCAAAGTGATGCATATGAGTATGTATATATGTATATATATATATACACACACACACACACACATGAATGAGTAAAGAAAAACTGAGTTTGAGAACACAAAGATATAGAAAAATGGGTAAACACGCGCGAAAGGTTGACCTCTGGCGTCTATGAGTCGACCTGAACAGGGCAGTGACCAAAACTGCACAAAATTGGCCCATGCGTCGACCTACAGGAAGCCATGCGTCGACCAACAGAAAGTCATGCGTCGACCTGAACAAGGCAGAAGAGTTTCAAAATTTTCCCTACAGCATGAGTCGACCTATAGGTGCCCATTGTAATACCCTAATTTTTACCCCTAAGATCCCACATGTCATTTGCATTTTTGCATACCACAAACAAGATCACATATTGGTTCCCTCTTTGTTAGGTTTGTCCCTTGCAGGGATCTTTGGGTTTGTGTGCGTTTGTTAGTTGTTTTATTGCTTAATTTGTTTATGTTTACTAACCATTAATTAAAATCCAAAAATATTTTGTTTTCTTTCATTAACATTTTCAGGGGAAGAACAGGTTAAAAATGCCAAAATAACAGTCCCACAGCTCGAATGAATTTTATCTGAGAAAAGTCAAAGTTGATCTGCAATTAATTCAAAAATTATCTGATCAAGAGTTTCCAAGATTTAATGGATTATTATTCAAGAGACTCCAAGGTTCATGTGTTTATTTCCATGCCTTCTTTGACAAGCAAAAGAATCGAGCCGGAACCACAACAGTGCAACAAAATGCTCATTTTTCACAAATTTAGCATTGTGTAACCGGTTAGCAGTTATGCTGTAACCGATTACCATCGTGAAAATTTGAAAAAATGGTGGCAAATTCAAATTCAGCAATTGGCACCAATCTCAGCCCTTGATCACATTTGGAATATTCTATGCCACTTCATTATAATTCCCTACATCACTTTGATCATTTCCCACCATGTACCATCACTAATCACCACTCTTTTGATAATTCCCTCCAAATTTGAATTCCAATCCTAATTTTGATCATCCAAGCCTAATTCCAAACCACCAATTTTCCCAAGCCTAAACTCTATAAATAGAGCCTTCACTTCATTCATTTTTCAAGCTTTTGATAGCCAACAAATCCCTTGCAATTTCTCTCCCCAACTACCAAAAATCACCAAAAGCTCAATTTCTTCTTTCATAAGTTAGTAAGAATTCACATTGATTCTTACTAATTTAGAGCTAAACCTTCATCCATTCTTGTTTTTGTTCATAGATCAAGGCTTTGGAGTGTAGATCTTGCTGCAATTTGGAAGGATTTTCTGATTTGGAGTGGTAATTCACTTTTCACCATTGTTGAAGCTTCATCTTCATCTTCCATAATGTAGATCTTTTGTTGATCTTGTTTGCTTAATCTTTGGATCTTGCAATTTGTGTTTAATTGCTGGTTTTGACTGTGATTTTACTTTGATTTTCGTGCAATTTCAGTTCCATGATCATAAGGTGTTTGTAAAAAGTTTTGGAAATGGATCATGCTGAATTTTGCACATTTTTCTGCATTCTGGTGTTGTGTAACCGGTTAGCAGTTATGTTGTAACCGGATACACAGTGTAAATTTTGAAAAATTGCACTTATTTTGAACTGTGTAACCGGTTATCAGTTATGCTGTAACCGGTTACTTCGAAACAGAATGCATTTTTTGGCTTGTTTTTGGGATTGTTTTGGTTCCTTTTCCATTTTCTTCCATTTCCTTTTGTTCTTAGCCTTAGATCACATAATTGTGTGGTTTAATTTGGCTTTCTCTTCATCTATTTCTCTTTTCTTTTGATCGATGAAAGTCAAAGATCTTGGAATTCTTTTTGTTGAATTTCGATTGAGACGAGATTGCTACCTTTTTTTTCTTTTCGTACGGTATCGCTTTCGGATGACGATCTATATATCGTCATCTAGCGTACATTAGCACATAGAGTTATTGATCGGCCTCATTGTAGGGTAATTACTTCATAAATTACTCGGCGATTGCTTAACATAGCGCAATATTTGTCCCGAATCGGAAAACTATTAAGAATGATTGATTATTTGTCTTATGGTTCATAACTCATGAAACTTGTTGTTAGGAGGCTTTGGTCTTATCAATCCTCTAATGAGTTTCCTCAACCTTGACCTAAGTGCAATTATTCAATTGTTATTGATCACTAACACTAACAATTAAACACTAACTTACTAACAATATTTTGTATTAACTTTGTTTATGTTTCCTTCTCGTTTATGTTTCCTTCTCGCTCCCTATCTCTTTTATTTTTTTATGCTTCATTATTATCATTTCATGTCATGTTTATGTTTCCGCAATTTTTCCTTTGTCCGTTGGACACTTGTTTATGTTTGTGCCATTTTTCTTTTGTCCATTTTGACTTAAAACATTAATAAAGGATTAAACCATAAAAAACTTGTGCTCTTAATTGTTGGACTATGGTTACTATCCTATGCTTTGGAGTAATCTCTTCATGGACCTCTTTTGAAATAATATTGGACTTATGGACCTAGATTTAGGACTTCCTATTCCTTTGCTTGGAGTATTGATTGAAGACTTGCTTTCATTGGCCAATTTGCTTAAGGATGGAATTCTCTTAATATTGCTTTGAAGTGGCTCCATTTTGGTTAGATCCTTCTTTTCCCTAGCTTTTATTTTATGCACTAGGATAGTCACTTCTTCTCCTCCCCATTCTTAAATTTTCAAAATCCTCTCTCTTTTTCAAAACCTTCTTGTTTTCAAACTATCACCTCTTTCATAATAAAACCTTGACTTTGGTCAAGTGATTTTTAAAACTTTGTTTTCTTTAATAAATGTCAATCCATTTTAATCATACTTTGACCATTTCATAACAACATAAACAATACAAAACTCATCAAACTCTTTTTTTGTGCTTTGTGCACTTTTCTTTTAAATTTTTTTTTCATAAGTTTAGACATGATTCATTTCTTTAAGCGGAATTATTCTCTTGGAAATGACGACTTGTCTTTACATTTAAAATCAATCATAACCAACAAATTTTCATTCTTTGTACCACGAACTACGAGGTTTTAATCCTACATTGCACATCATGGGTACGTAGGCATGAGGCGATAAGTCTCACCAAACACAAAAATCTAAAAAAATAATTCTCCTCTCATCTCCTCAATCTCTTTACAAGCAAACCATTTTCAAACCAAAAAGAGGTAGATATTTCAAAGGGTTCCTATAGAGTACTATAGACGTTTTGGGTGCTAACACCTTCCCATTGCGTAACCAACCCCCCTTACCCATTCTCTGTTTGTTCTTGTTGTTTTAGAACTCTTTAGGTTTTGTTCGCTCTTTTTTCCTTTCCCTTTGTGGATAAAAATAAAAGTGCGGTGGCGACTCTTGTTTATTTTTGAGTTAAGTTAATCAATAGCTTACACTCACAAATTTCCCCGCTATAGAAAAGTGGCGACTCTGCTTGGGACCTCTGGTTCCCTCGAGGGGTTTAGCCTACTTTGATTTATTTACTGCTTTTTGTCTGATTTGCTTGTTAGTTGTTTGTTCTGTTTGGGAGTTCCTCTTTGTGTGAGATAGGTCCTATACCCGGACCAGAGTGCACTTTGAGATAGGAGGATAGTATAGTCAAGGGAACTTTGAAGGAGTCGAATCCTGAAAAAGAAGAACTTGAGAATCTATCCGCTCGGTGGTTGCCTCTTTGCGATACATAGAAGCCTATAACACTGAGGACCGTAGTAACCCTTAACCCATCCTAGCCTTTTTACGATCGTAGCGCAGAAGCTATGAAGATGTAAATCTGACTTAGCTGTCACGCGATGCTACACTCAGGTTAGATTCTCTTGAGGATAAATACCAACCTCAGAGCAAATCAGCGTGCTGGTGTGTCTGATAGTGGATTGTGGACCCTGGGCACTTTGTTAGAACCGCTGTTTTCTGCAGGTACAATGAAGACAAAACCTTAGTACATACCTTTGTGGGATTGGTTCTTACCCTTGGCTTTATGCTCGTGACTTGAACCTTGACCCGTGTGCTTTGTGTGATCTTGTTTGTGGGTGTTGCATTTATGCACTCATGCATTCATGAGCATTCTTTTGGAAGGTTTCAAGGAACTTAAAGGTGTTATTGCAAACATTGCAGATACTTTTGATATGGATTTTGGAAGGAGAAGTACCAAGAAGTACACTTTCAAGAGTCCTAAGTTAGAGGGTTTGAGAGAGCTAGGATCTTTGGTTGTTGATACCAAGAATTTTGAGTCCAGATATGGAAGGCTTTTATCTCTCTTGAAGGTTGATATGGCTGAAGGAATGCTTGCTACTTTGGTTCAGTTCTATGACCCTTTGCTTCATTGTTTCACCTTTCCTGATTATCAGTTGGTACCTACGCTAGAGGAGTATTCTCTCCTGCTTGGTTTGCCTGTTCTTGGTCAGATTTTCTCTGGTTTGGACCCCGCTCCCGAGCATGATGTTATTGTGAAGGATACTCACCTGAAGGTTTCTGAGATTAAGGCTCGCATGGATACCAAAGGAAAGATTATTGGGTTACCCGCTAAGTTCTTGATGGGTGGAGCTCACCACTTTGCTAGTGTGAAGAACATAGTTGCTTTTGAGGCTATTCTTGCATTGCTTATTTATGGATTGTTCCTCTTCCCGAATGTTGAGAACTTTGTCGACATCAACGCTATTTAGATCTTCTTGATTGGGAATCCAATTCCCACTTTGCTTGCTGATGCTTACCATTCTATTCACCTTAGGAATTTCCATGGTGAAGGGATGATTATCTGTTGTGCACCTTTGCTTTACAAGTGGTTTATTTCTCACTTGCCAAAGTCTGCAGCTTTCTGGAATCTCAAGGATGGTTTATATTGGTCGCGGAAGATCATGTCTCTCACTCATTCAGATATTGATTGGTGTAGTCGTGTTCCTTCTGGAGCGATGATTATTGATAGTTATGGTGATTTTCCCAACGTGCCTCTTCTTGGCACAAAGGGAGGAATCAGCTACAATCCGGTGTTGGCTCGTCGTCAGTTAGGATATCCTTTGCGAGAGGTACCGAAGAACATTCATTTGGCTGGTCTCTTTTTCAAGGAAGAAGAATCTCAGGTTGCTCTCAAGAGAGAAATTGTGGAAGCTTGGGGCAACATTCGTAGAAAGGGAAAGGAAAGTTTGGGAAATCCGAATTGTGTCTCTTCGGAACCTTACCTCCAGTGGGTTAAAAATAGAGCTATTACTTTGAAGATGCCTTATAAGCATCAGGAGCCTTTATCTCTAACTGATAAGAAACTTATTCTCTACTTTATGGAAGATACAGAGAAGCTTCAGATCGCTTTGGCCGAGATGCAACAAGAGAGAGATGCATGGAAGAACAAGTATCAGATTGTTGAGTTAGAGAATGTAAGACTTCAAGAGCACTTCAAGAAGAAGAATGAAGAGGAAGTTGCCAACAAGAAGAGAAAGGCGCAAGAGGATTTATTTTCCTCTCGCATTCATCCAGTTTCCGATATTTCGAAGAGTTCAGAATCTCCTTGGAAGTTGATCGTCGATAAGTTGCTGATTGAGAAGACTCAGATGCAGGCCCACATCAAGAAGTTGGAAGATAGAGCTGGCACTTCTTCTCATAGGATTCTCTAGGGATCTAGTTTTCTTTATTCTCTATTTGCTTTAGGATTCTTGAATTTGTACTTCCGATATGTAATCTTTTCCATCATTAATGAATGAGATTTTGGTATTTCAGATAACAATGTTTGCAATATGCCTTATATTTCCTTGAAACTTTGCATTTGCATCTTGCACATCAAGCATCATATTTTGCATTGTTTCTTGCCTTTTCCAGGTGTCTTATTGTTTCTTTTGGTCTTCCTTCAGCCAAGCTGTCGCACCAGTATAATACTCGAGCTAATCTGAAGAAAAAGATGGATCAATTGCAACAAGAGAACCGTGAGCTTCGTGAAGAAGTATCAACTCTGAAGGATAGTTTAGAAAGACTCACTGCTATGATGGAAGCTCTGGTGGCTGCTCAGAATCAGCCACCACCACCTCCTCCTCCGCTTTCAACTCCTGTGCAAAGGACAGTCATTTCTGAGATTATCTCTACGCCCATCTCTGTGGCGCCTGCTAGTGTTCCTCAATACTCCATGCCTCTTGACTTCCCCTGGGGCATGCCTCATAACTTTGTTCCCGAAGGTTATCAACCACCACCACCACCTCCTGAAATTCCAGTTGTTCCTACTGTTCAACCTGTGATGACTGTGCCACCGCCTGTGGTTCACACTGCTCCTTTTGGTGAAGAACAGATTTTCCATACTGCTCAAAGTGAGAATGCCAGTGCTTATAATAGAATGGAAGAGATTCAAGACCAGTTTGTTGAAATGCAGAAAGAGATCAAAGCTCTGAGAGGTAAAGAGCTGTTTGGAAAGAATGCTCATGAGTTATGCTTGGTTCCTAATGTGAAGATCCCGCATAAGTTCAAGGCCCTTGACTTTGAAAAGTATAAGGGTAATTCGTGTCCGTTGAGTCACTTGACTATGTATGCTCGCAAGATGTCGGCCCATAAGGATAATGAGCAGCTTCTCATTCACTACATTCAAGATAGTTTGTCTGGTGCTGTTTTGAATTGGTATATGGGACTCGACAGTACTCGAGTTCGCACTTTTGAAGATTTGGGTGAGGCGTTCGTGAAACAGTATAAGTATAATGTGGATATGGCTCCTGATCGTGACCAGCTTCGAGCGATGGCTCGGAAAGATAAGGAGACATTTAAAGAATACGCGCAAAGGTGGCACGAGATTGCTGCTCAGATCAACCCTCCTTTGGAAGAAAAGGAGATGACCAAGGTTTTTCTGAAGACTCTGAGTCCTTTCTATTATGAGCGTATGATTGCTAGTGCCCCAAGTGATTTCACTGAGATGGTTAATATGGGGATGAGATTGGAAGAAGGTGTCCGTGAGGGACGTTTGTTGATAGATGGTAGTTCTGCTGGTAATTCCATGAAATGTGGTGGAGGATTTGCCAAAAAGAAAGAAGGAGAGACCAATGTTGTTTCTCGAGAAAGGTATAGAAGACCTCATGATAGGAACAATCAGCGTCAGCAACATGTTGCATCTGTCACTCCTGTTATCAGTTCAGCTCCTGTCGTTCAGGCAGCTCCTGCTCAGCAACAATGTTTTACTCAGCCAAATAATCAACGGGGCCGTTTTCAGAAAGATTTTGATCTGATTTCGATGACCTACACGAAATTGCTTCCTTGTCTAATTAAGAAGAATCTTGTTCAGACCCATCCACCACCTGTTGTTCCAAGAGATTCACCATGGTGGTATAAGCCTGAAGCTCATTGTGCTTTCCATCAGGGAGGAGCTGGGCATGACACTGAGAACTGTTATCCATTGAAGATGGAAGTGAAAAGGTTGGCTAGAAGCGGTATTTTATCTTTCGAAGATTCTAATCCTAGTGTGCAATCGAACCCATTGCCTGATCATGGCAAAGCATCTATCAATATGGTTTATAGGTGTCCTGGTACATTCAAAATCTTTGATATCCGTTGGATCCGAAGATCCCTTGTGGAGATGCATGCATTTTTGAGTGAATACCATGATATTGATCATGATTATGCAGCCTGTTGCATCTGTTCTGTGAATCCTCGTGGTTGTGTGATAGTGAAGAGGGATATTCAAAGGATGATGGATGAGAATTTAATTGAAGTCACTGCTAAGAGAGACGAATATCAGAATGAGGTGAATGCTATTGAGCCACGTTTTAATATTCCTGAAAGAGTTGTTATCTCTTATGATAGTCGGAAGACAGCTGTTACGCCTTTGGTTATTCGGTTGCCTGGACCAGTACCATATGAATTCGACAAGGCTGTTCCATATAAGTACAATGCTACCATGGTAGAAGATGGTAAGGAAGTGCTCATTCCTTCTTTGTCTTCTGTGGTAAGCATCGCTGATGTGAGTAGGGTGACCCAAAGTGGACGTGTCTTTGCTCCTGAGCCTCCAAAGATTATGGAGGATGTTAAAGCTGGCAAACGAACTCAAGATGAGAGTAACATCGATGTTTCTGGTCAGTCCAGTGGTACGAAGGCTTTTGAGGATGAAGTATTGAAATTGATCAAGAAGAGTGATTACAGTGTTGTGGATCAACTCTTGCACACCCCGTCCAAGATTTCAGTGATGTCCTTACTGATGAATTCTGAAGCTCATAGGAAATCTTTGCAGAAGGTATTGGAACAAGCATATGTTGAGCATGATGTGACTGTTAATCAGTTTGATGGAATTGTTGCCAACCTCACCGCATGTAATAATTTGAGTTTCTGTGATGAAGAGTTATCCGAGGAGGGGAGAAATCACAATTTGGCTTTACATATCTCCATGAACTGTCAAGAAGATGCATTTTCCAATGTGTTGGTTGATACTGGCTCTTCTTTGAATGTGTTGCCAAAATCTACTTTGTCGAGGGTTTCTTACCAAGGTCCTCCCATGAGGTATAGTGGGGTTGTTGTTAAAGCTTTTGATGGATCTCGAAAAACTGTGATTGGAGAGGTTGATCTTCCGATCAAAATAGGACCATGCTTCTTCCAGATTACTTTTCAAGTAATGGATATTCGTCCTGCTTATAGTTGTCTGCTTGGCCGACCCTGGATTCATGAAGCTGGGGCAGTGACTTCGACTCTTCATCAGAAGTTGAAATTTGGTAAGAATGATAAGCTGGTAATTGTTGGAGGTGAGCAAGCGATGTTGGTGAGCCACCTTTCATCCTTTTCATATGTTGATGCTGATGAAACTGTTGGAACGCCGTTTCAAGCTCTTTCTGTTGATGACAAAGTTGTTAAGAAGAATGAGTTACCCATGTCTTCTTTGAAAGATGCTCTGCATGTGTTAGAAATTGGTCGGTTTGACGGTTGGGGCCGAGTCATTGATGTGGTTGATAACCTGGGTAGAACTGGTTTAGGCTTTACGCCTGGTACAGTCAGAAGAGACTTGAAGCGTATTAATGAGGCCTTTCACAGCGCCAGATTCATCCACAAGGATCACTCTACTGTTGCCATCATTGAAGATGATGAAGAGGAAGAGCTTCCCAATTTTGTGACGCATGGACAAATCTGCCAGAATTGGATAGATGTTGATGTTCCTACTATTGTTCATATTTCAAAGTAATTTGTTTTTGTTTCTTTCAAAAAATTCTTTCACTCTGCCCAAGGTGAAAGTGAATTTGTGAGGGCTTTATTTCAAATTTTATCATCATTAATAAAATGTTATTTTGTTTATCCTTATTATGTTTTCCCTTTTTGCTTTAATTCTGAAAAATGGTAACATAAAAAACCAAAAAATAATAATAATGTGATAATCGCTTTTATCTGCATGATACTTGCACTTTTTGTTCATATTCTAAAATCAAACATAAATCATTGTGCAGATTGATTGATAAACCCATTGAAAACAATGACCCTATGCCCCCTCCCAACTTTGAGTTCCCTGTGTTTGGAGCTGAAGAAGAGGGTATTGAGGAGATTCCAGATGAAATTTCTCGGTTGCTTGAGCACGAGGAAAAAGCCATTCAGCCTCATGAAGAGCCGTTGGAGTTGGTTAATTTGGGTTCAGAGGATGATGTAAAAGAAGTCAAGATTAGGGCACTGCTTCAGTCAGATGTTAAGAAGAGGATTGTGGGGCTTCTTAGAGAATATGTTGACGTGTTTGCTTGGTCCTATCAAGACATGCCTGGTCTTGATACTGATATTGTGGAGCATAGATTGCCGCTGAAGCCAGAATGTCTATAAAAATGAAAAAAAAAGAAGAAAAAAATGAATAAATGAATAAAAAAAGGAGAAAAAAAAGAAGAAAAAATTATGATGAGTCATTCAGGTGAGCTGTTGAAGCTGCTAATAAGAATATCAAGAAGATTGTTCAGAAGATGGTTGTTACTTACAAGGATTGGTATGAGATGCTTCCTTTTGCTTTGCATGGGTATCGTACATCCGTCCGCACTTCAACAGGGGCAACCCCTTTCTCTCTTGTTTATGATATGGAAGCAGTGCTCCCGGTAGAGGTTGAAATCCCTTCTATGAGAGTTTTGATGGAAGCTGAATTGTCTGAGGCTGAATGGTGTCAAAGCAGATATGACCAGTTGAATTTGATTGAAGAGAAAAGAATGACGGCCTTGTGTCATGGCCAATTGTATCAACAGATAATGAAGATGCTTCCTTTTGCTTTGCATGGGTATCGTACATCCGTCCACACTTCAACAGGGGCAACCCCTTTCTCTCTTGTTTATGATATGGAAGCAGTGCTCCCGGTAGAGGTTGAAATCCCTTCTATGAGAGTTTTGATGGAAGCTGAATTGTCTGAGGCTGAATGGTGTCAAAGCAGATATGACCAGTTGAATTTGATTGAAGAGAAAAGAATGACGGCCTTGTGTCATGGCCAATTGTATCAACAGATAATGAAGAAAGCTTTTGATAAGAAGGTTCGACCTCGTGTGTTTAGAGAAGGCGACCTCGTGCTCAAAAGGATCACGACTTCAACCAATGATTCTAGGGGCAAGTGGACTCCTAATTATGAAGGCCTATATGTTGTTAATAGAGCCTTCTCTGGCGGTGCATTACTTCTTACAACTATGGATGGTGAAGAGTTCACTCGTCCTGTGAATGCCGATGCAGTCAAGAAATACTTCGCCTAAAAAAATAAAAGAACAGCTCGCTAAGTTGAAAACCCGAAAGAGCGGCTTAGGCAAAAATGAGCATCTCGGTGGGCTGAAAACCTGAAAGGGCGGTCCAGGCAAAAATTAGAGACAAAAACAGAAATAATCATCCCGGTAGATTGAAAACCCGAGAGGGCAATCTAGGCAAAAGTTAGGGATTATGGCAAGTAACTGCATCTGGCCAGTCTTGATCATTTGAAAGCAACATTGTCCATCAAAGATTCTGCTTCAATCATCCTCAGCTGAAGTTTTGAGCACAGTGGGATTCAAAGTTGTTAGGGAGAATAGTGGTCGTTGTATTTCAATGTAACCCTTTCCGCGTATTTACCATTTTTCAAACTTTGTAATGATCCATGGAGTTACGCCATTTGCGGACTTCCATTCTATCAATAAAATTTGGGCCTTTGTCCCTTTGTTTGCAATTCTTATTTTGTTTCCGTTTGCAAAATTTCATTTATTTTTTATGATGATTTTTGAAGCAAAATGTGAATAATTGATTTAAATTTTTTGAAAATTATAAAAACATTTTCCTTTGAGTTATGAATGTGAAAAGGAACATCAATTGTTATCCCAAGGATGGTAGGATCAATGTTTTCCTCAGCAGGGTTCGTTCTCGCTCCTTTTGCAGAACTTGTTGACAGCTCCCCAGTAGAGTTTGTCAATATTTCCCCAGTAGAGTTTGTTGATATTTCCTCAGCAGAGTTTGATCAATTGTGGACAAGGTGATGGGTTTGTTATGATGTGTTGAATTCATAAGGTCCAGTGCTGTTTGGTTTCTCCCCAGCTAGGTCTTGATTTGAATCTTCTCTAGCTGATTATGTTATGGTCAGGCAGTTAAGTAGTTTTGAGGTCCACTTCTCCTTAATGGTGGTCCCCACGCAGAGATTCATTTTTTTACTGTCCCTAGCAGAAATCATATGAGGAATCTTCTCTCAGAGTTTCATCCTTTAGATGTATTTCTGTTGCTTTGGATGTCCCCAAACAGAGAGCCATGCTTTTTTCCTTTAAGAAGCATGGACTTGGTGGTTGTTTGTTGGATTCTTATCTGTGGTTGTATTTCTCTCCAGGATGATTTATCCTTGCTGATTCCCCAGCGGTAACAGAGCATTACTGTTTCGTTTGCTCTCCAATCATAAAGCAGTAAGGTTAATTTCTCATTTCCTCCAGCAGGTTCAAGATGTACTTCTCTCCGGATTGTTTTCCAGAGATTTATCCTCCTAGTGAAGATTGTGCATCTCTAATGCGGCTATTCCCCAGTGAGGTCGATGATGATATCTCTTTTAGTCACCTGTTGGGTTTTCTCTCACTCATGATGAGTATTGATCTAAAATCCCCGCAATTTGGTCTGTTTCTGTTTCCCAGCAAGTCCAGGATGCTTTGCTCAGATGTGTTGATCCTCTGAGAGTGTTCTCGTATCTCCAGCAGATCTGCCTTGTGTTCCCAGTGGATTTTTGCATATATGTTTATATGTCTACAATCCCCAGCAGATTCATTCTTTATTTCTCCGCAGCAGATCCCTTCATCCTTTTGAAATGGAAGTTCCTGTGAATTTTTACGATCCCCGGGAAGATTTAGGAAGATTTGGGTTGTTATGATTCCCCGACAGATTTCCTGCCATCCTCAAAGCAAAGTTTATGTTGTTATCCTCTTTGTGGATCATTGATGTTAGAATATTGATATTTGGGTCTTTCCCCAAGGAGTATCTTCTTTTCTCCAGCAAGATTTGAGCCTTGTAGTAGGATTTTATTTTCCTTTGATGGCTTTTTTTTATCTCTTGCAGGATTCCTTCAGCTAAATGCCTAGCAGAGTTGCTAATGATATCTCCATCTTGTTGAGATTAGCCGAGTATTCAGTGGCGCTGTGTTGTTTTTCCACTCTCTGTTTACCCTTTGTGTCTGTTTTGTCAGCATATTCATACTCATACGCATTGCATGCGCATTCTTTTGTTGTGCATAGCATATTGTTGTTGCATTTTGCATTTTGTGTTGGTGCTTCTTTGCTCTCTGGTGTTGTTTTCCCCGTCGAGCGTGTGTGTCTTCTCTCCATTTAGAGTGTCGACCCGTAAGTAGAAAAATGCCTATTGTTGCGGTGAAAATCGGATAACAAATTATTAATTAATTTGCATCATATTTCTTTTACAACCGACTTTGATTTATCCAAAGGAAAGGTTCAAGATCGTTAGAAAAACCTAAAGGGAAAGATCTAAGGTTCGGGGGTTGGTTACGCCTAAGGAAGGTATTAGCACCTTAAACGTCCGTAGTACTCTACGGGAACCTCTTGTTAAATGTTATCTTATGTTTGCTAAAGGTTCTATGCTAAAGGCTGAAAACCCTAGGGGTTAGTATCTAAGTATACTCGATAAAGCATCGCACTTTATGCCTACGTATCCTCGGGAATAGAATCAGAGTATGCGTAGTTCTACTTCTACTGAATGATTGACCGTGGTCAATATTCAGAGGGGAAATGAGTACAAGCTCATCGTAGAGTTTAGGAACTCTCTAGATCTAGTTGTAATGGACCTATGTTGAAGTTTAGTCAGTAGGGGAAGTGATAAATTCATTATGATAAATATCACTAAGAGTTGAAGAACTCTTCCTAAAGCTAATTATAATTTCATGGCTCATGATAAGGCCAAGAAATGGAGTTTCTTCCTAAGAGGTTACTTAGGTTATAGTAGGGGTCAATGACTTTAAGAGTCAACTCTATTCACCTTCCTTTGGAATGGGGGAATGAAAAGTTACATGATAAAGCATGATAAGTAATAATATAAGATAAAGCATATAAAAGTAAATACGAGCATAATAATGGCTTTATGCTTGAGTGATAAAAGTGAGTGAAGGTGAAATAATAAAGTGTAAGTGTTACAAACAATACAAGCATAATAATAGCTTTATGCTTCACATATGGGATAAATAATGAGAATAAGTATAAGATTAGCATTATACTTAAATAAATAAAGATAAGGTGAAGTGATAAAAAAGTAAGTATTACAAGCATAATAATGGCTTTATGCTTCACAAATAAGATAAATGAAGATAATGAAAAATAAGCATAAGATTAGCATTATGCTTAAATAAATAAAGGTAAGGTAAAGCATGAGATTTGCATTACCTTTATTTATTTAAGCATAATGCTAATCTTATGCTTATTTTTCATTATCTTCATTTATCTTATTTGTGAAGCATAAAGCCATTATTATGCTTGTAATACTTACTTTTTTATCACTTCACCTTATCTTTATTTATTTAAGTATAATGCTAATCTTATACTTATTCTCATTATTTATCCCATATGTGAAGCATAAAGCTATTATTATGCTTGTATTGTTTGTAACACTTACACTTTATTATTTCACCTTCACTCACTTTTATCACTCAAGCATAAAGCCATTATTATGCTCGTATTTACTTTTATATGCTTTATCATATATTATTACTTATCATGCTTTATCATGTAACTTTTCATTCCCCCATTCCAAAGGAAGGTGAATAGAGTTGACTCTTAAAGTCATTGACCCCTACTATAACCTAAGTAACCTCTTAGGAAGAAACTCCATTTCTTGGCCTTATCATGAGCCATGAAATTATAATTAGCTTTAGGAAGAGTTCTTCAACTCTTAGTGATATTTATCATAATGAATTTATCACTTCCCCTACTGACTAAACTTCAACATAGGTCCATTACAACTAGATCTAGAGAGTTCCTAAACTCTACGATGAGCTTGTACTCATTTCCCCTCTGAATATTGACCACGGTCAATCATTCAGTAGAAGTAGAACTACGCATACTCTGATTCTATTCCCGAGGATACGTAGGCATAAAGTGCGATGCTTTATCGAGTATACTTAGATACTAACCCCTAGGGTTTTCAGCCTTTAGCATAGAACCTTTAGAAAACATAAGATAACATTTAACAAGAGGTTCCCGTAGAGTACTACGGACGTTTAAGGTGATAATACCTTCCTTAGGCGTAACCAACCCCCGAACCTTAGATCTTTCCCTTTAGGTTTTTCTAACGATCTTGAACCTTTCCTTTGGATAAATCAAAGTCGGTTGTAAAAGAAATATGATGCAAATTAATTAATAATTTGTTATCCGATTTTCACCGCAACAGAAATGGCGACTTCACTGGGGAGACTTGAAAGACAATATCTACTGGGAAAGATCCGAGGAGACAGACTACTGGGAAGACAAACCTACGCTTCTCCTGGGTATGAAACCCAGAAAGAAAATTTGTCCACTGGTTGAATAAAACGGTCATTCAATAATGGCTTTGAATGAAAGGTTTGAATAGAGAGTACAAATTATAATACCTGATATTGAATTTAGATAACCTGAATAAAGAGATTCGATATGAGAATCATCAGAAAGAAAGACTCATCTGGAAAGGCATCAGATGGTAAAAGAATCAGATACCCAAGACTTACTTTGGATAGAAGATATAAAATTACAATGTCCAATAATGGCTTTAGACAAGGTAAGCAAAGAGCGGGATCCAAGAAAACGTCACCGGACATTCAATAATGGCTTTGAATGAAGGTAAACCCACAACATCTAATAATGGCTTTAGATAGATGTGAATAAGGCTACATTCAATAATGGCTTTGAATGCAGAGAAAACAATCATTCAATAATGGCTTTGAATGAAAGTGAGTGAATCATAATATCTAATAATGGCTTTAGATAAGAACAGCTAAAACCAAATCCAATAATGGCTTTGAATGCGAAGGAAACACTCATCCAATAATAGCTTTGGATGCTAAGTGAAAAATATCACAATACCTAATAATAGGTAAGAGTGAGTAGTAGACTTGATCTGAAAATCATCAGGCAGAGGCACACATCTGGGAAGGCATCAGATGGAGAGAACTGATCATCCAATAATAGCTTTGGAGTGAAAAAGTGAGGAAACCAGCCATCCAATAATGGCTTTGGATAGAGGATACAAATCACCATATCTAATAATGGCTTTAGATAAAGCGAACAAGAAGAGAAGAAGTGTTACCAGTCATTCAATAATGGCTTTGAATGAAAAGCGTAATCACAATATCTAATAATGGCTTTAGATGAATGTGAGCAAGACTACATTCAATAATGGCTTTGAATGCAGAGAAAACAATCATTCAATAATGGCTTTGAATGAGAGTGAATATGTCACCATACCTAATAATAGCTTTAGGTAAGAGTAAAAAGATGGAGAAAACACTCATCCAATAATGGCTTTGGATGGAGGTGGTCACAATGTCTAATAATGGCTTTAGACAAGGATGTAACTCATAATGTCATTAGAAGAGAATGAGATAAGAAAGTAATCCAAGAAAGCATTGGACATAAAACGTGAACTTTCAGGAATGGCACTGAAAGTAAAGGCAAATCACCATGTTCAGGACTAGCAATGAATGATAGCGTGGAACACATCCAGGAATAACACTGGGATGAATATAAAGGCCCGGGAATAGCACCGGTAGGAAATAACAACATTCAGGAATGGCACTGAATGAGAGGATATATAACATTTTGTAAGGTAAGACGTGGGTAACGACACAAACTTGAGAGAAAATATAAATGAGGATGAAGCACTCATGATAGGTATATAAATATGCACAGCTTGACTCTTGGTAGGAAGACAAAACTGGAAAACTGATTCCTCAACACGGAGATCACTGTCGCATTAGCAAGTTGTATCAAGTTGATAGTACTTGTATAAATGATGAATAGTTGCTTGGGGGTACTTCAGGTAAACTGCCCCAGATTAGCTGAATGTTGTAGATGAACTGATAATTGCTTCAGCTTTGATTGATTCTGTAATCGACTGTTCCATGGTGCTCTCAGAAAGCTTGCCCCAGTCTGAGTCTTGAAAGATGATTGATTTACCGCACACTGGGAAGGCTTGCCCCAGTATGAATCTTGAAAAGTTGTCTGGATAAACCAAATCTGAGAAGTCGTCATTAGACGATAAGTCTTGAACTGATCCTTGATGGGATATGATAGGAACTTGCCCCTGCTTAAATCACTGACCAAGTTTCTTTAGTGTTTGAAAAATTCCTTGAGAGGAAAGCCTGTTTGCAAACAAAAGTTCTTGTACAAACATGGTAAATGAAAGGCTTATGCAACTTTGAAATCAAAAATTATTTTGAAAAAAAAAGATACACAGTAAAGTGAACCATTAGTCTGAACACGGCGATTCAAGACATTAAAGTGAAAGGTCTAATGCAAAGACTTTTAAGAGTCAGGTTACACAACCTTGCTGTAATATGCTTTCAAAGCAACCTTATCTCAAGCAGGTCTTTTGAAGGGTTGTAATGAGATTCGATTTCTGGTTTATGAAGCAGAAAAAGTATAGGCTCAAAGTTTTATTGGTGCCCACCCTAGAATTTATGATGAATTGCAATCATAGTCTTAGTTGAAATTGAGGAATACCCTGCCCCAGCATTAATATTTTGAGGGTATTTTATGTGATGAAAGAAAGGTTTCTACTTCTAGGTTCGAAGTGTTTGGGAATTGAAACAATGCCTTATATCACTGGCAAGGTTTAGTTGAAAGCATATCACGGCAATTATGTATATGAGGTAATCATCATTCTCCAATCTTTGCAGAATAAAGCGGCAAAGAAAATATATATTTGAAAGTATTTAGAGTAAATAGCAATTGAATTGAATCAGAAAGTTGCAAAAGCGCTCATTTCATCGAATTTGAAAGTACAGACATAGTTGAAGGAAAACAGCTATAAAGAAAAATGCAAACAACAAGAAACAAAGGCCTAGTGACTAATCAGAAACAAAGATGAGCTGTCCTGTCTGAAACACTGGCTTTTAGGAGAATAATTTGCTGAAGTCGACTGAAGCTTTACTTGGCGTGCCCGGGCAGAGGGTTACTCTGGACATTGGGATTATCCTTAAAGGAGAGGATTTTGCTTCTCACCAACTCTTGTACTCTAGCCTTCAATGCATAACAATTTTCCAAATCGTGACCTGCACCACCTTGATGGTATTCACAATGGAGATCAGCCCTATAGCCGGCTGGAAGAGGATTTGGAGGAGGAGGCAAAGGTCTTGTGGTAATCAACCCTTTCTTCACCATGCCAGGATAAAGTTCGGTGTATGTCATGGGAATGGGATCAAATTGACCCCTATTACGGTATAGGTTCTGTCCTGCAGGTGGGCATTGGGTAGCTTGAGCTTGTCGTGGAGCAGTAACCACAGGGGTAATAGCAGCAACAGTAGGGTAAGCATTATATCGAGGTCGGGGACGAGGCCTTTTCACTTCAAACATCACAGCGTTGGCTTGATCCTCTTTCCTCTTATGGAAGTTCCCAAAGGGTTTTTTCACAACATTTGAGGGTTCAGCGGCTCTAGATACTTTTCCTTTCTTGAGGCCTTCCTCAAGTCTTTGGCCAATAGTAACTAGATCAGTGAAGTTGGATGAAACACTTCCAATCATCTTCTCCCAATAAAATGGAGTCAATGTATCCATAAATAAACCAGTTAATTCTTTTTCGCCTAGAGGAGGTTCAACTTGAGATGCGAGCTCTCTCCAGCGCTGAGCATATTCTTTGAAAGATTCCTTATCCTTCTGAGACATGTTCTGAAGTTGACGGCGATCAGGAGCCATGTCCAAGTTATACTTGTATTGCTTCATGAAAGCATTAATAAGATCTTGAAAGCAGCGGATGGAATTTTGTTCAAGGTTCATGTACCATTTGAGTGAAGCTCCACTCAAACTATCTTGAAAGCAATGGATAAGCAACTTTTGATTATCAGCATAAGCGGTCATTCTTCGAAGATACATGACTAAATGAGCCCTTGGACAAGAATTCCCCTGGTACTTCACAAATTCTGGTAATTTAAACTTTGCAGGCATAACAAGGTCAGACACCAAGCACAAGTTGTCAGCATCCAAGTTGAAGAAATCATTACCCTCAATGGCCTTGAGTCTTTTGTCTAAGGTTTGGAAACGCTCATGGACGACTTCAGGTTCAACCAAATATTCAGGCTCTTCACCCTGAGCACTGGTAGCATTGTACTCAAAGAGGGGGTTCCCAAATGAAGCTCTAACGGGTTGTGGAGTGGCGTGGACCACAGGTCTGGTCTCGGCGAAAACAGGAGCTTGGAAGACAGGCATAACATTCTGACCGACCATAGCAGTAGATGCAAGAGGTGGAGAATAGTTAGGAGGTAAACCAAATTCGGGCCAAGTTGATGGTGGTAACTGAACTGGTGGAGGATCAGCACTTGAAACTTCCTGGACGACTGTCCTTTGGGGAGGCTCTCCCCTAGCAATCAAAACTTGGAGCATCTCAGTGAGTTTGGTCATGCTCGACTTAAGTTCATCGATCTCCATTCGGACTTCAACATTGTGTATCTCTTGCTCTGACATCTTCGTCTGTAGTTAGCTCTAGTCCAGTATCAGTGTCGAGGAACCAGCTTGACGACTCACAGGTAATCTCTGGAAGATAGAGATAACGAGAAATGAAGAACTGGGCAAACAGACACATGCAATGAAACATGCAAACATGCACATGACATGCAAGATGCAAACAGGATGTAAAACACATGTAGCAGGATCAAGGGTTCGAGATCACAGCATGGAGTCTGGTCTACCCATCCCAAAAGGTGTGTACTATGGGTTTTCACCTACCGAACAAGGTTCTAAAAAGTTCCCAGAGTCTGCGTAAATCCTTCGGATATTATCGGCCCATGTAACTACTTACACGGGTCAATAATATTCTCAAGATGAACTCGTCTGAGTGTAGTATCGCGTGACAACTACTCGAGACTGGCTCCCTCATAGTCACCGCACTACATCCTAAAAGGCCAAGTGGGGTAAAGGTAACTACGGTCCTCAGAATCTACGGCTCCCAATTGAAAAAGTAATATCAATGTGACTTCTCACATCAGACATCAACAATCTCAAAGGGCCTCATCTGAGTGTGGTCATCATATGCCATAAATTGTTGGTACTACTTCCAACAACCGACTATTGATTACACCACGATCCTATAATAATGTGCTCTCAAGTCCGGGTTAGGACTTATCTCACTCATAGATACCATGTCAACCCAAGGATTAAGCAAGAACAAAATGTACAGATAAACAAATATGACATACATAAGCACATACAAGCAAATAAGCAAACATAAATAATCATAAAAGCAAGATAGGCTCAACCCTCTTAGGAATGGACCAGCAATAGGTCTAACTTTCCCCAGTGAAGTCGCCATTTCTGTTGCGGTGAAAATCGGATAACAAGCTATTAATTAACTTGCATCATATTTCTTTTACAACCGACTTTGATTTATCCAAAGGAAAGGTTCAAGATCGTTAAAAAAACCTAAAGGGGGAAGATCTAAGGTTCGGGGGTTGGTTATATTAAGGGAAGGTATTAGCACCCTTAATATCCGTAGTACTCTACGGGAACCTCTTGTTTTAATGTTATCTTATGTTTGCTAAAGGTTCTATGCTAAAGGCTGAAAACCCTAGGGGTTAGTATCTAAGTATACTCGATAAAGCATCGCACTTTATGCCTACGTATCCTCGGGAATAGAATCAGAGTATGTGTAGTTCTACTTCTACTGAATGATTGACTGTGGTCAGTATTCAGAGGGGGAAATGAGTACAAGCTCATTGTAGAGTTTAGGAACTCTCTAGATCTAGTTGAGATGGACCTATGTTGAAGTTTTAGTCAGTAGGGAAGTGATAAATTCATTTATGATGAATATCACTAAGAGTGTAAGAACTCTCTCCTAAAGCTAGTTGTGATTTCTATGGCTCTTGATAAGGCCAAGAAATGGAGTTTCTTCCTAAGAGGTTACTTAGGTTAAGGTGGGGGTCAATGACTTTAAGAGTCAACACTATTTACCTTCCTTTGGAACAGGGAAAGAATAAAAGTTACATGATAAAGCATGATAAGTAATGATACAAGGTAAAGCATATAAAAGTAAATACGAGCATAATAATGGCTTTATGCTTGAGTGATAAAAGTGAGTGAAGGTGAAATAATAAAGTGTAAGTGTTACAAACAATACAAGCATAATAATAGCTTTATGCTCCACACATAAGATAAATGAAGATAATGAAAATAAGCATAAGATTAGCATTATGCTTAAATAAATAAAGGTAAGGTGAAGTAAAGGTAAGCATAAGATTAGCATTATGCTTTAAAACAGATAATGAAATAAAAAGTCAAAGATAAAACAATGACATGTGAATTTTGAGAAATAAAGCATACAAGCATAGAGATCAAGATAAAGTGGTAATCTTTGTACAAAGCCCAAGAGGAGGCTAAAGGGAGGTCGGTTGCGATCGTGAAAACGATCGACTTATCAGGTATGAAAATGGTTGACACGAGGTCCAAGTATTAGTTTAAAAACATTTTGAATAAACACACAATGGATAATATGAATGAGAATAAATAGTCAGGACGACATAAAATGAAATCAAGATATTATGAACAGTAGATATCGGCATAAAGAATAAATCACGATGAAATTGGTCATACATGCAATTATTGGCCAAAGCATTGTAAGACATAATAAGAATGAAAATTCAAAATTAAATAAACATGGATTAAATGTAAAATAAACCTTTTTTTAAAAGAAATTTTAAAATGAGATATAAATAATAATATATTAAACCTAAATAAATATCTAGGAAAATAAATTACTAAATGAATAAATGTTTTTGGAGTTTTGAAAATGAATAGAATTTCTAAAAGACAAATAAATTGTTTTTGAATTTTTTAAACTTTAAATAAAAATAAAGGATTAAAAAAGAAGGGAAATGCCCCAAGCATGGTTTGAACCCATGACCCTTTGTGTACAGCCCAAAACGAGGGCCAACTGAGCTATGCGCGCGTATTGAAACATTGAAGCGAATACACATATATATTTAAGAAACAAACGAAATGGAAAATTAAAATAAAAGGACTGGGGCGAGGGGGATTCGAACCCCAGTCCTAAGGGTTAGCAAGGCGTTTAAGTGCAAGTGTGTGACCGTTGGGACGACGTGTTTCATCCGTTTAATATATGATTCCATAAATATATAACTTGAATATGTGCGCCTTTCCCAAATAAATCAAAACCGCCCATCAGACCAATCGTGACAGCCAAAAAGAAATCGTGCGCATCCTAAAACATTCATATACAAGAAAAAGGTATATTGTATGCTCTATCTGCTTCAAGTTCTCAAACTGGTTAACCGTCATGAATTGAATAAACACACCTCATACACATAGATCAAGATCACAATATATTGTCACACAAACAAATCAACTATGCAAAAGTTCAAAGGACCGGCAATGGACTGTAAAGCGAAATGCAGGGTTCAAAAATGAATTCTTATACTCCCAACAGCCACAAATCAACCGTTATTAACCTATGCTAATGTCAAACAAAAACACAACAAAACATGTCTAAACAATCTAAAATGTACAAGCAAAAGACTTATCATGCTCATGGCAAAGTACATTCCAATACACATGGTGCGAATACTGCAGAACAAATTGAAATAAGCATGCTTATCAAGATCATTCATCAACAAAATTATGTTTATCAAGCATGGAAAAATTCAAGACACATAGGGTGATATCAGCACTTTACACTTCATAGCATAATGATTTAACTTGATTTCAAACAATGGACAGGGCAATGGTGATAAAACTGGTACACCCATATCATGAGTTCATTTACAATCTTTGTTGACAGTAGCAGGGGAACAATTAACATGGCATGAGATATGTATGAATGCTTGAAAATAAGTCAATTAGCATGATGGTATTGGCAGTACAAGCGACACATATACATAATACTTGACAGATCAACAGCTTGAGACAGTAATAGTTACTCATATTAAAACAAGATTTTGCATAATAGTCAGAATTTGCACACATAGACAGTATAAATGTTTTGAACAGATCATGTGTTTTTTATCAATTAGGGACATACAAAGTAAACAGCTAAAAAACAATGTGTACACAAACATATAGAAACCTTATAAGCATCAACATAGATGGTGGTTCAATTAAGGTAATAGCACATAGAGAAGCAATGATCCGTTTTCACACTTTGAAGAACTGGCTTGAAAGTTTGAAAACAGGTCTTAGCAGATGTGGGTACAAATACTCAAAATAAGCATACATGCCATAAGTTTGAACTCATAAATTAAGCATCAATAAGTATAAAGTAAGTTGAGGTGGGCCAGGACTGATTCAATAGTACCATATCATGAAGATGCAAAACAACGACATTTTGTAGATGGTATCAAGAAAACATATGCCGGCAAACAAAATTAACATAAAGCAGCAAGGAGCAGATAGCTCAAGAACAGCTTATGGGAATCATGAGAAACACAACATAAATTGTTTAACATCAACAATTGACAGTATTTGAGAAAAAGTAATCAAGTAAGTTCCTATGTGATATTCAATGCTTAAACAATCATATGAGGGCAGAGAGTTATTAAATGATACACAGTTTAGGCTAGAACTTTAAATGACAGTATGATGAGCATGACAGTGAGTTTCAAAGAGATGTGAACCAAAACAAACTCCAACAAAAAACATGGACAGTAAATCAATATCATATATCCATCTTGCTACACAAACCAGACTTTTCAAGCTGTTTGGAGATATCAATATGTTACACACACAAATTCAAAGCCAGACATTGTTAATCTTCCAAAAAGTAAGCAACTTGAACAAACTCAGAGGGTTCAACATATCATGAAAATAGTGTATACTCTTGACAAACTCAAGATCATGGACTTGAGTGCAGTGGAAAACATGTGATGTCATTATGGCACTGAGGTTGCAAGCATGAATTTGTACCTTACCAGTTATGGCTAACAATAACAAAACCAAAGCATTCACTTCTTGAAAGCAAAACAACATAGCAAAACAAGGGATTACCCACTGAGCCACCACAGACTAAAGTCTTAAAACATGACTACTAAGGATATCAAGTAGCTTAGCTATGAACACAGCAACTACACATTAAGAACAGCAAGTGGAATAATACCAAAACAACATCACATGAATATTTAGAATAAAGACATAATGGCAATATCAATGTATATGAGCATGAATATAGAGTATGAAGAAGAAATGTTACCAAGTGGAATATGTCCACTGCACCTTCCAATATGCCCAAACTTCCCTTGTTGAAATAGAATTTCTCACTCTGCTAAGCCTTTCTTTCTCCTTCTCCTTGCAAGCTCGAGCTAAGAAGATTTAGAGTGTTTTTGTGAAGAGTTATTGATGAAAATTGTTGGTCCCCAGATGTGTAGAAACGAGCCCCTTTTATAGGCTGAACAAAGGTTGAGTGTGTCCAAACATCAAACACTTAGAGTGCTGAGTGGAATTAGAGTTACAACGGCTCCTTTGAATTTCAAATTTGGTCCCAATCTTGGAGATAATCGCGCTGTGCAATTTCAGATGTGCAAGGTCAATACTTCAAATTTTAGCCTTGCTTCTGAGACACACCTCTGCTGTCAAGCAAACAAACACTAGAAATGGAAACCGATAGGGACAATGCTATGGATATTTCGCAGGCGATGCAGGATATGGCAGTGTGAATGCTTAAACAGACAATGCTTCAGAATCGTTTTTACGAAACAAAACGTTGAGAGCTCAAGATGGACTTGCTTTGGGAGAATTCAAATCAAATCAAACGCGCCAAGGGATTGAATTGTGGAAGTGATTTGAATGGATGAATTTACTTGAATTTTCCTTGTTCTATTCTGAAATCGTGAGCGAGAGGGAGAAGAACAAATTGGTTTGCTTTGTTTCTTTGGTTATCACGTGTCATGCTCTAAATGGTTAGGAGAAAGGTTGAAAAGTCAAGCACATACCCATCTTACTCTCATTGGTCCATGGTAATGCAATAAGAGTCCAAAATTTGTAAAGTGGAATTTGGTCACGGTAGGCTTATTGGACACATTAATACTAGGGTTGCTAAAAAAATAAACGAACTACTAAAAATCTAGATTAAAAAAATTGGTTAGAAAAACTGAATGAATAAATTAACCTAATTAATTGAAATTAACTTAGATTAAGATTAATTTAAATTAATAAAATAACTTAAATATAAATGAAAAAAAAGGTTATATTGAATATAAATTAAAATAAAGACAGATAAAGATATTGAAATAAATATTAAGTTAAATAAATAAAACATCAACTAGTAGAAAAAAGAGGGTAAAATTTGGGGTGCAACACCTATCTTTGTTAATTCCCCACTGAGTTTCTTTCTCGTGGAAGATTTTTGATTCAGTTTCCTCTCCAGTTCATTATCTGGATGGAATTAGTCCCCAATTGAGATATTTCCTCCTCGGGATGAGTCTTGTTTGACTGTTTCTCTCCAGCTTGTTCCTGGATTGAATTTTGGTCCTATGCAATAATTGTTTGGATTTTTAGGCTGTGAAACCTAGATTGAGAGTGCATTTATTTTGCACCTTGGAAGATTCTGCGCCCTTCAGCTAAAATCTGCGTATGATTCTAATACTGTTTCGTGGCATTCCTTTATTTGAGAAGCCTGAGGCGATGCAGCTAATACCTTTTGTGACTCCAATGAATGGTAAGTCTCTTCGGTTTAACGGGACAGTTCGTTGTTGAGATTTTGTGACTCCAATGAATGGTAAGTCTCTTCGGTTTGACGGGACAGTTCGTTGTTGAGATTTTGTGACTCCAATGAATGGTAAGTCTCTTCGGTTTGACGGGACAGTTTGTTGTTGAGATTTTGTGACTCCGATGAATGGTAAGTCTCTTCGGTTTGATGGGACAGTTCATTGCTGAGATTTGTGACTCCGATGAATGGTAAGTCTCTTCGGTTTGATGGGACAGTTCATTGTTGAGATTTGTGACTCCGATGAATGGTAAGTCTCTTCGGTTTGATGGGACAGTTCATTGTTGAGATTTGTTACTCCGATGAATGGTAAGTCTCTTCGGTTTGACGGGACAGTTCGTTGTTGAGATTTTGTTGCTCCGATGAATGGTAAGTCTCTTCGGTTTGACGGGACAGTTCGTTGTTGAGATTTTGTTGCTCCGATGAATGGTAAGTCTCTTCGGTTTGATGGGACAGTTCGTTGTTAAGATTTGTGACTCCGATGAATGGTAAGTCTCTCCGGTTTGACGGGACAGTTCGTTGTTGAGGTTTTGTTACTCCGATGAATGGTAAGTCTCTTCGGTTTGATGGGACAGTTCGTTGTTGAGAATTTTGTGACTCCGATGAATGGTAAGTCTCTTCGGTTTGACGCGACAGTTCGTTGTTGAGATTTGTTACTCCGATGAATGGTAAGTCTCTTCGGTATGCTAGAGACAGTTCATTGTTGAGATTTTGCTTTTCCCCAGTGGAGCCTTACTGTGCTAAGTCTTCCCTGTTGGGTTTTATCCTTGTTGTGATGTGGTTTATTTCCACATACACTTATCCCCAGTTTGTCTCCTCCATTTGTTGGGATGTGTTTTCCCCTGCGGAGTCTTTTCTCTTTTCTTTTGCTCTCCGGTTTTTATTTGTCTCCTATGGCATATTCTCCCCATAGTGGTCTTGTGTTTGCATATCATTTGCATGATCATATCATTTTGTAGTCTCTTAGGGCCAAAAATTGGGTTGTTTTTATATTTAAGTCTCTTCTATCTCGTCGAGACAAAGATGCCCATCTTCGTATCTCCGGATAGAAGAAACTTAAATAGGGGCAGCTGTAATACCCTAATTTTTACCCCTAAGATCCCACATGTCATTTTCATTTTTGCATACCACAAACAAGATCACATATTGGTTCCCTCTTTGTTAGGTTTGTGCCTTGCAGGGATCTTTGGGTTTGTGTACGTTTGTTAGTTTTTTTATTGCTTAATTTGTTTATGTTTACTAACCATTAATTAAAATCCAAAAATATTTTGTTTTCTTTCACTAACATTTTCAAGGGAAGAACAGGTTAAAAATGCCAAAATAACAGTCCCACAGCTCGAATGAATTTTATCTGAGAAAAGTCAAAGTTGATCTGCAATTAATTCAAAAATTATCTGATCAAGAGTTTCCAAGATTTAATGAATTATTATTCAAGAGACTCCAAGGTTTTTGTGTTTATTTCCATGCCTTCTTTGACAAGCAAAATAATCGAGTCGGAACCACAACAGTGCAACAAAATGCTCATTTTTCACAAATTTTGCATTGTGTAACCGGTTAGCAGTTATACTGTAACCGGTTACCATCGTGAAAATTTGAAAAAATGGTGGTAAATTCAAATTCAGCAATTGGCACCAATATCAGACCTTGATCACATTTGGAATATTCTAGGCCACTTCATTTTAATTCCCTACATCACTTTGATCATTTCCCACCATGTACCATCACTAATCACCACTCTTTTGATAATTCCCTCTAAATTTGAATTCCAATCCTAATTTTGATCATCTAAGCCTAATTCCAAACCACCAATTTTCCCAAGCCTAAACTCTATAAATAGAGCCTTCACTTCATTCATTTTTCAAGCTTTTGATAGCCAACAAATCCCTTGCAATTTCTCTCCCCAACTACCAAAAATCACCAAAAGCTCAATTTCTTCTTTCATAAGTTAGTAAGAATTCACATTGATTCTTACTAATTTAGAGCTAAACCTTCATCCATTCTTGTTTTTGTTCATAGATCAAGGCTTTAGAGTGTAGATCTTGCTGCAATTTGGAAGGATTTTCTGATTTGGAGTGGTAATTCACTTTTCACCATTGTTGAAGCTTCATCTTCATCTTCCATAATGTAGATCTTTTGTTGATCTTGTTTGCTTGATCTTTGGATCTTGCAATTTGTGTTTAATTGCTGGTTTTGACTGTGATTTTACTTTGATTTTTGTACAATTTCAGTTCCATGATCATAAGGTGTTTGTAAAAAGTTTTGGAAATGGATCATGCTGAATTTTGCACATTTTTTTGCATTCTGGTGTTGTTTAACCGGTTAGCAGTTATGCTGTAACCGGTTACACAGTGTAAATTTTGAAAAATTGCACTTATTTTGAACTGTGTAACCGGTTATCAGTTATGCTGTAACCAGTTACTTCGAAACAGAATGCATTTTTTTGCTTGTTTTTGGGACTGTTTTGGTTCCTTTTCCATTTTCTTCCATTTCCTTTTGTTCTTAGCCTTAGATCACATAATTGTGTGGTTTAATTTGGCTTTCTCTTCATCTATTTCTCTTTTCTTTTGATCGATGAAAGTCAAAGATCTTGGAATTCTTTGTGTTGAATTTTGATTGAGACGAGATCGCTACCTTTTTTTTCTTTTCGTGCGGTATCGCTTTCGGATGACGATCTATATATCGTCATCTAGCGTACATTAGCACATAGAGTTATTGACCGACCTCATTGTAGGGTAATTACTTCGTAAATTACTCGGCGATTGCTTAACATAGCGCAATATTTTTCCCGAATCGGAAAACTATCAAGAATGATTGATTATTTGTCTTATGGTTCATAACTCATGAAACTTGTTGTTAGGAGGCTTTGGTCTTATCAATCCTCTAATGAGTTTCCTCAACCTTGACCTAAGTACAATTATTCAATTGTTATTGATCACTAACACTAACAATTAACCACTAACTTACTAACAATATTTTGTATTAACTTTGTTTATGTTTCCTTCTCGCTCCCTATCTCTTTTATTTTTGTATGCTTCATTATTATCATTTCATGTCATGTTTATGTTTTCGCAATTTTTCCTTTGTCCGTTGGACACTTGTTTATGTTTGTGCCATTTTTCTTTTGTCCATTTGGACTTAAAACATTAATAAAGGATTAAACCATAAAAAACTTGCGCTCTTAATTGTTGGACTATGGTTACTATCCTATGCTTTGGAGTAATCTCTTCATGGACCTCTTTTGAAGTAATATTGGACTTATGGACCTAGATTTAGGACTTCCTATTCCTTTGCTTGGAGTATTGATTGAAGACTTGCCTTCATTGGCCAATTTGCTTAAGGATGGAATTCTCTTAATATTGCTTTGAAGTGGCTCCATTTTGGTTAGATCCTTCTTTTCCCTAGCTTTTATTTTATGCACTAGGATAGTCACTTCTTCTCCTCCCCATTCTTAAATTTTCAAAATCCTCTCTCTTTTTCAAAACCTTCTTGTTTTCAAACTATCACCTCTTTCATAATAAAACCTTGACTTTGGTCAAGTGATTTTTAAAACTTTGTTTTCTTTAATAAATGCCAATCCATTTTAATCATACTTTGACCATTTCATAACAACATAAAAAATACAAAACTCATCAAACTCTTTTTTTGTGCTTGTGCACTTTTCTTTTAAATTTTTTTTTTCATAATTTTAGACATGATTCATTTCTTTAAGTGGAATTATTCGCTTGGAAATGACGACTTGTCTTTATATTTAAAATCAATCATAACCAACAAATTTTCATTCTTTGTACCACGAACTACGAGGTTTTGATCCTACATTGCACATCGTGGGTACGTAGGCATGAGGCGATAAGTCTCACCAAACACAAAAAACTAAAAAAATAATTCTCCTCTCATCTCCTCAATCTCTTTACAAGCAAACCATTTTCAAACCAAAAAGCGGTAGATATTTCAAAGGGTTCCTATAGAGTACTATAGACGTTTTGGGTGCTAACACCTTCCCATTGCATAACCAACCCCCTTACCCATTCTCTGTTTGTTCTTGTTGTTTTAGAACTCTTTAGGTTTTGTTCGCTCTTTTTTCCTTTCCCTTTGTGGATAAAAATAAAAGTGCGGTGGCGACTCTTGTTTATTTTTTAGTTAAGTTAATCAATAGCTTACACTCACAAATTTCCCCGCTACACCCATACGCTGACCCAGGGTAGGCGCATGCAAGGCAGAAAGTTTTAAAAACTTTTCCCTTCAGTGTGAGTCAACCTATGACCTTTATGAGTCTACCTATAGCTCTAAAAATGACCCAAAAACCCATTTTTGACATTGTGTATGATCCTATATGTCTAATACATGTGTAAGGATCTTTATGCATGTTTGTAAGAGATGAATGCATGGCTTAAACAAGGTGATACCGTCCAAAATACACAAGTACTAAATATCCTAGTTTTGACATCATTAAAACATAGTAAAAAGGAACCTTGCCTTCACAAAATTTATTGCTTTTCTCTTGTCTCTATAAGCTTGGTCATTTGATAACTTAACGCCTCATTTTCGAATGTCTTTTACAATCAACGCTTTAGTTTTCATATCAGGAATGTGTCTTAATGTATACAAAAATTTATGAGTTAACCAATCAGTTTTTGCTTCTCTATTCTTAGTTGTCCGATGACAATTATGTTCCTTAGTGAAGCTAACAAGTTGCTAAAATTGATTGGCAGTCCTCATACTAGACCTTATACAAAAGGACAACCTTTCATGCATCTTACAACCATTCTCTTCTTGTCATTTTTTTAGGACAACATTCTTCTTATTATCCATTGCATATTCTTTTATAGCATCTCTAATTTGCAACTTATCTTTGAACATCATGCCTAACTCAAATTTAGTGTTTTCTTTAAAAGTTGGAAACCTCTCCAACTCATTTTCAACATCACTTTCTCGTGGGGGTGTGCAGCACATCTGAATCTTAACTCTGGTTATAAAAAATAACCTTATGTTTGGAAGGTTGTTCAATTTTCTCATTGGGAAGAACTGTTGTCCAATCACCACTAACATCAGGACCTAAATAAGGATCATTTTTACTTTCATGTGCATCTTCCTCACTTTCCTTGTAATCAGGATCAGCTACACTTTCATCATCCTCCACATTCGCATCAGCCTGAACATCCTCCACATTCGCATCAACTTAAACCTCCTCAACATTCACATGAGCTTGATCATCATTCACATTCACATGAGCTTGATCATCATTCACATTAACTTGATCATTCACATCATGAACCAGAGCATTAACCTTTTCAACATTAACTCGTTCAACCACATCATATGTGATTTTAGGTATGTCAACATTGTGTTCAACATAGACATCAATGACATTAAATTCTTTAACATTTTCAATAAAGGTTAACACATTTTGGTCATTATTCAACGATCTACGACCTCGAACAAAAGATAACTTAGGATTTCAATACCAATGACACTTTATATTACCATAACCTTCACTTTTTATCATACTTTCAATCTGCATATAAAACATTAAGTCTACCCTAGTGTCAATAATAAACTAACAATAACCATTTCAGACATTAGGGACCATATGTCAATAATAAACTAACAACAATCATTTTAGACATTAAAGACCACAAGATTCAAAATATACATGTTTTAGACATTAGGTTCCACAATAAAAAAAAAACTTAAACAGATGAAAATATGCAAAAAGAATAGAAGACAATACCACTTACCATAATGCATAGGATGGTTTTGACATTTTGGATTTAGACGGAGGAATGAACGCAAGCAGGGTAGATGACAAACGCATACAATTGAGAACACACGTGAGCAGGGTTGAGGGCGCATAAATGCAATTGAGAATGCATAAATGCAGTTGAGGTATTATGTTTACTCAATTGGGGAACACACGAAAGCAATTGAGTTATTATGTTAAGTCAATTGGGGAAGATGACAATGACACGCGTTTATGTTTCGTCAATTGAGAAAGTTGGCAATGGTACACATTTATTTCTAATCGCTTAAAGTTTATGTATTTGGGGCGAAATGAAAAACAAAGAAAAAGAAAAAGAAGAAGACCATTGTCAATTTCTTTTACTTTTACTTTTAAAAATAAATGATGTAAATTTAAAAGAAAAAACATTAACATAATAATAAATTAAATAAAAATGAGCTGGAATAATTTTATAGTGAGTTGGCAATGATACGCCATAACCACTAATGTAATGTCGTAAAAAATGTCCTCGAATTTGAATGGAGACTAAAATTAGGGGTGTTCATGGGTACGAGTCAACCTGCGAACCCACTCATCCAAACCAACTCAACTCTTATTTTAACTCAACCCAATTATGTACGGGTCCAACCCGAACCAATCCATTTAAACCCATTGGTATTTGGTTCGGATAACATGTTTGGAATTTTGAAACCGCAAACCCATGAACCCAACACATTAATATGTCATGTTGTTTTTATTTTATTTCTTTTATTAACGATCTAGCAAAATCTCTATTATGTATACATCTTTTTTTTTTTAATATAATTGTAGTTTTTATTAGTTGTAAAACCTATGCCTAAATCAAGTAGGAGAGACTGAATTTTTTTATTGTAAGAATGATATATCTTACCATTTTAGTTATATTATACTATATTTCTTTTTAGACTTGATTGTGAAAAAGATTTTAGATATTAAATATCACATTTTATTCAAATTAAATACTAAAATTTATTCAAATGAATCTAACTTTCCCTCACATGAATCTAAATTGGATGGAATAAAAATATCATATTAATTACCACTCCACTTCATTTCATACCACAAATCTAAACGGGTCGGAATCCTCTCCATTTTCCTTCTCCATTACTATAGTTTTAAAGTGTTTTATAATTCAAAACCGACGAGAAGAGGACTTGCTTCACATAAAAACACTCCATGAGTGTTCAGGACTGGCTAACTCAAATTTTGAAGTGTGGGGATCTGTGGAGTGTCCAATTGATTGTTTCTATGTTCCAATGCGTGTGGAAGGCGCGTAATTCTCTGGTTTATTATCAGAAGTGTATGGAACCTCACCTGGTAGCTCTTGAGGCGTTGCATTTTGTTGAAGAATTTAACCTGTCAAACACAGGTCGTGAAACTTCCAAGGCTGGGATGGGAAAACGTGAGAAGGAAAATTGTGCTGGGAATGTTTGTGTTATGCAGGTAGACGCGGGTTTAACAGCTGATTCGAAGACCTGTTTTGGGTGTGTTCTTCGTGACCCCTCCTCTGAGATTCTTCTGGCGGTCAGCAAAATGCTCTCGACTGATTCTACTCCTGTGGTGGCTGAAATCCTTGCGATAAGGTGGGCTCTTGAGATGGCGAGGCGGTTGAAGGTGGAGAATTTGATAGTCCAATCGGACTCTTTGTTATCAGTAGACTGCATCAGTGGCCACATCCTCCTTGTTGATATTGAACTGTTAGCTGGTGATTGTAGACATTTAATGAGTAGTTTTAAATTCTACAGTGTTATGTTCATTAGTAGGGATTTAAATTTCGATGCTCACAACATCGTTTGTTTGGGCAAATCTTATGGTTCTAGACTTTGGATTGGAGGATATCCTCTTGTAGATCTTGAAGGTCATAACTTTGCTTATTTTGCTGATTAATGAAAGCTTGTTTACCTGTAAAAAAAAAAGTGTTTTATATGTATAAAAAAACGAGTTCATTAAATATTACATTATTACATTTATATTTCTAAAACTTCGATAATGGAAGAAATGGAGAAGACAATAAATGGAGAGGAACATGATCCAATCCAAACCTACCTCACTTTTCAAATTTTGGTGCAAGCCGATTTTCTATGTCAAATAGATCAGATTGGAGTACACTTCCTGGTTTAAACATATTTATTTTATATTACTAATTCATTTACTAAAGTACTTGGAATTAATAATATATTTTTAAAAAGTTTTAAATAAAAAATGATTTAGATATTTCATCCTTTAATTATAATTATTTTTTAATATCAAAATTACAAAAAATCTCTAAAATTCAAAATTATTTTGAATAATTTTTCATAAAAATCATTTTTGAAAATTAAAAAAAAAATTAAACTAGAACAAAATAGGCCCTTTATAAGATTAATTCTAACTCTAAATAAATTGAATGTAAAGTCAATTTTGTTTAAACAAATTCATATGAGTTGAACAAAATTTGATGCTAAAAATAAATTCTAAAGACAAAAACCCTGAAATCTAGCGTCAAGTTAGATTCAATTATGGCTGAATTAATTTTAATTCCTCCAGAAAAAATAAGGTAATCTACACAACCATGTGCCTCTCAAAAAGTATGCTAAAAAGAAATAGTCCAACTTTGAGATAAGAACTTCCAAATGTGATTTACAAGGGTGGCACAAAGGTCATGATAATCCCTCCAAAACGATGCACCTAGGTTATCAAGAAGCTGTCATCAAAATTAATTTTGATGATGTTATTCATATAACCACATAGGAACATTAACATATAGCAAAGTACCTCCTAATGTGATTGACCATGGGAGGGAGCACAAAGGTATTTGTCCTGTTGAAACTTACATGAAGCTATTGTTGATCCCACCATATGTTGCTTTTGCAGTAAGGCCTGACTCTCAAGTTTGGGACTATGTAAGAGTGAGTTTTGAGAACCTCTCACTTGAACCTACAACATCCACCGATTACCTCAAATTTAAGAAGAGAATAGCTGACGAAAATTGATACGTCATTTCACTTCAGTTTTTTTCAAAAATCATAAATTGAACGGTCAAGAATTATTTTGTTAAATGCCTACCTCTCTGGACACTGAGGTCTGAGATGAGATCGCCATTACTGTGATAATATTACATTATCTTTCTTGTCCACTCATTTTTCATAACAATGTGGTGCAAAAAGCAATCATGCGCATCAACTTCCAAGAACTGGCCAACACTGTGAACTTTGTTGGTCTTCTTGTGTAAGTAATGGACTTTTGTGCATAGTCCACAAGCCATTTACATTTTCGAGTATATCTACACTCGTCATAATATTTATTTATCAGTATATACAAAACTTATATACAAAACTGCTAACAACTTACGAGCAAAACAAGACTATTGAGAAGTATATAAAGAAAGACATAAAAGCAAAGTTGATAAACATTTAATGAAAACATTTATTTTGACAAAATAACATATGATAAAATTACCATAATTGTTATATATATTTCTTCTTCATAATATTATATTATCATCGTAACGAGTAATATAAGTTGTTCCGAATTACTAAAACATTTCAGTTCTTAAACCAAGTTAAGTTCCCACAACAGAAAAAATGACAACCTAAGTGCATTTTCCTAGGTGTAACTTAGCTATCTATGATTTTCTGAAATTCATAATTTTCTCAACGTTTGCAATAACCACGAAAAAGATTAAGTTAAGAACCATATGAAAAACACCCTTAGGAAATGTACCTAAGTTTTGTCCTAGAAAGAAAAACTACACTCCGATAAATTCCTGACAGTCATTTGAGTCCACTAATAAAAGATGTTAGGATTCAACTCTTTCACATATAACTCTTTAATCAAAAGAGTCATTTTTAAGAAAAACTAACACAACAACGTTTTAAATAGAAAAAATGACAATACTATTTCCTAAAAATCATCTTCTTCTTGCATAAAAAAACAAGACCAAAGCCCACCAGTGGCCCTATAATTGAAGTGCACATCTTTGAAGAAAATGAAGAAAAGGGTAGGGAAGGGATTATCTTTAGTCTTATTTAATTCAATATCACAGAAGGGATGGGAATACACAGAAAAATCTCTTGTTCAAAATCTCCTTCCTTAGCTTGTGAACCAAATTCCACATTTCTCAACCAAACAAAATACCTATTAAATCCCAATCTCCCCTCAACCTTAACAATAACGATGGATACTTAATAATAAAAACACATGTTATAACAAAGTCTAGATATGTTATTACCTTGTAAATAAGGTTTGGACTTCTTCCCTTCTTAAAATGGCTAAAAGTGCTCCAAACCAGAATGCCAACCAGACTCGACCTGAAAAGCCTCAAGATCAGAACAGCTCAAACAACAGAAGGAAACTCGGTGAAGAAACCATGATATCTCAGATAAACCATATGACGTTTAAATCCTGTTTGTAACAGTGGGAGCATTTAAGTTTGTCCAACAGCTTCATCCGTTAAATTCTGCTTGCATCATAGCATGAAAAGAAAAAAGCTTGTATATAAGGGGAAAAAATTATACTCTTACCACTCACATTTATATTTCCACCAGAAACAACATTCTTCTCTACTTCCCCAGAAACATTAACATCCTTATCTACCGCGTCCCAGTTCTTATTATCACCGCCACCAGAAACAGCATGCACATTTCTTATTTGTTGCCATGGCATCATCATCAGAATTCTTATCCATTGCAAGCAAGGGCCTATATTCACTTATATTTTGATCTTTACCAAGACCAGTAGCAATGTTGTCCACTGGCACATCAGTATTATAACCACCAGAAACACTAACATCCTCCTCGTCTACGGCATTGCAGTTTACCATTTCTTGGTTGATGGATTCATCGTATAAGAGAGATATTGTTGTCTTCTCTACAATGAATCCCTCCCCAAAAACAACCATAACCTCTACTTCGTTACCAGGTTCTAGATTTGATGTTATACTCTGCCAATCCCCATCCTCAAAGGAGATTAGTGTATCTCTTTTATAGACCTGAATGGTTGTCTTTGTGTAATTTATGATCAACATACCATGGCAACCTTCTGATATTATGTTGTCTGGGGAAGAGTAATAGAGGACGAACAACTTCATACTCTTCAGGATACCTTTCTTTTCCGGGACAATAAATATTATAGAACCACCTTCGCAACTGAAGTTTGACCAATCGAATATATTGTCATAAGGGGGCAAAAATGAATCCCAAGTCCAATCTGCGGTCTGTACAATGAAAAAATCTTTCAATTACTGAGTAACAACTAGTTATTGAGAGTTTGTTAAGTCTTTTTGAAATGTTTGTTTTGAAATTTGAGATAAAGGTTAGTTATGCTAAGGATAAGAAATGCATTTGAATTTATCAAGGAGTTTCTCACACTCATTTCACAAACTACTAATGTAAAATAAGTTTGAAAACTTGAAGAATTAAATTAGTGTCTAGTTAAAAATAAGGACGAAATAACTTAGTAGGGGGAAATTAAATTGAGAAACCAATATTCCAGTTTACTTTTAATAAAATAGATATTTGGAAGAGATAAGCAAACCTGTAAAATGTTGTCTTCGGCAATATTGGATACTTGGCATTTCGTTCCCATTTGAATCAAGAAAGATTTCAAGTAATTCTTTGACCCTGAAGTGCGAACTTCACCAAGGCAATCATCAATTAAAGGAGAAGGAAATGTATCAGAGATTTGTGACGTAGTTTCCCTTGCATCCAATTTATGACAATTTGTAGCTTTTAATACATCCAAAATATTTGCTACATCTCGACTTAGTTGTTGTTTAGAGCCACACTCTACACAAAGACTTCGAAGCTTTAGAAAGTCCTTGAAAGTACCAAGAGATGGCGTGGGAACATATGTTTGAACTAGGGATATCAAATTCTTTGATGGTGACATCCAAGACTGAATGATAGAAGGAAATACATTACGTGAAAACCCTTCAAAGCCACATAAAGAAATGTATCCAATTTTTTTCGATCTTACTATTGAAAAAGGCACTTTTGTTATTGCAGTCTTATCTGCAATCAAGGTTGTCAATGATTCCATTTGTTCCATGTCTTCCTCCAATTTGTTGATCATGGAACATCCGGAAAGAATCAAAGTTTCTAGAGATTTTAATTTATAGATGCTTCTAGGAAGTTTTCGAAGACCTGTGCAGTCTGTCAAATTTATAAGAAGAAGCTTACGGAGAGATCCAATGCTATGGGAGACCCTAGACAAACTTGGACAGTCTTTGAGTACTAACTTTTCAAGATTAGGCAAGTATGAAAAGTCTGGGGTTTCAGTCAAATCCCGAGAATGACTAAGATTAAGAATTTTTAGACTCTCTAACATCTGCAAGAAAATATTTTTAAAAAAATGAGATAATAATAGTAATATAAGCTTAGAAAAAAATGTATATTGGAACTTGGAAGATATGCTATTCACCACTAAACTAGACCATGGTATGTATCAATCTCATATTTGTTTAGTGTTGGATTTTTTATCACTAAAGACTGTTTAATAGTTATACCAGTATTGATTTTCGCTTTAGTTATAGGTGAATATATAATTTGTGAAGGTGATAACCTTAAATGATTTAGTTTATGAAAGTGCTTGTATCTACGAATTTGTCGATTTTTAACATTTGTTAGTGAGGTGGAATAGACATGACATATATTACATTCTTGTAACAGAAATATTACATCATTTGCAAAAATAGAGGCCACTTAATGTTACACATGTGAAGCTAACATGTCATGTCATGCCATGCCTACTATTTATTATATCAAGATGTCTGTGGAACATAGCAGCGCAGCGAGAAAGAATTGGGAGGAAGAGTTTTCACTGTTTTCTCCACTCAAATTGATACTCTAATACATGATGCTTCAGAACATGAATTTGGGCAAAACTTTCAAAATATGAAAAGTGTGCCATTTAATTTCATAGTTGTATATACACTTACCTTCGTTCTTGTCTACATATTTAAACTTTCACTAAAATAATTGAGTTTAAATCGAAGTCTATTTTTATTTATTTAACAAACAACACCACTAATTAATTTAGGATGTGTTAGTGTCATTTTTAACTAAAACTTTAACCGAAGTGAAGTTTTGGAACCTCAATACACAAAATTGACTAATTTCTTAAAATGTGTGAATTTGTGAAATGAGCTTTTAATAAGAAATGGAGGAGGTAGTACAACTTTTGGGCATCCTAATTCACCAATAGCACAGCCTAACTTCTTGCTAAAATTGCATTATACAAAACTTAAAGAGCTACATGAGACAATAAATTTAAATGTATTGTGAAAAAAAATCACGAGCTCAGCACAATAATAAACAAAATTTTTGTACCTGGCTCTTCTTCCATATTTGTTTGAGATTGCTATGTTTTAATTCCATGACAACAAGACTTCCTTGCTGAAATCCTGCAGGTAAGTTGACGGAAATCCATGCCAGTACAGCCACCTAAGTTCTCCTGAAAGATATTTAAAATCTCCATTAAGCTGCACCCCAGCAAGTTGAAGCAATCTGAGTTTATTCATCTGCTTAAATGCTTCGGTATTCAGACAAACTGTATTTTTGTCTGGAAACTCCAAAGTCAGACCCTTGACAGCTTCTGTTCCCTGAAATTAAAAACAGAGTAACATAAAATTAGAGGTGAAAGTTGGAGATCATATCATACAACTGGTTATGCGACTCAAATATCTTGAATCCATCGTACAAAACGATGGAGAAATAGAAGAAGACGTAAACGAACAAGTTCAAGTTGGGTGGTTGAAATGGAGGAGGATCTCAGGTGTTTTATGTGACAGGAAAGTACCGCTCAAACTAAAGGGATAATTTTATCAGGCAATTGTATGACTGACGATAGTGTACAAGACAAAATGTTGGGCGATAAAGAACCAACACGAAAATAAAATAAGTGTAGCAGAGACGGGGATGTGTGGTAAGACTAAATGAGATAAGATTTGAAATGACAACTTTAGAGAAAGTGTTACAAATTTCTCCTTTGTCTTCTAGTTTTGCAGATATCAACACCTTTGGCACCAACAAAGAATAAGGCTAGTAATTCAATCTAGTTTATCTGAGAAGAATTAAACCTTGCCTAGTCAATAAACAACTTTAATCACCTCAATCATAAGTAAATACTTATCCACAAAGTTTGAGATGGAGGCCATTGAGCAACTCAAAGATTTCTTGAGATTTAGGTGGTCTAGTCTACTCAAAGCAAGACCTTTTTATCTCTCAAAGAAAGTATGTACTTGATCTTTTGTAGGAAACAAACAAGTTTGGATGCAAACCTGTGAGTGTTTCTATTTAACAAAATCACAATGTATTTTAAAGAGGAAAGTGCCAAAGTTAGACAAAGCCCAATATCAAAGACCTATGGAATCGACACACACTAGAGTGAATTTAATCACAAAATGTGTTTTGAAGAGGAAAGTGTCAAAGTTAGACAAAAGTCCAATAACAAAGACATATGGAATTGGCACACATTAGGCTGAATTTGGCTTATTCAGTCAGTGTGGTGAGTCCATTCATGCATGATATAAGGGTGCACCACTAGCAAGTTGTAGACAGTGTTATGAGTAACTCAAATTTAGTCCAAGGAGAGGGGCTTCTTTAAAAAAGATGGAAACCTAACTATGAAGACTTACTGATGATCATTATGCAGGTTCAGTGAATGATGAGTAAGAAGCAAAGTCTATTAGCTTGATAAGTGCTGGAGCGGAATTTAGAGTTGTGACACAAGAAATTTGTGAGTTATTGTGGATGAAAATTCATCGGTTAGTATTATTAACAATCTTGTTCAGACAAATCATATTGGTCAGCATTTCATCAAAGAGAAGCTAGAGAGAGCATAAATTGCTACAACCTACATTTTTTTTGGACATTAGTTGGCATATGTGTTAACAAATAGATTACCAACAGAGTGTTTCAACCAACTTCCTTGCAAGCTTAAAATGATATAAATTCATTTACCAACTTCAGGAAAAATGTTGTAAATAATATGTATTTGTAATTATTAGTACTAATTGTTTCTGGTCTACTAATCAGACCTGGTAGGTTTAGAATAATCTCTATAAATGATTTAATGTTTATACCTCAGAAACATTGACACTGACACCGAATATGACACGACATTGACACGTCGATGCCTGTCATAATTTGAAAATATAAATAAATTAAACCTAATCACAAGTGTCGTTGTCGGACACTGACATGTTTCAAATACCAGACACGCCTTTGTTTAAAGGTGTCAGTGCTACAGAGGTTTGTAATCTATTTACAACTCTGAAATACATGATATCTACTTTCTACAAAAACCATAGATGAAGTTCTCTAATTAGCAATTACCTTTTGCTTTGACAACATATCAAACACTTCCTCACGGCGCCACAACCTACTGCGGTTCTCAGGATCAAATGGAGATTCCTCATAAATTATTTGTCTTCCCATGTCTCTCAGCAAATCATGCATTCTAAGTTTGTTCCTATTGTCAACAGTTACAAGGCTTCGCTCTACAAGGACTTTAACTCCAACATCGGCAAAAAATCCACACGAATTTAATATTTGTATGACATCATTTCGGTCCATCCCAATAAAAAATCAAGCTATATCAAGAAATAGTTGTTGCACTGTAACATCTTTTAAACCATCGAAGCTTACTCTTAACTTCTTTTGTACTTGATCATGGGGGATACATTTGAGTTTCTCCAAAACTTTGTGCCACTCTGTTATTTCACAGTCAGACAAATAGGAGCCAAGGACTTCAAGTGCTAGTGGCAATCTTCCAGAATAAGCAATCACATTGGATGAATGTGTAGCAAAATCTTCTATCGGACTTGGTTGCTTGAATGCATGCCAACTAAAAAGTTCAAGAGATTCACTTTCGTCCATTTCATCTATTCTATGCACATGATTAACTCCGTGCGAATTAAGAAGATGCATATCTCTGGTTGTAATGATTATTCTACTCCCTGGACCAAACCATTCGCGACTTCCACACAAAGCCTTTAGTTGGTCCGATTCATTCACATCATCAAGCACAAAAAGTACTCTTTTTTGGGCAAGTCTTTGCTTCAACATATTTTTCCCTGATTCGATGTCACGTATCTTAAATGAAGTTGTTTTGTAAACATCACAAAGTACCTGTTGTTGTAATGAAACTTGATTAGTATCCGTTTTCCAAAATTCCCTTATATTCAAAAGGAAGCTCTTTCCCTCAAATTTGCTCCCAATTTGATTATAAATGGCTTTGGCAATGGTTGTTTTTCCCATACCCCCCATGCCCCATATCCCTAGAAGTAAAACATCTTCTGCATTTTGGATATTTAATAGCTTAGTTGCAGCTTGCACACGAGATTCAATTCCCACTGGATGTTCAGCAACAAAAAACTCGGTCCTGTCTAGCAAACGAGTAACATGTTCGACAATATTCTTGATATCACCACTTTCATTCCTATAAAATATGAAGCACTGATAAGGCGCACACTCAATTGTATGTATCAAAAAGAAAAAATTGCATTGGAATGGAAAATGAAAGAAAAGCACAAGCATCGTAAACCAGCAATCTGTTGTCATTATTATAAGTTAAGTTAATGAAATTTATCAAAAGCCATTCGACAGCAGTTTAAGAATCTCTAGCAAGTCTAGATTCACATGCATGTTCTGATATAATAATTATAATAGAGGATCATTATTAAGCCCGCCATATCCTGTAGTGCCATGAGTGATGATTTAGTTAAAATGCAACCTCAAGAATACTAACATAGTTTTATTTGGTCTGCAAATCCTTATGGAAAAGAAAAGAGTAGGAGAAATTTGAGATAAGGATTATGGCTTCCACAAACAGCTCACCATCAATTCCAGAAATTCCAAATGGAGGATTTACTAATACATACTTATCTGAGTATTTTCTAGAGATCCATCACATAAAAAATATAATACATATAAGATAAAAACGTTATAATTATATTATAAACATTACATAAAAATGTTGAACTTTTTAGAGATGTTTATGAAAAATAAAAGTTAATCCATATATGTTCACAATTACAAATCACAGAAAATATATTTAACGTTTTATTCTCATTTACCATACTTCATAGAATTATTTGTTTTCTAGTTAGAAACTACTCAAAAAGTCAAAATAGATTTTCATTACAATCAAATTTTCATATTTTGTAATTATTCTCAAATCTTTCAATAGGTATCTTAAAATGAAAGTGATTTTTAAAATGGACAGAAAATATGACACCGTCAAGGCCTAAGAACTTTATAGAGTCACGGACAATATTCTAAGAGACAAAAGTAAAAAATTAAAATAAATAAATAACCTGGAATCTACAAGTACAAACCCTCCTATGCCACCGATGTCAAAGAGTTCTTTTCTCCAATTACTCTCAGTGGATTTATCCACTGAGATTGTTGATATAAGACCTTCAAAAGCTTTTCCGAAACAACCTTTCTGGTGACGTACTTCTGAGGGATCTACCTCATAGAACACTGGCACGACCACCAGACCCTTGCCCATGCCAATTTCCATGATCTTCTCCAACTCTAGCATACACCATCTAGAATTAGCATAATTTGTAGACAAAACAACGATAGAAATTCTAGACTGTCCAATTGCTCGCAACAGTGAGATTGAGATTTGATCTCCTCGTTGAATCTCGTCATCGTCTTTGAAAACATAAATCCCTGCATTTTGAAGAGAGGAATAGAGATGTGACACGAACTTTGGCCGGTTGTCTTCCCCTCTAAAGCTCAAAAACACATCGTATATCTTTGGCTGAAACATCAAAAAAATAAACAAAAAAACATAGCTTAGATATATGGTTGTTGAGATTCTTGATCCCACTGATACATCATCAACTATGAGGTTACCCATAATTTATTACTATTAATTATCAATTTAGACTCATTAATTAACTTCGATGTTCTTGTGATCAATATGAAACCAAATGTTAATAAATTGTTTTCATTAATGAAACTAAAAAATCATACAATGGTGATACATATAACACACACACCTACCTGATCAGTCTTATTATTTGATTCCCTCTTAATGATATCTCTTGCCATGGCTTGTAGCAGAACATGCATTTCAAGTTTGTTATTGTCATCAATGGTTAGAAAGCTCTTGTCTTCAAGGAGACTTATTTGAAGAGTTGCGTTTTGTGTTGACCTATTTAATGTTTGGAGTACATCATTTTGGTTCATCCCTGTAAAGAAATGTGCTATATCGAGGAATATGTGTTTCTCTTCATCACTCAAATTACTAAAACTCTTTTCAAGAGCTTCTAGTAGTGGTGGAGTTGGAATGGAAAATCTTTGAAAACTTCTCAACACACCCTTCCATTCAAGTACTTCCTTTCCGCGCAAGAACAACCCAAGAGATTCAAGAGCAAGAGGTAATCCCCCACAATAAGCAACTAGTTGTCTAGAAACTTCAACAAAATCTTCTCGAGGATTCCGTGCTTGGCCAAATGCACCCCAATTGAAAACCTCAAGTGATTTACTTTCATCAAGTTGTTTCACTGGATATATATGGTCAACTCCATGCTCCTTGAGTAGATGCCTGTCTCTTGTTGTGATGATTATTTTGCTACCTTCACCAAACCATTCATGACTTCCACACAAAGCATGTAGCTGCTCCAATTTATCAACATTGTCAAGTACAAGAAGTATTCTTTTATCTTGAACATTCCGTTTTATGGTCACTTTCATTGATTTAATTGTGGGCATTTGCATAGTTGGGGATCCGTCAATACAGGAAAGAAGTTTGTCATGTAATGAAACTATACCATTATTTTCTTCCCAAACCTCCCCAACATCTTCGAGGAAGCACTTGTATTCAAAATAAAGACCAATCTGATGAAAAATGGCTTCGGCAATGGTTGATTTACCAATCCCTGTCATCCCCCATATCCCTAGTAGGAGAGGAGATTTCGATTGTTTCAATAGCTGAAGCACATCTTGCACACTAGATGTTACACCCGGTAAATAGGAAGTCGCAAAAACGTAGCCCTTAACACGTTGAACTATATCCTTAATACATACATATTTATACTTGTATAACTCATGAACAAGAGATGACCCGTGCATGGGTTTGTGTAGGAGATTACTTGATTTTAAATATTTGGTAGCTTTAGTAATCAATGCCATCCAAGTCATGAACTTATCTTCCTCTGTAGAGATTTCCTTCATCGAAATTCTATCAAGAAAATTATGAAAAGCCTCTCCCAACATACTTCCCTGTATAATTCTGAACGAGGTATGAACACCATCATAAAACACCGGAAGAACAATCAAATCTGAAGTTCGGGCACACTCGATTATTTTCTCAAATTCTTTGATACACGAACTCGAATTAGCATAATTTATTGAAAAAATAACTATAGCAATTTTGCATTCTCCAATTACATTCAGCACAGACTCTACCTGTTCCCCGTGTTGAAACCTCTCGTCTTCCCCAAAAACAACGATTCCAGCTTCTGAACTAAGAGCACTGTAGAGACGGGGAACAAACTGTCCGACTTCTGTAGCGCAGAAACTCAAGAAGACATTGTACCTCCTATTGTTTAGATCAGTGCTAGATCTGGATTCAAAATTGGAAGTGAAGGAAGACATGGACGAAAAATTCTCCGAGCGAGAGAATCTGAAATTGAAGCGAAAGGATGAAGAAAAACTGTGTTTGAATAGCAAGTCAAAGTCGTTTCATATAAGCGAAAGATATTACAAGTGGAGAGTGAATGAAAATGACTGAAATGAGTCACCGTTGCTTAATCTGAGTATTTACACAAGTCAAAGTCGTCTCATATAATTGCAGATGGAGCGAAACATGGCTGATTTATTTTTACCCACAAAACAAGGATAAAGTGTAGCTATTTGTTTGGTTTAGAGTAGATAAGATATTTTAAGTGTGTCTTTGGATTGTCTTTAAACATAATTGATTTTGAAAAAATTATTGACAAATAACGATAAATTGAGAGAAAATTAGAGAATAATCGATGGATAAGAGTTTACTGAATGTTGTGTTGTGTTGAGTAATGTTTCAATTATAATTATGGATAGTATTTATAGACACACTAGCCATCTAAAACAAATTTAAAAATAGATGGTCTAAAACTAAATTGATATATCTGTTCGGATATATCCTTAAAATAATATATCAGTTCGGATATATGCTTAAAACAATATACATGCTCGGATATATGCTTAAAATAATATGTCTAACAAAAACTGATATACCTGCCCGAATATATCCTTTAAGCAAACTGAATTAACCACAATATTTTTCCTAATTCAGATTTTTTGTGCTTCTCATTCTCATTAACTTCTCCAAACCTTCAAGTCTTGCTTGCTTGAGAGGCTTTGTCAAAATATTAGCTAATTGCAACTCTGTTTTGCAATGTTTAATGCTTAATCTCTCATTACTAACTTGGTCCCTATGGAAATGATACCTCATTTCTATGTGTTTGCTCCTACCATGACTCATAGGGTGGTTTGTCAAATCAACTACTAAATGATTGTCCACTAGTGACTTGATTTGCTCATAGTTGCTCACATTCAACTCTTCAAATAGCATCTCTAACCAAAGTGCTTGAAACGTTGCATAAGTGGTGTCGCGTTGAGAATCGGAGATCATAACTATTAATTAACTAGGCTTCACAAATCTTAAGACATCACCACCGATCTTTAATTTATCCAAGGGAAGGGTTAAAGAAAGAATAACCCATAAACATGCAATGCAAAGACAAAGCAATAAAGAGAATCTAAGGTTCGGGGGTTGGTTATACTAAGGAAAGGTATTAGCACCCTAAGTATCTATAGTACTCTATAGGAACCTCTTGTTGAATTTGTGTTATTGTTAAGTTGTTTGCTAATTGGGATTGATTGGGGAGATGAGAAGAGAAATGTTTTTTATTGTTTTTGTGTTTGGCAAGACACAAAGTCTTGTGCCTACGTACCAATGAAGGATCAAAACTTCGTAGTTCGGGGTAGAAATTGAAAAGAGTTTATTATGGTGGATTTTATTGAAGAAGAGACAAGTTGTCATCTTAAGGAAAATACTCAACTTAAACCACCACAAACATGTGGAAGAGGGATCTTTGCTTCACATTGAGAGAAGGGCTCCAACTTGGATGTATCAACAAGTATGCCACATACCCCTCTCAAGTGGAAAAGAATCAATCATCTTTCTCACCATGTTATGAGGGAGGAGATTTATATCTCAACTAGGGATGACTAATGTCTAGTCTATTTGAAAAGGTTTTAAATTGAAAAGTCAAAATGGCAAAAGGTTTGAATTGAAGTTTGTGTTTTTTAGTCTTTGTGAAAGAAGTTTGAGTATGCTTAATGTAACGCCCCGATTTTTGTTAGATTTATTTAATTGAGTCGATTTAATTATTTTTGTCTTTATATTATGTTATTCTTGGTTTTTATTTGGTAAATATGTTATGTTTATCGTTATTATATTTTATCGCGTTTTGGGAGCGTTTGCGAGATATTTGAGTGTAAGGGTATTTTGGTCATTTTACTTGTTTTTCTTAAAATTAGAAACATAGAGAGTAGAAAGAGAGAAAAGAAAGTTTAAGAGAAATAGAGGGAAAGAGAAGTGGGAAGAGAAGAAAAAGAGGAGCAACTTGAAGTTTAAGAAATCGATTCAACCGACGCTTCAAAGCACGATTAATCGGGTAAGGGTGCGAAACTCGGTTATTTTATGTTTGTGTATGATTATGTATGTATGTATTTGTTTGAATGTTTGGTTGAATTGAATGGAGAACTACAACAATTAATATGTTGAGATTGTGAGAATTGGATACAACTTTTGTGTCGGAAATCGTGATTTAAGGTTCCTAATTGTTGATACCTGATAGATATAGGTTGTTGTGCATTCAATTGGTAGTATACTGATGTTTAGATGAGATTTGGAGAGAAATTGAGTGAAATCCGTAGCAGAAATTATGCAGGAAAAATTCTGGGTTTTCACTGCCCATACGCGTAACGGGCAAGGCAATACGCGTATTGGGTAGGGCAATACGCGTATGGCAAGGGCGAAATGAGGGTATTACGCATAATGGATTGAATATGGAAACAAGATGGAATTTTTTAGAGAAATTAGTCTTTGCTCATACGCGTAACACTTTGGGCAATACGCGTATGGATAGGCGAGCGAGCTGGGCAATACGCGTATGGCCCAAGGCAATACGCGTATGGCCAGCGCGAGTGCAGAATTTTGCCGTTTCGCAATTTCTTTCCCGATTTCGCGTCCGATGCGGTTCCTTTTGATCCGTAACTCGGATTGCATCACAGTCGGAAGCGTTGTAAAGTTAATGAGATGTTATTTCCTATAAAATGGTTTTGATATTAATGGCCGATTTAATTGTGTCGGGAACTTGGAAACGTGTCGTTTTGTCGACTTTTACCGTTGTAATTGTGTGTGATTGGTGTGTTATCATGCGATATGCTTTTGATATATAACGTATAGCTTGTGTGTTGTTATATGATGTGAATATATATAATGAGTGGTGGTGATGATGGTTTGTGGTCTTATGGAGAAATAAATGTATTGTTTCGGGTTAAACTTCAAAGCATGATTGTTGATGTTGAGATGGTTCACATGGTTATATATGGTTATGCATTTGATTGTCATGAGTCATTGTATGCCAAGTATCATGATATGCATCTTGCGATGTCGTGTGCCCTTGTGGGGTGTGAGCGACGAAACGATTCCAGAGGGAATTTGTTGTAACGATCGTGTGCCTTATACAAAGAGGACCTAAAGCGACGTTATAGATGATCGTGTGCCTTATACAAAGAGGACCTAAAGCGATCGGATCGTGTGCCTTATACAAAGAGGACCTAAAGCGATCCATAAACGTCGTGTGCCTTATACAAAGAGGACCTAAAGCGACGGGGAACATCGTTTGCCCGATGGGGAGTTACACTAAGTAATAAACGATGATTCCAATAATTCCTGAGTGAATTAATGATGATGAGATGATGGATGAAATGGTACCGCATGCATAGAGTCATTGTGTCGGTCTCTGTGCATTTGCATAAGTCATGAATGGATTGATTATGTGTGAGAAATTGTGAATGGGATTGATGAGTTGATATGCATTGGTGATAAATGTTTGAGCATGATTGATATGCCTTTGTGATGGATGTATGAATTATGAATTATTTTGTTTTGTATTTGAATTATGGTTTACGTTGTGGTGAGAATGTTTTTGTATGCGTATTTCATGTTATTACATAATTGTATGCAATTATATTATAATTGTGTTTCTCACCCTTCTGCTGTTTTGAATGCTCTATGAGGCATTGCAGATTAGATGCTGGAGGTCTTTTTGTGAAGATTATGTCTTCATTCTTTTGTCGGTCGGCTCTGATATGTGGCACCAGGTTGTCGGGAAGATCGTTATGTGATTATGTGTATATATATCTTTTGGGGATTTTACATGTATGACTCTCACTACTACGAAAAACCCATTTCACAACGGTTGAGAATGACATATAATGACGCGGGCGAAGGCGTTGTTATGTAGATTGTCGTTGTAAGTTCACCGTTTCTACAACGGTCTGGAAACCGTTGTTGAAAGGAAGGACGCGCGCCATATATCACAATGGTTATGATAATAAACCGTTGCGATACATACACTTAGGTTCTGGGTTCGAAACCCATCAGTAGCGAATTTATATAAAACATAAATTACTTATGATATCGGTTACAATATATAACCGTTGTTGTAAGTACCCTAAGTTTATTATATTAAATGTAGATTGCTTGTTTTCCAAACACCTCACTAAATAAATATACATGGATTAAATTTGATGAAGATGTCTATAATCTGCAAATTAAACTGTTCTTGAAAACCAACTTAAATAAACCAATGTTGTTTTCTGATTGCATTCGTCTCATCGTGCATTTCACGCTCTTTTACATATATTGTGGTTTATTGATCCGACTCCTTCGATATATCGCTATCTTCGATTATAGTTAAATTTCCATAAGATCAACAAGACATTGGATAATTTGCCTCATCTTTGATTTAACTATAATGGAAGATGGCGATGCATCTAAGGTGCCAGATCATTATACCATAATCTATATATAAAAGAACGTGAGATAAATGATGAGAGGCATGCAATCAGAAAACAACATTGGTTTGTTTAAGTTGGTTTTCAAATACAACTTAATTTGCAGATTATAAGTATCTATGTCAAATTAACTGAATGTATTTTAAGTGAGGGTTGGTGAAACAAACAATCTACATAGAATATAATAAACTCAAACAAAATTCTATACCAGATCCAGATATTATAAACTCATATAATACGCTTGCTACCACCAGCAAAGCTTAAGTGAGGGTTAGTTAAACAAACAATGTAAATAGAATATGATAAACTCAAACAACATTCTATACCAGATCCAGAAATTATAAACTGATATAATACGCTTGCTTCCACCAGCATCATCACTCTGTATCATCCCCTTAACCTGAAAGGAAACAAAGCAAACTTCAAAAATGAGCATCCTCAGTTGAAAATAATCCCTAAAACCATAATCCAGTGATGAGTAAAGAGAGGAACAGGAATAACTCACCTTTTAATGAAACTAATCGCGGAACAGGAATCAATTATGATGTTGAACTAATTTGGGAAGCTATGAAAAAGAAATATAATGAGGAAGAAGCTTACGCAAAAGCTTCATACTTCTTATACTTCTTTTCATTGCTTCTAAAACTAGATAAAGTTTGCTTACACTGTTGTTTCTTCATTTACTAACATCTTGTTCGTGATGCTATGAAAAAAAAGTACAAGGTGGATGAAGTTTCCATCATAGCTTCATGCTTCTTATACATTTTTCCATAGCAGCACAAACATTATGAAGTTTTCAAAGTATGGTCTTTGTTAAGGTAGTGAAAACGAATCTGAAAAAATGAGAACAATCAACAAAAACAACATGCAACAAACGAGATAATGGGAAATATCTAACAATAGATGGAAGAAGAAGAATACCTTAATGTATGAAGCACAAGATTCACGGCTAATGGTGAAAACGAAGAGAAAAAATGGGTTCTAGGGTTTCACTTTGAAGGCAACGGCGTTACTGTCAATTAAGTGAAAGTTATTTCGCTTATATATGGGTAAACTATTTCACAACGGTTAACAATAACAACCGTATAGATATGTATTTATTTATTATAAATATATCACTACGGTTGACCAGAATAACCGTAGTGATAACCCTTTTATCTGTGAATTTTAAAATAAATAAAAATCGTATACATAGGTATTTATTTATTATAAATATATCACTATGGTTAACCAGAAGAACCGTAGTGATAACCCTTTTATTTATGAATTTTAAAATAAATAAAAAAGAAAAGGTGCGCCTTAACTTCTAACTTAATGCATCTGCAGTTTAAACATCAACAATGTAATTCACAATGCATCTGTAGTTTAAACATCAACAATGTAATTCGAACCCTAATTCAACTATTACATTTCATAACAAAGTAAATATTAAACATAAAGGAGACAAAAAAACATAACATCTTCATATTTCCAGAAAATATCTCTGATTTCAGTTTATTCTTCAAATTCTTGTTCTTTTTCTTTAAATCCTCATACATAACCTTCAGATAGCCCACAGCTTCCAACTCTGACTTCATAATGCTCTCATCGTCATTTCCATCTCTTCATCCCATATGAACAAATTACATGTTTCATCGCTCCTCCAAAATGGACATCTCCAAAAAAGCCTTCGTTTATTTTGTCCCTTCTTGCATTAATACGAAACCATACGACCATCACAACCACAAAAATTTCCAGATCGAGATTTTACACTGGAACAAGACGTAGAAACACCTTTGGATGATTTTGTATTCAAATGTGACATTGCAACACCTTAAAGTAAAACACTTTGTTGTTGTTGTTGTCTTCTTCCCGACAATGGTGACGGCGTTGGTGTTAGGGTTGTTTCGTCTTGTTTCTTTTTTCAATGGATAAATTGATATATATATATATATATATATATATATATATATATATATATATATATATATATATATATATATATATATATATATATATATATATATATATATATATATATATATATATATATATACTTGGTGTTTAAAATACATAAAAAGAAGCTTCAATTTGTAACAACGGTTTTGAGAAAAATCCGTCGTGATATCCTTATTATTTTTTAGTTAAATATTAATAAAACTTAAAAAGGGAGCATTTACGTCAAAGGGATAAACTATTTGAGGGCGATGAGGTTCGAACCCATGATAGCTAGATTGTATCACCACGGTTTTCATAACAACCGTTATTATACCTTGAGATTTCTAATTAAAATAATGTGCGCGCATCCAGTACGCACTATAAGAACGGTGTATAGGATACCGTTGTAAACCTGGCGTTGTTGTTTGGCCGTTTTGTAGTAGTGTCTGTATATGTCAGACAAACTTCTATGTTTATATATGAGATTTCAGTTGCATATTTTCCGCTTTTATTCTGTATCTGAGGTGTGGGTGTTAGGAACTGGGTTCCTCTGTTTATGTTGCTACCTGATTGTTGCATATCTTTATGAGCAGGTTGTTGTAATTCATTACTTTGATGTGACGCTCCCGTCTATGCCATTAATGTTTTAATTATACTCTGATTTTTTTGTTATCGCTTTAATTACTCGGGGTATAGATTGGGGGTGTCACATTAAGTGGTATCAGAGCCAGTTCGTATCGGTCATTTTGACCAAGTTGTTGTTGTGCGACAGTTGTGTTCGGTCGAGTTTATTGTTTAACCATAATTAATGTTATTGAATGAACATAATATGGCTGGTAGAAATGATGCTGCTCTTGCTGCTGCTATGCAAGCTATGGCTGAGGCTGTGCGGAATCCACCTAATTCTGGTGGGAATGATGAGTTCAGGAAGAAAAAACCGCCTATCTTCAAAGGAAGACATGATCCTGATGGTGCTCAGATTTAGCTTAAGGAGATTGAAAGAATATTTCGAGTGATGGACTGTGCTGAGGAACAGAAGGTGAGACTGGGTACTCACATGTTAAAGGAGGAGGCTGATGATTGGTGGGTTAGTACGCGTCATGTGTGGGAAGTTACAGGTGAAGTTGTCACTTGGGCTTTGTTTAGCAGTGAGTTATGGTTGTCAGAAGTGAGTTTTCTTGGGCATGTGATTTCAGGTAATGGTATTGCTGTGGATCCATCCAAAGTAGATGCAGTTCTACAATGGGAGGCTCCTAGATCTGTTACTAAAATTAGAAGCTTTTTGGGTTTAGCTGGATATTATCGAAGATTCATTGAAGGCTTTTCCAAGTTAGCACTTCCATTGACCCAGCTGACTTGTAAAGGTAAAGCGTTTATTTGGGATATTCAGTGTGAGGAAAGTTTTAGTGAGCTGAAGAGAAGATTGACTACAGCTCCGATTTTGATCTTACCGAATCCTAGTGAATCGTTTGTGGTGTATTGTGATGCGTCTTTAATTGGTTTAGGTGGAGTGTTGATGCAAGAAGGTAAGGTTGTGGCTTATGCTTTGAGACAACTGAGGGTTCATGAGAAGAATTATCCTACTCATGATTTGGAATTAGCTGCGGTGGTTTTTGTATTGAAAATTTGTAGACATTATCTCTACGGTGCAAGGTTCGAAGTCTTTAGTGATCATAAGAGTTTAAAATACTTGTTTGATCAGAAAAAGTTGAATATGAGGCAACGGAGATGGTTGGAATTTTTGAAGGACTACGATTTTAGCTTGAATTACCATCCAGGTAAAGCTAATGTGGTAGCCGATGCGTTAAGCCGGAAATCTTTGCATATGTCTGCTTTGATGGTTAAAGAGTAGGAACTTTTGGAAGAATTTAGAGATTTGAGTTTGGTGTGTGAATTGACATCTGATAGCGTGAGGCTTGGTATGTTAAAGGTCACTAATGATTTTCTGTTGACCGTTAGCGAGAAACAGAGGCTGGATGTGAAATTTGTTGATTTGATGACGGTTGGAGATAAAGGTGTGAATGGTGACTTTAAAGTGGATGATAAGGGTGTTTTGAGATTCCGTGGTAGAATTTGTATTCCTGATGATTCGGAATTGAAAAAGATGATTTTAGAGGAAGGACACCGGAGTAGTTTGAGTATACATCCGGGAGCTAATAAAATGTATCAAGATTTGAAGAAGATCTTTTGGTGGTCCAGATTGAAGAGGGATGTGGCTCAGTTTGTTTATGCGTGTTTGACGTGTCAGAAGTCAAAGGTAGAACATCAAAAGCCTAGTGGATAGGCTGACTAAATCGGCGCATTTCATTCCGATTAACATCAGTTTTTCTTTGGAGAGGTTGGCTGAGATTTATATCCGTGTGATTGTGAGGTTACATGGTGTTCCGTTGTGTATTGTTTCAAATCTAGATCCGAGGTTTACTTCCAGATTTTGGGAAAGTTTGCAAAAGGCGTTAGGTTCCAAGTTGAGATTGAGTTCTGCTTATCATCCTCAGACGGATGGTCAGACCGAGAGAACTATCCAGTCATTGGAAGATTTGCTGAGAGCTTGTATTCTTGAGCAAGGTGGTGCTTGGGATAGTTATCTTTTGTTGGTTGAGTTCACGTATAACAACAGTTTCCATTCAAGTATTGGAATGACACCTTTTGAAGCGTTGTATGGAAGAAGATGTCGAACACCTTTGTGTTGGCATGAATCTGGTGAGAGTTCGGTGGTTGGACCGGAGTTAGTTCAATAAACTACGGAGAAGGTGAAACTTATTCGTGAGAAGATGAAGGCTTCTCAAAGTAGGCAGAAGAGTTATCATGATCGAAGGAGGAAAGATCTTGAGTTTCGAGAAGGCGATCATGTATTTTTGAGAGTTACACTGGTGACGGGTGTTGGACGTGCATTGAAGTCGAAGAAACTTACTTCTCGGTTTATTGTCCTTATCAGATATCCGCGAGAGTGGGTGCTGTGGCTTATCGGGTGGCGTTGCCGCCGAATCTTTCGAATTTACATGACGTGTTCCATGTTTCACAGCTTCAGAAGTATGTTCTGGATCCGTCGCATGTGATTCCGATGGATGAGGTTGAGGTAAGGGAGAACCTTACGGTTAAGGCATTACCGGTGAGGGTTTTGGATCGCGAGTTGAAATGGTTAAGAGGCAAAGATATTGCGCTTGTGAAAGTAGCGTGGGGAGGCGCTGCTGAGGGCAATTTGACTTGGGAGTTGGAGAGTCGGATGCGGGAATCGTATTCGGAGTTGTTCGTCTCAGGTAATATTTTCGAGGACGGAAATTTCTAAGTGGGGGAGAGTTGTAACGCCCCGATTTTTGTTAGATTTATTTAATTGAGTCGATTTAATTATTTTTGCCTGTATATTATGTTATTCTTGGTTTTTATTTGGTAAATATGTTATGTTTATCGTTATTATGTTTTATCGCGTTTTGGGAGCGTTTGCGAGATATTTGAGTGTAGGGGTATTTTGGTCATTTTACTTATTTGTCTTAAAATTAGAAACATAGAGAGTAGAAAGAGAGAAAAGAAAGTTTAAGAGAAATAGAGGGAAAGAGAAGTGGGAAGAGAAGAAAAAGAGGAGAAACTTGAAGTTTAAGAAATCGATTCAACCGACACTTCAAAGCACGATTAATCGGGTAAGGGTGCGAAACTCGGTTATTTTATGTTTGTGTATGATTATGTATGTATGTATTTGTTTGAATGTTTGGTTGAATTGAATGGAGAACTACAACAATTAATATGTTGAGATTGTGAGAATTGGATACAACTTTTGTGTTGGAAATCATGATTTAAGGTTCATAATTGTTGATACCTGATAGATATAGGTTGTTGTGCATTCAATTGGTAGTATACTGATGTTTAGCTGAGATTTGGAGAGAAAGTGAGTGAAATTCGTAGCAGAAATTATGCAGGAAAAATTTTGGGTTTTCGCTGCCCATACGCGTAACGGGCAAGGCAATACGCGTATTGGGTAGGGCAATACGCGTATGGCAAGGGCGAAATGAGGGCATTACGCATAATGGATTGAATATGGAAACAAGATGGAATTTTTTAGAGAAATCAGTCTCTGGTCATACGCGTAACACTTTGGGCAATACGCGTATGGATGGGCGAGCGAGCTAGGCAATACGCGTATGGCCCAGGGCAATACGCGTATGGCCAGCGCGAGTGCAGAATTTTGCCGTTTCGCGATTTCTTTCCCGATTTCGCGTCCGATGTGGTTCCTTTTGATCCGTAACTCGGATTGCAGCACGGTCGGAAGCGTTGTAAAGCTAATGAGATGTTATTTCCTATAAAATGGTTTTGATATTAGTGGCCAATTTAATTGTGTCGGGAACTTGGAAACGTGTCGTTTTGTCAACTTTTACCGTCGTAATTGTGTGCGATTGGTGTGTTATCATGCGATATGCTTTTGATATATAACGTATAGCTTGTGTGCTGTTATATGATGTGAATATATATAATGAGTGATGGTGATGATGGTTTGTGGTCTTATGGAGAAATAAATGTATTGTTTCGGGTTAAACTTCAAAGCATGATTATTGATGTTGAGATGGTTCACATGGTTATATATGGTTATGCATTTGATTGTCATGAGTCATTGTATGCCAAGTATCATGATATGCATCTTGTGATGTTGTGTGCCCTTGTGGGGTGTGAGCGACGAAACGATTCCAGAAGGAATCTGTTGTAACGATTGTGTGCCTTATACAAAGAGGACCTAAAGCGACGTTATAGATGATCATGTGCCTTATACAAAGAGGACCTAAAGCGATCGGATCGTGTGCCTTATACAAAGAGGACCTAAAGCGATCCATAAACGTCGTGTGCCTTATACAAAGAGGACCTAAAGCGACGGGGAACATCGTTTACCTGACAGGGAGTTACACTAAGTAACAAGCGATGATTCCAATAATTCCTGAGTGAATTAATGATGATGAGATGATGGATGGAATGGTACCGCATGCATAGAGTCGTTGTGTCGGTCTCTGTGCATTTGCATAAGTCATGAATGGATTGATTATGTGTGAGAAATTGTGAATGGGATTGATGAGTTGATATGCATTGGTGATAAATGTTTAAGCATGATTGATATGCCTTTGTGATGGATGTATGAATTATGAATTATTTTGTTTTGTATTTGAATTATGGTTTACGTTGTGGTGAGAATGTTTTTGTATGTGTATTTCATGTTATTACATAATTGTATGCAATTATATTATAATTGTGTTTCTCACCCTTCTGCTGTTTTGAATGCTCTATGAGGCATTGCAGATTAGATGCTGGAGGTCTTTTTGTGAAGATTATGTCTTCATTCTTTTGTCGGTCGGCTCTGATATGTGGCACCGGGTAGTCGGGGAGATCGTTATGTGATTATGTGTATATATATCTTTTGGGGATTTTACATGTATGAATCTGTATATGTCAGACAAACTTCTATGTTTATATATGAGATTTCAGTTGCAGATTTTCGCTTTTATTCTGTATCTGAGGTGTGGGTGTTAGGAACTGAGTTCCTCTGTTTATGTTGCTACCTGATTGTTGCATATATTTATGAGCAGGCTGTTGTAATTCATTACTTTGATGTGACGCTCTCGTCTATGCCATGAATGTTTTAATTATACTCTAATTTTTTTTGTTATCGCTTTAATTACTCTGGGTATAGATTGGGGGTGTCACACTTAAGATGTTTTGAAGCACTTGTTTAGAAAAGAGTTTGAAAAGGTCAATGACATAAGGTCAAGGTTTTTTAATGAAAGTGGTTTTGAGTTTGTAAAAGGGGAAATCCTAATTGTTGTTTAAGTTGAAGATAAGTTAGACTTTCTAAGGGATAGCAAGTTCTAGGATTACAAGAGAGAGATATATAGAAGAAGATGCAAAGATGCAAATGCAAATGACAAAGATGTCAACAACAAGCCCCCCTCCCTTGGAAATGGATAACAATGATTGATCACATAAACATGAATTGATAAACATCATGAACAAAATATTGACATGGTTTTAGGCATGGTGAACATAAACAAGACATGACAAAGACTTACTTAACATCACAAGAAATAACTCATGGACAAACATAAGGCAAGAGACATGTTTAACATTGTTGAAGTTTATGAAGGAAATACTTGAAAACAAGATGGACATCACAAAAGGGAAAGACATAGATCAAAGCATACAAGTGTGAATATGAAAGATATGAATTATAAGGAACATGGTAAAATCAACACTTAGTCCTAAAATAAATCAATATACAAACAAGTTATGAATGAGAAGTATGAACATTTTGAAAACAAAATCAATCATAAACACTAGGAGATGAAAGCATACTTCAAAAAAACTTATGAACATGTTAACAATTTCACACATTTAGTCAAAATGAACAACATAGCCACAACATTTAAACAAGGTATAAGGCATGATATGACCACCCAAACATTTATGATCAACTAGGTTCAAGAAACAATCAAAGACAAACATTAAAAGGTCTAAAAAACACATAAAAGGTACTATTTTTCAACCTAATAAAAATAGGTAAAATAAATATTATTTTTGGAATTTTTCCATGCATTCATAAAATATATAGAACAAATAGCAAGTGTGCAAAAAATCAGCTCAAAAGGATAAAAGGAACATGAGAAATGGTTGAAAGAAAATGTGAAAAGAAAGAGTAAAATGAACAAGTGGTAAAAAATAGGGTTTGCTGGCCAAGGGGTTTGAACTCACGCACCCTTACCTATAGCCTAAAACACTAGCCACTGGACCATATGATACAAGTTGACAGCATAACGTGCGTGCTAGATAATATATTAAGTTTCAAGTTGAAAACATACAAAATAAAAATAGCAAAAAGGTCTGGGGCGAGGGGGATTCGAACCCCAGACCTTGGGCTCACACACAAACACAAACCAAGCTCATGACTAACACGGCACAATGCCAATTTAATAACTAATTTGCAACCATAAAATTAAATAATAAAACAAGTTTTAAAAAGGAAAAAGGGTGTCATCGCCGTCTTCTTCACCTGGACTTCAACCTCCATTTTTCAATTTCTGGAATTCGTAACTCTTTCATCTCTTAATGAAATTGCACGATGTAAACATGAATGTTACTTGGTTTTTCACAAGGAACACGATGGTACAACTTAATTCCATTAATTCTTAACACATTGTAAATAATCATACTGAAACCAGAATGAACCCTAAAATGAAAAGCTAAAATTAAATTCCATACAACACAGATTCAGATCAATTGGCATAAGGGAAATGATCTTTACATTATGGAAAGTATGTCTGTAACTCAAATGGATGCAAATGATACAAGAATCACATAGTTGCAGAGGGTCAAGGATTACCTATTGGAGTAGGTCTAATGCCTCTTCAAATGTACTCCCAGATAATGTATGATGATTCAGAAAGCTTCCTTGATCCCCTTAGATGCTTTTAGGATGCTTACTTTGTATTGAAACAGCTTCAAACCCCTTACATGATTTCTCTTGCAAATGTGCAAAATGAGAATTTGATCTTGATGAAGATGGTGTTATATATGCAAAATGACACTTTGGACAGTTAGTATGAAGTTTATGGATGATGTTTGGATGATTAGATGGATTGGAACAAGTCAGAATGAGGAGTTATGTTATTTTGGACAGAAAGTCAACTATTTGAGAAAATGAGAGTTAAATTTTAGATTCTGAGGGTTTTTGATGAAATGGATAGTTTGGACAGTTGAGAGGGATAATTTGTGATATGTGTGGATAGGTAGTTTGAGTGTTTTGTGACTGTGGAAGGTTTTGACAAGTTTTGTGAAATGGAGGTTTTTGCAACAATTGAGGTAGTATGCAAATTCTCATGTTTTTGTTCTGAGGCTTGGTCCTCTATTTATAGAGGTTTCAAATGGCTCATGTAACTTGCAGCAATTAGGTTTAGTTCAATTGGAATCCTGGTTTAGAAGCTTGGTTCCAATTTGCACAAGTAACCATGCTTGGTCATGATGAAGTAGTGGAGTGAAATGAGGAAGATAGATATACTTTTCTGACTTCTAGAGGTTGCTTTTGAACCTTAGAGATTTCTTTGTGATCTGATAAAACAACTTGGAGGCTCAATGCACAAGTTGTTGGCAAAAAGCAAGCGTTATCAAAATGGATATGGTGCTTTATGCAAAACTTTCATAAATGGTATCAGAACTTGGATAAAGCTCTAATTCCTAGAATTCAGCTTGGAGAGGCCAACTCCATCTCTTCGAAACTCATAGCTCAAGCATGATAAATTTGTGTTCTTGTACTCTTTGGAAAGCTTGAAACATCCTCTACAACTTTCACGTTGACTACTTTTCTTGATTCAATTGGGATCATAGTGAAAAATGCTCATTGTCGCGGTGAGAATCGGATATCAAGCTATTATATTAACTTGAATCGCAAAACATTGAATGTTCACCACCGAACTTTAATTTATCCAAAGAAAAGGGAAAAGATCGAATAAAAACCCTAATTGTGCAATGTAACAACAATGCAAAGAGATCTAAAGGTTCAGGGGTTGGTTATACTAAGGGAAGGTATTAACACCCTAAGTATCTATAGTATCCTATAGGAACCTCTTGAAAGTATTTGTGTTATGGTAATTTGCTTGCTAATGTTTGGAAATGTTCTATTTTTGGGTTTTATGAGATGGGGAACCTAAGGAGGTTTATTGCTAGTGTGCTCGCCAAGACTTCGCAGTCTTATGCCTACGTATCCTAACAAGGATGGAATCAGAGCAATCGTAGTTTTCCTAACTACGGGTGAAGAAAACTTGATAGTGATCAAAGTTCAAAAGGGGAAAGTAAGTGTTTATAATAATAACACTTACATGACTTAACAAAGTCAAAGAGTTTACAAACTCTAACCTAAGACTATGTTGAAAGGTTGATGACTTAACAAAGTCAAAAGGCGTAGTTGAGGGAATGCTATACTACCTATGACATAGAGTCAACAAAAGAAGTATTTCCTTTGGATTTAGGCAACAAAAGAAAAGAGAAGAAAGAGAGCTAACAAGCTAACATCACTAGGGGATGACTTGACAAAGTCAAAAATAAACATGAGTATATGGGTGATAATGGATGAGACAAACAAGAATGATATTCAAACATGATATCAAAGTAAACAACACATGACAAGGGATGACATTCAAACATGATATCAACTAAAGTGGATAAAGAGCGATAAAGATGATGTTCAAACATGACATCAATCAAGGTGAATAGTAAGTGACGGAGATGATGTTTAAACATGACATCAATCAAGGTGAATAGTAAGTGACGGAGATGATGTTCAAACATGATACCAAACAAAGACACACAACTCATGGCAAAGATGACATTCAAACATGATGTTAATCAAAGAGTCACATGAGATGAGATATAACAAAGTCAAATGAACATGATAACAACCAACACATGAAGGTAGATGTGACAATATCTAAGGCAAGGCTTAACAAAGTCATAAATAATCATGGTAACAACCAAGTTAAACACCTAAGCATGGGTGATGTATAATCAAAGCATACATGAGACATGGTTCTAACAAGACCAAAGTAACAACACAAGTGTGGCATATCATTGTATGTTCATAACAATAAAATGTGAGTATGGATTATAAACGCATAAGTAACTACATATGAGCATGAATATAAATGTAACAACATCAACATCATCATAAACATGAAGGATATAACAATATCAATCATAAAGGGAGGATATAACAATATCATGGTCATGGAAACAAATATCATCATATGAATCATGGATATAACAATATCAAACAAGGGTTCAAATCAACATGAGAATCATGGATATAACAATATCAAACATGTAGGTTATAGATATAACAACATCAAACAAAGATTCAAATCAACATATGGATCATAGATATAACAATATCACACAAAAGAGTCCATGCGTCAACCTGTAAGGAAGTCATGCATCGACACATGCAGGGCAGAGAATTCTCAACCATTTTCAATCAGTATGCATCGACCTGTAGGGGAGTCATACGTCGACGGAAGTAGGCCAGAGAGTTTCAAACACCATTTTCAAAATTTCACAAATGTCAATTTGCTCAAAACTCAATGAAATTGAACGATGTAATAATGAAAGTTGTGTGATTTTTCATGAGGATTAAGATGATATTATTTGATTTTATTAATTTTCAACATACAAGGAGTAATCAAACTGAGATCAATATGGACGCTATATTAAAAATTCATAACGAAATCACGCATAGCAATGATTCCAATCAATTAATAAAAAGGAAATGATCTTCACATGATGGCAAACAAGTTGGTAATTCAAATGAATGCAAATAATATCAGAATCACATAGTTCCAAATGAGGATGCCCTTACCTATTGGAGCAAGGTCCAATGCCCTCTTTAATTGATTACAGAAGGTATATGATGATCCAAGAAACTTCTATGACCTCCCTTGATGCTTTTGGGATGCTTAAATTGCTTTGGAACAAACTCAAACTTTCTGCACAAATCCTCTTGCCAAGATGAAAAAATGAGAATTTGATCTACAAGGAAAAGGTGTTACAGTTATGAAAAGATGTTTTGGACAGCTTGTACAATGCCTATGGATGATATTTGAAAGCTTGAATGGATTGGAAAAAGCTTAGGTGCAGTGTTAGGGAGCTTTATGCAGAAAAGTCAACAAACTTGGTGTTGAAGGTTGACTTTTGGAAGCTGAGGGTTTTTGATGGAGATGATGATATGAACACCTTTGTTAGGTGTTTTGTGGTGTGTGTGAATGGTTGGTTTGAGGTTTTTTTTAATAGAGACGGTTTTGACAAGTTATGTAAAAATGGAGGTTTGGAAATGGTGGAATGGTATGATTCTGGTGCAAAGGTGTTTACTATGCTTTGAGGTCTCCTTTTTTGTGTGTTTTGGACTGAGGAGGTGTCCTCTATTTATAGGGAAAGGTTGAGGGATTGAGGATTATGCAGAACCAAGTTTGAAGCAAAATGGTTTGGTTGAATTCCAAGTGGTGGTTCCATGAGTTCTTGTGGTTACAAGACATAGTACCATGCCATTCTAGAGTGGTTGAAAAGTTTAGAGGTGTTGCTTCTATGCCAAGAAGGGTTTGTGTGCAGAAGGAACAAAGTATGGGCTCAAGACAAGTTGACTTCTTGATTAAAGTCACTTTATGCAAATGGCATTATGAGCTTTCTTGCAAAACAATCCATAAATGGCATTACAACATGGTTAATGGCTCAAATCTTTGGTCAATACATCACAAACTTGTGTAAACTTCTTATTAGAGGAAGATTTGCAAGTAACATGACCTGCAAAGCAAGATTACATAGCTTTGGCTAGGATTTGCTACAAGAACTTACCATGACATGAACCAAAATTCAGGTTTTGAAGGTCAACTTCATCTCTTCGAAACTCCCAGCTCAAATATGATAAAATTGTGTTCTTCGACCTTTTGGAAAGCTTGAAACATCCTCTACAACTTTCATGTTGACAACTTTTCTTGAATCAAAAGGGATTATGGTGAAAAATGGCCAACAAGTTAGCTCCAAGACAAGGCAGATTTTGTTGAAAAAAATTCTAAGTGTTTTTGTTCAAAAGGTATTGAACCTCCCACTTCATGGCCTCATATCTCTCAATCCATGCATTATTGGGGAAATCATACTTTAGTAAAAAGTTGTAGTATGGAACAAGCTCTTCAATTTGGTCTTTGGAGCAGAGAAAGTGGTTGCTTGATGAGGAAGTTATGGTCTTGAGAAGTTGGACAAAAATCATGAAATTTCATAACTTAGAAAAATCAAGGAAACCCTAATTTTCACAAATCACAATCTTTTGATGTTTTCCTTGATTTTCTTGATTGATCATGATCCAAATCACATGTTTTCATGATCTTTGACTTGAGAAGTCCATGTTTGACCAAAAAGTCAAAAGTCAAACTTGACTTTGATCAGTGGTTGACTTTGGTATCAAATGAAATCCAAATTGCATACTTCAATGAAATCAAAATCTTGAGCTATTTGAACACTATGGATAGACTTCAAAGGTGTCTTTGAGTGTCTTGAATCATGCCCCAAGTCTTGAGATCATGTATTGGTCAAAAGTCAAAGGTGCAGTTGACTTTGACTCAGAAACCCTAATTTGTGGACCAGATGAATTTAAAACTTGATAAACTTGTAATGAGGCCACAATACACTTGAATGTTAATGTAGGTAATCTCTTGATCATGAGAACTTGATATATTTATGATCAATCAAAGACTTTGACTGATTAACCTATAATCTCCTTGATGCAAACCCTAATTCATAAACAAAGCAAAACAAGGCAATATTTTGATAATTTTGAGGGTTAGCTATGCATGAATGACACACCTAAAATGTGTTGGATGCTATGCAAATGATGATGGAATCTAGGGGTAAAATTTGGGGTATGACAGCTGCCCCTATTTAAATAACTTTACCGGATGGCATGAGTGATGACAATCCTCTTGAAATCAGGGTGAAAGGTATTTAAATATAGAAAAACCAGAAATTTTTCCCCTTGATGCAATGGCATGCTATGCTATGGATAAATGAACTATCTCTGTACATGCTAGGGACAATGTTGTGAAATGCAATGAGCTCTAGTATGGTGATTTATGATGAATGATAAATGTGATATGTGGAGAATGATGAAAGCAAAGGATAATGTCAACGACAATGGGTAACAACTCACTAGGGATGACACACACTGGGGAAACAGAAACAAACTGGGGGATATCCAAAGTGGTTGATCAACAGGTTCAGACATGACCGGGTGACACTCTAGAATACAATTGACAAGAAAATGATCTTCTAACAAGAGATCAAACCGAACAAGAAATGATTTTCTAACAAGAGATCAAACCAAACCAGAAAGATCTTCTAACAAGAGATCAAACCAAACAAAAAATGCTGGAAATTCCTTAACATGAAGAAGTCAAACATGCTCTTCAGGAAACATCAGGAAAAAACAGGGTAATTAAACTCTTCTGTATATGCCAAAATAATTGGACTTAGACCGCAAGCTAAGGTGACAACCATCTTCTAACGGATCGAGGCCAGTAACTACTGGACTTCAAAGAGGATGTTGGTGATAACTAAACTTCAAATACCAAAAACAATTAGATAAGAGTGCCAATAACAATTGGACTTTGAATACCAATAATAATGGGATAATGATGGGATATCAGTAACAAACGAACTTCAAAGGTTATAGACATCAGATACCAATAACAATTAGATTTTCAACGAGCACGCCAGTAACAACTGGACTTCAAGCAGGAACTGGTGACAACCAGATTACCAATACCAATAACAATTGGATTTTCAAACAAGAATGTCAGTTACAACTGTACTTCGATAGGGGATTGGTGACAACCAAAGATTTTTTAACAAGATACCAGTAACAACTAGGCTCCAAGAAAGGACTGGTGACAGCCAGATTACCAATACCAATGACAATTGGATTTTCAAACAAGAATGTTAGTGACAACTGGACGTCAAGAAGGGACTGGTGACAACCAGAGATTTTTTTAACATGACGCCAGTAACAATTGGGCTTCAAGAAAGGACTGATGACAACCAGATTACCAATACCAATAACAATTGGATTTTCAAAAAAGGGACTGGTGACAACCAGATTACCAATACCAATAACAATAAGATTTTCAAAAAGGGACTGGTGACAACTAGATTACCAATACCAATTATAATTGGATTTTCAAAAAGGGACTGGTGACAACCAGATTACCAATACCAATAACAATTGGATTTTCAAACAAGAACGTCAGTGACAACTGGACTTCAAGAAGGGATTGGTGACAACCAGATTACCAATACCAATAAGAATTGGATTTCAAGAAGAGACTGCTGACAACCAGATTACCAATACCAATAACAATTGGATTTCAAGAAGAGACTGGTGACAATAAGATTACCAATACCAATTGGATTTGAAAACACCAATAACAATTGGATTTGAAAATGCCAATAACAATTGGACTTGTAAATAGTGCCAGTAACAACTGGAGTTTAAGGAGAGTGAATGCCAATAACAATTGAACTTTAAAAGAAAGTCAGTGACAACCGGACTTTAAAAGATCCCAATGAATATTGGACTTTAAAAAGAGTGCCAGTAACTACTGGACTTTAAAACCAGAGTGTCAGTAACAACTGGACTTTGAAAACAGAGTGCCAGTAATAACTGGACTTCGATAGGGGACTGGTGACAACCAGATTACCAATACCAATAACAATTGGATTTTCAAACAAGAAGGTCAGTGACAACTGGTATCCAAATACCTATAACAATTGGATTACAAAAGGAAATGCCAGTGACAACTGGGTTTAGGTATCAATGACAATTGGACTACAAAAGGAAATGCCAGTGACAACCGGACTTTAAAAGATGGCAATGACAATTAGACTTTAAAAGATACTGGTGACAACCGAATCTTTAGGGTACCAATAACAATTGGATTTGAAAATGCCAATAACAAGTGGACTTGCAAACAGTGCAAGTAACAACTAGACTTTAAGGAGAGTGAATACCAATAACAATTGGACTTTAAAAGAAAGATAGTGACAACCGGACTTTAAAAGATGCCAATGACAATTGGACTTTAAAAACAGAGTGCCAGTAACAACTGGACTTTAAAACCAAAGTGCCAGTAACAACTAGACTTTGAAAATAGAGTGCCAGTAATAATTGGACTTCGTTAGGGGACTTGTGACAACCAGATTACCAATACCAATAACAATTGGATTTTTAAACAAGAACGTCAATGACAACAGGACTTCAGATACAAATGACAATTAGATTACAAAAGGAAATGCCAATGACAATTGGACTTTATGTACCAATGACAATTGGATTACAAAAGGAAATGACAGTGACAACTGGGCTTTAGGTACCAATGACAATTGGACTTTTAAAAAGAGTGCCAGTAACTACTGGACTTGTAATAATATTGGATTAAAAACCGAGTGCCAGTAACAACTGGGCTTTGAAAGCAGAGTGCAGTAACAACTGGACTTTGAAAGGGGATTGGTGACAACCAAATATTTTTTAACAAGATGCCAGTAACAACTGGACTTGGGGTCAAAGGGCTACAGCCAACAACAAAGACATGGGTTAATGTTAAATGCACATCTTTAGGCATGATGCGGATGACCATGATATGTAAATGCCGACTCTGTGGAGAGACAAGGCTGGACGACTGATTCCTCAACACGGAGATCACTTCCACTCTGCGTGGGGACTAAGATGCTACTACTGAGCACATCTCTGCCACACTGGTAAACTGTATCAAGTTGATGATCCTTGTAGGAAGGATGAAGAGCTGCTTGGAGATTCTTCCAGTAAATTGCCACAGATTAGCTAACTGTTGTAGGTGAGCTGATCATTGCTTCAGCTGGAATGATTATGGAAATGACTGCTTTACTGTGCACTTGGATAGTTTGCCCCATTCCGAGTCTCGAATGGTCTTCTGAATGAACCAATTGTGAGGAGGACTTGCACTGACAACAAACCTTGAACTGATTCTCAACAGGATTTGGAAGGAAACTTGCCCCTGATTGGATCACCTACCAAGTTTCTCAATTGTTTGAAAATTCCTTGAGAGGAAAGCTGGTTTGCTAACAAAGTTATTCATACAAACATGGTAAATGCAAAGTTCATTCAACTTTTGAAATCAAAATCATTTTTGGAATAATGCAAAGCATATGAATCATTAGCAAATCTTGACGTAACTACCCCAGATTGATTGTATTCTGTATAACCGAGTCTTCAAACCTGCCCTTTAGGGATGGTCAGACTGTGAGAGCAACAACTGGGTAACAACTTGCCCCTGCTTAGCAAAGTCTTCAGACAACATGCCTTTGGATATGATCATCCTTTTGAAATGATTCGCCATTTACTCATCAGAGTTTCGAGTCTCAAAAGATTAAACTCATCACTGATGCTCGCATGCAAGCTTCTATGATATTAAGCAATGTTAGTAAGCAAAAAATGTTAATTATGAGAATGGTAATGCAACACGCATATTAGTCTTGAAGTTTTTCATTGGAAAGATATCGCAATAACCCGTGACTGAATCACTAGTTAGGATATGACGTTTACAAAGCCAACACAAATTTTGAGCATAACTCATAGGAGTCAGGAAATGTTATCTCACGAGTATGCTTTTGAAATGAACCCTGCTTCAATTAGGTCTTTTGAGGGTTGTAACGTGGCTTGGTTCACGGTTTATGAAACAAAGGATAAAAGGCTCAAAGTTTATTTGTACCCACCCATTCTTCGTGATGTTCTCCCATCCTACGTTCAGTTAACTTGATGCGAGCACTCATCTCTCAAGAGAAGTTTTGATATGGTTAAGCAACACCAAGGATTTGTACATGGCAGTCACTCACCTTTTTGTTTTCAGTGTCTGATCACACGACTTTGTTATTTATTGAGGATTTTTCTTTGTAATCCTTTGTTTTCGCCTTTCGTTTTTTTCACTCTTTGTTTTCCATAACTTTTGTCTGGACTGAGTTTTTTGGATTTGGCCTTGAAGTCCAGCGGGATGCCCCAATTTTTCCTAAATCTCCTTCATAGGTTTTGATTTAGTGGGCTTTTTCTTTTCATTTTTAATTTATGAACAAATCGTGTGACTCTAAGTCATTTTGGCCTGTTGAAAGGATTGTGATTGCCTCATTTCTTAGCTAGTTGAGGGATAATCATTATAAATTTGTCTCCTAGCCTCCTAATGTGTGAGAGATAGGTGAAGTGGATCTTCGGATGTTCACTCCTTTTTTGAATGTTTGGGCACTCGATCAACTTAACTGAAGACTACCCTGCCCTAGGTTAAATTGAGGGTTTTTTGTATGAAAGGAAACTACTACTTCAAGGCTCAAAGGGGTTAAAGAGGGGTTATCTTCCTTATATCTCCAGTGTTTGGGAATTTGAAACAATGTCTTACATCATCAGCATGGTTTTATTCAAAAGTATACAAGAAGAGATCTTGCGTCTTCATTTTCATCATCCTCCCTCCAATTCTCTGCCTAAGCAAGAGATGGGGCAATATTGGCATTATAAAGCATAAAAGCATTTAAATGAGTGAATACGAATGAATTTATTTAAGACAAACATATTCATTGTATTAATCATTCAAAATAAACAAGTTCTTACACGCCAAAACAAATGCATTAATGAACAAAGAAAAATACACATGGAAAAGCAGTAAATGAGCTAAACATTTGAAAAGGCGTAGGCCTAAAGGACAGTCTTCAAACTCTAAAGCATCAATCAACCATGTGCATAGAGGAGCTTGTTCCATGTTCTAGCATCAAGCTGACTTGAACCTTGGGTTCACACATCTTGAAGGATAGAATGCCCTCTTGGACCAACTCTTTCACTTTTTCTTTGACGACATAACATTCTTAAATGTCATGGTCGGGTGCCCCTTGATGGAATGCATAGAAGGAGTCAGCCTTGAAGTAACTCCTATGAATCATCGGGATGGAAGGTGGTGTTTCTGTCTTTACCAAACCCTTCTGTACTAGGACAGGAAAAAAATTAGCATAGGACACTGGAAAATCCTCATACTCATCCCTCTGATTGGGCTACTGCTGAGCGGAAGAAGAGAGATTAGGCTGACGCTGAGAAATGACTAGGTCTTTGACCAAATCAATCAGGCGCTTTTTAGCAGTCTTCAAATTAACAACCTCTTCACGGAGGTCTTGGTTCTCTTGTTCTTGATTGTCCACCAAAGTCTTCATCATAATAGAGAATCTCCCCATATGGTCTCTCAGAGTGGCAACCTCCTCTGTGAGCTCTCTGTTTTCTTGTTCCAACTGATCCATTCTCTTCTGATAAATGACTCAAGTACTGTAGTGATGCGACAATTTATCTATTGGCAGAGAACAGACACGGGTAAGTATTTGGAACGCAAAGAATGCTATGCTAATGATGCATGTAAATGCAAAAATGCAAATGAAATTCAAGGAACTCAAAAGTTATATTTGCAAATACCATAAACTAGATAACACATTTTGGAAAAAAAACTGAAAAACTTCATTTCATTGATAATAGGAAGATTACATTTTTGAAGTACAATTCAAGATACCCAAAATACAAGAGGAAAAAGCTAAGTCTAATGGGTCCTAAGGAATCCCATCTAAAGAAGGCCTACTCCATGCTGATGTTTCCTCTTCTGCTTCTTCAACTGTGTGTTCTCCAACACAAGCTTGTCGACGATATTCTTCCAAGCACATGACGTGGGAGGAATGTCTGAATACTCATTAATTCTAGGAACTGGTTGCATGCTAGAGAAAAATAAATTCTCTTGCGCCTCATGTCTCTCCACAACATGCCTCTCAAGTATCTCGATTAAGTCATCTTTCTCTTTCAGCAGCTTCTTCAACTCTATCTTCTCAGCACTGATGGCATGATACTTTCCTTCCCAAGTATCTCTCTCTAGCTTCATCCTTACTAACACTTCTTAATACTCCTCCATGCTCTCAATAGGAATGGTAGACGATGATGCAACAATGGGTTGTGAAGGTCTTTCAAGAAGGTAAGACATCTTGAGGCCACGAGCTCTAGATTGAACCCGCTGAGTGAAAGGCTCAAAGGTTGTACAATTTTTCCTCCCCAACTGATTCTTATTCTTCCTATGAATTGTGTTTCAAGCATGCACAACTTAGTCCTTCGAATCTGCGCTAGCTTCCTCGTTAAGATAAAAGAAACCTGCCAGCAGAATATTACTAGGTTTTTCCTTCGTAGGGAGCCCAAATTGACGCCTTACAAGAATAGGATTATAGCTAATTCCCCCTCGGATACCAAGAAGAGGTACGCTGGGAAACTTGCCACAACTATCAAAGATTATTCCTTTGTCATAAGTCGGATCATACCAATGCAAATTTGTGTGAGTAAGAGCCATGAGCCTTTGAGACCATCTGAGCTTGTCTGGATTTTCCTTAAAGAGTCTGGTTCGAGGCAAGTGTGAAACAAACCATTTGTAGAGTAGAGGAGCACAACACATAATAGTCCCCCTTCCCTTGAGGGTCCTATGATGGATGGAGTGACAAGTGTCACCAAGCAGCGTAGGTACTGGATTTCCAATTAGAAAGATTCGGATAACATTAACATCAACAAAATCGTCAATGTTTGAGAACAAAACCAAGCCATAAATGAGTAGTGCAAGGATAGCTTCGAAGGCGTCCATACTATTTTCCTTGGCTAAGAATGTGGCTTTCTCCATCAAGAATTTGGAAGGCAAACCCTCGATCTCGGATGCTTCTAGGTGAACGACATCTACAATGTTTAGAGGTGTGGGAATATTTTCCAAACCACTGAAAGACTTCTTATCCAACACTGGCAGACTAACTCAATATTAATATTCTTCCAAAGTAGGGATAAGTTGGTAATCTGGGAATGTGAAATAATGGTAGAGGGGATCATAGAATTGCACAAGTGTGTCAAGAACTCCACCTTCCATCTTGGTATTGATAACACCCAAAAGTCTCCCATAGCATTTTCTGAAATCCTCAGGACTGGAAATCATAGTCCCTAGCTTTCTCAACTCTATCACATCAGATTTTTTGAAGTTGTACTTCTTGGTGTTTCTCTTCCCATAATCCATGATACCTATTGATTTTTGCAAAGAAATTGACAACTGAGTTCCTTGAAACCTAAAAAGTTTTCCATGAATGCATGAATGTATGTTGATGCAATGCACACAAATAAGGTTACACACAGGTTTAAGGGTCAACAACGAGCATGGAGGCAAGGTTTAACCCTTCCACAAGGATATGTACTATGGGTTTATTGTACATGTACAACGGGTTCTACAAAGTTCCCAGAGGCATCGACTCATCTTTCGGATATTATCGACTTGCACAACTACTCATGCGGGCTAATAATATCCTCAAGATAAACTCATCTGAGTGTAGTATTGCATGACAACTACCTCAGGTCTACACTTGGATAATCACTGCACCGCGTCCTAAAAAGGTTAAGAGGGGTGAAGGGATATTAAGGTCCTCAGCTTCACGGACTCCCAAGTCGAAAAAAGTAATGCCAATATGACTACTCGCATGACATCAGTAATTCCAAATGGGTCTCCACTGAGTGTGATTATATCATATGTTAATCATGTTAGGACTACTCCCAAAGGTTAACTTTTGATTATACCACAATCCTATCTTATTTATGTACACTCAATTCCGGGTTAGGACTTACCTCACCACACAAAGGCCACCACCCTGAGGAACAGAAAAAACCAAACAATACAAGCAAGTAAATAATAATAACACAAATACAAACAAGATAAGCTTAACCCTCTTGGATATCCCCATTGAAGTCGTCATTTCTGCCGCGGTGAGAATCAGATATCAAGCTATTATATTAACTTGAATCATAAAACATTGAATGTTCAGCACCGAACTTTAATTTATCCAAAGGAAAAGGAAAAGACCGAATAAGAACCCTAATTGTGCAATGTAACAACAATGCAAAGAGATCTAAAGGTTCGGGGGTTGGTTATACTAAGGGAAGGTATTAACACCCTAAGTATCTACAGTATCCTATAGGAACCTCTTGAAAGTATTTGTGTTATAGTAATGTGCTTGCTAATGTTTGGAAATGTTCTATTTTTGGGTTTTATGAGATAGGGAACCTAAGGAGGTTTATTGCTAGTGTGCTCTCCAAGACTTCGTTGTCTTATGCCTACGTATCCTAACAAGGATGGAATCAGAGCAATCGTAGTTCGCCTAACTACGAGTGAAGAACACTTGATAGTGATCAAAGTTCAAAAGGGGAAAGTAAGTGTTTATAACAATAACACTTACATGACTTAACAAAGTAAAAGATTTACAAACTCTAACCTAAGGCTATGTTGAAAGGTTGATGACTTAACAAAGTCAAAAGGGGTAGTTGAGGGAATGTTATACTACCTATGACATAGAGTCAACAAAAGAAGTATTTCCTTTGGATTTAGGCAACAAAAGAAAAGATAAGAAAAAGAGCTAACAAGCTAACATCACTAGGGGATGACTTGACAAAGTCAAAAATAAACATGAGTATATGAGTGATAATGGATGAGATAAACAAGAATGATATTCAAACATGATATCAAAGTAAACAACACATGACAAGGGATGACATTCAAACATGATATCAAAGTAAACAACACATGACAAGGGATGACAGTCAAACATGATATCAACTAGAGTGGATATAGAGTGATAAAGATGATGCTCAAACATGACATCAATCAAGGTGAATAGTAAGTGACAAAGATGATGTTCAAACATGACACCAAACAAAGACACACAACTCATGGCAAAGATAACATTCAAACATGATGTTAATCAAAGAATCACATGAGATGAGATATAACAAAGTCAAATGAATATGATAACAACCAACACATGAAGGTATATGTGACAACATCTAAGGCAAGACTTAACAAAGTCATAAATAATCATGGTAACAACCAAGGTAAACACCTAAGCATGGATGATGTATAGTCAAAGCATACATGAGACATGGTTCTAACAAGACCAAAGTAACAACACAAGTGTGGCATATCATTGCATGTTCATGACAATAAAATGTGAGCATGTAGTATAAACACATAAGTAACAATATATGAGCATAGACATAAATGTAACAACATCAACATCATCGTGAACATGAAGGATATAACAATATCAATCATAAAGAGAGGATATAACAATATCATGGTCATGAAAACAAATATCAACATATGAATCATGGATATAACAATATAAAACAAGGGTTCAAATTAACATGAGAATCATGGATATAACAATCTCAAACAAAAGTACAAATCAACATGAGAATCATGGATATAACAATATCAACCATGTAGGTAATAGATATAACTACATCAAACAAAGATTTGAATCAACATGTGGATCATGGATATAACAATATCACACAAAGGAGTCAATGCGTCGACCTACAAGGAAGTTATGCGTTGACGCATGCAGGGCAGAGAATTCTCAACCATTTTCAATCAGTATACATTGACCTGTATGGGAGTCATGCATCGATGCAAGCAGACCAGAGAGTTTCAAGCACCATTTTCAAAATTTCACAAATGTCAACTTGCTCAAAACTCAATGAAATTGAACGTTGTAAAAATGAAAGTTGTGTGATTTTTCATGAGGACTAAGATGGTATTATTTGATTTTATTAATTTTCAATATACAAGTAGTAATCAAATTGAAATCAATATGAACCCTAAACTAAAAATTCATAACGAAATCACGCATAACAATGATTCCAATCAATTGATAAAGGGGAAATGACCTTCACATGATGGCAAACAAGTTGGTAATTCAAATGAATGCAAATAATATCATAATCACATAGTTCCAAATGAAGATGCACTTACCTATTGGAGCAAGGTCTAATGCCCTCTTCAATTGATTACAGAAGGTATATGATGATCCAAGAAGCTTCTATGACCTCCCTTGATGCTTTTGGGATGCTTAAATTGCTTTGGAACAAACTCAAACTTTCTGCACAAATCCTCTTGCCAAGATGCAAAAATGAGAATTTGATCTACAAGGAAAAGGTGTTACAGTTATGAAAAGATGTTTTGGACAGCTTGTACAATGCATATGGATGATATTTGAAAGCTTGAATGGATTGGAAAAAGCTTAGATGCAGTGTTAGGGAGCTTTATGCAGAAAAGTCAAGAAACTTGGTGTTGAAGGTTGACTTTTAGAAGCTGAGGGTTTTTGATGGAGATGATGATATGAACACCTTTGTTGGGTGTTTTGTGGTGTGTGTGAATGGTTGGTTTAAGGTTTTTATGAATAGAGAATGTTTTGACAAGTTATGTAAAAATGGAGGTTTGAAAATGTTGGAATGGTGTGATTCTAGTGCAGAGGTGTTTACTATGCTTTGAGGTCTCCTTTTTTGTGTGTTTTGGACTGAGGAGGTGTCCTCGATTTATAGGAAAAGGTTGAGGGATTAAGGATTATGCAGAACCAAGTTTGAAGCAAAATGGTTTGATTGGATTCCAAGTGGTGGTTCCATGAGTTCTTGTGGTTTCAAGACATAGTACCATGCCTTTCTAGAGTGGTTGAAAAGTTTAGAGGTGTTTCTTCTATGCCAAGAAGGGTTTGTGTGCAGAAGGAATAAAGTATGGTCTCAAGACAAGTTGACTTCTTGATTAAAGTAACTTCATACAAATGGCATTGTGAACTTTCTTGCAAAACAATCCATAAATGGCATTACGACTTGGTTAATGGCTCAAATCTTTGGTCAATGCATCACAGACTTATGTAAACTTCTGATTAGAGGAAGATTTGCAAGTAACATGACCTGCAAAGCAAGATTGCATAGCTTTGGCTAGGATTTGCAACAAGAACTTGCTATGACATGAACCAAAATTCAGGTTTTGAAGGCCAACTTCATCTCTTCAAAACTCCTAGCTCAAATATGATAAATTGTGTTCTTGGACCTTTTGGAAAGCTTGAAACATTCTCTACAACTTTCATATTGACAACTTTTCTTGAATCAAAAGGGATCATGGTGAAAAATCGCCAACAAGTTGGCTCAAAGACAAGGCAAATTTTGTTGAAAAAATTTCTAATTGTTTTTATTCAAAAGGTATTGAACCTCCCACTTCATGGCCTCATATCTCTCAATCCATGCATTTTTTGGGAAATCATCCTCTAGGACAAATTTGTAGTTGTTGTCTGTTTTCTAAGTGTTTACTCTAATTAATTGTTTTAAAGCAAAGGTGTCACTTGCAAGTATACATGTATGTTTAATTGCAGCAAGTGATAAAATAAGATATCGTACCCACAGGGAGTGTTTATGATGTAGCTTTGAACTTTAAAGTATTCAATTCTTGTTTAAAACTAGTATGAGCAAGGTAACAAATAATAATAATGGTAACAGCAAGAAAGTCACACTACAAACTAAAAACTTAAATAAAGAAGGATAAGATATTAGAGAGAATGATTGATGAGCTAAGATCCATTAATATATTGTTGATAAAAGTATCCATGATGTGAAGTGTCGTGCCATAAAAGGTCAGAACGTGATCTAGTGGTGTATTGCTACAACATCTAAGCATACATAACTAGGGCAAGGGAACAAATCTCTAAGTCTCACTTATAACTGTATAACGCGTCTGGTTTTAGTTCTACAAAATCTTTATAGTCTCAACTTCTTAACTCTAAGCAAGTTGAATTAAGTGAATATCTCTATCCTACTTTGTTAACCACTTTTGTTATGAAATCAGCATGTTGTTGGATCTCTCTCAACAACATACTTGTACCTTTTTCTAAGTTGATCATTCTAGGAAGCAGGTATATAGCAATAAAAACACATAACAAAATAAGACACTTTTTAACACGTCATTTCAATGTAAAAACAACTTTATATTAACTTCACTTTGCTCATCAAATACGAGTTTAGCTCATAATGAGCTGAGTACAAACTACTGGAATGCAAATACAAGATGGCATATTCTTAACAAAAATGTAGAAAAGAAATGACAACCTAGTAATAACTTGAAAATCCTTTGTGTTGGGTAAACATCACCAGATCTCCACAGTCACGACAGTTCCAAGCGGTGAATACAGGATTAGATGAGAAGAAGAAATCTCTCTAATTGTCTCAATCCTCAAAGTAACTAAACTGAAACATAAAATATGAGTGTGTGCTCTCTAGCTTCTGGTCTCTCTGTTCATTGCTGAACATGGCTTACTTTTATAGACTTTGAGAATGATAATGGAAGTTGCTGGGTCTTGGATCATGGGCTTTTGATGAAAATAAGGTTCAGCCCATATCAAATCACAAATAATTCCAGCTGTCCCTTCTCTCTTCGTGAACAAGCTACCAGGTACATGCAGCATTTGGAGACAAGGCGTCTTTGGTAGGCTACTGCAGTAGGTAGTGGAGCAGAGCAGACGGCGGGTGGCTGGGTGCAGGATGCTCTTTGGCAGGCGTGGTCCCCATTGTACCCTCTTTTGTCCTCTAGCTTCTTTGATCTTATCTTGATGCTTCAGCTCCTTATTAACACAAATCTCCGCCACACATGCCCTAGTGATAGTCATTCTTCCAAGCTCTTGGTGAATTTGTAATTAATGAATATTATCATCTTTCTTCCTCTTATCTTCATTCTGCTTCAAACTATGTCTTGAGGTGTCACGCCTCAGCTTGCCTTAATCTGATTTTCTTTAGGACCAAAAACACACAATAAACCATAGAAGGTGCAACTAGTACACTACGGGCAAATACATACTCAGACAAGTAAAATATAAATAAATCTAATTAAACCTAGCTAAATTACTAACAGAAAATGGATCATTATGACACACTAAAATAATGTTATCACTCCCCCAAACTTGAACTATCACCTGTCCTCAGGTGATGCGACAGTGATTGACCAGAGAGATTTTCAAGAACTATTTAGGATCATAACAATGAAGTGGCTTAACATTTGCTGGATGAATGACCCGGGCAAGGAAATAATTGGTACAACTTAGCCTGTTCTTATCCCAGAGATGTTATCACCAAAGTGATTGAGACACCGACTGGCACGTGACTACTCTTCTGAAGAATGAGTTAACTTTCCTTTGTGATTTCAAATTGAGTACTTCTGTGAATTAAGTTTTCTTCCTTTTGGGTCTTACGGTGGAGTTTTGTTCTGAATTTTCTGCTGACTTTTGACTATCACACTCTAGTTCACACCTTTCCAATTTTTTTTTCTTTCTTCTTCTTTTCCCTTTTTTTAGCATAACACCCCATCTTTTCACTCAACGGGATCTCACTTGTAATGAGTCCAACTGGCTATTGTGATAAAGGTTCTGGCTGTTCCTCCTGTTTCGGGCACAAGAATTTTTCAACAAGAGTGGTCTTTGCCACCTTTTTGCACACTTTTGTGTGTTTTATTAGCAACAATTGGGGTGTGCTCTATTTTGTGTGAATAGCCTAAATCTTTATCAAAATCAGCTTATCTTTCCAGAGTAATTCCCCAAGGTTTCAACTTGCCTCTCAATTTCCAACAATTAGGTTTCTAATTTTTTTTTACTAATTCAGCAGACTACCGGAGGCGGGACAGAAGTCATCAGCTTCCTTCTGCAACAACATCCTAGGTAACAACTTGGCTTTGCATCACAAATTTACAAGCAGACTCATTACCCAGCTTTTTATTTTAAGCGTAAAATGAATATTTTTCTGACCCTTGGTTGTTCTCTACTAATTTCTCATCGGTCCTAAAAACTACTCATGCAAATTGAACAAAAAATAATTTATGCCAAAAGAAATTAATCATAAACTAGTTGAGTTAATCATCCAAACAGAAAAATACCAAAATACCAAGAACATTAATCCATGGCCAAAACAAGGCCTCAAACATCAAGTCATGGCCAAAACACGGCCTCCCACAATACCAAGCAATTATCCAAAACAAAATAACTCAGTAGCAGCATAACAACAAATAGAAGCAGAAAGCAAAATAGAAGATAGGGTAAATAAAAAGAGGTTTAAGCTTTATCTGCCTCTCCCCATAACTTAAAGTAAGGACAGTGTCCTCACTATCAAGTGGCAAGGGGAGGCAAGACTAGGCAAGTCTCTACATGATACCAATTCGGCTCTGAGCTTGGTGCTTTTGCACGCAGGTTGAACGTCTCCCTTTTTCTTCTTTTTGATTTCCTTTTTTGCTACCTTAGCTTTCTCCATCTCCTTATCTTGATCTTTGACAACTTTCGGCACAACAGTTTCTTCCCGGACTGACTCCTCCAAAACACTTTTTTCCTTCTTTTTCATTTCCCTCTTTCTTGGGCTGTTCACATTCTCTTGGACAATTTCTTCCTTACTCTCAGCAACTGCCTTCACAGGGGTCACGACAGGAAAAGTCACAGGTGTGACTGTCACTGCTTCCTCTTTGCTTGACTGACTGTCAGCTTCTTCGCCTTCATCTTTTCCAGCGGCTTCTTTTCCTTCAGTCTTTAAGGATCCTGGAGAGGATTCCTCTATTTTTTAATAGTACTTGGGCAGATTTTCATCCACCAGCTGGTCTTCCTCTTCTATCAGATCTTCCTCCACTTTACTGTCATCTAATGCATTGTCTTGATTCATCTCTTCACTGTCCTTATCAACTTCTTCAATTAACTCCTCTAAAACATCATCCTTTTATGTTGGACTCAATTCAGGGTCTGCTTAGTTTAAGTCAAATTTCTTAGGGGGACTGTACTCAGGGCACTTGACATCAGGGGTCCGAACATCAGGGGTCTGAAAATCAGGGTTTTCTTTCCGCTTCCACTCTTGTCTCAATTTTTTCTTCTTTGGAGACACTTCATATTTTTCGGCCTTGCCACTCTTTTTCTTCTTCTTCTACACAAGACTGTCTTGGACAGACATGCCTTGACTTGTCTCTGCAGCAACATCCTTACTCTTCTTTTTCTTCTCTCTTTTTCCTTCCTTCTTTTTGGATTTCTCCTTCTTCTTCACTTTTTTGTCTTTAGGAACTGAGCTCTCTTCCACTTTCTTCTCTTCCAACTATCCCAGAATATGATTAAGAAAATGGTAGAAATCAACATACTTGATGGAAATTGCAAAGCAATCGCTTTCTCTTGCTAATGGAACTTCTCTTTCTGAAACTTGAAATAATCCCTTTGATCTTTCTGCATCTGCAGAATAACATCCAACATCATGTCTTCTTTTTGGTGATCTTCTACACCCTCTATCGACGCTTGTCGCACCTCCGCTGGTCTTTTTCTTCCTTTTGGCCTCATCAATGTTTGAATCAAAGCTTTGTCTAGCACAACTTGAGGCTGCCCAGTTTCATCAGTGTCAAACTCAGGTACTCCGTGCCTCCTACGCAACATAGTGATCACACAAGGAAAATACAACATTCCTTCCTTCTTTCGCGAGCAGACCTGGATTTCTTGCATGATGATTTTCCCAACATTGATTTTGCTTAATGAAGTGATGCAGTGAAGCAACACAAGTCATGTTCTACTCACAGTTTCATTATGAACGGTGGGTTTCAGAGAATGTTTCATAAATTGGTACCACACTTTCACTGTAGGCAGCAAATCCATCCTTCTTACAACTTTCTCAGAGCTTGATTCTACCCACTTGGTCCCTGGGTTGCACAGTGATTCCATAATCACATCAAAATCTGATTCGTCCAACTTTTATAACAAGTATTGATATTCATCAGCTGACTCCTTGATATTCAGCGCAAGGTTCAAAGTAGCTTCATTATATACCACCTTAGTACCTCTCACCACAACTTCAATCTTTTTGTGGCCAGGATCAGTGAGGTTTGAATATAATTCCTTCACAAGTGAAATGTTGTAGGGACCAGGTTGGCGACATAGCTTCATCCACCCTAGCTTTTTTATTGTAGTTCCTAAATCTCCACAAGTCCCAAGTTCTCTTCTTGGTTATCAAAGGCGAAACCCCTTTCAGCATGAAAACCCATTTTGCTGAAATACTCCATGAAGCGGTGAGAAGCTTCACTATTGATGAACTTCTCGTTACCGTCTTGTTCTTCATCAGAGTAAACAACATATGGCGTTGCATTTTTCCTTACAACCATCTTAACTATTTTTCCAGTATGGATCTTCATTGTTTTGGGGTGAAGGACAAGTGGCGATTTAGGTTGAATGAAAATGGTGAGGAACAGATAAGAGGGAAGTTGAGACGGTGATGGGAATGTGAGAGAGAGAATGAGATTTTGTGATAGTGAAGTGGAATTGTTGGAAAGAGAAAAGTAAAAAAGTATTTTTGTGAAAATTAGGGCAAGAACTGAAAAGGCAGGTTGATGTAACGTATGAGAAAGGATAAAATTTTGAATTTTTGGCATGGAAAAGGTATTGATTTCTGCTGTGTCCCACCAGTCTAACATGTCAGACTGGTCATTATGAGTCCCTAGCACAAGGCTCTAGGTGCGTGCAGTCCACCCAATTAATTTCTCTCTCCATCATTCAAACTTTTCAATTCCCATCCAATAAAATAAATAAATTTCCATCTCAGTATTTTACTTAATTTTCAAGACTTAGGAATATTTACTCTGAATATCATTTTGTTCCTTTCTCATTTGTTACCGTACCATGGTCGTGACTCCAAATGCCTGTTGTTGTCATGAAAAACTGCTCAACTGTACAAAAATAAAAAGAAAATTTCATTAAGCTGGGCTGCCTCCCAGTAGCGCTATTTTAAGGTCTTATAGCCTGACCAACACAAAATCACTTAATCTATGAAATGAATGGTTCCCCTAGGGTTGCTTGAAGGGTCACCAAAATAGGTTTTAATCCTTTGACCATTAACCTTGAATTTTTCACCATCTTTTTCATTCATCAATTCCACATCTCCATTAGGGAAAATTGTCACTAACTTGAATGGTCCTGACCATCTTGACTTTAATTTTCCAGGGAATAATTTCAGTCTAGAGTTAAAAAGCAAAACTCTTTGACCTTCTACTAATTCCCTTTTCTGGCATTTCCTGTCATGCCATCTTTTGGTCTTTTCCTTATAGAGCTCAACATTTTCATAAGAGAACAACCTATGTTCCTCTAACTCATTGAGTTTGAGCATTCTAGCTTGGCCAGCAGTTTTTAGGTTGAAATTTAATTGCTTAACTGCCCAAAATGCTATGTGCTCCAATTCTATGGGTAGATGACATGCCTTCCCATAAACAAGTCTATAAGGAGACATGTCTAGAGGAGTTTTGTAGGCAGTTCTATATGCCCAAAGAGCCTCATCCAAATGCTTGGACCAATCCTTCCTTGTGGGGTTAACAACCTTTTCTAAAATCCTTTTAATCTCTCTATTAGATAGCTCCACTTGGCCGCTTGTTTGAGGATGGTAGGTTGTAGCAACCTTGTGTTTGATCCTATATTTTGCCATTAAATTCTCAAAAAATTTATTGCAAAAATGTGACCCACCATCACTAATGATTGCTCTAGGCGTGCCATGCCTTACCAGAATGTTTTTAAGCAAAAATTTGGCCATAACTCTAGCATCATTAGTGGGTGTTGTTACTGCCTCTATCCACTTAGAGACATAATCCACATCTACAAGAATGTATAAATTACCAAAAGATGGAGGAAAAGGTCCCATGAAGTCAATGCCCCATACATCAAAAATTTCAATTTCAAGTATGTTGGTGAGTGACATCTCTTGCCTCATGGAAATATTTCCTACCTTCTGGCACCTACAACATCTTCTAACTAGCTCATGAGCATATTTAAAAAGGGAGGGCCAGAAATAACTTGATTACAAAACTTTTGCACCAGTTCTGGTTCCTCTAAAGTGTACTCCATATGGAGCTTCATGACAGGCAGACAAGATCTGTCGTGCCTCTGTATGATCTACACATCTTCTTAGCAATTGCTCTGTACACTTTTTGTAAAGGAAAGGTTCATCCCAAAAATAGCTTTTGACTGTATGAAAGAACCTTTTCCTTTGCTGGAAGTTGAAATTAGGGGGCACATATCTGCTGACCAGATAATTCACTATATCAGCATACCATGGTGTCACGTCAGTGCTTATCAGAAGTAACTTCTCATCAGGAAAAGTTTCTTAAATGTATCCAGTATTATTGCCTTGCACTTCTTCTGGTAATCTTGAGAGATGATCAGCAACAGAATTCTCTATCCCTTTCTTGTCTATAATCTCTAGGTCAAACTCTTGTAATAAGAGAATCCATCGTATGAGCCTTGGTTTAACATTTTTTTTAGCAATCAAGTACTTAATAGCTGCATGATATGTGTAGACAATGACTTTTGTTCCAACCAAGTAAGGTCTGAACTTGTCAAATGCAAACACTATAGCCAGCAGCTCTTTCTCAGTTGTGGTGTAGTTGATTTGTACTTCAATCAAGGTCTTACTAGCGTAGTAGATGGTGTGAAAAACCTTGTTGTATCTTTGACCTAGTACAGCTCCAATAGCAAAGTCACTTGCATCACACATTAACTCGAAGGGTTTTGTCCAGTCAGGAGTCTTCACAATGGGTGCAGAGATGAGGGCTATCTTCAACAGATTAAAGGATTCCACACATTCCTGACTGAATACATATGGCACGTTATGCTGCAGTAGCTGGCACAGAGGTTTGGTAATTTTTGAAAAATCCTTGATGAACCTTCTGTAGAAGCCAGCATGCCCTAGAAAACTTCTGATTCCTTTTATGTTCACAGGGGGTGGTAATTTCTCTATCACCTCCACTTTTGCTTGATCTACCTCTAAACCCTTTTTAGAGATTTTGTGCCCAAGAACGATCCCTTCTTTTACCATAAAATGGTACTTTTCCCAATTAAAGACCAAATTATTCTCTTCACATCTAGCCAATACCAGATCTAAATTTTCCAAACACTTCTTGAATTATTCTCCAAAAACAGAGAAATCATCCATGAATACTTCCATGGAATTTTCAATGATATCTGAAAATATTGCCATCATGCAGCGTTGGAAGGTGGCTGGTGCATTGCACAGTCCAAACGACATTCTTCTAGGACATGTGAATGTTCTCTTTTCTTGGTCTTTTAGGGCTATGGCAATTTGATTGTACCCAGAGTACCCATCTAAGAAACAATATATTTCTTTTCCAACTAATCTGTCCAACATCTGATCAATAAAAGGGAGGGGAAATGATCCTTCCTCGTAGCTTTGTTCAACTTTCTGTAGTCCATACAAATTCTCCAGCCAGAGACTTTTCTGGTGGGGATTAATACATTCTTCTCGTTGACAATCAGAGTCATGCCTCCTTTCTTTAGAACACATTGAATGGGACTTACCCACACACTATCAGAGATAGGGTAGATAATTCCAGCATCCAACCACTTAATAATTTCTTTCTTGATAACTTCCTTCATAATTGGGTTCAACCTTCTTTAACTTTAAATGTTATTCTTAGCATTTTCTTCCAGTAGAATTTTATGCATGCAAATTGTTGAACTGATCCCCTTTATGTCTGAGATCTGCCAAGCAATTGCCTTTTTGTGCTTTCTTAACAATGCTAATAATTGTTCCTTCTGCTCTTCTTTCAAATCTGTAGCAATGATGACTGGTAACTTCTGTCCTGCCTCCAGATAAGCATATTACAGGTGCTCGGGCAGTTGCTTCAGTTCCAGTTCAGGAGGTTCTTCTATAGATGGTAGATGTTGCTTGTGACTAACAACTATTGATTCTATTACTTCCACAGTTTCATCCTCATGCTTCTTCATTGGACCATAAATGATTCCACCTTGTGCCTCTACCTTATCTTTTAATTTCCCTAGCTCTTGTTCCAACACATCATTAGTCTTGAGAAGGTTTTTATGAATTATACCTTCCTAGCTGGATATCATGGAATAATCAACTACATCTTCTTCAGGATACTGTAGAGCATTGAGTACATTAAATACTACTTGCTATCCATTGACTCTCATGGTGAGTTCTCATCTTTCCACGTCAATCAAAGTTCTACCCGTTGCTAAGAATGGTCTTCCCAACAATATAGGGGTTTCTTCATCAGCATCAAAATCCATCATAATGAAGTCAGCAGGGAATACAAATTTGTCAACCCTTACTAACACATCTTCGATCTTTCCTTGGGGGTAACAAATACTCTTATCTGTCAGTTGCAAGGTGATGGTTGTAGGCCTGGCAGCTCCTATCCCTAACTTCTTAAAGATGGATATGGGCATAAGATTAATGTTGGCCCCAAGATCACACATCGCTTTTCCACAGAAAGTGTTTCCAATGGTGCATGGAATAGTGAAACTCCCAGTATCTTTTAATTTAGGTGGAAGCTTGCCTTGCACCAACTGACTACACTCTTGAGTGAGCGCAACCGTGGCAAATTCTCCTACCCCTTTTCTTTTGGTGAGCACATCCTTGATGAACTTTGAATAATTTGGCATTTGTTGAATGGCTTCAATTAATGGTATGTTGATGTGAAGCTGCTTCAGAATCTCCATGAACTTTCCAAATTGTTGTTTTTCCTTGGCCCTCTTAATCCTTTGTGGAAAAGGTGGGGGTGGCCTTTCTTGAATAAACTTTGGTTTTCTGCAGGTGTCAGTCGTGACCTCCTGCGTCTCTTGAGAGGTCAAATCTGCATTAGTAACCTCTTCATTCTACTTCTGATGTTGAGACGGTTCTCCATCACTATTTTTTCTTATTTCAGAACTGTCTGGCTCGGGAAATTCTGCACTTGCCTCTTTATCCTTTGAGACAGATTCTTCAACTTCTTTTTCCACTTCTCAGCTTGATGGCTTGACATGTTTCAACATTCTTTACTCCAGCAGATGCAGTTGGAGTTTTAGTGGAACTTGGGAGAGTTCCCATGTTCCTTGAACTCAAAGCAGTAGCTATTTGACCTACTTGATTCTCCAAGTTCTCGATACTTACTCCCTGTGCTTGAAAATGATTCTTTGCTTCTTGAATAAAAGACTTCAAAACATTCTCCAACTGGTTGTTGCTCTGATTTCCCCCACCGTAGTTAGGAGTGGGAAAACCAGGAGGAGCTTGCGATGTTGTTGTGGCTTGCAGCTTCAGTTGATTTTGATTATTACTCCAAGAAAAATTTGGATGGTTGCGCCACCCTAGATTTTATGTGTTGCTGTAAGGATTGTTGTATCTATTGTTGTTATTGCCAACATAGTTGGTTGAAATAGGATTTGAAGAACATTCTTCAAACAGATGGAGTCCTCCACAGTAGACACAGGCAATCGCAGCCGTGTCAGTAACCACCTTCACTGGCTCTGGTCTCGGTACTTCAGGAGTCATCATATTCTTCATCATCTGGTGAATTTGAGCCACCTGAGTAGCAAGAGCTGTTGTCTCAATGACTTCATGAACTCTAGCAGGTTTTTTGTGAGTTGATTTTATAGAAGCCCTAGTGACAGGCCATTGGTATGTGTTGGCCGTAATGCTCTCAATTAACTTGTAACCGTCTTCATAAGATTTAGACAAAAGAGCTCCACCACTGGATGCATCTAGCATATTCCTTGAGGATGGAATTAATCCATTGTAGAAAGTCTCAAGTTGAATGCAGATGGGGATCCCATGACGAGGGCATTGTCTTAGTAACTCCTTAAATCTTTCCCAAGCATCAAATAACGATTCGTCATCTTCTTGCCTAAATGAAGTAATCTCATTTCTCATCTTTGCATTCTTTGAAGGAGGGAAGTATTTTGCTAGAATTTTTTCTGCCAAAGTATTCCATGTAGTGATGGAATTTGGTTCCAAGGAATTTAGCCAACTCTTGGCTCTATCCCTTAGAGAATAAGGAAATAGCCTTAACCTAAAGGCATCATTAGTCACGCCAGGAATCTTGAAATTGTCAGCAACATCTAGAAATTGTCTCAAGTACAAGTGTGGGCCTTCATGAGGAGAGCTTGAATATTGACTAGTGGTTTGCAGCATTTGGAACATCATAGGTTTGAACTCAAACTGTGGTGCAGTGATCTCTGGTCTAACAATACCAGTGCTCATGGCAGCTGGATCAAAGACAACTTAGTCTCTAATGTTGTGCGCCCTGTCATTGGCAATGCCAATGATGTCTTGCTCAGCCATGACACTTTCTGGCTATGTCTCGTCTGATAATGATGACGAAGATTCTTCGTCTGTCTCCACGTGCACTTCTTCCTCTGGTTTATCCACAGCTGATGTAGATGGATCTCCATATGGTTGTTGAGAGCGCAAAAATTTCCTTAGTGCTCTTAGAATTCTTTCAGATTCAGGATAACCACTATAAACTGATTGTAACAACCTGCGCATGCAATAGCTTAAACCTGTCATAACACCAAATCACAGCAAAAATGTTAAAGGCTCAAATACAACTTTTAAACAAAAATAACAAATACAGTAGTTCAAACTGTATCTACCACTCCCCGGCAACGGCGCCAAAAACTTGTTGCATGCTTTCTAAGTGTTTACTCTAATTAATTATTTTAAAGCAAAGGTGTCACATGCAAGTATACATGTATGTTTGATTGCAGTAAGTGATAAAATAAGAGATCGTACCCACAGGGAGTGTTTATGATGTAGCTTTGAACTTTAAAGTATTCAATTCTTGTTTAAAACTAGTACGAGCAAGGTAACAAATAATAATAATGGTAACAACAAGAAAGTCACACTATAAACTAAAAACTTAAATAAAGAAGGATAAGATATCAGAGAGAATGATTGATGAGCTAAGATCCATTAATATATTGTTGCTAAAAGTATCTATGATGTGAAGTGTCGTGCCATAAAAGGTCAGAACGTGATCTAGTGGTGTATTTCTACAACATCTAAGCATACATAACTAGGGCAATGGAACAAATCTCTAAGTCTCACTTATGGTCTCAACTTCTTATCTCTAAGCAAGTTGAATTAAGTGAATATCTCTATCCTACTTTGTTAACCACTTTTGTTATGAAATCAGCATGTTGTTGGATCTCTCTCAACAACATACTTGTACCTTTTTCTAAGTTGATCATTCTAGGAAGTAAGTATATAGCAATAAAAACACATAACAAAATAAGACACTTTTTAACACGTCATTTCAATGTAAAAACAACTTTATATTAACTTCACTTTGCTCATCAAATACGAGTTTAGCTCATAATGAGCTGAGTACAAACTACTGGAATGCAAATACAAGATGGCATATTCTTAACAAAAATGTAGAAAAGAAATGACAACCTAGTAATAACTTGAAAATCCTTTGCGTTGGGTAAACATCACCAGACCTCCACAGTCACGACAGTTCCAAGCGGTGAATACAGGATTAGATGAGAAGAAGAAATCTCTCTAATCGTCTCAATCCTCAAAGTAACTAAACTAAAACAGAAAATATGAGTGTGTGCTCTCTAGCTTCTGGTCTCTCTGTTCATTGCTGAACATGGCTTACTTTTATAGACTTTGAGAATGAGAATGGAAGTTGCTGGGTCTTGGATAATGGGCTTTTGATGAAAATAAGGTTTAGCCCATATCAAATCATAAATAATTCTAGCTGTCCCTTCTCCCTTCATGAACAAGCTACAAGGCACAGACAACATTTAGAGACAAGGCGTCTTTGGCAGGCTGCTGCAGCAGGTAGTGGCGCAGAACAGACTGCGGGTTGCTGGGTGCAGGATACGCTTTTGCAGGCGTGGTCCCCATTGTACCCTCTTTTGTCCTCTAGCTTCTTTGATCTTATCTTGATACTTCAGCTCCTTCTTGACATAAATCTCTGCCACATATGCCCTAGTGATAGACATTCTTCCAAGCTCTTGGTGAATTTGCAATTAACAAATCTTATCATCCTTCTTCCTCTTATCTTCATTCTTCTTCAGACTATGTCTTGAGGTGTCACGCCTCAGCTTGCCTTAATCTGATTTTCTTTAGGACCAAAAACACACAATAAACCATAGAAGGTGCAACTAGTGCACTAAGGGCAAATACATACTCAAACAAGTGAAATATAAATAAATCTAATTAAACCTAGCTAAATTACTAACATAAAATGGATCATTATGACACACTAAAATAGTGTTATCAGTAGTATGGAACAAGCTCTTTAATTTGGTCTTTGGAGTAAAGAAAATGGTTGCTTGATGAGGAAGTTATGGTCTTGAGAAGTTGGACAAAAATCATGAAATTTCATAACTTAGAAAAATCAAGGAAACCCTAATTTTCACAAATCATGATCTTTTGATGTTTTCCTTGATTTTCTTGATTGATCATGGTCCAAATCACATGATTTCATCATCTTTTACTTGAGACGTCCATGTTTGACCAAAAAGTCAAAAGTCAAACTTGACTTTGATCAGTGGTTGACTTTTGTATAAGATGAAATCCAAATTGCATACTTCAATGAAATCAAACTCTTGAGCTATTTGAACACTATGGATGGACTCCAAAGGTGTCTTTGAGTGTCTTGAATCATGCCCCAAGGCTTGAGATCATGTCTTGGTCAAAAGTCAAAGGTGCAGTTGACTTTGCCTCAGAAACCCTAATTTGTAGACCAAATGAATTTGAAACTTGATAAAATTGTAATGAGGCCACAATACACTTGAATGTTGATGTAAGGAAACTCTTGATCATGAGACTTTGACTGATTAACCAATAATCTCCTTGATGTAAACCCTAATTCACAAACAAAGCAAAACAAGACAATATTTTGATAATTTTGAGGGTTAGCTATGCATGAATGACACACCTAAAATGTGTTGGAAGCTATGAAAATGATGATGAAATCTAGGGGTAAAATTTAGGGTATGACACCCACAAAGTCAGCCACTTGACATAGTCAGAATTTGTTGAAAGTTTTCTAAGTGTTTTTGTTCAAAAGCAAATGGATCCTCCACTTCATGGCCTCATACCTCTTTATCCATGTTTTTGTTTGGAAATCATCCCCTAGGACAAATTTGGAGTATGAAACAAGATCTTCAATTTGGTCTTAGGATCAAAGAAAATGGTTGCTTGAGGAGGAAGTTATGGACTTGGGAAGTAAGGCAAAAATCAGGTTTCCATAACTTAGAAAAAAAATCAATAAACCCTAATTTTTCCAAATCACGATCTTTGGATGTTTCCTTTGATTTTCTTGATTTATCATGATCCAAATCACATATTTTCATGATCCTTGACTTGAGGGGTCCATGTTTGACCTAAAATCTCAAAAGTCAAACTTTGACTTTGAGGAATAGTTGACTTTTCATCTGATGAACTTGAATTATTCCATTGCTCATGAATCAAACTCCTTGGATTAATCCAATCATAAGAATGGACTAATATGATGCATTTGAGGTCCTTGAAACATGTTTTGATGTATTGGATCATGCTTTCCTTCAAAAGTCAACCCAGGGATTGAATTAGGTCAAAACCCTAATTTGGGTGTATCTGGTGACTTGGGGCTTGTTGGTCTTCATTTAATGCAATCTTGCACTTGATTATTGATGAGGGGAGACCCTTGAACAATGTTGAATGAATTAGGGGCTTGAGATTTTGAGGATCCTAGTATCCTTTGACTGGTCAAACCTTGAGCTTCTTGAGAGAAAAACCCTAGCTTGTGATCATAGCAAACCTAAAGCACAAGTTCTTGAATTTCAAAGGGGTTAGTGAATACATAAAAACACACACATGAGATGATGTATTATATGTAAAATAATGCAAATGAGGTGGGATCTTTGGGTTAAAAATTAGGGTGCGACAGATGCCCCTATTTAAGGTTCTTTTATCCGGAGATATAGAGATTGAAATCTTCGTCTCGACGAGATAGGAGAGACTTAAATACGAACATGCATAACTTTTGGCCCTAAGATGCTTATGTTGTGATATCATATGAATGCAAGACAAGGATTTTATGGGGAAATGTGCCACAGGAGAAGAGTGTATTGGGAACAAAGTTTGCAACTCCACTGGGGAAAGATCGACAACTTCAATGGGGAAGAGACTACCAACTATCACTGGGGATAGCTTAAACACATGGTATATCTAACAGAAAAAAGGACGTGTATTACCTACTACCAAACATATGGTAGTCTAAGCAAAAGGTAATAAACTTGAAAGGAAAGATGACCTACTACCAAACATATGGCAACCTAAGAAAAGGCATCTGACCAAGAGAAGGATGTGAATTACCTACTATCAAACACATGATAGCCTAAGAAAAGGTAATAAACTCGAAAGGAAGGATGACCTACTACCAAACATATGGCAGCCTAAGCAAAGGTATCCAGTGCAACAAATGAATATATATTACCTACTATCAAACATATGATAGCCTAAGCAAAGGTAATGAACTTTAAAGGAAAGAGTACCTACTACCAGACATATGGTAGCTTAAACCAAAGGTACCTGACCAAAGGGAGTGATGTATTACCTACCATTAAACATATGATAGCCTAAGCAAAGGTAATCACTCAGAAGGAAAGATGATCTACTACCAACACTTAGTAGCCTAAGCAAAGGTATCTGACCAAAAATAGATAGACATATTACCTACTATCAAACATATGATTGCCTAAACGAAAGTAATAGACTTGAAGAGAAAGATCACCTACTACCAAACATATGGTAGCCTAAGCAAAGGTGTCTAAATCTGAAGGAAAGATTACCTACTACCAAGTGTATGGTAGCCTAAGCAAAGGTAACTGACCGAAAGATACGGTGTATTAACTACTATCAAACATGATAGCCTAAGCAAAGATAATAGACCCGGAAGGAAAGATGACCTACTACCGAACAAATGGTAGCCTAAGCAAAGGTATCTGACTAAAAGGGATGAGTATTACCTGAAATTTTGGCATAGCAGATAGCAGATGTCCTAACACATGTCAAGACATTATTCTGCATAATTATTAAACAAGGAACAGAACAGCAGACTGATATCCAGAATATCAATAACTACAGAAGGACAGATGTTTCGACATATGTTACAACATGTTAATCAAAACTGAACTGTAAATTTCAGAATCATAAACAACACAGAATACGATAACCCAGTTCGGTACAAATCACCTACATCTGGGGGATACCAATCCAGGAAGAAGAATCCACTATCAGTAGTATAGTTTTGTGTAAACAACCTCTAGTTTACAGTAAACACCCACGTTTACCTATCACTACCCAATGAAGACTTTATCTAAGAACTCCAACCTAGATAAGAGAAACCCATCTCACTCCCTAAATCACAACCTGTGATTATTTAACAATTACAACAACTGTATCATCCTATTGAAAGACACCCCTTTCAATACAAAGTTCAGTCAAGCATCCATGACTAATAAGTTAACTTGGATTTGCTTAAAAGCTTCATCCAAGAACAATACATGATTCATTACCTACGAGTATCTGAATCTGTACAAGTACCTATGTCTACCACAATGTATCAAATCGATACAGAGGGAAACTTACAAGAGAAACCTATGACTCTCAAAACCCTAAACCCTATTCTCTACTTTACAAAAGTGTTACGATAGGTTCAATTTTTCAGTCCTAGGTCTTGATCTTCTTATATAGTATTCTGCTTCCTTGGGCTTCAAATCTTCTGTTTATCGATCCCTTGATCCACTGTTATAATCATTCCTTGATTCTTGCACCAGATTTAGAACCTGCTATGCTTGTCGAATCAGGATGTTAGGACATTGTATTCGACATCTTTGTTTGCAACATTCTTCATTAAGTTTTATCCAAAATTTAGTCAAACCATTGGAGCTTTCAATCTCCCCCTTTTGACAAATTTTGGCTAAAACTTCTTTTGAACAATAAACCCAGGGTGCACCTTACGTCTCTTTACCCTGAAAGAAGTGTCGCTCCCAGGATTTTCATCCTTGTACAAACGCGAAAGTGGCACGGAAACAGAGTCGCCAGCAATGTGTATTTATCCCAAGAGAGGGAAAGGAAACACCGCATAAACCTGAAAGAAAGGAAAAGCATGGTCTTGCGACCAAGAGAACTGGGTTCGAGAGTCGGTTACGCGAGAGGAAGGTATTAGCACCCCCTCGTATCCATCGTACCCGATGGGATCCACGCTTGCTTGTCTCGATCAAAGGGTGTCGTCAACTGAAGCTCCACTGCTACTGGAAAGGGAAAGGAACGGGAACGGAAAAAGAAAAGAGAAAACAAGAAACAAATGTAGGGAAAATAAAAGAAGTGTTCGAATGGGCCCTACCCCGCTGCCTACGTATCTCATCGGGAACATGAGAATCAGAGCGACGTAGTTCTCCTCAATGAGGGTCGCTTTGTTTGTGTTTTTTTTGGGAACGGCTGACGTTCTAGCTCAGGTGTTGCAGGCTCGCTGGTCCGAGTGCGTTACCATCTTACAAGAGAACGAGTAGGAGCACGTTCGTACGTTGAGAGTGAGTGAGATGAGAAAAGAATTCCCGAAGGAAAGACGTTATTGTTGGTTTGAAGTTTTTAAGAAAGAAGTGTCTTTTACAACTATTTGCAACTTGCATTGAACCAAAGTCTTAAACATAGGAACGAATACTTTCGCACATCGTCCCCAACAGGACGTACACTAGGTATCCTAGAAGAATGAGAGGAAGCCCCTCGTTCCCCACTTCCCACATATAAGACTCAAGCGCAATACACGTTAACCTTAATTAAGTGTTTTTTTGCTTTTCTTTTGAGATGAGAAGAGAAACGACGCAAGGGAAATTCTAAAGGGAAACTAAGAGTCCTAATGTTATCATGCATGGATGTCCTAGGGTTAGTGGGGTTTAGGAGAAAAAACTACCTAACCTAATGCTAATCCTACTCCAAGCTTAATCAAAAATTAAGTTGGACTAGGTAGCTCTAAAGGGGAAAGAATCCAAGACTTGAACAAGTCTTAAGATTCATGGGATGATAAAGAGTGGAAGAGAAGAAAAGAGAAGGAGAAGAAGAGAGAAGAGATGGGGAAGCAAGCACACCATAATCATCATATCCAAATCATAACATAGAACATGCTTCAAAGATCATATAAGCACATATCAAGTATACAAGTGAAGGCACACAAGAAAGGATGCAAGTAAACTTGCACAAGATTCACAATTTCACACACTAAGAATTCATACAAAGATGACATGAACAAAATAAGATGAAAGTGAAACCAAGTCAGAATTCAATTCATATCATGATCATCTAATCCAAACATGCAAGAATGTTTCACATTATGATGCATTATGAGCCAAAGAAACCACAAAACCAATGATGATGATATGCATCATACAAATCAAACCATGATGATCAAGTGAGATGAAAACCAAGTAATGAACTCAAGGGGCAGTAGCATATGTATCAACATCATACCAAAATCAAACTCAAGTCATGCAAGATGAAACCTTAAGCAAACACATTCAAAACATGCATCAAAGTTAATCAAAGCATCCACTTATCATTCATGCCAACAAACAAAGAAACATGTGAAGCAAAGAGTGAGAACATGTCACATAAAGCACCTTAAACCAAGAAGGTCAGAACCTTTAGCATGTCATACAAATCAAACAAAAGGCCTCATGCATTGGTTGAGATCAAGCAAGGAAACATCACAAGATTAGGTTGAACATATCACAAGATTCAAGTCCAAAACAACATCAACTTGTAAAATCAAGAACAAATTGAAAAAAACATCAAATGGGGATGATTCCAAAGCCACAAGTAAGCTCAAATAGAACATGATCAGATCATAAAAACATCTCAAGCATCAATTCATTACAAGTGAGCAAATGCATTCAAACTAGATCATGTATCCAAGTATACTTCAATCAAACTTGTATCACAAACAAAATTCAACCAAAAATAGCAAAGTGGATCAATAAAATCTCAAAAAATATCCAAACAGAGGTTAATTCAGTCAAGTAACATGTGCAAAAAGATCAAACCAAAATTCACAAACTAAGTACCTCAAACAATTGAGCAAAGATCACATAAGAACAATGATTCAACATGCAAAATAAAGGGACCAAAATGCAATATGGAAAAGTTTTAAAAATGAAAAAAAAATGTTTTTATGCACCTTAATATGTCACCTAATAAATACAAAAATAATGGATTAAAAATGTATTATAGATGAGGAGAAAGAAATTTCACAAGTTAGTGTGTGCAAGTGAAACAAATAAGAAAAGAAAATAAAACAATTAATTAAAACAGATTCCAAAATAAAATAAAATGAGAAAATAAAATATGGAAATATTTTATAAAACTAAAAATAAGTTTCATGATTTTTTGTATGATTTTTAAATGCATAAAAGTAATTTTAGAAATTAAAACAAAACAAATAATAAAAATGAAACAAAATGGAATGAAAGATGCAGGGGGTGTAAACAGAAATAGAAACACGTTGTAATTGAAGCAGGCCTAAAGGAGGGGGGTGCGAAAAATAAAGGCCCAAAGCCAAAAGAGCCCAAGGCGCAAGTCAATGGAGCATGGTAAGAGTCAATATTCTGAAATAATCACATCCATACATGTGATCTAACGTGTAAAAATACAACCAAACAGGTCCACATGATCAAGATTAATTAAAAACAACGGATCAGATTCCAAAGCACACCATACTTAAAACGAACACGCACGCACAATCAGATAGTGACCACTATACTCCCCCCATGTGCCACGCACATGATTCATTTAAGTGTTGTCACGCTAATAGCCACATGATCAAAAATTAAACATAAACAAAGGCCATGATTGACGGACGCACGGTAGCATACATAAGATGGCACACACGCAATCAATAATATAAAACATAAAAAAAAAAGACACGTGGAGCAAGGATGGGCGCACGATCTAGCAATGAACGGACACGATTGCTTCTTCTTCCCTTGAAACTTCTTCGCCGGACTGAACTTCCCAGCCTCCGGAGCTAGGGCTCCGGCCACCCTCTCCGGTGAGCTGTGGCCACAAAATCTCCAGAAAACGAGTATGGGTACACTATCTTGACCATAAAAATGCAAGGATCTCAAATATGCAGTCCATTTTAACAAACAATCAACCAATAAGGAGAATCGAACAAAAACATAAATAGATCTAAAACTTTAAATCAACATATCTCACAAACCACACGTCCAAACTTCAAATAAAATATATCAACATGCTCAGGGAAGTTCACAGATCATTATGCATATCAAAAATTCAAGTTCTGTGATGGTGAAAAAATCACTAACCTGAGCCTTGAAGAACACGAGATACACCAAGAAATCCCTCAAAATGCTGCAGATCAACTCCTTTTGAGCTCTATTTGCAAAATAAATGCAAATAGAGGCTTGAATCTGGATAGATCTTGGATTTTGAAGATGATTCCTCTTGAAACCAACTTGATGAAAACCTCACTCTAAGCTCAAAACAGTGGATGATTTTTGTTTTTCTCTCTTCACTGATCAAGAATATGAAGGAATTTCTCAAGAAAACCTTGTGAATAGAGAGAAACGAAAATGAGAAAGTGAGGAGTGAAAAGTGGATTCTGAGCCAAATGAGAGTGCATGACCTAATTTCTGAGGCATGAGTAAGCTTATATATCCTTGATTAGTTCACTGATTATCATTAGCAAGTGGTTTAAATCATGGTTAATGAGATTGGAGTGGAATTGCAAATTTGCATTTTGCACCACCACCACTAATTCACACGTGGGAAACCCTTGTACTCAGCATAATTCACTTCCAATTCACTCATGGATCACTTCTGAATTGATTTTGGGCCTTGCATTGACTTGGTTCACAAGATTTGAATCAATTTGTATTTTTGCACCTTATGGAAATAATGAGAAATATGGCATGAAATGGAATATAATAAAAGCCAAATCTGATCCAAATGAGGTGTACTTTGATGTAGTAATATGAGTTGAAACATTAGAGGTCATTTGAAACCAATTGGATCCAAATTGCAAAAAGTGAGAAAATGGAATACATGGAAAACCTCAAAAACACCTTGCCATCTTTTGGCCATAACTAGAGTTTCACACATGCTATGAGAATGATCTAGTTCTTTTTGGAAATGGGAGAGAAATATTTTCAACTTTCATGTTGGAGGAAAATTCATTTGGAGCTTCCTTGATGATGAAAAGTCAAGTTGGATGTGGAAGAAAAATTGCCAAAAATGGAAAGTTTGTATTATAGGTCATTTTCCAAATTTAGTAACTTTTGCACAAACTCTTGATTCTTGATGAATGACATGAAACTTGGCATTTTAAGACCATAAGAGGATATGAGACCTTAAAAATCATGAAAAGAAGCTCAAAATTCCACAGTTGACTTTCTCCTTTTGAACTGTTGACTTTTGCTTATTGCACAAGTAACTGATCCATTAAACATCTTCCTCAAAGAACCAATGACCAATATTCCATACATGAACACTTAAGAACATAAGGAATACCATGAGATCAAGTCTTGCCCAAGAAATCAGAAATTAACTGATTTTAGGTCCAACCCTAGTTTTGGCACCCTCTAGTTAGGAGGAAAAAACACATCCTCCAAATCTCAATTCCTCTGAATATGTTGTGTATGCTCTTAAACAAAGATGAGATATGTCCTTTGGAGATGATAAAAACTCAAAGAGCTTGCACATCTGGGGGTCAGATCCTAATTTTTGACTGCCTTGTGTAGGAGATCATGCACTGTCCAATCTTCTTGGTGAACTCTCCTCTCCCTATGACTTGTGAGGTCAAATGGAGATGACACATGATGTAAGAGGTCTTTGAAGCTTGTGAGAAACACTTGGTCTTCTTCTTTAGCTTTGGATGATGAACACCTTGGATAAACACCTGATCACATGCCCTTATGCAAGATGCAATGCTAAATGCTTGATGTTTTGTTTTTCTATGCTTGAATGCAATGCAATGCAATGAAAGCTCATGCTAAATGATAAGAAGAAGAGAGAGGGCAAATTTTGGGGTATTACATGAAGGACTCAGAACATATGGGAAACCTGAGACTCAGTCAGAATGTCAGAATATTCTGTCTTACATCCTTGCAAACCAACTGCAAGGACAAACTCAACCCCTATAATTTTCTCCCTCTTTTTAGCCAAAAATTGACAAATATGTCCAAGACAGACCCATACAAGAGCGTTTTTCTTAGGATGTAACAAACCATTGGTCGTAACTGTAAGACCCTAATTTTTGACCCCTAATATTCCACATATCATTCAAATCTCATTTTGCATCTTATACCACAAACAAGATCATGCTTTGGTTCCTTTATCCCTCTCATTCTTTGGGTTTATGTCTTGCAGGGATCACTGAGCATCTGTGTCTTTCTTATTTTCCTTTATTTGGTTATGTTTACTAACCTTTAATCAAAATCCAAAAATATGTTTATTTTTGTCTTCACTAACTTTTTCAGGAAGGGAATCAAGGATATCAAATTAGTCCCTCAGCTCGAATGATTTCATCTGAACAAAGTCAAAGTTGATCTGCAAATAATTCAAAATTTATTTGATCAAGAGTTTCCAAGATTTAATTGATTATTATTCAAGAGACTCCAAGGTTCATGTGTTTATTTCCATGCCTTCTTTGACAAATCAAAAGAATCGAGCCAGAGCTAGAACAATCCAGCCAACAGGGCATTTTTCAAGTTTTTTAATTGTGCAATCGATTGCACTATTGGTCCAATCGATTGTACCATGCTTTTTTTGCCTATATTTTGAAGTTTTCAGCAGTGCAATCTATTCGCGCTACAGTGCAATCGATTGAACAAGGACAGAATTGGCCAAAATCAACATTTTTCAAATTTTGAAGCATTTGGCACCAATTTCATCATTTGAGAATATTCTAGATCACCCAAAAATAATTCCCCTACATAATCACAATTAATTCCCACCACACACCTTCACTAATCACCACTTGATCTTGATTTTCCCTCCAAATTCAAATTCCAAGCCTAATTTTTATTTCCAAACCAAATTCCAATCCACCAAATTTTCCAAGCCTAAACTCTATAAATAGAACCCTCATTTCATTCATTCTTCAAGCTTTTGATAGCCAAATTTACCTTGCTAAAATTTCTCTTGAAGCTTTTGATAGCCAAATTCACCTTGCTAAAATTTCTCTTGAAGCTTTTGATAGCCAACAAACCTCTTGCAAATTCTCTTCCAAACCACAAAACTCACTCAAAGCTCACTTTACTTCTCTTGAAAGTTAACAAGAATTCACATTGAATCTTGTTCAACTTTGAGCTAAACCTTCATCCAAACTTGTTTTCTTCATTAATTCTTGAAGATTAAGGCTTTGGTGTGTGGATCTTGAAGCAATTTGAAGGAATTTTTAGATTTGAAGTGGTAATTCATCTTTCACCATTGTTGAAGCTTCAGCTTCATCTTCCATAATGTAGATCTTTGGAGATGCTTGTTATTTGATCCTTTGGATCTTGTAATTGTGTTTAATTGCTATTTTTCATTGTTGTTTTACTTAAAATTTTGTGCAATTTTGATTCCTTGATCATGAGGTGTTTGAAGAAATGATTGATCATGGTTTTTCCCTTTAAATGTTGATTTTAGTGCTGCCTGTTAGTGTGCAATCGATTTACATTTCTCTGCAATAGATTGCACAGTGTATTTTTTGCCTAAGAATTGCTGATTTTCTGTTGTGCAATCGATTTGCACATTGGTGCAATCGATTTGCACATTGCAGAATGGTGTTTTTCACCTATTTTTGGGACTGTTTTGGTTATTTCTTCATTCCTAACCCCTTCCCTTTGTTCTTAGCCTTAGATCACATAATATTGTGGTTTAATTTGGCTTTCTCTTCATCTATCTCTCTTTTATTTGGATCGATGAAAGTCTTATGGATCTTAGAATTTCCTTGTTGAATTCTTGATCAAGACTAGATCATTACCTTTTTTTTCTTTTCGTGCGGTATTGCTTTCGGATGACGATTTACATATCGTTTATCTAGCATGCATTAGCACAAAGATCACTATTGACCGGCCTCATTGTAGGGTAATTACTACGTAAATTACTCGGCGATTGCTTAATATAGCGCTACATATGTCCCGTATCAGAAAACAATCAAGGATGGTTGATTATTTGTCTTTTGGTTCAATACTTATGAAACTTGTTGTTAGGAGGCTTTGGTCTTATCAATCCTCTAATGAGTTTTCATTAACCTTGACCTAAGCGCATTATTCAATCATTATTGATCACTTACTCTAACAACTAATCACTAACTTCTAACTTTTAATTTTATACTTCCTTCTCGCTCCATATCTCTCTTTTACTTTTATGCTCCATTATTATCATTATCATATCATTTTTATGCTTCCGCAATATTTCCTTTGTCCGTTGGACACATGTTTATGCTACCACAATTTTTCCTTTGTCCGTTGGACACATGTTTATGCTTATGGCTTTTTTCTCTTTGTCCACTTGGACCAAAAACATTAATAAAGGCCAAAACCTCTAAAAAACTTGTGTTTCTAATCTTGGACTGTGGTTACTATCCTTTGCAATGGACATGGAGTTTTGCACCTAGACCTTGGACTTCAATGCTATTCTTGGACCCTTGGACTAAGAACTAGGACCTTTTACCTTTGCTTTGGAAATTATGGTTTGAAGACTTTGAAGCCTTGTGCTTTTGCTTGGTTTATGGTGAAGCTTGCATTTGTGGTTAGATCATTCTTATCCTTAGCTTTTACTTTATGCTTTAGGATAGTCACTTCTTCTCCACCCATTCTTCAATTTTCAAAACTTTCTCCCTTTTTCAAAACCTTCTTGTTTTCAAACTATCACCTCTTTCATAATTAAACCTTGACTTTGTCAAGTGATTTTACTATTTTCTTTTCATTTCTTAACAAATGCTAAACTACATAAGCATATTGACACCTTTTTCAAAAGACTATAAAAAACACTCAAACTCATCAAAACTCTTTTTATGCCTTATGCACTTTTCCTTTAAAACTTTTTCATACGTTTAGACATGATTCATTTCTTTAAGCGGAATTATTCGCTTGGAAATGACGATTTGTCTTTACATAAAAAAATAAACCATAACACACAAATTTCATTCTTTGTACCACTAACTACGAGGTTTTGATCCTACATTGCACTTTGTGGGTACGTAGGCAAGAGGCGACAAGTCTCTCCAAACACAAAAATCTAAAAACAATTTCTCTTCTCATCTCCTCAATCTCTTTTCAAACAAACTTTTTTCAGACCAAAAAGCGTAAATATTTCAAAGGGTTCCTATAGAGTACTATAGACGTTTTGGGTGCTAACACCTTCCCATTACGTAACCAACCCTCCTTACCCAGACTCTGTTTGTTCTTTTTTTTAGAACTCTTTTGGTATTGTTCGCTCTTTTTCCTTTCCATTTTTTTGGATAAAATAAAAGTGCGGTGGCGACTCTTGCTTTTCGAGTTAAGTTAATCAATAGATTACACTCACGATTTTGCCGCTACAGAAAAGTGGCGACTCTATTGGGGATTAACTCCCTTGAAGGGTTTAGCCTACTTTGATTTATTTACTGCTTTTCGTCTGATTTGCTTGTTACTTGTTTGTTCTGTTTGGGAGTTCCTCTGTGTGTGAGATAGGTCCTATACCCGGACCAGAGTGTACTTTGAGATAGGAGGATGGTATAGTCAAGGGAACTTTGAGGGAGTCGAATCCCGAAAAAGCAGTACTTGAGAATCTATCCACTCGGTGGTTGCCTCTTTGGAACTGATGTCGATCGAGCGATCGTTGAAGGCATTACTTTTTCCATAGAAGCCTATAACACTGAGGACCGTAGTAACCCTTAACCCATCTTAGCCTTTTTAGGATCGTGGCGCGGAAGCTATGAGGATGCAAATCTGACTTAGTTGTTACGCGATGCCACACTCAGGTTAGATTCTCTTGAAGATAACTACTAACCTCCGAGTAAATCGGTGCGCTAGTGTGTCTGATTGTGGATTGTGGACCCTGGGCACTCTGTTAGAACCGCTGTTTTCTGCAGGTACAATGAAGACAAAACCTTAGTACACACCTTCTGTGGGATTGGTTCTTAACCTCGACTGCATACTCGTGACTCTAACCTTTGAACCCGTGTGCTTTGAGTGATCTTGTTTGTGGTTGTTGCATCCATGTATTCTTGCATCCATGAGCATACATATGCATTTATCCAAGTTGTCCAGAAACTCATTTCAACTGTCTCCTTCTTCAGTTATCTGTTCACCATTAAACTGTTTCCTCAACACAACTACGGAACTAGAGGTGCCGTCAGATTGAGAATGGAAAACCAAGAATAGCATAATGTCGAAGTCAGAATGGAAATTGATAAGTTGAAGGCCAGTATGACCAAACTCACAGAAATGATGCAAGTTCTGATTGCTAGAGGTGAACCACCTCAGAGGACTGTGGTCTCTGAAATCTCAACTGCTGCTGTTGACCCTCCACCTCCTCCTCTAAATCCTCTCCCAGCCGGCTATAGGGTTGATCTTCACTGTGAGTTCCATCAAGGTGGGGCAGGCCATAACTTAGAAGGTTGTTATGCATTGAAAGCTAGAGTACAAGAATTGGTGAACTCAAAGATTCTAACTTTTCTTGATGATAATCCCAATGTTGTCAACAATCCTTTTCCAGAGCATGCCAAGTGAAGTTTAAGTCAGTTCAGACGGATCATCTCCTAAAGCCAGTGTTTCAGACAGGACAACTCATCCTTGTTGCTGATTAGTCACTAGGCCTTGTTTCTTACTATTTGCATTTTTCTTTGATTGTATTGACTGTTTGCTTTTGAACTTTATTTGTACTTTCATAGTAATTTCAATGAAATGAGCATTGCAATGTTTTGATTCAATTCATTTATATCAACTGTGTGCATCTTTATGCTTTCTTTTTCACAAAAAAATATATCTCCTGTTCACTTTCTTTATCAAACTTTTGTTTATGCAAAGATTGGAGGGAGGGTGATGAAAACGAAATACCTAAAATTGCTAAACTGTATGCTTTTATTTAAAACTTGGCTGATGATGTACAGACATTATTTTAACTCCCAAACACTGGAGAAATAAGGAAGTTAATCCCTTGTCAACCCCTTTGAGCCTTGAAGTTGGAGTTTCTTTCTGTACGAAAAAACCCGCAATCTTAACCTGGGGATGGGTAGTTCTCAGTTAATTTGACTTTGCATTTAAACACAAGAGAATCATTCAATACGCCTTCCAATAAAGGTTGCAATACAAGTTCTCCTTCACACACATCAAAGAAGTGTCGAAGATGTCTTTCAAATCAAAAGCCAATGATGGTTCACCTTAATCATTAAGCCAGGCAGTCACTATCTTTCCAAAAAAAAAGAGGAAAAAAAAATCAAATGAAAAGTCCGCTAAGTCAAAACCTATGAAGGAGACTTAGGCAAAAAATCGGAGCATCCCGCTGACTGTAAGCTCAAATGACACAGTTCAGGAAAAAGTTAGGGATAACAAAAAAAAATCAATCAAGAGGTTACCAAAATCCTCAAAGACAAAGCGAGTTGACTGAGGTCCTCATCAAAAATAACAAAATGTTGTAAGTGACTGCCATTTCAAAAATCCCTTGGCTCTTGAGTCATCATCATAACAATGTTGCAATTCTAAAATCGTTTGGAGCCTAAATGCATAGTTTGAATTAACTGAGCATAGGACTGAAGATCATCACGAAGAATGGGTTGGGAACAAATAAACTTTGAGCCTATATCCTTTATTTTCAAAAACCGTGAACCAGACCACGTTATAACCCGCAAAAGACCTAATTGAAGCCAGGTTTCTTTTGAAAGCATACTACAGCAAGGTTGCGTAAATTGGCTCCTAAGATTGTTGCCAATCATTTGTCTTGATGTCATACCTTTGCTTTCTCTTTCATTTTTAAATGTCTTAACCCCCGTGTTGTGACAACTGATTCATTTGCTTTACATCATTAATATCATTCCAAAAATGATTTTTGATTTCAAAATTGCATTGAGCTTTGCATTAAAATTACCATGTTTGTTTGAATAATCCTATTTGCAGGCAAACTTTCCTCATCAAGAATTTTCAAACAGTTGAGAAACTTGGTCAGTGATCCTATCAGGGGCACATTACTTCTAGATCTTATTGTGAATCAATCCAAGATTTGTTGCTCAGTGCAAGTTATTCTCAGAATTGGTTATCTAGAAGATCTCTTTCCAGATTCATATTGAGTGTAGCCTTATCAACAAGAACTGAAGCCATGATCAGTTCATCCCCCAACAATAGTCAAGCTAAAGCCACGATCAGTTTATTCTCTACATTCATTTCAAGAATTAAAGCCATGATCAGTTCATTTTTTCCCTGCAGCAATCAAACTGAAGCTATGATCAGTTTTTCTTCATCAGCCAATCAATCTGGGGCAGTCTTCTTCAAGAACCCTCAAGATGTCTTTCCTTAAAAGACCATCAGCCCGATATAATTCATAAGTGTGACAGAGATGTGTTCAGTATCTTCTCTTCAAGCAGAGTGAGCAGTGTTCCCTTTGTTGAGGAATCAGAGTCCTCTTTTCTTCCCTCACAAAAGAGTCTATCTCAATTATCTCTATCATTTGCATTGCATACATAAATCATTCATAGAAAGATTTGCATAGCTCGAAGTGTGTTTCATGCTCATATGCATTTCCTGAGGTCCTGTTGCTATCAACATCTTACCTTGGGACCAAAGTCCAACTTACTTGGCGTCTACCAAAATTGTTACCTGTCTTTTCATTTAGTGTTATTCCTGGATGTTGTTGTTTCCTTGTGCATCCAATGCTATTCCTGGATATCCTGTTTGTCTTCTTTCTTTCCAGTGTTATTCCTGGATGTTGTTTCTCTGTGCATCTAATGCTGTTTTTAGATGTGTGTCTTCTTCCATTCCAGTGTTATTCCTGGATCTTTATTTTCTTTCACTCCAGTGCCATTCCTGGATGTCTGTCTCTTTTGATCTCTAGTGTCGTTCATGGATATCTTGTTCCTCTTGTTTCTCCCAGTGCTATTCCTGGAAATTTTGTCTCTCTTTTGTAATCCCCAACATATTTTCTTGGATATCTTTCAGTGCCATTCCTGAGAGTTTTATCCATTCATTCAGTGCCATTCATGGATGAGTTTTCTCCTTTGCATTTAGTTCCATTCCTGGATGTCTTTCTCATTATCTTTCAGTGCCATTCCTGAAAGTTCTTTCTCACTTTATTCAATGCCATTCTTGGATATCGTGAACCTTTTTATCCAATGCCATTCTTGGATAATTTTGATGTATTTTCCAGAACTTTTCTCACTTCATTCAATGCCATTCTTGGATGTTGTGATTCCTTATGTCCAATGCCATTCTTGGACACCTTTTCCCCAACCAAGTCCAATGCTATTCTTGGATATCTCTTATGATTACCCTTGTCATCCAATGCCATTCTTGGATGTCCCCAATGAATTTTTCAAATGGAATTTTGTTTATATCCAATGCTATTCTTGGATGTCTCTGATGTTTGTTGTTGCCCCATTCAATGCCATTCTTGAATGTTGTAGTTCCTTTCATCCAATGCCATTCTTGGATATCTTATCCCCAATAGAGTGTTTTTTCACCTCCATCTAATGCTATTCTTGGATGACACTGCTGTTTTTACCAGAAACTTTCTTGTTATTGTCCAATGTCATTCTTGGACATCTTTTGACATACCTTTTGGCTCGTTCGTATTTTCCATCCAATGCCATTCTTGGATGTCACTACTCGTTTCCCAGGGTCTTGTCCCTCTCTTTCCAACTATTGATGGATACTTCTTGTCACCTTGACAGATATCCAGAAATAGCTTGTGTTCCCCAGCGTGTCTTTTCGTGTCATCTCTCTCGATTTACCGTAAATCCCTTGTTTTTTGTCTCCCCGCAGTGTGTTTTATCATTTGCATTCATATCATCTTGTGGCATCTTAGGGCTAAAAAATGTCGCCTTTTGTATTTAAGTATCTTCATATCTCCGGATAGAAGAGACTTAAATAGGGGCAGCTGTAAGACCCTAATTTTTGACCCCTAAGATTTCACATATCATTCACATCTCATTTTGCAACTTATACCACAAACAAGATCATGCTTTGGTTCCTTTATCCCTCTCATTCGTTGGGTTTATGTCTTGCAGGGATCACTGAGCATCTGTGTCTTTCTTATTTTCCATTATTTGCCTATGTTAACTAACCTTTAATCAAAATCCAAAAATATGTTTGTTTTTGTCTTCACTAACATTTTCAGGAAGGGAATCAAGGATATCAAATTAGTCCCTCAGCTCGAATGAATTTCATCTGAACAAAGTCAAAGTTGATCTGCAAATAATTCAAAATTCATCTGATCAAGAGTTTCCAAGATTTAATTGATTATTATTCAAGAGACTCCAAGGTTCATGTGTTTATTTCCATGCCTTCTTTGACAAATCAAAAGAATCGAGCCAGAGCCAGAACAATCCAGCCAACAGGGCATTTTTCAAGTTTTTCAACTGTGCAATCGATTGCACTATTGGTCCAATCGATTGCACCTTGCTTTTTTTGCCTAGATTTTGAAGTTTTCAGCAGTGCAATCTATTCACGCTACAGTGCAATCGATTGAACAAGGACATAATTGGCTAAAATCAACATTTTTCAAATTTTGAAGCATTTGGCACCAATTTCATCATTTGAGAATATTCTAGATCACACAAAAATAATTCCCCTACATAATCACAATTAATTCCCACTATACACCTTCACTAATCACCACTTGATCTTGATTTTCCCTCCAAATTCAAATTCTAAGCCTAATTTTTATTTCCAAACCAAATTCCAATCCACCAAATTTTCCAAGCCTAAACTCTATAAATTGAACCCTCATTTCATTCATTCTTCAAGCTTTTGATAGCCAAGTTCACCTTGATAAAATTTCTCTTGAAGTTTTTGATAGCCAAATTCACCTAGCTAAAATTTCTCTTGAAGCTTTTGATAGCCAACAAACTTCTTGCAAATTCTCTTCCAAACCACAAAATTTACTCAAAGCTCACTTTACTTCTCTTGAAAGTTAACAAGAATTCACATTGAATCTTGTTCAACTTTGAGCTAAACCTTCATCCAAACTTGTTTTCTTCATTAATTCTTGAAGATCAAGGCTTTGGTGTGTGGATCTTGAAGCAATTTGAAGGAATTTTCAGATTTGAAGTGGTAATTCATCTTTCACCATTGTTGAAGCTTCATCTTCATCTTCCATAATGTAGATCTTTGGAGATGCTTGTTACTTGATCCTTTGGATCTTGTAATTGTGTTTAATTGTTGTTTTTCACTGTTGTTTTACTTAAAATTTCGTGCAATTTTGATTCCTTGATCATGAGGTGTTTGAAGAAATGATTGATCATGGGGTTTCCCTTTAAATGCTGATTTTAGTGCTGCCTGTCAGTGTGCAATCGATTTGCATTTCTGTGCAATAGATTGCACAATGTATTTTTTGCCTAAGAATTGCTGATTTTCTGTTGTGCAATCGATTTGCACACTGGTGCAATCGATTTGCACAATGCAGAATGGTGTTTTTCACCTATTTTTGGGACTGTTTTGGTTGTTTCTTCATTCCTAACCCCTTCCCTTTGTTCTTAGCCTTAGATCACATAATTTTGTGGTTTAATTTGGTTTTCTCTTCATCTATCTCTCTTTTATTTAGATTGATGAAAGTCTTATGAATCTTAGAATTTCCTTGTTGAATTCTTGATCAAGACTAGATCATTACTTTTTTTTTCTTTTCGTGCAGTATTGCTTTCGGATGACGATTTACATACCGTTCATCTAGCATGCATTAGCACAAAGATCACTATTGACCGGCCTCATTGTAGGGTAATTACTACGTAAATTAGTCGGCGATTGCTTAACATAGCGCTACATATGTCCCGTATCAGAAAACAATTAAGGATGGTTGATTATTTGTTTTTTGGTTCAATACTTATGAAACTTGTTGTTAGGAGGCTTTGGTCTTATCAATCCTCTAATGAGTTTTCATTAACCTTGACCTAAGCGCATTATTCAATCATTATTGATCACTTACTCTAACAACTAATCACTAACTTCTAACTTTTACTTTTATACTTCCTTCTCGCTCCCTATCTCTCTTTTACTTTTATGCTCCATTATTATCATTATCATATCATGTTTATGCTTCCGCAATTTTTCCTTTGTTCGTTGGACACATGTTTATGCTTCCGCAATTTTTCCTTTGTCCGTTGGACACATGTTTATGCTTCCACAATTTTTCCTTTGTCCGTTGGACACATGTTTATGCTTATGCCTTTTTTCTCTTTGTCCACTTGGACCAAAAACATTAATAAAGGCCAAAACCTCTCAAAAACTTGTGTTTCTAATCTTGGACTATGGTTACTATCCTTTGCAATGAATATGGAGTTTTGCACCTAGACCTTGGACTTCAATGCTATTCTTGGATCCTTGGACTTAGAACTAGGACCTTTTCCCTTTGCTTTGGAAATTATGGTTTGAAGACTTTGAAGCCTTGTGCTTTTGCTTGGTTTATGGTGAAGCTTGCATTTGTGGTTAGATCATTCTTATCCTTAGCTTTTACTTTATGCTTTAGGATAGTCACTTCTTCTCCACCCATTCTTCAATTTTCAAAACTTTCTCCCTTTTTTCAAAACCTTCTTGTTTTCAAACTATCACCTCTTTCATAATTAAACCTTGACTTTGTCAAGTGATTTTACTCTTTTCTTTTCATTTCTTAACAAATACTAAACTACATAAGCATATTGACACCTTTTTCAAAAGACTATAAAAAACACTCAAACTCATCAAAACTCTTTTTGTGCCTTATGCACTTTTCCTTTAAAACTTTTTCATAAGTTTAGACATGATTCATTTCTTTAAGCGGAATTATTCGCTTGGAAATGACGACTTGTCTTTACATAAAAAAATAAACCATAACAAACAAATTTCATTCTTTGCACCACGAACTACGAGGTTTTGATCCTACATTGCACTTTGTGGATACGTAGGCATGAGGCGACAAGTCTCTCCAAACACAAAAATCTTAAAAACAATTTCTCTTCTCATCTCCTCAATCTCTTTTCAAACAAACTTTTTTCAGACCAAAAAGCGTAAATATTTCAAAGGGTTCCTATAGAGTACTATAGACATTTTGGGTGCTAACACCTTCCCATTGCGTAACCAACCTCCCTTACCCAGACTCTGTTTGTTCTTTTTTTTAGAACTCTTTTGGTTTTGTTCGCTCTTTTTCCTTTCCATTTTTTTGGATAAAATAAAAGTGCGGTGGCGACTCTTGCTTTTCAAGTTAAGTTAATCAATAGCTTACACTCACGATTTTGCCGCTACAGTAACACACGTCCATTCAATGTGAGCATTAAATGAAAGTGTGTATCTTCATAGACACAAGTGCACCGGCCAAGTCGCATTTGACTGTTTCTTCCTTTTAACACGGACTATTCAAGGAATGGGCATTTACCAAAACACATGTTTAACACGCGTTCCCTAAGATACATTTTCTCCACTGTCCAACGCAATTAATAAGAAGACTGTCATACATCCTAACCAATGTTCTAACATCTTGTCAGACTTTGTTTAGTCCTTCTTGTAACATCTATTCAATCCCTTTCAACCAGAAGAACAAGAATAACTGACCAAGATGTTTAGACATTTCTTCAAACATCTTTCAGTTAGCCGCAAAGACTCTCAAGATACTTGTATTCCTCCTGATTCAATCCACTGACACCCAATGACAGAATCAAAACAACCTGATAAGTTCACCCAGAACTTAACTAGTAAAGCAATGTCACGACATCTCGTCTGACATATTATCCTCACATGAGGCAATCTATCACAAACTGCTTGAAACTACAAACAATCTTGATATCCAATATGCACTACTGCAGCGATATATCCAGAACAGAAGTCTAACTCCCCCTGTCGTAGATAACCAATGCTCCTTTGCAAGAAGAACACCCTGAATAAATGGAAAACATAAGACGCGTCTTCATGTCTTCAAGAGCGCACCCTTTGTTCAACACACCTTCTGAACGCATTCACCTAATGCTTGATCCTCAAGCAATCCATGTACCACACTAGTACATTTAACAGACAGAAGTTCTCCCCTATCTTCCTCAACAGATGCTTCTTCAGCAAGAACCACCCAAAATCACTACATGATATCCCATGACAACTTCATGATCATATAGTTAGAGTACCAGGAACACATCCTTGTACCACAACCAACAAACTCTTGGATTGAGATCAAAACACCATTGATCCCTCTCGTCCAGAAACCATCCATACACCATACGAATTCCTCCTGAATTCTCATGTATAGATATCCTTGTTCCCTGAGATACAACCCAATTGAATCTGGAATGCTTCACATTCCTCAAAGAGACATACAGAGCCCCTTATTTTGCTAGCTCACCTAGATGTTATTCACACTTGAAGGACATCAAACACATGCTCCAGAAATCCTCAGCTCATTTGCTCCACAAGCACCAAATAAATCCACTTATCTCTAGCATGACTTAGAGCAGAAGAAACCACCTCTCCACAAGTATTCTGACTTCAGCAAGAGTCAGACTTCTAGATAACCAACCCATGATCCAAGACAGTCTTCAATCTATCATTCTCCCATATGATAAGATAGAATACTTCTGATTCAACTGTTGAATATCCACTTCCATATTCTGAACACATCAGAATTTAGACCTTCATGCAATCAACCCATGATCCACTTCAGTCTGATACCACATTCATATCAGACTTCCAAGACATTCCTTTACCCATCATTCTCCCGTATGACAAGATAAATACCTCTTAAACAAGATGTGAGTGTCAAGTTCCACACACAGAACTTAGAATCCTGCTCCAAGGATAACCAACCCAGATGATGTTCTAACATCAGTTAGGATATCCTTCACATATCACAGACACCAACCACCATGGTTCTTGATATGCTCCACCACTGGACTTACTACTGCATAGTAATCCAACTGAAGATCTTCAAACAACACTGCGCCACCAGCTTGATCAATAAGAACTCCAGATAACCGAAGAGAGAAATAAACTCTCATCCACCAAAAGAAGGGAATCTTCCATAATCAACTTAGAACTTCTACCACAAGCTCCGAGATAGAACTGAACCAGAACCTCCTTAAGTCTTCATCCAACTACCCTTCTGCCCAAGAGTAATTAGTTCCAAGCACCCTGCTTGAATGCACGATAAAGATCAACCAAATGCCACTGTTTGGTTAATCTTAACTTTTCTTCAGAGTTTAAGACAATCTTCTGATCCACCAATGAAACCTAATCTTCAAGTTACATGATCTACTTAATTTATAGCAAGCCATCTTGGATACACCAAGCCTTAGACATGTAACATCTTCTCCTTCCCACAGCTCCCGCAAACTGCATGAGATAGACCTTTTTGAAGCGTTAATTCCATTTATTTCTGAGAAGATCAACTTATCTTACGATGATGCGCCACAACATCAACTAAGACCCTGAAGTTTATGCTTGATGTCATAACATCTGATCAAACATCTAGCTGAGGAATTCAGCCCTTCCTTCTGCCACTTAGAAGAACCTCTTCCCTATAACAGAACAAGAGTTCCATGTTCTCATAGACTTGATTCAACAACCAAGCTTGAGTAGACAACCTCCAGATATTCAATTCAATCTCACACCTTGATGAATATCTGCTTCACAACTCCAAAGAGCTCAAACATGCCAAGTCTATTTCTTCAGAGAAGAAGTAGTCAAAGACTACACCATAGTTGTACCAAAGAATGCCACTTTCCTTAAGTAGAGCAGTCTGCAGAAAGTCAGAGATAACTGCCACTTATCCGAGACCTCCAAGATGAGCAAGATCACATGCTCATATGTACCTATATCAGAAATAGACTGATCCAAGCTGTTCCATCACCAGCACCATATTCTGGACAAGTCTCTTGCCAGGACACTTTCCAGATACATATCAGATGCTTCTAGTAACAACTGGAACACACTTGCTGCACTCCAATACTCCTAGATCAGAAATAAACTGATCCAAGAAATATTCATCAAGATTATGATGTCTTATTCTTCATCTTCAACACCACCATTGTCTAGACCAGTTTCTTGCCAGGAAACTCTCCAGATATCAGATGCTTCTACCACACCAAACTAAAGCAGATTCTTAGGTCAACACCCAAGAGAAATAGATTCAAAAGCATATGCAGTACCCCTCCCATGATTCTGCACAAACCCGGATGAAGAGATGTTTCAACATCTTGTTGAACATCAGCAATCTTGAACTTTAAATACAAGGATAATCAATTAAATACTTGTGACTTTCACAAATAACAATTGATCTTAAATCCTTGCTCAATAACCTTGTTTCACTATTGAAGCCATACTCCAGCAGATCCCTCCATGAACACTTATCAAGTATTCAATCTTTGCAAGTATCTTCCTTGACAAACTAAGTGTTGAGATACCAAGGTTGCCACCCTTGACTCAAGTAACTAGGATTCTCTCTGAACGAACCCTATTTACCACAACAGTTCTGAAATCTTCATTCATATTAGATTCATCCTTAGGATTAAGAAAGATGAATCCTTCTTTGCACTTTTGGACGGTGAAAATAAATCACCTCTACTTTCTTCAGCTTTGTGTTTAACAGAAACACCCTCTAGTCAGAAGAGTAACTAGAAGACTCCAGATGCACGACTAAGATGCCTTTATGAGTGGACTTGAGAGAATTCTCAAGTATCTTTGACAACTTAGCTGATCAATAATTTATCAAATTCCTAGAGCAAGAATTTGATAAACCTAATCTCAACTCACCTTCTCTTCAACTGACTTCAAGATGCACAATAGAACCAAGCTTCCAAGTACTAAGTCACCATAACAGACATCTACCAACAACTCTATCCATTCTATTGCTCTAGACTTTGGAATAAAAAGATGCAGATATCTTCAAATATAGAGGCCGACGATTGAGATCTTCCACCATCTGTCTTCAGTAACAACTCCAGAATCCCATAAATACCAGAGTTCTTCCATCAGAAGCATATGCAGCGGAACCACCAAGGAACATCTTCAACATGCACTAATAAGATGTCAGAACATCTTATAAGACACCCGAACAAGAGAACTAGCCACTTCTCCTGCAGTTGTTGTAGAACCTCCTCAGAAAACATGAACAACAACCAAGTTGTTACCTTCGATCCAGAACATCTATCCCATCCATTAATACCCTTGAGTATGTCTGAGTTAGTAATCTGATCTCCAAAACTCCTCCTTGTTTAGAGCGCAGAAAGTATCTCCCAAGATCTCATCCAGAAACAGACAAGATGCCTGCTTTGATACCAATTGAAATTCTGGCATAGCAGATAGCAGATGTCCTAACACATGTCAAGACATTGTTCTGCATAATTATTAAACAAGGAACAGAACAGCAAACTGATATCCAGAATATCAATAACTGTAGAAAGACAGATGTTTCAACATCTGTTACAACATGTTAATCAAAACTGAACTGTAAATTGATAAACAACACAGAATATGATAACCCAGTTCGGTGCAAATCACCTACATTTGGGGGATACCAATCCAGGAAGAAGAATCCACTATCAGTAGTATAGTTTTATGTAAACAACCTCTGGTTTAGAGTAAACACCCACATTTACCTATCACTACCCAATGAAGACTTTATCTAAGAACTCCATCCTAGATAAGAGAAACCCATCTCACTCCCTAAATCACAACCTGTGATTATCTAACACTTACAACAACTGTATCATCCTATTGAAAGACACCCCTTTCAATACAAAGTTCAGTCAAGCATCCTTGACTAACAAGTTAACTTGGATTTGCTTAAAAGCTTCATCCAAGAACAATACATGATTCATTACCTATGGGTTTCTGAATCTATACAAGTACCTATGTCTACCACAATGTATCAAACCGATACAGAGGGAGACTTACAAGAGAAACCTACGACTCTCAAAACCCTAAACCCTATTCTCTACTTTACAAAAGTGTTACGATAAGTTCAGTTTTTCAATCCTAGGTCTTGATCTTCTTATATAGTCTTCTGCTTCCTTGGGCTTCAAATCTTCTGTTTATTGATCCATTGATCCACTGCTATAATCATTCCTTGATTCTTGCACCAGATTTAGAACCTGCTATGTTTTTCGAATCAGGATGTTAGGACATTGTATTCGACATCTTTGTCTGCACCATTCTTCATTAAGTTTTATCCAAAATTTAGTCAAACCATTGGAGCTTTCATTACCTACTATCAAATATATGATAGCCTAAGCAAAGGTAACAAACTCGAGAGAAAAGATCACCTACTACCAAACCTATGGTAGCCTAAGCAAAGGTGTCTGATCAAGCTTTCGTGATCGAAATATGATTCAGCTTCTTCTTCAACTAAATGATCCATTTAGAAAAGGTAAATAAACCTCCCAGTGCTTCGAGGTTGTATGCCACGAGCAAGTCTCAGTTTCTTCTTTAATCAAGTCTTTCACTTGAAAATGGTAAAATAAGTTCTTCCAACGCTTCGAGGTTGTATGCCACAAGCAAGTCTGAAAATAAACGCTTTGGGGTTGTATGCCACGAGCAAGTCTCGAAAATAAATGTTGCGAGGTTGTATGCCACGAGCAGGTCTGAAAATAAATGTTGCGAGGTTGTATGCCACGAGCAGGTCTTGAAATAAATGCTTCGAGGTTGTATGCCACGAGCAAGTATGAAAATAAACGCTTCGAGGTTGTATGCCACGAGCTCATCTCAGGTTCTTCCGGGGAAGGTGAATGTTTGTTGGAAAGCATCTTTACAAGGGATTGGAATTTCGATGGAGGTTTATGACTTCAACGGGGATCCATAACTTACTGGGGAAAGGAAACTTCATCGGGGATCTTCAAAAGAGATGCAGGTCGGTTGACTTGTCAAACATGTCTTCTCAAATAAAGAGGAAGATCAACTGTAAGAACCTTCACCAAACTTCTCAAAGAGATGCCATTTGATGGAATTAAACTTGATAATGAGCTCACTGAGGAGCATTGTTGCTGGTAGTTTGAAATTACATTGGAGCAAATAAAATCCTTGTATCAGGATATCTCAAATAAAGAGAAATACTTGTGAGGTCTTCAACAAACTTCTCTAACGGATTTCCGGATAGATGCTATTTGATGGAAGAAACGTTGGTAATCTTGATAGTTCGCTGGGGATAAACAAACTGTCTTAGAAAGAGACTGCCATTCGCCATCCAAATAGAAAACCTGAGAACAAAACAAGCTGCTCAAATAAAGAAACTGCCACTTGTCGTTTGGGTATAAATTCCAAAGGAATGTTGCAAAACTGCTTAGAGAACAAGATTTTGTCTTCAACGGTGATCTTTAAAATAGAGTCTTCCTTGGTAGACAAAGTGCAAAATAAATGCACACTCGTTCTAGGTTTAACAGCCTAGGGATTCAAAATCATAATTGTCTGGGACCAAAGTTCAATCCAGGGAATAACTGAAGAGAAAAAGTCGAGCAAGACTCTATCCATTGGGGAATGAACTCAAATGGGGGTTTATCTTATCCAAAAAGGAAAAGAGAACTAAAGCAAAATCTTCCACAAGGATCAAACTCAGTGGGGAATTAGAAAGGATGTGCACTTTCTGCTTAAGGTTAACGACTCTACTGGGGAGAGAAGGACAAACCAAGTCACTTGAGGATAAGTGCAGCCAAAGTGAATGAATCAAATAAACATTAGAGATTGTAAAATGCACATATGCCATGTATATTTGTATGAATGAATGTATGTCATGTTATGCTTATGCTGACAAGACAAACAAGGAGAAGTAAACTAGAGATGAAATAAACATCTCAACATGGATACTCGACCAATCTTCACAAGATAGAAACATCACTGGGGGTGAACTGAAAGCCACATATGGACCAAAGTCCTGCTTCAAGGCTTCAAATCTCTCCGGGGAGAGGAAATTACTCCACTTGGGGATATAACATCATGACTTTACTTAGGGGATATGGCATAATGACTCTGGTTTCCTGAGGAGGAGAAAGATCTGGTGGGGAAGAATCACCCATGACTGGAGAGAGATTTCATAGGGGTTAAAATAAATATCCACTAGGAATTTAAGTATTCTGAATGAAAGTTGTAACGGGGGATGCTACAGTTGGGTCCTCACAGAGGATAAAATAAATATCCACTTTAATGGGGAAGCTCGGATCAACGTTGCAGCTGGAGATGTCAGAGTTGAGACTTCATGGGGAATGAAATGAACATTCACTTCGCTGGGGGAAGATTTAAGCCAATAGGAACCCACCGGAGAAGTCTTGTATCACACATACCATAACTGCTTGAAGTAGAGACCCATCAAGGAATTGCCATGATCACCTGTACTAGAGACTTACCGGGGACATGGGTAAAAGATGCTATGAGAACAATGTAGTTCTGCATTTCAAAGTCTACCATTCTTAAAGAAACTATTAATGCCATTTTTGGTGTTCACAAGTCAAAGTAAAACACACACGCCTTTTAGAAAAACAATTTTAAATTTCTTTCAAAAACTTCTATAAAAAATAAGAGACATTTTGCAAGATAGAAATAAATATAAGGATTGCCAACAAATGGAAAGTCTCAGATTTTATTAATTGAATGGTAGTCAGCAAATGGTGTGACTCCATAGATCATTACAAAGTTGGAAAATGGTAAATAATGAAAAGGTTACATTAAAAACAATGACCACTATCCTCCTAGATAACTTTGAGTTCCATATTCTATAAGCTTCTAACGATCTGACTGATTAGTCCTTGATGATAGAAGTGGCTTTTGACAATCCAATCTGATTTGATTCAGTTGACTAGCCTTATCCCTAACTTTTGCCTAGATTGCCTTTTCAAGTTTTCAATCTACCGGGATGATTTTTCTGTTTCATGTCTCTAATTTTTGCCTAGACCTCCCTTTAAGGTTTTCAGTCCACCGAGACGCTCATTTTTGCCTAAGTCGCCCTTTCAAGTTTTCGACTTAGAGAGCTGTTCTTTTCATTTTTTAGGCATAGTACTTTTTAACTACATCAATATTCATAGGACAAGTGATCTCCTCCCCATCCATAGTTGCGAGAATTAAAGCACCACCTGAAAATAATTTCTTAACAATGTATGAGCCATCATAGTTAGGAGTCCACTTGCCCCTAGAATCAGTGATGAAAGATTGGATCTTCTTAAGCACAAGGTCACCCTCTCTGAATTCCCGAGGTCGAACCTTTTTGTCAAAAGCTTTCTTCATCCTCTGCTGGTACAGTTGACCATGGCATAAAGCCGTCATTCTCTTTTCTTCAATTAAGTTCAGCTGGTCATATCTGTTTTGACACCATTCAGCCTCTGATAGTTTAGCCTCCATCAGAACTCGCATAGAAGGAATTTCAACTTCTACTGGGAGTACAACTTTCATACCATAAACAAGCGAGAAAGGAGTTGCCCCTGTTGATGTGCGTAATAAAGTACGATACCCATGCAAAGAAAATGGGAGCATCTCATACCAGTCTTTGTAAGTGACAACCATTTTCTAAATGATCTTCTATATGTTCTTGTTCGCAGCCTCAACAGCGTCATTCATCTTTGGTCTGTAGGGAGAAGAGTTATGATGTTCAATCTTGAACTCCTCACACAGTTCCTTCATCATTCTGTTGTTCAAATTTGACCCATTGTAAGTGATGATCTTACTTGGCATGCCATAATGACAGATGAGTTGATTCTTAATGAATCTGACGACCACTTGTCTGGTGACATTTGCAAATGATGCGGTTGTCATACCCTAATTTTAGCCCCAAGATCCCACCTTCTTTGGGCATCATCCTGCATAGCATCTTCGGGTCATAGGTCTTTGTGCGTGTTTATTGTGACTAACCAGCTTGTGCAGGTGCAATGATTTCAAGTGTGGAAGGTATTTGTTCTCACAGTCAAGTGTTTCAAGGTGTGACCGTTGGATTCTGATTCAAAAAGTCCTAAAGTTTCTACCGGTCATTTCCTTCAAGATTTCTTTAGTGTATGCCCAATAGATTTAGGGTCTTCCAGTTCATTGGTGTTGGGCATGTTCGTTTGAGGACCAGTTATGGTTTTCGTGGTAAGTGATATTGCAAGTCGTATCTTCATGGTTGTGTATCGAGTCCATCATCATCTAAGTCTTCAATTGTATGGGTAACAGAGTTCATGTGTTTGAAGTGGCAAAGTTTGAATAATAATCTTGAATCAAGTTTTTCTATAAGTTCTCAAATCGACAATCAAATCCTCGAGTGGTCCCAAAATCATATTTAAAGGGTTAAGTTGTGCTTGTTCAAGTTACGATGAATTAAAGGCCATTATTTAGAGTGTATGCAAGTCACGTTCACTCTCAAGTCGTCCAGATTGCAAAAGATAGCCTTGTGTTTGTTAAGTTTCCAAAAGCAAGTCAAACATAAGAAAGTCTATGGAAATAGCTTGGATTCAAGGGCTTACACCATTTTAATTATTTTGAGTTCTAATTGTTCAAGACATACAAGTGTTCAAGTTCATAAGAAGAGTTTTATTCAAGGGACTTTGTGACACAATGCAAAAGATTCAAATCCAAGTTATCATGGGTTCAAATTCTAAGGTAGTGAGAAGTTATCAAAGTGAAATTCATGTGATTCATTTTTTTTTACAAACTTCATGTTCAAGTTGTTCATTCACGTCACAATATTGCAAGAGTTCTCCATTTTCAAAGTCCAAAGTTGTGGCACAAAGAAAAAGATGGTTCAAACTCATAAATCCAAGGTTTCATGTTTATTTCAAATCCTATGTCAAAGTCATGAACTCATGAGATTAAAATTCAAGTAAACTTCATGTTTGGTTTAAAAGTTCTCTACAACCCACAATCCATGCCAAGATTTACAAATTAATAAATTGATTCAAAAGTTCTTTACAAAGTTCCAATTGGAAATTCACTTTGAATTGGCCAAGGGAAATTAAGGGAAATAGAATGGCATTTCATGCTAGTGGTAATGTTGCAACCAAAGATCATGTTACCAATAAGCAAGTCCTAGTAAAAAAAAGGGAAACTGTTCCAACCACTGCTCACGTTATGGATAAAAAGGGGCTGTTTTTGAGAAACTAAAACCAAACATTGATGCTGCTAGTTTATCAGGTCCAACACCATTTCCAAAATATACGATAAACCAAGATTACATTCCATATTACGTTACACAAAAAGAGCTACAAGATTACATTCCATAATACTTTGCTATATTTTGTTCTCAATTAGAAGTTCTAAATTGAAAGAGGTTAGGCTTTTAGAGAAGAAGTTGGTTGAAATATGCTTCAGATTCGGCTTAGCAAAACTTCTGCCTCTGATGGGTCGGCAGGGGTGAAGCAATCACCGGTTGAGACTGTTACAGTTGCGTGCCCTGACCATCTAGTTCTTGCTGATCTTCCTGTTGCAAAAGGAATTGGTACACCTTCTACTGCAAGTGGGCTAACATGCTTCAAAAGGCTTCAAAAGGTTTGAGATATCACCAAACGATCAATGTTTGGCACGCGTATTGAATGCTCCCTAGTGCCACGTCATCTGGACTATTTTTCCACCTGTTTTCATCATTAAATGCAGAGGATGCAAAAGGGTGCCTTGAAAAAGTGATGGCTATTTTGTTTACAGCAGCGGATACAGCTATGAGCTTGATCAGTAGGTTTTTTCCAGAGGTTTAATAGAGTGGGACCATCTATTTTGTGGAAGATACTGAAGCGTATTAATCACCTGTCCAAAATGAACTCAAATCAGTTCATAATCTCAGTAATTAAATCACAACGCCACCATTCAAACATAACCGGTTCAAATTGAAAGAACAATCAAGCATTCAAGGAAAAATTAATTTGAATAAAAAGTGTGTTTCAACATGTCTGAACTAAATTGGAAATGATCATTATCCACAAAACATGTCCCAATCAGTGTCGATTTCTTTCCAAAACCAAAATTCGACAGCATATTGTTATTCAATTCAATGTCAGGAATTTAATTCCTCAGGAGTATAAAGAGGCATCAGTGAGGTTGAGAACAGGGCAGACATTCGTAGCAGAAAATCACATTTACAGCAGAAACAATACACACAGAAGAAAACACACTGCATACATACCAATTTACACTCACAGCAAGGATTCACCACATCAACAAAATTCCACACAGAAACAACAGCCTTCCTTTAACAGCCTTCGCACCAGAAAATTCATTCACTATAACTACTAGAAATTTACCCAAATCCAATTGCAGAAGACATCACCACAAATTCAAGTTCATCAGAGAATATACACACATACACAGAGCAGAGATTCACAAAAAAAAACCATTCACACACAGAGAGAGCCACGAATACGCATAGCAGTTCATAACGGAAAATATCACCGACGAAAACTTTGCATACATACCACGCTCACAAGGCCACATAGCAGAAAACTCAGTTTCACACATAGCAGCAGGGCAAGGAGAACAGAAACATACACGAAGAGCAGTTCACATACACACACCAGAAAGATTCAAAAAAACATACGCATCAGGGGAGTAAAAAGCATCATCAGCTTCGTCACGTAACAACCAGAACAACATCAATTCACGGTTACTACACACATCAGAAATACACATCAGCAAAAGGAGGAGATAGACCAGAAAAACTCACCTTCAGACGAATTTGTACGACATCCGGTAACCAACTTCGTTTGTCCCTTTCTTTATATTTGAGTATTTATGCGTTCATCATAATTGTTGAATCTGATGTAATGTGTGTCGCTCACCGGTGTTGTTTCGCCGTGCATTATGTCGTATGGTTTTTGAATTTGGTGTTGTGTGTTCATATTTGAATCGTTGGGTTTTTTTTGGGGGTCGAGGCGTCAATTTTAGTTTCGTCAATTTGGTAGAGAGGAGAAGAAAGCGATTGAAAGGGAACGAAGGGCATGTGAGCGATTCAGAGGGAGTTCAGATCGAGAGAAAACGCAATTTCAAGAGGAAGGGGATGACTGAGATAGATGCTACTGTGGTTTAGGTTTAGGAGATGACACGCTTCTGTTTTTAACCAAACCGGGTTCGGGTCGGTTTGAACCCAACCCGTAAAAGCCATGTTGATCCGTGCCCATTTTGACTCGGGCTGAGGCTCTCCAGGCCTCTTGTTTCTGTACGCGTACCTAAATAACATGCCCCCTTGTTTTTGTTTTTTTAATTAATTTATTTAGTTGTTCGGTCTCAACAATTTAGTTTTGATTTAATTAGAAATTATTTAATTCGTTTTTAACCTATTTAAAACTATTTTGTTAGTTTTTTTTAGATTGTATTAACTAGTAAAAGACCCGTGCGTGCCATTAATTTATTTAGATATTATTAAGAAAAATTATTATTATAAAGTGATCAACAATTTAATTTAATTATAGAATAAATGAATCAATAAAAAAAATGTTATTATATTAGCAAATTTACCTTTAAAAAAAAGATAACTACCTTATTTAATTTTTAAAATTGTGAAATCCTGCTGCATACACTTTTATATGTGTTGTACACAAAAATGTAATTATGACCGACCAACCACCACGCAGGAAATTTCAACCAAATAAATAGTTAACTTAATTTACCTTAACAATTGCAATGAGAGTATTGGACAAAATAATTCTTTATTAAGTGATATCAAATGAAGTATTTGACTACCACCAAATAAATATATGCCAAGTTAAATAATATATTGTGTCAATATGTTAATGGCTTACTAATTATAGGAAGCTTCAAATCCAAAATGTTTTATGGCGATGCTTAGTTTCTTACTACTACTTTTAAAATTTGATTTATAGGTATTAGGAAATTGCATCTTACTTTGTCAGGTATTTGTAGTTTGGATATAATATATGTCTATGAAATCTTGTGTGTAGATAGCTTTCTTGTAGTAAGAGAAATTGCAAGCTGTGTGTGTTCAAAAGTATGGAATTGTTAAAAGAACATTTTATTAAAGGAACTTTTCAACTAACTGTTACTACAAAACAAAAAATCATTAAAAAAATCATTTGCATTTGAACATGATTTATTTGACCATACATTGAAATATACCAAGGAAAACAACCGAGAAATGGTCATTGCACCAATAACAATCATCTACTGTAGAGACAATGATATATGTATTGATCATATACAAAATGTGTTAACCAAGTTTAAAAGATGTTCTGATATTTTTTACTACAAATTAATCTCTTTCTTAAAATTTCATGCAAATTTGGTATGTACTCCCGACTCTGTTTTACTATATATTAATACTCTATTATGTCTTTATTTATTCATACATTTTGCTGATTTAGTCAAATAATATTTTATATCATTGGGATTTAACTTTTAATCTGCTACCACTGCATAATAGGAACTATCATATATGAATCATTGATTCAGTGCATGAACGTTGTACATTTGTGTCTAGCTCAGTCATGTATTCACAAAATCCATTAAATTACTCGAATTAAATTATCAGATAACTATACTATACTTTAGTAAGAAACCCAGTCTTGATGTGTTTTATTTTTCCACAATTATAGCAGCCACTTTAGTTGTTGAGATGAACTCATGATCTCATGTTGTTATATAATGGTAGTCAATACTATTAAGTAACAACTTCAATTTTGCATTGAAGCAACCACTCTTCCTTCAATTTCATAATGTTATCAGGTCTTTTGTGTTTCTATTATTTCACAAATTAGTGTAAGAAAAACATCAATCGGACTGTGCGAATCACCCTTCCAATCCTCTAATTGACAAAACTGTTGGCTAGAATCTCTCAAGCTACCTTAACTTAAGTTGATCATTGTCAAAGTTATGCCACTTCAATTTTTTGCGTTGCAGAAGATCAAGATTAGGTGTAGCACATGAAATCAATGTATCAAGATCTTTCTGGCACAAAGCAGTTTTAATTCGCGTAAACTTTATGTTGCATCGAAAATCAATACCACTGGCTACCTGCACCGCCTTGAGCAGCAGTAACTTTCCTTGCTATGTATTGAGGCTTTGGCTGCATCCTGTTAGAAACAAATGCATTCTTAACCACCCTCCGTTGTTCGATTTTTGCTGCCACCCCACAGTTGTTATAATGCATTATAGAACCAACAACTTTTCTAGGCCTTGCAGCAAGACCTGCCACAAATGTACATCAAACGAAAGTAAATTACATATTCTATAAGAAAAAATTCGAAGGTATTTGTGCTCTAACATATTTCTGCCGATTTGTAAATATTCAAGTCAGTAATCAAACCTTGAATGTTTTGAGGAGTTTGTAAAGGAAGTTGAGTCATCGGAAGAATAACACTACCCCTACCTACGGGCAGTTTCTTAACTTCTTTGATGCAACATTTTGATAGATCTTCTGCAACCTCAGTCGTATTCTGCATCGTGTTATCAGAATACAACACACATGATCTGCATGTACATCCTCAAATCAGCAGAGACAGTAGGCAATTTGAAAGAAAACATGTATTTTAAAATGGCATTTGTCAAGATTAAATAATGGAATTGGCCAAAGGGCATACACAACAATGTGCAGGAAACCAGTGAGAATTTATGATATTTCCAAATAAATTAGATATAGAGATTTCTAAAATAATTATGAGCTTAAGAATATGTACCTTATTGAACTGGAAAATTGGGACATCCTTCCGCTGGATCAAGAGATCTGCTATATCGACTTGTACTGTGAGCATATTATCCTGTATTAAGTGCCCGAGTCTTGGACACAGCCTTTAAGTACTTCATGTGAGTGGGGATTGTCAAGCAAATAAGTGATGCCATTCAACGTAGAAAGCCTTACCTCGTGAGACATGTCACCAATTATTTTTGAAAGCATCTTCGTAATATTTGGCGACTGGATAATTTCCCAAAATAGCTGAAGGACACGACACAGACCCTCAACAATAATTGTTCTAATTTTTGGCAATCGTCGACAAGCAACCTTTCTAACAAAAAGATATGTTTATCAATTAATGTATCCTTATCTCCTTTTGGGGCATCGGGATCTTCAAGGGGGAGTACATCCAATAGCAGGTGCAAAGCATTTTGACGAACATTTGAGTTTGCAACCTATATTGATAAGAAGGCAGAGTAAAATGTCGAACACAGAAAGGAAAATCACAAACTATTTTAAATATTATAATTCATACACATAACTGATTATAATTTAGAAAGTTGCTAATCCAAAAAAAAAACTGATTATAGGCTGGTATATCAACCAGCCCTCAATAGTCATATGCGGGTTTTTTATCATCTGCATAGATCAGTGGCCATATACAAATTACAACTTACAATAGAAGATTATGAATGCATGCAAAACACCTACAAATTTTTTAATGCATACAAACAAAGCATCTACAAAGAGTTGTGAAACTCATAAGCTTACAAAACAACACCAGTGTAAATAATCACTCTGATGAAAATTTAAGGACCAATTAAATTATACACAGACATTTTCTTTAGGACTGGCATAATACAAATCTTTATACCAAAAGTTTAACAAACCAACATTCAAACACTATAAAATGTAGGTGGGAAAAAGTTGATTTTGACAAGGCAATTTACCTGTAGAGCTCTAAATATGACAGCCTTGGCAAGTCGATAAAGTAGTTTCTCAACCCCGTCAACGGAGACGCGTGTTGCTGCTCAACAGTCCCCCTTTTCCATAATACTCCTCAAGATATGCAAATTGCTTCTTAAAAAGGTCTATAACACTATTCAAAATATATTGGGAACAAAAGAGCGAAATCAGAGACTGAACTTACACACTACATATATTAGGGGTAAAAAATACAAATAAATATATCCAAAAATACAATTTCATAAACCATATCAACTCTCAAGTTTTGAAATAAAAACACATGTAAAATTTGAGCAAAGTTACAACTCTTAACCTGAAACATCAAAATAGTAAATGAACAAACTTGGCAAATGATTAGGTTTTTCCACATTCAAAAGTTAGAATAAAATAAAATAAACCACACATACTCTTATGTTTTGAAAATAAAACACATGTAGAAGTTGAAGAAAGTTACATTTCTTAAACTGAAACATCAAAATACTAAATGAACAAATTTGGAAAAAGGTTAGGTTTTTCTACTTTCAAAACTTGGAATAAAATAAAACAAACCATTGAAGAGTATTTCTAAAACTGTAAATCCACACAAAGGGAGTATTTTTGAAACTGAAAATTGGCTAAAGGGCACATGTTTTGAGTTGCAGTTTCACGTATTCAAGAGTGGTAAAAATGAAGCTGAAAGGGAATCTGAAAGCAACCCAGTCAACAAACTTGATGTTCTACATATGATTTAAAGCAGATAGAAAGCAACATAAACGAAAACATAAGCTATAGAAGAACATAGTAAAAATGGAACACCTATAAAAAAAACAGAACACGTAGTAAAACAATGATACATACGCCATTAAAATGATGTGTTGTTACAAACTAAGCGATGATGATGATGATGATAAATCTGAATTGAAAAATAAAGAGAAATCAAAAAAATGAAACCACGTCGTTACAAAATGAATACACGGACGAATATCGACATACCTTGTAGCTTGCGGGGAATACGATGAAATACCCGAAATAAGTGATTAACGGAAATTATATCAGGTCCAATGGTTAACAAAAAAATTTGATTAACGGCTGATGAGAGAAAGAGAGAGGATTAGAGATTTGAGAAAGAAAGGGGGAGAGGGATCTGAGAAATGGTGGAGAAAGAGGCAGCAGCGGATTTAGGGTTTAGGGGAAAAACAGATGAAACGTGAGAGAGAGAAAAAAGAGAAGGAGAGAGAAGAAGAGATTAGCGTGTTGAATACACTAAACTACCTACATAGCTAGGTTTCTTACTCCACAAGTTAGAGTCTAGTTATTAGTTAGTTAAGGAGTTTGTTATAGTTGTTACAAAGGTTAGTTAAGCAACTAATCATTGTGTATTATATAAACTCTATTGCAGTGTATTGTAAAGTTCAGTTGTGGAAATAATAAGCTTCTTCTCCATCTTTCTTTCTGTTGCAAGCTTTCTTTCTTTGCCTTTAATGGAGTTTTTGTCTAGATTTCACATGGTATCATCGACCTGTGGCTAATCTTTCAATCCCATTCCGCTGCATTTTTCCCAACTCTCTCTCAATTGTTTCGTTCTTCTTCTCTTGTTTTTTTTTTTACATCTGTATTCTTTCACCATCGTCTTTCTCATCATGTCTCATGAAAGTTCATCAAGTTCCTCCACTTCCTGCCATAACAACATCGCGAACTCTAACTCCACCAAGGGTTATCAGAATGACACTCTTAACCCATACTTCATGCATCCCAATGAGAATCCAGCATTAGTTCTTGTGTCACCTCTATTGAATGCGAGTAATTACCATTCTTGGTCACGTTCAATGACAATGGCATTACGCTCCAAGAATAAACTTCACTTTATCAATGGCGCTCTTCCTCGACCACCGGATGAAGATCGTGACTCCATAGCTTGGGATAGGTGTAATACAATGATCATGTCATGGCTCAATAATTCTGTTGAAGCAGAAATTTCTCAGAGTGTGTTATGGATGGAGACGGCTTCAGGTATATGGCAAGAACTGAAGGATCGGTTTTATCATGGTGATGTGTTCAGAATATCAGAAATTCAAGAAGAAGTTTACACTCTTAAACAAGGTGAATCTTCTATTTCTTCATAATACACCAAGTTGAAAATGCTTTGGCAAGAACTAGATAATTTTCGTCCCATTCCAACTTGTGAATGTAGCAGTTCTTGCATAGCTATTGAGAAAATGCGTAGCTATCGTGATTCAGATCAGGTGATTCGTTTTTTGAAGGGTTTGAACGATACTTATTCTGCTGTTAGATCACAAATTATGTTAATGGATCCTCTCCCTAACATTTGTAAAGTGTATTCCTTACTTGTTCAACAAGAAAGACAATTTTTTGTACCAGTTAAAGATGTTAAGCTCCTAGCAGTTCCCACTAATCAATCCCAAGGTGGAAACCAATCTCAAGGCAGAGGAAACAATGGTCCTCGTGGTAGAGGATTAAGAGGAGGCAGATCATCATTTGGTCGTGGCAAAAACATGAGGGTATGTACTCATTGTGGAATGGCCAATCATACAGTTGATACATGCTTCAAGAAGCATGGTTACCCTCCTCATTGGCAACAACAAGGCAACATCAATAATTGTTCAACTAAACAAAGCAATATAGATGAAGTTCCATCTGTTAATTCTGAGGAGCAATCTAAAGATGCTACTTCTGGTTTTGCTAGTTTTACACCAGCTCAGCACAAGGCCCTCTTAGCTTTACTTCAACAATCTGCTAGTGCTCATAGTGTAAATCATATAGTTACACAAAATTCTCCTCATTCAGGTATTCTCTGTACTTTTCCTTCTCAAGCTGCAAATGAATCATTCATTTTGGATACAAGAGCAACTGATCATGTTTGCTTCTCTAGAAGACTGTTTTCATGTCTCACAAAAATACCTGAAATCACTGTCAAACTACCAAATGGTTCATTAGTTTCCACATGTTATGCTGGCACTATTCACTTTGATAATAATTTTGTGTTAACCAATGTGTTGTTCATGCCACATTTCTCTTTTAATCTCATTTCTGTGCCCAAACTCACTGCTAGCCTAACTTGCCATTTGATTTTTGACAACTCCACATGTTTTATACAGAATACTCTCTCCAAGAAGATGATTGGTGCAGCTAAATTGAAAGGAGGACTGTACATAGTTCATCAGCCTGCAGTAACCATCCCTTCCACTTCTCATTCTATTGCTAGTATATCAAATGAATATGTACCATATGACCATACACCTGATTGTAACATTTGGCATTGGAGACTTGGTCACCCTTCAAATGCCGAACTTATTGAAATAAAGAAAGTTTTCCCTTTTGCTATTGTTCCACCATCTGACACACCTTGTGATATATGTTTTTATGCCAAATAAAAGAGACTTCCTTTTCCTGATAGTTGTCATAAATCCAATGATATATTTGATCTTGTTCACATGGATATTTGGGGACCTTTGTCCATCCCCTCTATCAATGGTCATAGGTACTTTCTAACTGTTGTTGATGATAAGAGTCGTTTCACTTGGATTTTCCTGATGAAACAAAAATCTGAGACTAGCAATTTAATCAAATCTTTTGTAGCCATGGCCTCAACCCAATATAACAAAGCTATTAAGTGCATTAGATCTAATAATGGCAGTGAATTTTTAATGGTTGAGTACTACAAATCTCTAGGAATCATACATCACACATCTTGTGTTGGTACTCCTCAACAAAATGGGATAGTTGAGAGGAAGCACCAACATCTCCTTGCTATCACTAGAGCTCTCTTATTCCAAGCTCACCTTTCAAAACAGTTCTGGTCTTATGCTATTAGTCATGCCACCCATATTATAAACAGACTCCCCACACCTTTTTTGAATAACTCTTCACCTTTTCAAATTCTCCACAACAAATTACCTAACCTTAATTCTCTTAAAGTATTTAGTTGTTTATGCTTTGCCACCACCTTATCAGCCCATAGGAAGAAACTTGATCCTAGATCCAGAAAGTGTATCTATCTAGGCATCAAAACTGGAGTAAAAGGTCACATTCTGTTTGACTTATGTTCCAAGGAACTTTTCTTATCTAGAGATGTAGTGTTCTTTGAAAACATTTTCCCTTACAAACAAAATTCTTTAGCCTCTATCCCATCTCCTGCAAACCATCATACATCCTCAACACATTCAGATTCTATTTCCTTTGATTTCCCATACATAATTGATAATGATGCACAACACAGTCATTCTACTTATTTACATGAGTCCACCCCACCATCTATTCCTGATATCCCATCTTCCAGTTATATCCCAATCATTCACCTTCTCCTAGTGTGTCTGCTCCATCTTCTGAACATATTCCTCCAGTCAGAAGATCTGGTAGAAATACTAAACCTCCTAACTACCTTCAGGACTACCAATGCAATCTGATTGAAAGTACAGTTCCATCTCCTACTTCAATTGCTGCTCCATCATCATCTCAGAGTAAGTATCCTTTGTAACATGTTCTATCTTATAATAGTTTGTCTGCTGCTCATAAACAATATATTTTTAATATGTCTTCCATTTCTGAGCCTCAAACATATGAAGATGCTGTTGAGAATCCAAATTGGAAAGAGGCTATTCAATCTGAATTGCAAGCCCTTCAACAGACAAACACATGGACATTGGTTCCTTTACCTCAGCATAAAAGAGCTATTGGTTGTAGATGGGTTTTTAAACTCAAACAACATGCTGATGGTTCAGTTAAAAGATACAAAGCTCGATTAGTAGCTAAAGGATTCACTCAGACTGAAGGATTGGATTACATGGACACATTCAATCCTGTTGTGAAAATGACCACAATCAGAGTTTTTATCACCATTGCTGCTGCTCATCATTGGCCACTCTTCCAACTTGATGTTAATATAGTTTTTTTACACGGTGATCTCAATGAAGAAGTCTTCATGTTACCTCCTCCTGGTATGGATATTTCCCATCCAAATATAGTGTGTAAACTTCAAAAATCTTTGTATGGTTTGAAGCAGGCAAGTAGACAATGGAATACAAAACTTACTGAGACTCTAATTCAATCTGGCTACATTCAGTCAAAATCAGATTATTCTCTATATACTAAGTCTAGTGAATCCCATTTCACAGTGATTCTTGTTTATGTTGATGATTTGGTCTTAGGGGGGACTGACATTGATGAGATAAACAACATTAAGACCCTTCTGCATAATAAATTTAGCATTAAAGATCTAGGTGCTTTGAAGTACTTTCTTGGTTTTGAAGTTAGCAGATCAAGGGAAGGCATTACTTTGTGCCAAAGAAAGTACACATTGGATTTACTACAAGATGTGGGCTTGACTGGAGCCAAACCAAACAACACACCAATGCAACCACATCTTTAGTTACATACAGGTTCTGTAAAGTCTATCTCTGAACCTACTGAATATAGGAGATTGGTTGGAAGACTATTGTATTTAACACACTCTAGACCAGAAATATCATATACAGTTAGCAAACTCAGTCAATTCCTGAGCAATCCTACTGATGAGCACATGTTGGCTGGCATCCATGTTTTGAAATATCTCAAAGGAAGCCTTGGAAAGGGTTTATTCTTCAAATCATCATCCATTCTTACTCTAAAAGGTTTCTCAGATTCAGATTGGGGAGCTTGTCCTGATACTAGGAGATCCACTACAGGTTTCTGTTTTTTCCTTGGTGATTTATTGGTTAGTTAGAAGAGCAAGAAACAAACAGTAGTGTCAAGGTCTTCCTCAGAAGCTGAGTATAGAGCACTTGCCCAAGCTACATATGAAGGTCAATGGATTTTGTATCTATTGAAGGACTTACATGTTAAGCATACAACTCTTTTCATAATCTATTGTGACAACAAATCAGCTCTCCACATAGCTGCTAATCCGGTTTTCCATGAAAGAACAAAACATATAGAGATCGACTGCCATGTAGTGAGAGACAAAGTGCAGGCTGGAATCGTACATTTGTTGCCTATTACATCAAAAGATCAAGTAGCAGATATTTTCACAAAGTCTTTACACATTGGGTCATTCAGTCATCTTCAAAGCAAGCTTGGGATGATTGACATCTACTCCAGCTTGAGGGGGGATGTTGAATACACTAAACTACCTACATAGCTAGGTTTCTTACTCCACAAGTTAGAGTCTAGTTATTAGTTAATTAAGGAGTTTGTTATAGTTGTTACAAAAGTTAGTTAAGCAACTAATCATTGTGTACTATATAAACTCTATTGTAGTGTATTGTAAAGTTCAGTTGTGGAAATAATGAGCTTCTTATCCATCTTTCTTTCTGTTGCAAGCTTTCTTTCTTTGCCTTTAATAGAGTTTTTGTCTAGATTTCACATAGCGTGATAGAAGAAGAAGAGTATTATTGTCTGAAATGAGAGAGGTTTGACGTGTGAATAAGGGAGAATTTTGAACGTGCAAATCATTGATGGACATTTGGCATCAAGGTAGAGGTTTGGGTCAACATTAATTGAGTGATTTGTTAATTACTGAAATGTCCAAATGATAGTGTAAAATAAAATAATTAAAAGGGCAATGTGGTCAAGGCATGCAATTAAATTTTGAAGGGTTGATAGTAGATTAACTTTTTAGAACTTATTTTTGTAGTTAATTTTAGTTATTTTAGGATTAATTAAATAGTTTGTGCTTGGAATTTAGTTTTTTGTTTAGTTTTAATTAAGTGGTTGATTTAAATAGGTTTTATTTTTAATTCTTAATTTAATCTTGACATTTTGTTTTAATCATTTCCCGATGTTCACTAATGTATTTCTTGTCCTATCTTTTGGGCTTTTGGTTTGCCTGAGCATTTGCTGTATTTGTACGTCTCGCTATTTATTTTACATTTGATACTTAAAGTTTCCCTTTTGGCCCCTCTATTGCTTATGCCAAATTCCAAAGAAAATGTTTCCCTCTGTTGACTCCATGTCATACTTAGCCTAACTTTAGGTTTCCTCCCACTTCATCCTGGCCTTAGGATTGGAGCCGCTGTGCTCTATGTCTCGCCGTAGACATTTCTTTCCCTTTATCCTAGCCTTAGGATCGGAGTCGTACACTCCATGTAAGTGTTCTGCCATGGACACACTTCCCTTACAACTTTAATCTTTACTTTGGAGTCACTGCACTCCATGTAAACGTCTTGCCATGGATGCTTACTTTCCCCCTAGAACCTTGACCACAGTCAGGAGTTCCTCACCCTTATTGAGGGGAAGTACGAATGCTCTGATTCCATTCCCGTCAGGATACGTAGGCACGAGATGCGATGTCTTGGCGAGCATACTTAGAAACTAACCCCTAGGTCTCTCCCTTAGCAGATACCCTTAGCAAGCAAACAATAAAATAACACAAATACTAACAAGAGGTTCCTGTAGAGTACTACAGATACTTAGGATGCTAACATCTTCCCTAGGTATAACCAACCCCCGAACCCTAGATCTCTAGCTGTGTTCCTACATAGTGCAATTAGGGTTTTTGACCTTTACCCCTTCCTTTGGATAAATCAAAGTTCGATGGTGAATTAAGATTTGTGATTCAAGTTAATCAATAGCCTGGTATCCAATTCTCACTGCGACAGCGGCTTTTACCCATTTGGTAAAGTAATCGATTGCCACCAAGATAAAGCGATGTCCATTAGAAGCTTTTGTCTCAATCATACCAATCATGTCAATGCCCCACATGGAGAAAGGCCATGGAGAAGAGATATCATTAAGAAGAGTTGGCGGTACATGAATTTTATCAGCGTAGATTTGGCATTTGTGGCACTTCTTAGCAAACTTGCAACAATCAGATTCCATTGTTTTCCAATAGTAACCTGCTCTTAAAAGTTTCTTCACCATAGTATGTCCATTGGCATTTGTTCCAAAGGAACCTTCATGAATTTCAGTCATTAATAGGTATGCTTCTCGTTTATCAACACATCTTAGCAAGACCATGTCAAAGTTTTTTTTGTAAAGCACATCGTTGTTCAGAAAGAAATTACCGGCCAATCTTCTCAATGTCTTCTTATGTTTGTTTGATGCTCCATGTGGGTACTCTTGTTTTCGGAGGAAAAGCTCAATATCATGATACCACGACTTATCATCACTAACTTCTTCTATTGAAAACATATGAGCGGGTATATCGAGACGCATGACATTGATCTTGGGACAATCATTCCAACGGTTCACCACAGTCATGGAAGCTAAAGTCGCCAAAGCGTCTACCATTCTATTCTCGTCACAAGGAATGTGATGGAACTCAAATTTGTTGAAGAAGGGGAACAATCTTCTTGCATAATATTCGTATGGAAGCAAGCCATCTTGGCTAGTCTCTCACTCTTATTTGATTTGGTTGATCATCAAAGCAGAATCACCATACACGTCTAAGTTCTTAATTCTCATATCAATTGCCTCTTTAAGGCCCATCATTCACGCTTCGTACTCAGCCATGTTGTTTGTACAAGTGAAGGTTAATCTGGCAGTGAACGGAATGTAAGATCCATGAGGAGTTACAATAATTTCCCCAATCCCTTTTCCATAGGCGTTGACAACACCATCAAAGATTAAACCCCACTGAGAATCTGGCTTAAGTCCCTCATCTGGCAAAGGCTCTTCACAAATTTTCATCTTTAGATACATTACATCTTCATCGGGGAAATCATCCTAGACAGACTGATAATCTTTAATAGGTTGATGAGCTAGGTGGTCATCCAAGACACTTCCCTTGATGACCTTCTGAGTGTGGTATTCAATGTCGTATTCTGACAATAGCATCTGCCATCTGACAATCCTTCCAGTCAGAGCAGGCTTCTCAAAAATGTATTTGATTGGATCCATCTTAGAAATCAGCCAATTTGTGTGGTTTAGCATGTATTGACGCAGACGTCGTGCAACCCAAGCCAAAGCGCAGCAGGTTTTCTCAAACATTGAGTATCGAGACTCACAGTCAGTGAATTTCTTACTCAAGTAGTAAATAACATGTTCTTTCTTTCCTGTCTTGTCTTGTTGACTGAGTACACATTCCATGGAATCTTCAAATAGTCAAATACATGATCAACTGTCTTCCTTCCACCGGAGGGATCAGAATGGGAGGCTCAAGGAGGTATTCTTTAATGCTGTCAAATGCCCTTTGGCAACCTTCAGTCCAAACACAACCTTGATCCTTTCTGAGAAGCTTGAATATTGGTCCACAAGCGACAGTCATGTGCGAGATGAACCGAGAGATGTAGTTCAGACGCCCTAAGAAACCTTTGATCTGCTTTTCTATAGTTGGAGCTGGCATTTCTTGTATGGCTTTGACTTTGTCAGGATCTACTTCAATTCCCCTTTAGCTAACGATTAAACCTAAGAGCTTTCATGAGCGAACATCAAATGTGCACTTGTTAGGGTTCAAACGGAGTTGGTATTTCCTCAACCGTTGAAATAACTTCAACAAATATTCAACATGGTCCTCTTCAGTCTTGGACTTAGCAATCCTGTCGTCCACATAAACTTCAATCTCTTTGTGCATCATATCATGGAAAAGAGTAGTCACGGCCCTTTGATATGTTGCGCCAACATTTTTTAGACCAAACGACACATCTCTGTAGCAAAAGGTACCCTAAGGTGTAATGAATGAAGTTTTCTCCATATCTTCGGGAGCCATCCTGATTTGATAATAACCTGAGAAACCATCCATAAAAGAAAATACCTTATATTTTGTAGTGTTGTTGACCAACATGTCAATGTGTGGCTGAGGAAAGTCATCTTTTGGACTCGCTTTGTTCAAGTCTCGGTAATCAACGCACATGCAGACCTTACCATCCTTCTTTGGAACGGGCACAAAGTTGGCCAGCTGTAACACCCCAAAATTTGCCCTCTCGTTTCTAACCTTAACTGGCTTATATTTCGTCCATTTTCATCATTAATCATATCATGGCATTGGTTCTTGACATGGGATCAAGTTGTTTCTGTGGCTCAAGACTTCTTTTTTGTCCCAAGTTTTTAAGCAGCAGGCATCAGAAGATGCGGTATTTATTTTGCTTAGCGATTCATTATCGGACCGTACCTTTTCAGCAGAATATTTCAAGTGCAGGAGAGCATTCACAATTTATTTCAGGTATTATTTCAGGCGCAACATCAAATGACAAGTTTCAGAGGTAGAACAAAGCTCAGAACGAGTGACAGTAGGCAATTCCCCAAGTTTCACTCTTTGTGGCGCCAAAATTGAAATTTTGAATGTGGTAATTGATTACCAGAATATGGGTAATCGATTACCACAGGCGAAATTTGCCCAAATACTTCATTTTTTCACCACTGCAGTATTTGGATTGCATTTTGGTCATGTGATTTCCCATGTGCATCAGTAGAAGGATCTAGAATTGGTTCAAAATTTGATTCATTTTCACAAATTAATTTCACTTCCCTCCAAAAATTCAAACATTCCATTTCTAATCCCATTCCTAATTTCCATTCCAAACATTAACCCACACTCTGAACCACATTTTGATTCCTAACCTATGGATTATTTAAACAAGTTTGCTCCAAACCTCACTCATTCACTCTCATTCACCCTCATTTTTCTGAATTTTCTCTCAATTCTCTCTCACTTTTTCACTCTCCATTTTCATCTTCAACCTTCATTAGAGCTCTTCCTTTAGAATTCCTAAATTCTTCATTGGAGTTATTGAATTCTAGAGCCAAACCTTCATCATTTCCTCTCATCAACACAAATTCTGCAGTAGGAAGTGATTCGGATCTAGATTCAAGGTTTGGAAGCTTTTTCTTGAAGAAATTTTGAAGCAAGTTCATCACATTGCATTGTTCTTGAGATTTCTTGCTAGGAGCTCATTGGATCTTGAATTTTCTGTGCTTGATCTGTCCAATTTCGTTTGCGACACTCACCAAAGCAATTCTCCACTTTGTAGGTTAGTAAACTTCAGATCCAAACCGATTCTAGCTTATTTTCAGCTTTTGCAATGTAGATCTTTAAATTGTTGATGTGAATTGGATCTATTGTTGGATTTGATTGTGGATCTTGTTGTTTAATTGATGCAATTGGTGTTTGATTACTGATATTTGGTGTATTTTTCGTGTACAATTGCATACCTATTCATTTGGATGATTGGATAAGTGATTTGCTGCTGAAAGTGCTTTTGAGTGTCGCACCCTAATTTTTGACCCTAAGATTTTCTTTCTTTTTGCATAGCTTTTTTAGACCGCGTGATTCTTGTGTGCGTGCTTTATTACTAACAGATTTGTGTAGGAACATTGTTTTCAAGTGGAGATGGCTTTCGTTTTCACAGTTAAGTATTTCAAGGCATGACCAATTGGTTCTGATTCAGAATGGTTATAGGGTTTTCTACTGGTCATTTTACTCAGAATGCCTCAAAGGACTTTATGAATGTCTCAAGGAGAATTAGGACTTCCTGTTCACCGGTGTTGGACATGGTCGGTTGAGGACCAGTTATGGTTTTCATGACAAGTGATATTGCAAGTTGTATCTTCATGATTATATATCATATTGCAAGACAATCTTGGATCTACAGGCCAAATCATTCCCAGGTTACTTCCAAGGTTTGTTTCAAGTGGTTCAATTCTATGCGTGCCATTGAAAGTCTAATATGTGACCTTCGCTTCAAAACTTCAAGTTCGCCAATCGAGCTTTCAAGGTTTCTCATGTTATTAAATTAAAGAGGAGCAAGCTTTATTAAATGTTATCCAAGGTTACAAAGTGAAAATTATTTTTAAGACCTAGAGGCTACCGTGTTACACTTTGGTCAGAGTACTATCACATTGGATTGCACCACCACAGCAAGAAGGGCCATCTGCTCTTGGAAAAGCAAAATGTACAAGGATTAAAGATTTTCACAAAATGCATGAAGTGAGACTCATAAGTGTTCAAGGAGGTTTTACAAATTAAATTCAAGTTTCATTACATGTCAAAGGATACAAATTACACCAATTTTCTTTCAAGTTGTACAAGATCAAATGCACTCACAAACTATACGAAATCACAATAAAAGGGTGATGTTGCTTCTAATTTATGAGCTGAAAGTCTTCAGTATAATTTGTTATCGGCTTGTTTGTTTAGAGTTACATTACAAATATGAATGCAATGCAATGTGCAAGGCCATATATGTGGGTAAGTGTTTTAATAGGTAGTTGAATCGTAACGTGGTATGATTGAGCATCACTGCATGATTGTGTTACACAACGCATTCATATCTTCTGTGTGGGTACTAATGACATTTGCAGTCACTTGGTAACATTCCATCAAATTGTGGTTATTATACCCCAAAACCATCAATGTTCACATACTCCATTACAATTGCCAAATACAAAATTCAAGTGGCTATCTTTCAAGTGTATCTAATTCTTATCTTGGAGCATTTTCCAAGTGAAAGTCGCCAAAATTGTTCATCGTCAGTTTGCCCCAAAATATGGTACAAGAGTTTGATTATTACATTTCCAAGCTTTTTTTGATGTTCTGATATTTGAGATCATGCTGCAAGTTCTGCTGTAAAGGACTTCTTAATAGTTTCATGGTTAATTTAAGCAACATGGAGGATGTGGGACAACGTTGTGCCTGGACATTACTCATAATAGTGCTCTCCTTCAGTGTTCATCACATTATAAAGGGCTTCGTGGTTCAGTATGTGATGCGAATTCGCCACCATTTATGTGTTTGGAGAAAGACAAAGGAAGATAATACCACCTTCATGAAATCCTTGGCTGACCTGATACACAAACATTTGCAGCAAGTAAGAGATATTGAAAATAAAAATGAAAGTTATCAAATGTAAAGTTCAAACTTTCATGGTGAAGTCATAAGGTCAATCATAGAAGTTCCAACACTTTTTTTTTCTAATTTCAAGACCTTTCAAGAGTGGATTCATAAAGACTTCTCATGCCAAATATCAAAGGCGCATTACAATAAATTCAAAGACATACACAACAACAACAACCTTCTCTAGTTAAAAATTGTTTTCATAAAACCTAAACAACTCAATTTCTCGGACGCATTACTCCTATCGTCTTTCAAAACAATAATGGACCTTGTCCTCTTCTTGCTACTTGTGATGTCCTTCTGCTAAGAAACCAATTAGGATGTGGGTGAAGTCTCATAGAAGAGGTTGGCTTGGTCGATTGATTCATATAGAAATGAGACGCATGTTATGTCAAAAACAAGCATTAGAAAATCCAAGAGTTCAGCCTTGAGGAAGCATCTCGTAACGACCAAGGGAACCACATTCCCCTGATCTGCAAGGAAAATTTGAATTCATCATCATAAAGAAATTCTAATTGCAGCAAAGTAAATCAATATGGAAGGGCAGAATTTTAAAGTTTGGAACACAAGTAGATGGTCTACATACAGAAGGTGTACATGTCCTCAAGGTTACGGTATCAGAATCAGTTGATGAATTACATTTAAAAAGCCAAAATTTGGAATATGATGCAGTTATTCTGGTGGTATACAGACACAATAAACCCCCGCAGATTACGAACTTGCTGACAAAAACGGTTTCAATAAATCATAATTGCTACACGTGTCCAGGAAGATTCGCTGAGGTGGAAATTAACACTATAAAAAACAAAAGCAGCAAGTATTAGATGGCAGCAATCAAGGTTTTTGTATTTACGGAAAATGTTGATTTACACGATGATTTAAATTGCAAACAGACCCAAACACGTCCAAATCTTTCAATCTTTTCTATTTTAGGCCTCAGAGATTTTCTTTTGAATCAGAGCCGTTCATTCTCATCATGTTCAAAAGGGATAATTATGGGCAATATCATAAAGACACCACCAGCACAATCTCCCAGAAATAACACAAAATCAGAGAATTGAAGGAGTCAATAAAATCAATAATTCAAAAACTTTCCCGAATTACAATCAGAACCAAATCAACAATTAACACAAATCAATCAACATTGAAGAGATTTCCCAAAATGGATTCATCATTGGCCCTATAAATACCCGGTCATTCTTGCATCAAAGAGGACAACAACAAAAAAAGGAGAGAACAAACAGAAAAAACCTAAAAATTTCACGATCCGACAAAGAGAGAGGAAGAGGCAAGTGTAGCAACAAACAGAAATCGAACGTTTCCGAACCCACAGAAGAGGAGTCTGATTCATTCATCAGAAGGCAACAAAGAAGAGAAAATCACACAACAAACCGAATCGCAGCAAGTAAAGAAGAAAGGGAACTCCCCTCGACGAAGCCATTGGAGCCATCCTCGCCATTCCGCCACCGTTTCTTTTTTCGCTTTCATTTTATCATCATTTGTAATTTGTAAATCATCCAAATATAGTGAAAACTGGGGTAAAAGGGCTGTGCGGGGTGGGGTTTTGCATTGTTGCTTTGTTTCTTTTGCAGATCGAGAGAGAGAAGACGAGTGTGAGCGGCGAATTGAGAGAGATTTTGAGAGACGAGAGAGAGAGAGAGAGAGTGACGTTGGTATGCTCTCTCGGTTCCTTGTTTTTCCTTTCGTTTTTTTCTTTAAAAAAAAAAAAAACTTTTTATAATTAAAATTTAAGATTTTTTTTTTAAATAATTTAATTTAAAACTGTTTCTTTTATATTAATAACTTAAAACCTTTTCTTTTATAATAATTAATTTAAACCCTTTTTTTTTTTATATATAAGTAAATCTAAAACCTTTTTTTATAATAATCAATTTAAACTTTTTAATAATAATTAACATTAAAACTTTTATAATAATTAAGTTAAAACTCTTTTTTTATAATAATAATTAATCTATTTCCTTTTTTTTTAATTAAAACTCTCTTTAATAAGAAAAATTCTAAAACTAAAAATAAACTTTTGAAATAATTAACTTTAATAAGAAAACCCTTTTTATTAATTTGCCTCTAAATTAATCAATAAATAAACTTTAATAATTAAAACCTTTTGATAATTATCTTTAAGTATAATTCTAATTTGATAATAAACCTTTTTTTTAAAAAATAAGATAATCTTTAGCATATTTTCCTTAATAATAATAAACCTTAAAATCAAATCAACTCTTTTTCTCAATAAATCAAAAACTCATTTAGAATGTCCCGCGCCCGTGTGTACGCTTGCGTGTTTATCTGTTTACTATGCCTCTATTTGAATGTATGCTTTGTTTGTCTAAGCCCTTTCAAAAATATAAAAACTCTCGATCCAACGTCGAGCCAATTTTCCACCCATATAAATCGATCGCCTTTGGGCATCGCATTCAACCTACCGATCACAAGACACAAGTCTAGCATCACTTTGCTAGCACCTTCGCCTAAATAATAATAATTAATCGCATCAATATCCAAGGGAAAATCCCATGCATGATAACCATGTTATTGTGCATGGTGCACATCATTTGCATCATAATCGACACCTTAAGATAAGTCAATTAGATAACTTAGGATAGATTTCCTAGGTTAGTCCCCCCTTAATTTTGATTTTTTAAATCAAACTTTAGTCCACCTAATTCTCCACACAAGAGAATTAGATGTTAATCATCTCAAAGAAGGGACATACAATCCCATACCCCACAAAATACAAACATTTTCAAAACTGTGGTGGTTTTCTTAAGATGATGACTCATCTTCTCTCCTAAACCTTTAAAACAATTTTAGTATCCTTAATAAGGAACTACAAGTGCTCTGATTCCCTCCTGACAGGATAAGTAGGCACAAGATGCGATATCTTGTCGAGCACACTTAGGAATAAAAATAATAAATCACCTACCCTTAAACCCTTAGCAAAACAAATAACAGATAACATAAAATAAATCAAGAGGTTTCTGTAGAGTACTACAGATACCTAGGATGCTAATACCTTCCCTAGGTATAACCAACCCCCGAACTTAGAATCTTAGTGCATTTGCATCGCATTGTGGGAATTCGGTTTTTCTCCCTTCCCTTGGATAAAATCAAAGACCGGTGGTGACATTAAAAGTGCGATCCTAGTTAACAAATAACTATGGTATCCAATTTTCACCGCGACAGAAATGGCAATTTCACTGGGGACTCTCATAAGAGGGTCCCCCCTAACTTGTTTAATTATGTTTTTTTGTTATATATTTGTATTTGTTATGTTTGCTTGGGTTGTTACTTGTGTGGTGAGACAAAGTCCTACACCCGGACTAGAGTAAAAATTATGATAGGAACGGTGAGAATTCAAGGATACTTTGAGGGAGTCGATTCCTGAAGAAGTTGAATTGAGACTTCACCACTTAGTCTAGGCCCTCTCGAATTTAATTTTGTCCAACAAGTCTATTCGTGAAGACGTTATTATTTCGAACTAAAGGCCATCGAGACTGGGGACCGTAGTTACCTTTAACCCAACTTGGCCTATTAGGATGTAGTGCGGGGACTATGCGGGAGTCTATTTCTGTAATAGTCGCTACGCGATACTACACTCTGATGAGATTCTCTTGAAAATATTATTGACCACCAAGTGATTTGGAAAATCGATAATATCCGAAAGATGGGTTGTAGACTCTGGGAACTTTGTAGAACCCGTTCGGCAGATATATTTGAAACCGTAGTACACACCTATTGGGATGGTTAGACCTTGGCTCCATGATGTGACCTTCCAAACCTAGGACTCTTTGTCTGTTCAGTTGCTTGTGTGTGCTTTGTGCTTTGTGCTTCGTGTTTTTGCATCCCTGCATTCATTAGCATCATATCATAAGATTCATGGAATTTGACTATATTCGTAAACATTGTAGGGATACTATGGATACCGAGAGAAGGAATACAAAGAAGTACACTTTTCAGATTCCTAACTTGGATGATCTAAGGAGGTTAGAAGCTTTGGTAACAAATGAGGAGAGTTTCAAAAGAAAGTATGGAAGACTTTTGTATGTGATGAATACGAATGTTGATCAAGGGCTACTTTCTACCCTACTCCAGTTTTATGATGCACTGTATCACTGCTTTACCTTTCCGGATTACCAACTTGTACCTACACTTGAAGAGTACTCTCAGATAATTGGGTTACCTATTCGGGACAATTATCCCTTCCCTGTCTTCGCAAACAAACCTGATGAAAAAGAAACCGCTAAGTATACACATTTGGATTTGGCTGACATTCGAACCAATATGACTACAAAAGGGGGAATTTCTGGTTTTACTGCAGATTTTCTGGTTGCCAAAGCCCGACATTATGCCACTCAACAGGATAAGGACGTTTTCGAAGCGGTTTTCGCCCTACTCATCTATGGTGTTCTTTTATTCCCAAGTTTCAAAAATTTTGTGGACCTCAATGCCATTAAAATTTTCCTGAAGAAGAATCCAGTACCAACCTTGTTGGCTGAAGCTTATTATTCTATTCACTCAAGGAGTGCTCGTGGAAAGGGAATAATTACTTGTTGTGTCCCTCTGTTGTACAGGTGGTTTATTTCACACTTGCCCAAAGCACATGACTTTTGGGATCTCAAGAAGGGGTGGTGGTCACAGAAGATAATGTCTCTCACCCATTCCGACATCGACTGGTATAGCCGTGCTTATGATAAGGTGGTCATCATAGACAGCTGTGGAAATTTTGGTAATGTACCTCTCCTTAGCATTAGTGGATTAATCAGCTACAATCCGGTCTTGGCCCGCAGACAATTAGGGTTCCCCCTGAAAGACAAACCTGTCAGTGCTCACGTGGAAATCATTTATTTTAAAGAAGAGAAATTGAGCAAGGAGTTAAGAGAACAGGTCTTGGACGATTGGGGGGCAAAAGATCAGGAAGGATAAGAGTAGCTTAGGGAAACCTAATTGTGTCTCTTTAGAACCTTATCTCCAATGGGTCCGGAAAAGAGCCATTGAGTTGAAGATGCCTTATAAACGCCATGAGCCAATGGTCTTAAAAGAAAAGTCGGTCTTATACTTCTCGTCTGATGTAGATAAATTGAAAATTGCTTTGGATAAGTCTCAATAGATGGAGGAGGCTTGGAAGAACAAGTACCAGATAGTTATGGAGGAGAATGCAGAGCTTCAACAAAAACTCAAAGCAAAAGACGAAGAAATCACTTCTTACAAAAAAAGGAAAGCACGAAAAGAGTTACCTTCTTCTAGCTCTCAGTCAACATATCAGAATTCGATCGTCAATAAGCTCATCTTGGAGAATAGCCAGAAGGAAGAGGAAATCAAGAAGCTCAAGACAAGGCTTTTTGGAGAATCTCCTTAGATCTTTCTTCATTAGCTTTTATTTAGCTTTTCCGTTACGATTCTTGAAAAGTGTGCTGGCATTTTATAATAAATTTTGTTTTAATTAACAGTTTCATCTTTCGGTATCCCATACATTAATTTTTTTTGTAACCGATTTTATGATTAATAAAATGCGTTTTTTTCCGATATCCCACGATGATTATATATAGTCAAGTTCCATGAAACTTTTGCATATCATCTGCATTCGCATTCTCATTTTTATTTTCCTTCAAAGAACTTAAAGTTTGTTTTTTTAGATATCGTAAAATGGATTATGGAAGGAAAGGAACTTTGCCATACACCTTCAGGGTCCTTAATGTGGAACAGCTAAGGGAATTAGGAGGTCAGATAAAGGATCCAGAGGTAATGGCTGCAAAGCATGGACAGATCCTCTCTTTATTGTAGGTCCGAATAGCTGCTGGTTTATTGGAGACGCTGGTTCAACTCTATCATGTAAACTACCATTGCTTTATCTTTCAAGACTTCCAGTTGATGCCCACATTGGAAGAATATTCCGCTCTATTGGGAATTCCCGTCAAAGACTCACCTCCGTTCTACGGTGGAGAAGGAAGACCCAGTCAGGAAGACATCGCAAGAGTGACCTGCATCAAGCTGTTAGAGACCCAAACTCACGTGACGGTCAGAGGAGGAGTCGACGGTCTGCCTGCTCAGTTCTTATTCGAGAAAGCTCAACAATTTGCCGACAAGGGAAGTACTGGGGCTTTCGAGAATCTTTTCGTATTGCTGGCTTATGGTCTATTTTTGTTTCCAAACGTTGAAGATTTTGTAGATGTCCACGTGATCAGGATTTTCATGCTCAAGAATCTTATTCCAATACTGTTGGCCGATGTCTACCACTCGATTCATTCAAAGATTCTGAAAGGAGAAGGTCGGATTGTCTGCTGCACTGCTATCCTCTATAGGTGGTTTATTTCGCACCTACCGAGGTCCGCGGCCTTTTGGGATATGAAAGACGGTTTTGAATGGCCCGTTAAAATTATGGCTCTTACTCACTCGGAAATTGTTTGGCATGATCCAATGTACGGAGGAATTCCCATGATTCACAGCTGTGGAGATTTTTCCAATGTGCCTCTCCTTAGCACAAAAGGATGCACTAGTTACAATCCTATTCTCGCCCGTCGCCAGCTTGGACATCCGATGAATGAAATACCTGATCCAGAGAACCTAAAAAGAATCTTCCTCTATGATGGAGAAGACCTTCAGCTGAAGATCCAAATCATGTTTGCTTGGCGTCGTATCAATAGACAATGGATGACTGCGACAACAAACCCTAACTGCACGGTTACGGAATCTTGCCTGGAGTGGTCACGCAAACGAGCTCTCGTTCTGACAATGCCATATCCTTGACCCAAGCCTCCCGTAGTGGAATCAAATGAAGTATCAAGGTTGAACGCAGAAGTAGAGAAGCTGACCCTGGACAAGTTTATATTACAGGAACAGATTGACAAGTTGATGGAAGAACTCAGTGAAAGAAGAGGAGCATCATCCAGTGGATCGCAACCCTAGTTCCCTTTTGTATTCTGTTCTGTTTGTTATAATTAAACCCTGAAGGTGTATCGTTGTTATGAAAGTTTAAAATTTTAAATAAAATAAATTTCCAATTACGATGTTTAAAATACACGTTTGAGTTCCTTGAAGTGCATGCTGCATCATAAGCATCATTTGCATCTGCATTTGCTTTCCTTCGTGTTCCAGGTTCTTATCCGTGTCTCCTTTAGCAGACAAGTTGAGTCATCGATACAATACTCGAGCCGGTCGTAAGAAAAGAATGGATCAACTCAAGCAGGAAAACAGAGCACTTCAGGAAGAGGTTTCAACATTGAAGGAAAGTCTAGAGAAGATCAATGGAATGATGGAACCTTTGATGGCTGCTCAGAATCAACCATCACATAGTACGCCATCACACAACACTGTTATCTCTGAGATAATATCTGCACCGATCCCAGTGGTGCCCACTACAGGTGAAATTCAGTACTCCATGCCTCCTGGGTATCCGTGGGGTATGCCTCATAACTTTACTCTAGCTGGATACTGCCCACCGGTTTCTCAAGTTATTGCCACAACTGCTACGATGACTATGCCACCACCTATGGTAAATTCTGTTCCTTTCCATTTTGAAGAACATGTGTTTCATGCTGACCCAAGTGAAGGTATTGGGATGGAAGAACGAATGGATGATTTTCGAGACTAGTTTCTAGAAATGAAGAAACAAATCAAGGCCCTTCGTGGGAAAGAGCTGTTTGGGAAGAGTGCCTCTGAGCTGTGCTTGGTCCCTAATGTTAAGGTTCCTCCAAAGTTCAAACTCCCTGATTTGGAGAAGTATAAAGGAAATTCTTGCCCACATAGTCACATAGTCATATATGCCCGGAAAATGTCCGCTCATAAGGATGATGACCCGCTGCTGATACATTATTTCCAGGATAGTTTGACTGGTGCAGCCCTCAAGTGGTATTTGGGGCTAGATAGTTCAAAGGTCCGCAGTTTTAATGACCTCTGTGAGCTTTTTATTAAGCAATACCAATATAATGTCGACATGGCACCGGATAGAGACCAGCTGAGAGCCATGGCCCAGAAAGAAAGGGAAAATTTTAAAGAGTATGCCCAGCGTTGGCGTGAACTTGCTGCTCAAGTTACTCCACCTCTAGAGGAGAAAGAGATTACCAAAATTTTTCTGAAAACACTGAGCCCATTTTTCTATGAGAGAATGGTAGCAAGCGCGCCTAGCGATTTTACTGAGATGGTAAACATGGGTATGCGCCTGGAAGAAGGTGTCCGTGAAGGAAGATTGGATAGATAGGGAAGTGCTTCCAACAATGCCAAGAAATATGGAAGTAATTTTGGGAAAAAGAAAGAACAAGAAGTGAGTGTTGTGCATCATGGACGACAAAAAGGAAGGTATCAGCAACACCCGCATGTCACTGCTGTGACCCCAGTTATCAATGCTCCAGCTTACCAACCACAGTTTGCACAACCTTATCAACCACCACCTCAAACTCCACCTGCTTCACCACAACAATAATATCGTCAGCAAAATCAGCCATCTCCTCAACAAGCCCGACAGCCGTTCAACAACCCAGGTCGTGTGGTAAGGAAACCAAATTTTGATCTGATCCCTATGCTATATGCAGAACTTTTTCCAGCATTGTTGCAAAAAGGCCATATCCAGACTAAGTCCCCGCCAACGGTGCCTAAGGACCTTCCTTACTGGTATAGAGCTGATCAGTTCTGTCCATATCACCAGGGTGCACCAGGCCATAGTATTGAGAATTGTTATGGGTTGAAAGCTGACGTTTAAAGATTGGTTAAGAGCGGAATCCTAACTTTCAAGGATTCAAACCCAAATGTGCAGAATAATCCTTTACCGCAGCATGGAGCGGCCAATGTGAACATAATCCAAGAGTGTCTTACAGATGAGGATGAAGAGGTATTTGTGATAGTTCCCCACATCAAAGAGCTGGAACGAATTGAGTTTACTTATGATAGCTGGAAGACTACTACAACTCCTCTGGTTATTAATGTACCTGGTCCAGTTCCTTATACTTCCAGTAAGGCTATTCCCTACAAGTACAACGCTACTATGTTCGAAAATGGCAAAGAGGTGCCTTTGCCCAATTTGTCATCCGTAGTCAACATTGCTGATATTAGACGAGTTACGAGAAATGGTCGAGTTTTCTCTGCACCGAAAGATAAGGAAGTCCCTTCCGAGCAATCAGTCGTGAAGAATACAACTCTGGGGCAGTCTAGTGGGATTGATTCTGTAGACAAATCTGATGAGGTTCTAAAAATGATCAAGAAAAGTGAATACAAAGTAGCTGCTACAGACACCATCTAAAATATCTGTGTTACAATTGCTGATGAGCTCCGAGGCCCATAGGCAGGCATTGCAGAGAGTACTGGAGCAGGCATACATTGACCATGATGCAACTATAGAGCAGTTTAGTGGAATAGTGGGTAACATTACTGCATGCAACAATCTGGGATTCTGCGAAGATGAATTACCTGAAGAAGGGAAGAAGCATAATTTGGCTCTGCACATTTCTATAAACTGCATGAATGACATGTTATCTGGGGTTTTGGTTGATACTGGTTCTTTGTTGAACGTGATGCCAAGAACAACTCTCGCAAGGCTGACTTATCAGGGACCACCAATGAGGCCGAGCGGTGTTATTGTCAAAGCTTTTGATGGTTTGAGGAAGATCGTGATTGGAGAAGTGGATTTACCCATGACTATTAGGCTCAGTGTTTTTCAGATCACATTTCAGGTCATGGACATTCATGCCGCCTACAGTTGTTTATTAGGAAGGCCATGGATACATGAGGCTGAAGCGGTTACATCTACCCTACACCAGAAGTTGAAGTATGTTTGTGACGGACAGTTAGTCACAGTTTGCGGAGAAAGAGCTTTAGTGGTGAGCCAACTCTCTTCTTTTTCTTATGTTGATGCGGAAGAAGAAATAGGGACTCAATTTCAAGCCCTCTCGATTGCTGACAACAACACCAAGAATAACGGGGGTACTATGACATCTTTCAAGGACGCGCAACGAGTCGTAGAAAGTGGCTCTCAAGGGAAGTGGGGGCAGGTGTTGGAGTTGCCCGAAAATAAGAACAAGAAGGGTTTGGGTTTCAAAGGTAATAATTCTGAGAAGACCCCTACAGGGAACATGATTATTCTCCCTATCAAGAATGTGTTTCACAGTGGAGGGACTATTCATTCACCAGGGGTAAGTGTTGTGGAGAATGATTCTGAAGATGCTTTCGTTCCTCTCTTTCCTCCTCAACCAGAAGTCTAAGGACCAGAATATGAAGCCAGTGCCATCCTTGAAGATGAGTCTGTTGAAGATCAGCCTAGTTTTGTGACGCATAGGGCAATGGCTCAAAATTGGAGTGCTGTTAATGTTCCTGTTGTGATCCCCTTATCAAAGTAATTGTTTTGTTGTTTCATTTATTTTAGTTTATTCGCTCTGCCCAAGGCGATGACATTTGTGTGTGGGCTTTACTTTTCATAATTTCCCCTTGCTCTACCCAAGGCAAAGGTGATTTTGTGTTGGGGCTTTTGTTTGAAATTTGCTATCAATAAAGTTATCATTTTGCATTCCTATCTTTTGTTTCCGTTTATTATTACTTTAAGGAAAATGGTAATCGCGATTTTTAAGTCACTTTGCACGTTTATGCACACACTTTCACTCACTTAAAATCTAAAATAAAATCACATCACATGTGCAGGTTATTGCACGAACTGAACATAAAAAACAATGACCCAATGCCTTCTCCGAATTTTGAGTTTCCTGTGTTCGAAGCTGAAGAAGAAGAAGAAGAGATTCTTGAGGAAATATCCCGGTTACTTGAGAATGAAGACAAAGCCATTCAGCCTCACAGAGAGCCAGTAGAGGTTATTAATTTGGGTACAGAAGAACTCCGTAAAGAGGTGAAGATGAGAGCTTTGCTTGCGTCTAATGTGAAAGAAAGGTTGATTGAATTACTCAAGGAATATGTTGATGTGTTCGCTTGGTCGTACCAAGATATGCCTGGTCTTGACGCTACCATAGTGGATCATCGTCTACCTTTGAAGCCAGAGTGTCCGCCGGTCAAGCAGAAGCTCAGAAGGACTCGCCCTGATATGGCCTAGAAGATTAAAGAAGAGGTACAGAAGCATATTGATGCAGGTTTTCTTGTTACATCCGAGTATCCGCAATGGTTAGCTAATATTGTGCTTGTTCCAAAAAAGGATGGTAAAGTTTGAATGTGCGTTGACTACATAGATTTGAACAAAGCTAGTCCTAAAGATGACTTTCCTCTACCTCACATTGACATGTTGGTGGATAGTACTGCCAGGTATAAGATTTTCTCTTTCATGGACGGATTCTCAGGTTACAATCAAATAAAGATGGCTCCCGAAGACATGGAGAAGACATCATTCATCACACCCAGGGGTACATTTTGTTACAGAGTTATGCCGTTCGGTTTGAAGAATGCTGGTGCAACATATCAAAGGGCTATGACTACTCTTTTCCATGATATGATGCATAAAGAGATTGAAGTTTATGTAGACGACATGATAGCTAAGTCCAAGACTGAAGAGGACCATGTTGGACATTTTTTGAAGTGTTTCAGCATTTGAGAAAGTACCAACTCTGTTTAAACCCTAACAAGTGCACATTTGGTGTCCGCTCAGGAAAGCTGCTAGGTTTCATTGTTAGCCAAAAGGGAATTGAAGTGGATCCGGATAAGGTTAAAGTTATACGAGAAATGCCAGCACCCGCTACGGAAAAGCAGGTCAGAGGGTTCCTGGGACATTTGAACTACATCTCTCGGTTTATCTCTAACATGACTGCTACATGTGGACCTATTTTCAAGCTTCTCAGAAAAGAGAAAGGTTATGTTTGGACTGAACAATGTCAGAAAGCATTTGATAGTATCAAAGAGTATCTCTTGGAACCTCCTATTTTGATTCCTCCAGTTAGGGGTAGACCATTGATCATGTATCTGACAGTTTTGGAAAATTCCATGGGATGTGTGCTCGGTCAACAGGACGAGTCCGGGAAGCAGGAACATGCCATTTGTTATCTCAGCAAGAAATTCACCGATTGTGAATCTAGATATTCAATGCTAGAGAAGACTTGTTGCGCCTTAGCATGGGCAGCTCGACGTTTGCGCCAATACATGCTAAATCATACCACTTGGCTGATCTCTAAGATGGATCCCATTAAGTACATTTTTGAGAAACCAGCCCTGACGGGAAGGATTTCCAGATGGCAGATGCTGTTATCCGAATACGATATTGAATACCAAACTCAGAAGGCAATTAAAGGAAGTGTTTTAGCGGATCACCTAGCTCATCAACCCATTGAAGACCATCAGTCCGTGGAACACGATTTTCCTGATGAGAACGTGATGTATTTGAAAATGAAGGATTGTGAAGAACCATTACTAGATGAAGGGCCTGAACCGGATTCTCAGTGGGGTCTGATTTTTGATGGTGCTGTCAACAACTACAGTAAAGGGATTGGGGCAATTATTGTGACCCCTCATGGATCTCATATCCCTTTCACTTCAAGATTGACTTTTCCATGTACGAATAATGAGGCTGAGTATGAAGCATGCATCATGGGCCTTGAAGAGGCAATGGATTTAAGAATCAAGAATTTGGACGTGTATGGTGATTCTGCTGTGGTGATATATCAAATTACAGGAGAATGGATGACCCAACAAGACAATCTGGTTCCATACAGAGACTATGCAAGAAGACTACTCCCTTTCTTCAATAGAGTTGAATTCCACCATATCCCTCGTACGGAGAATAGGATGGCAGATGCATTGGCAACCTTGGCCTCCATGATTGTGGTGAATCGATGGAATTATTGTCCTAAGATTAATGTTATGCGCCTCGATAGGCCTGCTTATGTGTTCTCAGTAGAAGAAGTTATTGATGAAAAACCCTGGTACTATGATATTGAGTTATTTCTCCGAAAGCAAGAATACCCACCTGGGGCATCTAGCAAAGATAAGAAGACCTTGAGAAGATTGGCTGGCAACTTTTTCTTGAACAATGATGTGTTTTACAAGAGGAATTTCGACATGGTCTTGCTGAGATGTGTTGATAAGCGAGAAACGTACATGTTAATGACTGAAATTCATGAAGGATCTTTTGGTACCCACGCTAACGGACATGCTATGGCAAAGAAACTCTTGAGAGCAGGCTATTATTGGATAACGATGGAATCTGATTGTTACAAGTTCGCGAAGAAGTGCCACAAGTGTCAAATCTACGCTGACAAAATTCATGTACCACCGTCTCTCCTGAATGTTATCTCGTCTCCGTGGCCTTTCTCCATGTGGGGCATCGATATAATCGGTATGATAGAACCGAAAGCGTCTAATGGACACCGCTTTATCTTGGTTGTGATTGATTACTTCACCAAATGGGTTGAAGCCGCTTCATATGCAAATGTTACCAGACAGGTGGTTGTCAGATTTATCAGGAATCAGCTTATCTGCAGATATGGTGTGTCGAGTAAAATCATCACTGACAATGGTTCAAACTTAAATAAAAAGATGATGAAGGAATTGTGTGAGGAATTCAAGATTGAGCATCACAACTCTTCTCCGTATCGACCAAAGATGAATGGAGCGGTCGAAGCGGCAAACAAGAATATAAAGAAGATTATTCAGAAAATGGTGGTCACTTATAAGGACTGGCATGAGATGCTCTCGTTTGCTCTACACAGGTACCGTACTTCAGTGTGCACGTCAACAGGGGCAACACCCTTTTCACTCGTTTATGGTATAGAAGCTGTACTACCGGTAGAAGTCGAGATCCCTTCTATGAGAGTTCTGATGGAGGCAAAGCTTTCAGAGGTAGAATGGTGTCAAAGCAGATATGACCAGTTGAATTTGATTGAGGAAAAGAGGCTGAAGGCTTTATGTCGCGGACAACTGTACCAACAAAGGATGAAGAAGGCTTTTGATAAGAAGGTTCGACCTCGCGAGATCAAAGAGGGAGACCTTGTGCTTAAGAAGATTCAGTCTTTCCTTACCGATTCTAGGGGGAAATGGGCTCCCAACCATGATGGCCCCTATGTTGTCAAGAAGGTCTTTTCAGGGGGTGCTGTGATGTTAGCAACTATGGATGGAGAAGAGATCACTCGTCCCGTGAATGTGGATGCAATCAAGAAGTACTATACTTAGAGAAGTAGACTCAGTTCGGTTCGTCAAAGCTTACTGCAATAGTCAAAGTCAAAACCTTCAAAAGGCCTAGAACATGGGAAACACAAACTCGTTTAAGAAATAACATTGTTTTGTTTTTGATGTAACTCTTTTATTATTACCATTTTCCGACATTGTAATAATATATGGAATCACGCAATTTGCTGATTACCATTTATGAAATAAAGCTGAAATTTTACTATTTATTGGCAAATTGTTTTATCTTGCAAAATGATTTTTTTATCTTTTGATAATAAATTTCAAATTGTCTTATGTGTGGATTACTTTGATTTACGAACACTAAAGGGGCGTTGACAGTCTCCATAAGCCGTGGCTCAAAGAGTTTCTATCCCAAGCAATGTGGCAACTCCCCAGTAAGTTGTACTTCAGGTGGTCACGACTATTCCCAGGTAAATCTTCACTTCAAGAAGTTATGGCATATTTGACGCAAGATTTCTCCAGTCGGTGTCGCTCCCGGGATTTTCATCCTAGTACAAACGCAAAAGTGGCACCGAAACAGAGTCGCCAGCAATGTGTATTTATCCCAAGAGAGGGAAAGGAAACACTGCGTAAACCCGAGGGAAAGGAAAGTGCATGGTCTTGCGACCACGAGAACTGGGTTCGGGGGTCGGTTACGCGAGAGGAAGGTATTAGCACCCCCTCACGTCCATCGTACCCGATGGGATCCACGCTTGCTGCTTCAATCAAAGGGTGTAAGGAAAGGATACTGGAAAAGGAACTGTTAGCTGGAGAACTGGAAAAAGAAAGGAGAGAGAAAGAGAAACAAATGTAGGGAAAATAAAAGAAGTGATCGCATGGGCCCTACCCCACTGCCTACGTATCTCATCGGGAACATGAGAATCAGAGTGACGTAGTTCCCCTCACCTAGGGAAAATTGCTTGTGTTTTTTAATGGAACGGCTAATGTTCTAGCTCAGGTGTTGCAGCTCGCTGTATGGAGACTTAGGCGTTACCGTCTTGTGAGAGAATGAGGAGAAGCACGTTCGTACGTCGAGAGTGAGTGAGATGAGAAGAGAATTCCCGAAGGAAAGACGTTATTGTTTGTTTATTTTTTGTCTTTTAAGAAAGAAGTGTTTTGATTATCTTTGTGTTTTGTAATACGTATTGCATTTAAGTCTATGATATAGGATCGAATGCGTAACATGGTCGTCCTAACAGGTCGTATGCTAAACACTCTAGGAAGGTGGAGAGAAACCCTCCTCCTTCCATTTCTCATACTTTAGGTTTAAGTGCAATACATGTTATACCACCATTAAGTGTTTTTTTACTTTTTGTTCTGAGATGAGAAAGAGAAACTCAAAAAGAGGATCAAAGGTGAAACTAATAAAGGAGACTAAGACTCAACCTAGTGTTAGCATGCTTGGAGATCCTATGGTTAATGTAGTTTAACAAAACTAATCCTAAAATAAAGGAGAAGAAGAACAAAAGAAACAACTTACTTCCACAATGGAAGTTAAGTTGATCTTAAAGAGGGATGAAGAAGAAGTTATGCAAGGAAAGCATGTAAATGCTTAACATAATCACAAGTTGAAATATTACAAGCAATAAGAGAAAAGGAAAAGAGAAGTGTATGTGGAAACATGTCCACACTTACCTACCATTGGTACCTACATAAAAGGGGTTAGTTCAAAAACACTCAACAAGTAGTGAAAGAAGTAAAGGATACAAACAATGATCAAACATTTATGAACTAAAGAATAAAGAGCCTAAGAATTACCAACTAATCGAAGTCAGAATCTAACAATAAGAGTGCTCTCTAATGTCAAGATATCAAACACAAATGAATTATATACAATTGAAGCACTAATCATTAAAGAAGTGAATCGTAGAAGAAATAGATGAAGAATGAATGAACATGCAAGGTGATCATGCAACAATGCTTCATGAAAGCTCAAAGTCAGAACCAAATTCAAGTCACCAATGTCTTAGAAATCATATGAAATATCACACCAACCATGGTTAAAAGATTACAAGTAGAAGGGATAAGATGAAGATGAAGGAAGGAGAAGAAACATGTTCAATTAGATGCACAAAATGACATATCAAAGATGCATAATATGTAACGTGATTAGGGAATGCATATAGGCAGTGGCATACTAATGATAAGATGCTAATGAAATGAGCAAAACATCATACAAAATGTAAGCATAAAGCAAGTAGAGCACAAGAAGAGATAAGGAATGAAAACATGTCAAAGTTTCAACTTATAACGCATAAACTCATACCAAATGCAAATGCAAGTCAATGTGACCTATAATGGAACTAAAATGACTTAGAATATCATGCAAAGGATCTATAAAAGATGTACAAACAAACATTAAAGGGTGGCACAAATGCCTCATCAAAAACCAAAGCTTAGATGCTAGCAAGATTTCACAAAAGTTACTCTAATCTAACATGCATAAACAAATAGCAAATGAATTTTCAAAATTATGAAATATAGAGCACCAATCAACTAGGTCAGAATAAGAATCAAATATAAAAAATATAGCACCAAACTCAACAAGAATCATGCTCAATTAAGCTCACCAATTCACTTTAAAACACATCCATAGAAAGCTCAAATATGCACATCAAAACACAAAAGAAAAATGAGTCAAAAATGCAAAAAAAATATTTTTATATGCTTTAGTGTGTTATCTAATCAATACAAAAAAAATGAGTAAAAAATGATGTGTGAAATGAGAGAAAGAAATCATACAAGTTCAAGTGTCCATAAGAAGGATCAATCAAAAGGAAATTGAAAAGAAAATATGGAATAATAGGAAAAAACTCATAAAAGCAGAATAAAAATATATAGAAAATTACCTAAATGTGTTAAGAACACGTGTGAATTAATTCGGAATTTTCTGTTGAGTTTTAGTATTTTTATTAAGATGAAAGTGAAACTATATGTGAAAGAAAATACAACAATAAAAGAAATGGAAAAGGGGGGGTGCAGCGTTAGTAAGTTTCCAGTTCAAAATTAACATTGGGCTTAACATGGGGGTGTGAAAAACAAGTTAACCCAGTCCATTAGGGGCGCATGCTTGGGTGTGGTGACGGTGCACAATCAGTGCCATACAAACTCAATCACATCCACACGATTATACCATGATGATCATGTCAATGAAGCACAACGCACGCACACACGAACCAATACGCACGCGTATACACCGGAACAACTGAGGACACAAAATACAACACGTGAGGAAGTTGGTGGTTGCCATTAATGCGGTGCTGCGTTGTTATTGGCTAATGGAAAAAGCAATTGGCTGCACCAATCACAATGCCGCACGCGATCCCACTCTCTCACTAATCATTCATCCATCATTAATTAATCATTAGAAAGGTATGAACACAACCAATCAGTCGCGGACACATCACCATCTTTATTATTAATTCATGCAAATGAAATTAAACTCATACAAAACCAGAAAACGCAGAATTTTTTTACCAATCTTCTACTTCAAATATCTCCATCAATTCTTAACGAAAATTAACGAAATAAAATACCAAACTGAAGCCCAAACTTCATAGATCATGAATATGCTAATTAAATCTCAAAAATATCATTCTAACATCAAGAAAAATGGCACGAAAGTGACATGTTCAACATGAATTTCACAAAAATCACAAAATCACATAAACTCCAAATTGAACAAACAATGGTGTGCCATCATTTCAGGACTTCCAGATGCAATGTATGATTACTAATTTCACATTATAAATATCTAAAATCATGATGAAATAAAGCAAAAGTTTCAAGATCCCTAACCTTTTGAGATGCTAATTTGTGTTTTAGAAATCCAAGAACTTCTTGCAAGATCTTCAAATCAACACTTTGAGCCAAATAAAGGCTAAAACTAGATCCAATACTTGATTAAAGTAGAAATTTGGAGTGATGAGTGAAACTTGAGATTTCTTCAATGATGGATTCAAGCAAATCTAATGCATACAGTAGAAAGAGGAAGTTATGAAGGTGATGCTGCTCCAAAAATCTTCGAAAATGATGAAGAAACGAGAGAGAAATCTTGATCTGAACTCTTGAGAGTGAGAGAGAAACTTGAGGTTTTTGAGAATGATTATGATGAAAAAGTGAAGAAAACGTGTAGGATTAGAGAGAGAGTAGAGAGAATGATTGAGAATGATTTCTGAGAATGTGAAAAAAAATGAGAGACCTTGAAATTGTGTGTAAATTTGTTTATATAGTTAGGGTTAAATGTGTTTTACCGTGGTCAACTGAGTTGGTTAAGTGAGTTGGTGTGAGGTTAACTGAGTATACTCTAACTAACTGAGTCATGACAGTTAGAGGTGAGTTGGAAAGATTAGCTATGGTGTGGAGGGTTCATGGTATTGTATGGTGAAGTTTAAAGTGGATGATGGTGATGTAAGGAAATGTTTAGCTTAAAGAGGAAAAGGTGAGCTGGTGGGTAGCATGCGTGTGAATATTTGAATTAACAACAACAACAATGTTATTTTTTCTGATTTTATAGCAGCTTGATATCAATTAAAACAAGGAAGTTTGGTGATAAAATTCTCTCATGTTAGTGCATGAAATGATGAGCATTTTGTGTCATTAGAAAGAGGAACTATGATAGGACATGATTGGTGTTGGAAATTGGATTGAATAGAGCTTGCAAGATGATGAAAAATGGCTTGGAACATCAGGGTTTGAAACTGATCTCATGGGCGAGCAGGTTGGTTGGTTGGCAAGGCAACATGGTTTGGAAAATTCAGCATGAACATACCAACTTTGGACCTCTATAACTTCATCATAACTTGCTCAAATGGAAAAATGTCCAACATCAAAGTTGAAGAGGACATTGAGATGAACAATTTTGATGTTAAACATTTTATTCATTTGAAGCTTCCTTCAATGAGAAAAATGGGTGGACATTTGGCACACCAAGTGTTTGTCAAAATTATGGCGCATGGGCCTGGTCATGACTTGGTTTTTGACCTAGTTTTGCCAATTTTTGATCAACCATAACTCTCTCAATATTGATCCAATGGAGGAGTTCTTTACATGGATTTGAAGCTTGGAATGTGAACTTTACTTGGATGCATGTAACTTGAATTTCATGAATTTGGCCTCAAAAAGTCAGGAGTTGACTTTTTCACTACACAGTTGACTTTTTCCCCAATTTCTTGATTTTGAATCTTCTGACCAATGGAAACCCTTTCGAAACCAATTGATGAGCAATTTTCCATCCATATACACTTAGGAACACAAGGAATACCATGAGATCAAGTTTTGTCCAAAAAATCAGAAATAAACTAACTTTATGTCAAACCCTAATTTTGGTACTCTCTGGTTAGGAGGAAACATCACATCTTCCAAATCCAAATCCCTCTGAATATGATGTACATCCCGTCTAACAAAGATGAGGTAGGGCATTTGGAGGTGATAAAAACTCAAAGAGCTTGCCCATTTGAGGGTCAGATCCCCATTTTAGACTGTTTTGTGTAGGAAATGATGCACTGCCCAATCTTCCTGATAAATTCCCAACTTCCCATGACTTGGGGAATCAATTGAGATGGCATATGATATAAGAGACCCTTGAGGCTTGCTTGAAGACCCTTGGCCTTTATTCTCTTGCTTTTCTCTGGCTCTCCATTATTCCCACCTTGAAGCACTAGATACCATGCCTTGCAACCAATGATATGCAACTTATGACCTACTATGGAATGCAAATGAGTAAAGCATAGACCAATTTATTGAGAAACAAGAGGGCAAATTTTGAGGTATTACAGTCGGCAACCTAAGAATCCCCGGTAAACTTCTTTAGTTTCAACCTTCCCCAGCGAGGCGAGTGTTTATTTCACTCCTCATTGGATTTTATCACTATCGCAATCTTCTCCGGTGAAGGCGGATGTTTATTTCAGCCCCTCGAAATTTTATCTCCGACATTTTCAACTACTATTGATCCAAGCTTCCCTGACGAAGTGGATATTTATTTTATCCAGTTACAGCTTTCACTCAGACTATTTCAGTTTGCAGCGAATATTTATTTTATCCCCCATCAAATCTTTTCGATCATGAGTTTGATTCGTTCATAGTGAATCTTTCTCATTCCCAACAGAATCCAAGGTTCATCTTGACAATCCTAAGTGAAGTCACGATGTTCATCCCCAAGTGGAGTGCTCTCTTTTCCCTAGAGAAGTTTGAAGCTTTGAAGTGGGACATGTTTCCGTATATAGATTTCCTTTCATCCCCAGTGATGCTTCTTATATTGCAAAGATTGGCCGAGTATCCGTATCGAGATGCTTGTTTTTGTCTCCTGTTTGCATCTTGTTGTTGTTTTGTCAGCATAAGCATAAGCATAACATTTCATTCTTTCATGTAGATTCATGGCATGTGCGCATTTTGCATCTTGCGTTTTGTGTTGTTTGTTTTGTTCTGTCACTTTGGTCGTGTTTATCCCCCAAGTGATTGGGTTTTGTCTGCTCCCTCGAAGTAGAGTCATCAGCCCTAGGCAGAAATAGAACACCCTTTCTAATTCCCCACTGAGTTCGATCCTCGTGGAAGATGGTTGCTTTAGTTTTCTTTTCCATTTTCTGGATAAGGATAAACCAGTTGAGTTCAATCCTCAATGGATGGAGTCTTGTTTGACCGTTTCTCTCCAGTTACTTCCTGGATTGAACTTTGGTCCCTGACAATCACAATTTTGGATATCTCTGAGATGTTGAACCCGGACTAAGCGTGCATTTATTTTGCATTTTGTCTCCCCAAGAAGAGTTTACTTGAAGATCTCTATGGAAGAAGTTATTTATCCAACAGTTATTACAACATTCTCTTGGAATATATGCCATACAGCAAGTAGCAGCTTTTTATTTGAGCAGTTTGGTTATCAAGACTTCTACGACAAATGGTAGTCTCCTCAAGACAGTTTGTCTGTCCCCAGCAAATTATCAAGATTTTCCATTTATTCTCCGACAAATGTTACCTCCCCAGAAATCCGTTAGAGAAACTTATTGAAGACTTTACAGGCATTCTCTTTATTTGAGAACTACCGCTGCAAGAATCCTATTTACTTCACTGAAATTTCAACTACAACAATATTGCTCTACGGTGGTTATCTCTAGTGAAACCACTATTCAAGCTACTCCCACCAAATGATATCTCTTCGAAGAGCGTGGGAAATTCAAGACTTTGTTTGAGGCAGATAACCTCGCAACACTTATTTTCAAGACTTTCCCGTGACATACAACCTCGAGGTATGGGAAAGTATTTACTCTTCCTAAGCAGAACATGTAAGGAAGCTGAATCATCATCTTGATCGTTGAGGCTTATTTCAGTCTATTACCTCTACTTAGGCTATCGTGGGATAGTAGGTAATACGTCTGTATTTTGGTCAGATGCCTCGCTTAGGCTACCGTGGTGGTAGTAGGTCATGTTTCCTTTTGTGTTTACCTCGCTTAGGCTATCATATGCTTGATAGTAGGTAACACACCTTTTGTGGTCGGACACCTTTGCTCAGGCTGCCACAAGTTGGCAGTAGGTGATCCTTCTTCTTTAGTCTATTACATCTGCTTAGGCTATCGTGGGGATAGTAGGTAATACGTCTGTATTTTGGTCAGATGCCTCGGTTAGGCTACCGTGGTGGTAGTAGGTCATCTTTCCTTCTTGTGTTTACCTCGCTTAGGCCATCATATGCTTGATGGTAGGTAACACACTTTTTGTAGTCGGACGCCTTTGCTCAGGCTGCCACAAGTTGGCAGTAGGTGATCCTTCTTTTCCAGTCTATTACCTATGCTTAGGCTATCGGGTGATAGTAGGTAATACGTCTGTATTTTGGTCAGATGCCTCGCTTAGGCTACCGTGGTGGTAGTAGGTCATCTTTCCTTTTTGTGTTTACCTCGCTTAAGCTATCAGTAGGTAACACACTTTTTTTTGGGTCGGACACCTATGCTTAGGCTACCGTGTTTGGTAGTAGGTGATTTTTTCCTCCCCAGTTTATTACCTCTGCTTAGGCTATCCTGTGTGATAGTAGGTAATATACGCCCTTTTGTTTCAACTAGATACCTTCGCTTAGGCTACCAGCTATTGGTAGTAAGTTATCCTTCCTTTCGAGTTTTTTGCCTTATGTTTAAGATACCCTGTGATTGTCAGTTATTAGTCTCTTTCCTCCTAGTGGAGTTAGATCTTTCCCCGTGGAGTCTTGTCTCGCTGAGTTGTCCTCGTCGGGTCTTTCTCTCTGTGTTTTAACATTAGTTTTCCCCTGTGACATTATCCCTCACAGGATCCTTGTCTTGCATAGCATATCATTTCATATCATATCATGTGCATTTGGCGGTATCTTAGGGCCAAAAACTTTGTGCATGTTTGTATTTAAGTCTCTCCTATCTCGTCGAGACGAAGATTTCAATCTCCATATCTTCGAATAGGAGAAACTTAAATAGGGGCATCTGTCGCACCCTAATTTTTGACCCTAAGATTTTCTTTCTTTTTGCATAGCTTTTTTAGACCGCGTGATTCTTGTGTGCGTGCTTTATTACTAACAGATTTGTGTAGGAACATTGTTTTCAAGTGGAGATGGCTTTCGTTTTCACAGTTAAGTATTTCAAGACATGACCAATTGGTTCTGATTCAGAATGGTTATAGGGTTTTCTACTGGTCATTTTACTCAGAATGCCTCAAAGGACTTTATGAATGTCTCAAGGAGAATTAGGACTTCCTGTTCACCGGTGTTGGACATGGTCGGTTGAGGACTAGTTATGGTTTTCATGACAAGTGATATTGCAAGTTATATCTTCATGATTATATATCATATTGCAAGACAATCTTGGATCTATAGGCCAAATCATTCGCAGGTTACTTCCAAGGTTTGTTTCAAGTGGTTCAATTCTATGCGTGCCATTGAACGTCTAATATGTGACCTTCGCTTCAAAACTTCAAGTTCGCCAATCGAGCTTTCAAGGTTTCTCATGTTATTAAATTAAAGAGGAGCAAGCTTTATTAAATGTTATCCAAGGTTACAAAGTGAAAATTATTTTTAAGACCTAGAGGCTACCGTGTTACACTTTGGTCAGAGTACTATCACATTGGATTGCACCACCGCAGCAAGAAGGGCCATCTTCTCTTGGAAAAGCAAAATGTACAAGGATTAACGATTTTCACAAAATTCATGAAGTGAGACTCATAAGTGTTCAAGGAGGTTTTACAAATTAAATTCAAGTTTCATTACATGTCAAAGGATACAAATTACACCAATTTTCTTTCAAGTTGTACAAGATCAAATGCACTCACAAACTATGCGAAATCACAATAAAAGGGTGATGTTGCTTCTAGTTTATGAGCTGAAAGTCTTCAATATAATTTGTTATCCGCTTGTTTGTTTAGAGTTACATTACAAATATGAATGCAATGCAATGTGCAAGGCCATATATGTGGGTAAGTGTTTTAATAGGTAGTTGAATCGTAACGTGGTATGATTGAGCATCACTGCATGATTGTGTTACACAACGCATTCATATCTTCTGTGTGGGTACTAATGACATTTGCAGTCACTTGGTAACTGTAGCGAGTGATTTTTGGATGTGGTTGTGAAGCATAATCGCTCTAGTACTACAGCTCGATTAATTTTTTATCCTATTGAAGCTGATGAAGGAAGGGAAATAGTTGTCTCCAATTAACCCTACTTGCATACTGAGGTTAAACAGTCAAAACTGTTGGTTTACAGATGCTACAAAGATTCGGGGTCTCTCCTAGGTTATTTTGTTGAAAAGGGGTGTTTATCGGTTGAGTTGTTTAGGACGGATGTATAAAACTATGGGATTTTGGGTTTTTGTTTAGTGTGCTCGCTAAGATTTTTCTTTCAATCTTATGCCTACGTATTCCCGTTTACCGAAACAGGGAAATCAGAGCGATCGTAGTTCCTCCTATTCTATGGGAGGAAATGGTGTTTCGGTGTCTTGTTCAAAGCCCAAGACGTGAAGCTAAAGAGTCTATTTGTATCTTGTTCAAAGCCCAAGATATGAAGCTAAAAGGGTTTGACTTTAGAGAGAATTTGTCATCTCTAAAGAGGGGTTTGTATGTCACAACTGTTTATAAAGGAGAATTACTTTAAACGGGATTTGTGAATCCGGCAATGCCATAATTTCCTTTATAGGGAATTTCTGACCTGAAGGAGAAGACTTTAACTCAGTGTAGAGCAATGCTATCTTTCCTTGGGAATTTCTCATGCTAAAAGAGGGACAGTGGCATGGATGTAGATGATCCAGAGGCTTACCGCTTACAAAGATTAGATGAAGGGGAAGGAGTTGTTGATGTTTGTGTACTGCGCACGAGGCACAACTTTGATGTTAAAAGGTTGATTGGATCAACCAGTGGTTTTCTTATATAAAGCCTAAGAGGAGGCTACTATGTGTCTCGTACAAAGCCCGAGAGAGAAGCTAAAAGGTTTTGACTCAACGAGGGAGTCTTTTAGTATCTCGTACAAAGCCCGAGATGGAGGCTAAAATTGGGAGTGACTCAACAAGAGAGAGTCTTTTGTATGTGTCTTGTACGAAGCCCAAGACGGAGGCTAAAGGCGCTTGACTCAACAAGAGAGTCTTTGTACCTCGTACGAAGCCCGATATGGAGGCTGAAAATGTTTGACTCAATAAGAGAGTCTTTTATACTCAACAAGAGAGTGTTTTTGTATCTCGTACGAAGCTCGAGATGAAGGCTATTTGACTCAACAAGAGAGTCTTTTGTATCTCGTACGAAGCCCGAGATGGAGGCTAAAATTGTTAGCTCCGCTGGGGAGAATCATTGTACAAAGGCCAAGAGGAGGCTAGGGTTACTGTTTCAGTTGAGTGACAGGTCCAGTATGCTGATTTAAAGAGAAAATCAGTTCTTATATGAGTAATGTTTGCACTCAGGGATTTGATTCGAGGATCAGGGTTATTTCCTGTTCTTTTAGGAAATGGGAAATCCAAAGGTATTGAGACTGTTTGAGTCTACGGGTTTCATCTCCTAATTTTGGAAGGAGCTTGAGAATGTCTTTTGGACTCAAGGAAATTAGAATGTCCAAGTCTAGAGTTTCATCTTTTGTACTATGCTTTGAGAAACAGTAGTAGACTCTTGGAAAGAATGTTCTATTAAAATGACTGGTTTCTGTTCCTATACCTTTAGGAGGTCGTCGGGACAATTTGTACGAAGCCCAAGAGGAGGATGGAAACTTTTAAGAAGCCGAGGGATAATTTGTACTAAGCCCAAGAGGAGGCTATCATTCCCGGAGGAAGAAATCATTTATACGAAGCCTAAGAGGAGGCTGTGAATACTTCTAAGAAGCCGATGGGTCCTTATACAACGCCCAAGAGGAGGCGGGGATGCTTTTAGGAAGCCTGTGGGTCCCCAAACCCCGAGAAGTTCAAGACAGGCTATTCACAAAGAATAGATCAAGCCAGGAAAGTTCGAGAATTTGGTAGAAACTCAAGAGATGCCATTCACGGAGAAAAGATCATCTCTGGGGAGTAGAGTTTCTTGACAATTCCTAAGGGTGCTTTTAAGAAGACTGTGGGTCCCTAAACCCCGAGAAGTTCAAGACAGGCTATTCACAAAGAATAGATCAAGCCAGGAAAGTTCGAGAATTTGGAAGAAACTCAAGAGATGCAATTCACGGAGAAGAGATCATCTCTGGGAAATATAGTTTCTTTGACAACTTCTAAAGGTGACAGTCTATGAAAGGGTTCACCAAGAATGTTGCCTTTCATGTCTCCATATTGTTTAACCCCAAGAGGAGGGAAGACTGTGTCTGGTAATACTATGGGGATCTAGTTTTGACTATTTAAGAGTGATCAACGGGCTTAATGCTAGACGTAGTTGCCGGGGAAACTCTAAATATCTATACTATTATTACACAGTTGATATGAGTTTATGAAAGAAGACTTACAACGAAACAGCCCCACAATACAGTTATATGTATATGAAAGCGGTAAATGAAAGCATATAAACACTTACTCAGTTGTAGAGCTTCCATGCTATTTGGTTAGTTGTTCAACAAAGAAAGATTGAAAATAACAGTATATTTCAAAATCAAAGGAGAAAGTGCTTTGAAAAAGAAAGATTTGGGGCTTACAGCTCAAGGAGAGGCCCAGGGTTTTATCAGTGAGCGCACTGTTGAATTTGTACAGAGGGACTTATACAAGTGACTGAGGCCCAAAAATTGTTTGCTGTACAAAGGAATGGGTCTTACACTCTCTCAAGAGGCCCAAAAGGTTTAAAGAAAAAGAGTGGGGCTTATAACACGAGGGTAGGCCCAGATGATTTTTCGTTTAAAATGGCGATCGCGCCGAGATTTTCTTTTAACGCGAAGGGGCTTATACAATATCTGAGGCCCAAAGTTATTTTGGTTAAAAGGGGATTGGGTCTTACACTCTATTAGAGGCCCAAAAGTTTTGAATGGGTCTTATAGCTCGAGGAGAGGCCCAGATGTTTTAAACGGACGACGGTCGCACCGTTTACTTGTACAGAGGGACTTATACAATAAGTGAGGCCCAAAAAGTTTTATGTACAAGGGGGTTGGGTCTTACACTCTATTAGAGGCCCAAAAAGTTTTAAAGAAAAGAAATGGGTCTTACTACTCGAGGGTAGGCCCAAAGTTTGTTTTTCAACGGATGATGATCGCGTCGAACATTTTGAAATACAACGGGACTTATACAATAAGTGAGACCCAAAATTGTTATATTTACAAAGGGTTGGGTCTTACACTCTATTAGAGGCCCAAAAAGTTTTGAAAATAATTTATGAGGGTTGAATTAATCCAAAAACCCTAATTTGTTTTCAAAATGTGTTTTACTTGAATAAAAATTCAATTAAAATGATCAAAATTGTTTTAACATATGGAAAACAAATTGTGATCTTGGATTAATGCTTCAAATATTAAGTATTGACCTACAAAATAATTAGAAGTCATTAAAAGTTGCAAAATCAAGGTGGAAAAAATATTCAAAATGTCAAAAATAATTAAAATATTAATTATTTACAAAAATATCAATTATATGAAATAAATAATATTTTTGGGATTTTTTGGGAAAATAAAATATTTTAACATTTTTGTGAATTATTAAAAAAAGAATCAACTCAAAATCATTAAAACTCAGATAGAAATTAATTTTTGAATCAATTAAACAAAATCACAAAATTCAAATATTTGAATTTGTGAAAATGGCGCCAAGAACAGCTGAAGAACACGCGCGTTTTTCAGTTTTGCCCAGATTTGCATTTTCTATCCAATCTCACTGAATACTTGATCATATCATGCAATCCACATACCAATCAACTCGTTTCAACCTCACGATCATGATATGGCCATTAATTTCATTTAAATTAAGCATAAAACAAGAAATCACGAAAAATCCTCAAGAACCCTAAATTCTGCATGAAGGCTGGGATTTTTGATACACGGTTCAAACAAAGCAATTACTTGAGGGGAAACATTCCATGCATGATTATGAACATTTGGCAAAAGTATTGTGCGAGGAAATATACATAGATTGAGAGATGACCAAGTTTAGGCTTACCTCTAGGTCGTGACAGCAAGAGCAAATTGATTTCTGAGTAGGAGGTGTTACAGATGAATTGTGATGATCTGAATAGCTTCCCTACACCCTATGGAGTGTGTTTGAATGCTTGGACTTGATGGAAATTGGCTGGATCACTTCATGGCATCTCAACTGCAACTTGGTTAAAACCTTGAGCAATTGACTAGTGATTCTGAGAAGTCAGTGTTCCAAATGTTGTTTAAGTGTTTGATCACTCACATATGATGTATATGAGGTGTGTGTGTGATTGGTTTGAGTGGAATTGCTCTCTAATGAAAAACCCGATAGTGACTTGCTAAGAAAGGCATTTTTTAGAGTGAGAAATGGATTTTGAGAAAGGCAAGTGTTGTAGGCCTTTGGTGTACTTAAACTGATCACAATTGAGCTCTATTTATAGTAGAGTAATTTTGTTTTGCAAGGAATAGTGAATGGCAACTGTTGAGTAGGTTTGGCCAATGTTGGCAAATGAAAATCCAAGTCTCCTCTAGCCATTGACTAGAGGTTAGGGCACAGGCTGCTAGTCCCCTTGGTCTTGGATAAGTCTTGACTGAATTCAGTTGCTGATGGCTCAGTCCATGCCACCTTGATGCTTCCATTGAATGCTCCAATCCAAAATTGGAGTCTTGTCCCTATTTTGGGCAATTCTAGGTTTAGCATGCTATTTCTTGTTCCAAGGACTTTGGAGGCTTGGCTCAGTGATTGTCCCCTTTAGATTCAATCCTCAGATGTGTCCAAGGTGATGACAAGGCTTGGAATTGGCTGATTTTGGTAAATCGACCAAAAGTGCAAAAATATGCCTTGCCTTGCCAGATTTCATCAAGGCAACTTGCCAATGTCATATCTCATGGCTCAAGTTGAATTTGGTGATGTTCTTGGCAATTTTGGAAAGCTCTTATATGATACAACAACTATTTGATCATATTTGGTTTTGATACTTTTTGGATCCAAGTGAAAAATGTCCCTACATTTGGAAAAAAGTAAGGCAAAATCTGACTTAGTGAAATTTTCACTAAGTGTTGAACAAAGTGACTTTTCTTGATTTTGATCACTCCATAACTCAAAATCCATGAGGAATTTGGACATAGGTCAGTATGAAGCTTTTGTAGAGGGCAATGAGATATACAAATCAAGCTTTGGATGGAAAAAAATGGCTTTGTGGTTTAGGAGTTATGATCCTCCAAAGTTGGTACCTTTGTCACTTTTTTTCATAACTTAGAAAATTTTCTAAGTTTTTATGGTTACCTCTTTTACAAGTTATCCCATTTTCTTTGATTTTTCTTGATGAATGATGATTCAAATCATACATTAACATCATTTTAGGGTTAAAAATCCATTTTGGTGAGAAATCTCAAAAAGTCAAAGTTGACTTTTGTGCACAGTTGACTTTTTATCCGATGAATTCCAAACAGTGCAATTCTTCAGGAAATCATGTCCTTGACCTAAATCAAACTTGATGGACATGTTCCATGGGTGGTATAGAGTGTATTGAATCAATTCTTAGGGCTTGAGAGCATGTCCTGATCAAAAGTCAAAGTTACAGTTGACTTTTCCCGCGAAACCCTAACTGTGGTTCAGATGAAATTGAAACTTGTTGCTTAAGCTTCTTGGATCAATCCATTGGCCCAAATGGATCAATATGGTATATTAGAGACCCTCAAATCATGTCTTGAGGTCTTGGTTCATGAATTTTCCCAAAAGTCAACTTAGGGGTGAATTAGGTCAAGAAACCCTAATTCCTGATTTTTTATGAATGCATCCCCTGAGGCAAAATTGACTTAATGATTGGGTTTATGAGGTTCCATGGAGCATATTAGGTTATGTTTTGGATCTTTGACTTATGCCCAGATGAAAATTTCCATCTGGAGGCCCCGGTCGACCAAAACCCTAATTTGGTGACACTGGCGATCTTGAGGCTTGATCCACCTAGAAGGGAGCATCCTTGTGCTTAATCCTTGAAGTGGGAGTCCTTTTGATCCTTTGTGTATGTTTGAGAGTGTAGACAAGTTGAAGATCATGTCATTCCTTGATTGATCTTTTGTTTAAGAACTCTGAGAGGGCTTGAAACCCTAATTTTGATAGTAGTGAATGCTCACCCATCTTTGGGGAGACTGATGAAGCATAATGACACACCCATATTGTGATGATGATTTGTACAATGATAGGAAATCTTAGTGGTCAAAATTTGGGGTATGACAGATGCCCCTATTTAATCTTCTTGGACACGAAGGTGTGAATGACGAAGGTATTCGGGCATTCGGGGTGTAAGAGGATTAAATATCGGAATACCCAAAATTTTGATGGTGGTTATGAATGGCAGATCAAATTCATCTTCTTTTGCTAAGCAATGATGCTTAGAAAAGGTAAACTTCCCCTCAATCCTGGTCTTCAGCCAAGGAACTGGTCTCAGTTTTCTTTTGAGATGAGCTTCCCCTCGATCCTGGTTTCCTACTAAGGAACTGGTCTAAGTTTCTGATTTAAACTTCCCCTCGATCCTGGTTTCCTACCAAGGAACTGGTCTAAGTTTCTGATTTAAACTTCCCCTCGATCCTGGTTTCCTACCAAGGAACTGGTCTTAGTTTCTTTTGTCAATAAACTTAATTGACAAGGGACGCTATGCGTAGCGGTTTTCCTCAAACTTCTCGCCGAATTTTCCTGGGGAGATGCCATTTGATGGAAAAAGTTTTGATGCCAGACTTGCTGGGGAACCCAGTCATCTGAGTTGTAGAGGTGTACAAACTTCTCTGTTGGAGATGCCATTTGTTGACTCTACTGGGGAAAACGAGTCTCTTGAGAGACTGCTTTCACGCTTGGGGATATTACATCATACTTTTCTCAGGATCTTCCCGGAGAAATTCCATATGATGGGATCTAATTTTGAGGTGTAGATGACCTTTTCATCAGTGGCTTTTTCGGAGAAAAACTGCCGTATTGCCGAAGCTCCGATTAAGGGGCTTTCTCTAGGGATTTTCCTTAATCCGGGAGAGCAAAGATATCATCTTCAATGGCGAAGAGTGATGTTGACTGAAGGTTCTCTGGTTTTTCAGAGGTTCAAGTTATCAAAGTGGTCGAGGAGCCAACTTCATTCCAGAAATAAATTGGAGGAGAGAGATTGTTCAGACACAGCATTTCCTGACGAGGACTAACTGACAACTCGATTGAGATGACTTTTTTTATCACCAGGGGATAAGACCGATTAGAGTGATAGTGATGCAATATGAAATGTGAATGCAAATCAATAATGCATGATGTATGTATGTTTATGCTGACAGAACTGACGCGACATACAGACTAATAGATGAACATGAAGGGATACTCGACCACAGTGGGAGATGTAAAGTATCACTTATTCACGGTAGCAATTCTGCCTTGCTTAGGAGAGATAATCCCTACGGGGAATACCGTTAATCGGGCTTAGGAGATAAGAACTCTGCCGAGGATGTCAGATGGAATATTTGTATCCAACACTGTTGATCCTTCATCCAGACGCACTGGCGTAGAAGGAGTACTTTGATTCTGCACTTTGAAGCTCAATTGCTTTCAGGGAAGCAGTCGATATTCTTTCGATGTTCAATAGTCAAAAGAAATTGCCATCTTTATTTTAAAGCAGAAAATGTTTTACAAGTAAATTCATTTTTGTTTTATTTCAAGAATCATTGATCATATCAAAATGTCGTTCTGTAAAGCTAAAACAAATGAGAATTACAAACAAAAGCACAAGGGCTCAAACTTTATTGATAAGATGGAGATCAGCCAAACGCGTGATTCCAAAGAGTATTTACAAAGTTAGAAAATGGTAATTTACAGGGAAAAGTGCTACGTTGAAACATAACGACCACTATCCTTCTACCAACTTTGAATTTGGGGCATCCTGAGCTTCTGTCGAAGATGACCTTGACTGGAGTTTTCCTCCGACAGATGGTGTAACTGCTGCTGAGGGACTTGCCTCTGTTGAACATAGTTACTTGCCATTATCCCTAATTTTTTCCTGGATTGTACTTTGATGTTTCCAATCCACCGGGATGATTTTTTTTTATTTTGTCTCTAACTTTTGCCTGGACCGCCCTTTCGGGTTTTCAATCCACCGAGGCATTTTTTTTTATTTTTTTTAGGCGAAGTATTTCTTGACTACATCAACATTCTTGGGGTAGGAAAATTCCTCTCCGTCCATGGTTGCAAGTCTCAAGGCGCCGCCTGAGAAAGCTTTCGTGACCACGTAGGGGCCATCATAATTCGGAGTCCATTTACCTCGCGAATCAGTGAGAAATGATTGTATCTTCTTGAGCACAAGGTCTCATTTTCTGAAGACGCGAGGCCGGACCTTTTTGTCGAACGCCCTCTTCATTCTTTGCTGATACAACTGACCATGGCATAGTGCCATGATTCATTTTTCTTCGATCAGATTCAGTTCGTCGTGTCGACTTTGACACCATTCAACTTCTGTTAGCTTGGCTTCCATCAATACCTGGATTGATGGGATCTCTACCTCGATGGGAAGCACTGCTTCCATGCCATATACTAGAGAGAAAGGGGTTGCCCCTGTTGAAGTGCGAACAGATGTGCGATAACCGTGAAGAGCAAAGGGTAGCATTTCGTGCCAATCTTTGTAGGTTACAACCATCTTCTGAACAATCCTCTTGATGTTCTTGTTAGCCGCTTCTACCGCTCCGTTCATCTTGGGTCGGTAGGGAGATGAGTTATCGTGTTCAATCTTGAACTCGGCGCACAACTCTTTCATCATCTTATTATTCAAGTTAGATCCATTATCTGTAATGATCTGGTTTGGAACACCATAACGGCAGATTATATTGTTTTTGATAAATCGGACCACCACTTGTCGGGTTGCATTAGCGTACGACGCTGCTTCGACCCACTTGGTGAAATAGTCAATGGCTACAAGGATGAACCGATGTCCGTTTGAAGCCTTGGGCTCAATCATGCCAATCATGTCGATGCCCCATATGGAAAAAGGCCATGGGGAAGAAAGAACTTTGAGATACATTGGCGGTACATGAATTTTGTCGGAGTATATCTGACACTTGTGACACCTCCTCATGTACTTGTAGTAGTCGGATTCCATTGTCAACCAATAGTACCCTGCTCTTAGAATTTTTCTAGCCATTGTGTGTCCGTTGGCATGAGTGCCAAAGGATCCCTCGTGAATTTCTTTCAACAACATGTCTGCTTCTGGTTTGTCTACACATCGGAGCAAGACCATGTCAAAATTCCTCTTACAGAGGGTATCACCACTCAGGAAGAAACTGCCATCCAGTCTTCTGAGGGTTTTTCTGTCATTCCTTAGTGCCCCAGGTGGGTACTCTTGTTTCTGAAAGAAGCATTTGATATCGTGATACCAAGGTTTGTCGTCTATGATTGCTTCAATCGTGAAGATGTAAGCGGGCCGTTCTAGGCGCATTATGTCGATCTTAGGTAGGTCAGTCCATTGACCTACACTAATCATGGAAGAGAGAGTGGCTAATGCATCAGCCATGTGATTCTCCTCACGAGGGATGTGATGAAACTCGATTCTGTTGAAGAAAGGTAACAACCTTCTTGCATAATCTTTGTAAGGAATCAGTCCTGATTGGTATGTGTTCCAATCTCCCTTTATCTGATTGATAACCAGGGCTGAGTCGCCATATACGTCCAAGTTTTTGATCCTTAAATCAATCGCTTCCTCGAGACCCATAATACATGCTTCGTATTCGGCCTCGTTGTTTGTATATTTGAACGTAAGTCGAGCGGTGAAAGGAATGTGGGTACCCTGAGGGGTAATAATTATTGCCCCAATTCCGTTTCAATAATGATTAACTGCCCCGTCAAAGATAAGTCCCCATTGGGAACCCGGTTCTGGCCCTTCACTGGGTAGCAGTTCATCGCAATCTTTCATTTTGAGATACATGACATCTTCGTCTGGGAAGTCGAACCCGATTGGTTCCTGATCGTCAATCGGTTGATGAGCCAAATGATTGGCTAAAACACTTCCTTTAACAGCTTTCTGAGCATGGTACTCAATGTCATATTCTGATAGCAACATCTGCCAACGGGCAATCCTTCCCGTGAGAGCAGGTTTTTCAAATACATACTTGATTGGATCCATTTCGGATATCAACCAAGTAGTGTGACGAATCATGTACTGACGAAGACGTTTGGCTGCCCAAACCAAAGCACAGCAAGTTTTCTCGAGCATAGTGTACCGAGTCTCACAGTCGGTGAACTTCTTGCTTAGATAGTAACTGGCAGACTCTTTCCGTTTGGTTTCATCCTGTTGGCCAAGTACACACCCCATTGAGTCTTCCAAGATTGTGTGGTAGATGATCAGTGGTCTTCCTTCCACTAGAGGTGATAGAATCAGAGGATTCAACAGATATTCCTTAATACTGTCAAAGGCGGTTTGGCAATCTTCTGTCCAAACGCAGTCCTGGTTCTTTTTGAGTAATTTGAAAATCGGCGCACATGTCGCGGTCATGAGGAATATGAATCTGGAGATGTAGTTCAAACGTCCCAGGAATCCTCAGACTTGTTTTTCAATTTTCGGAGAAGGCATCTCTTGAATGGCCTTGACCTTGTCAGGATCAACCTCAATTTCTTTCTGGCTGACGATGAACCCTAAAAGTTTCCCTGAACGGACACCGAAGGTTCATTTGTTGGGATTCAAGCGGAGTTTGTACTTTCTTAAACGCTCGAATAGTTTTGACAGGTGGGTCACAGGCTCCTCTTCTGTCTTAGATTTTGCAATCATATCATCGACATACACTTCGATTTCTTTATGTATCATGTCATGAAACAGAGTAGTCATGGCCCTTTGATAGGTTGCCCCGGCGTTCTTCAAACCGAACGGCATTGGCTTATAACAAAAGGTACCCCATGGGGTAATGAACGAAGTTTTCTCCATGTCTTTCGGCGCCATTTTGATCTGGTTATAGCCCGAGAATCTATCCATGAAGGAGAAAACTTTGAACTTTGTTGTACTGTCAACCAGCATATCAATGTGTGGTAAAGGAAAGTCGTCCTTTGGACTAGCCTTATTCAGATCTTTGTAATCAACACACATTCTAACTTTTCCGTCCTTTTTCGGAACATGTATGATATTGGCTAACCATTGAGGATATTCTGACGTGGCGAGGAAACCCGCGTCAATCTGTTTCTGTACCTCCTCTTTGATTTTGATGGCCATGTCCGGGTGAGTGCGTCTCAATTTCTACTTTACTGGCGGACATTCCGATCTTAACGGTAAGTGATGTTCCACGATGCTGGTATCCAACCCTGGCATGTCCTGATAGAACCAAGCGAATACATCGGGGAATTCTTTGAGAAGCTTTGTCAAACTCTCTTTGGCAGTTGGACTGAGCAGTGCCCCAATCCTGATTTCTTTTCTCTCTTTTTCTGAACCCAAGTTTACCGTTTCCAATGGCTCTTTGTGAGGTTCAATGGACCTTTCCTCTTGTTTGAGTAATCGGGAGATCTCTTCTGGAATTTCGTTGTCAACTTCTTCTTCAGCCCCAAATACCGGGAACCCAAAGTTGGGATAAGGCATCGGATCGTATGTTGCAACGGGGTTTAAAATAAGCAATATGCATGACGTGATGATGCGTGTTTAGAAGAGATAGAGAAAATGCAAGAGTGGTGTAGTGTATATTTTTTATTACTTCTTGTTTTTATTTGAATTGTTTTTTAGGATTACTATTTTCTGAGAAAAACAAAAAGAGAAAACAGCAATAAATGCGGAAATTACAGAACGACGTTATTTTATTAATGAACAAGTCGATTCTTGAAACTACAGCCCTATAAAACAAAACTCTGTCACTTTGGGCAAAGCGAAGAGGGAAAATTTATAGAAAGCGAGCCCTATCAAAACATCCGTTTCACCTGGGCAGGGTGAAAGGTTAAAGACGACAATTACTTTGACTGGCGAACGACCTTCGGAGCATCAACTGTGACCCACTGGCGGCAAACTCCTTGGTGAATCACAAAGTCTGGCACCTTCCTTGATTTGTCTTCAGAAATAACGCTAATTTCTGGTGGAGCAGGATCATTGGAATCTGTCTCCCAGGCAGAATTGTCGTAGGAGAATTCCTCTATTGCATTTTGCATAGCATTGGTGCTCTCAGCTGTATCTTTCCATCCAGTTGGCTGGATATCTTCGAGCCTAATACGAGAGCTTTCGGGAGCGGTGTACTTGACGAAGTAGTCGAACTTACCACTCGGTCGTCCCAAGGTGTCCCACACTTCTGTGGAACTGGAGGATTCATCCCTCTCGATGACGTTGACCTCGGGAAATGCATAGTTAATGAATTCTAGTCCTGCAAACGTTGCAAATTCATCGTCATGTTGAGTAGTTTCTGAATGACCTGAGTGTTGATCCCATGACATGGTGGGTATAGCGAGCGATTTTGGATGTGGTTGCGAAGCACTACCGCTCTTTGGTATCTACAGCTCGATTCATTTTTTATCCTATTGAAGCTGATGAAGGAAGGGAAATAGATGTCTCAAATTAACCTTGCTTGCAAACTGAGGTTAAACAGTCAAAACTGTTGGTTTACAGATGCTACAAAGATTCGGGGTCTCTATTAGGTTTATTTTGTTAAAAGTAGTGTTCGGTCAATGGGTGGGAGGTTAAGATGTTAGGACGGATGCATGAAAGTATGGGATTTTGGGTTTTTATTTAGTGTGCTCGCTAATATTTTTCTTTCAATCTTATGCCTACGTATTCCCATTTTTTCCGAAACAGGGAAATCAGAGCGATCGTAGTTCCTCCTATTCTATGGGAGGAAATGGTGTTTTGGTGTCTTGTTCAAAGCCCAAGACGTGAAGCGAAAGGTAGTTTGTATCTTGTTCAAAGCCCAAGATGTGAAGCTGAAGGTGGTTTGTATCTTGTTCAAAGCCCAAGATGTGAAGCTAAAGGTCTTGTCTTTAGAGAGAATTTGTCATCTTTAAAGAGGTTTGTTTGTCACAACTGTTGGGTGACTGATTATAAAGGAGGATTACTTTAACCGGGATATATGAATCCGGTAATGCCATAATCTCCTTTACCTGAAGGAGAAGACTTTAACTCAGTGTAGAGCAATGCTATCTTTCCTTAGGAATTTCTCATGCTAAAAGAGGGACATTGGCATGGATGTAGATGATCCAGAGGCTTGCCGCTTACAGCAATTAGATGAAGGGGAATGAGTTGTTGATGTTTGTGTACTATGAATGAGGCACAGCTTTGATGCTAAAAGGTTGATTGGATCAACGAGTGGTTTTCTTATACAAAGCCTAAGAGGAGGCTATTGGCTCAACAAGAGGGAGTTTTTGTGTGTCTCGTACGAAGCCCGAGAGAGAGGCTAAAAGGATTGACTCAACAGGAGAGTCTTTTATGGTATCTCGTACGAAACCCGAGATGGAGGATAAAAGGTTTTGACTCAACAAGAGAGAGTCTTTTATACTCAACAAGAGATTGTTTTTGTATCTCGTACGAAGCCCAAGATGGAGGCTAAAGATGGTGATTGACTCGATGAGGGAGTCTTTTAGTATCTCGTATAAAGCCCGAGATGGAGGCTAAAATTGTTTAGCTCCGCTGGGGAGAATCATTGTACAAAGCCCAAGAGGAGGCTATGGCGCTGTTTCAGTTGAGTGACAGGTCCAGTTTGCTGATTTAAAGAGAAAATCAGTTCTTATATGAGTAATGTTTGCACTCAGAGATTTGAATCGAGGATCAGGGTTATTTCCTGTTCTTTAAGGAAATGGGAAATCCAAAGGGTATTAGGACTGTCCGAGTCTACGGGTTTTCTTCCTATTTTTGAAGGGAGCTTGAGAATGTCATAGAGACTCAAGGAAATTAGACTGTCCAAGTCTAGAGTTTCATCTTTTGTACTATGCTTTGAGAAACAGTAGTAGACTCTTGGAAAGACTGCTCTATTAAGATGACTGATTTCTGTTCCTACACCTCTAGGAGGTCTTCGGGACAATTTGTACGAAGCCCAAGAGGAGGCTGGAAACTTTTAATAAGCCGAGTGGTCCTTGTATGAAGCCCAAGAGTAGGCTATCATTCCCGGGGGAAGAATCATTATACGAAGCCTAAGAGGAGGCTGTGAATACTTCTAAGAAGCCGACGTGTCCTTGTACTAAGCCCAAGAGGAGGCGGGGATGCTTTTAGGAAGCCTGTGGGTCCTTAAACAATGCCCAAGAGGAGGCCGATGCTTTTAAGAAGCTGATGGGTCTCCAAACTCCGAGAAATTCAAGACAGGCTATTCACGAGGAATAGATCAAGCCAGGAAAGTTTGAGAATTTGGAAGAAACTCAAGAGATGTCATTCACGGAGAAAAGATCATCTCTGGGGAATAGAGTTTCTTGACAAGTGCTTTTAAGAAGCCGATAGGTCCCCAAACCCCGAGAAATTCAAGACAGACTATTCACGAGGAATAGATCAAGCCAGGAAAGTCCGAGAATTTGGAAGATACTCAAGAGATGCAATTCACGGAGAAGAGATCATCTCTGGGGAATAAAGTTTCTTGACAACTTCTACGAGTGACAGTCTATGAAAGGGTTCACCGAGAATGCTGCCTTTCATGTCTCCATATTGTTTAACCCCAAGAGGAGGGAAGACTGTGTCTGGTAATCCTATGGGGATCTAGTTTTGACTATTTAAGAGTGATCAACGGGCTTAATGCTAGACGTAGTTTCTGGGGAAACTCTAAATATCTATACTATTATTACACAGTTGATATGAGTTTATGAAAGAAGACTTATAGCGAAACAGCCCCACAATACAGTTATATGTATACGAAAGCGGTAAATGAAAGCATATAAACACTTACTCGGTTGCAGAGCTTCCATGCTATTTGGTTAGTTGTTCAACAAAGAAAGATTGAAAACAACAGTATATTTCAAAATCAAAGGAGAAAGTGCTTTGAAAAAGAAGGATTTGGGGTTTACAGCTCAAGGAGAGGCCCAAGGTTCACTGTTTAAAACTGTACAGAGGGACTTATACAAGTGACTGAGGCCCAAAAATTGTTTTCTGTACAAAGGGATGGGTCTTACATTCTCTCAAGAGGCCCAAAAAGTCTTAAAGAAAAGAAATGGGTCTTACTACTCGAGGGTAGCCCCAAGATTTGTTTTTCAATGAATGATGATCGCGTCAAACTTTTTGAAATACAACGGGACTTATACCATAAGTGAGGCCCAAAATAGGTTGTATTTACAAAGGGTTGGGTCTTACACTCTATTAGAGGCCCAAAAGAAAAAGAGTGGGGCTTATAACACGAGGGTAGGCCCAGATGATTTTTCGTTTAAAATGGCGATCGCGCCAAGATTTTCTTTTAATGCGAAGGGCCTTATACACTATTTGAGGCCCAAAATGGTTTTGGTTAAAAGGGGATTGGGTCTTACACTCTATTAGAGGCCCAAAGTGTTTTGAAAATGATTTATGAGGGTTGAATTAATCCAAAAACCCTAATTTGTTTTCAAAATGTATTTTAATTGAATAAAAATTTAATTAAAATGATCAAAATTGTTTAACATATGGAAAACAAATTGTGATCTTGGATTAATGCTTCAAAAATTAAGTATTGACCTACAAAATTGTTAGTTCTTTGATTTTTAGGGTTGGCATTAATTTTGTAAAACAAATAATAGCAGCAATATGTTAGATAGGATATTTTATCTTGCTAAAGAAGAACAGGTTGAGCAAGAAGTCCTATTGTGCAATGGAACATGTTGAGTTGAAGTGGTTTCAACATCTGGAATAACATGACGTATTAAGATGTCCCATGAAGGTCCATTCGACATCGCGCCAGAACTGAAGTGAATTAAAGATTCTGTTATGTCTTAACAGATGCAGAATATTCCGGGAATACTATGCAAATTCTATGTGGCGCTGAATTAAAAGGTTTGAAGATTCAAATTTGAAATTGAGAAGAATATTGAAAAATATACACTTTCTAAATATGGAGATATTTTAGGAAGTTAAAGATTGAAGACCTATTTGTATGCAAGATCTGTTGCAGATTTGTAGCAGCTTATTTGCTGTGATTTTGAAGGCCCAAATACAGTTGGGAATAGGTTATATATAGATGCATTGTAACTAAACCAAAGATGTAAAAGTTCTATTATTAGGGTTGGTTCCTGTACCACTCGACATGTGAGTTAGACAGTTTGTTAGTGTGGTCCTCGAAGCTGTTAAGTAAGAGGAGTATTGTTCTTGGAGGAAGCTTTTAAGTAACTCTAAGTTGTGTCTTGGAAGTGTGTCTTCCTTGTTGAATTGTTGTATAGGTAAAGAGTCGTTGATGCAGTGGCGGAGTGTCGACTGCTAGACATCATTGTGATGATTGGGAGTGAGAAGGGTTTCTCATATCTAGAGAGGATCTAGGTAGAAGGGTCATTGGGTAGTGATTAAGTGATAAGCTGGAAACGGGGAGTTTAGCTTTGAATTGATACTGCTGATAGTGGACTTCATCCCTGGCTTGGTAGCCCCCAGATGTAGATTGTTAGATCGAACTGGGTTAACAATTCTGTGTGTTTTGTTTTTATCTTTCCAGTACCGTGCTTACTGTTATATACCTTGCCATGTGTGTTCATGTCAGACCAGATGTCGAATGACATGTTATAGGACATCTGAATTCTGCACATGTACCAGAATTTTAAATTGGTATCAGAGCAGGTCATTCTGTTATGTATCTAGATGAGATCCGAGGGAAGATACTTTCTGGTTCATGGTCAAGGTAGAAGCTTTCTACTGAAAAGTTGTTTGGACTTGGAGAAGTTCATATTGTTGTGAGAATGGTCCCTAGAAGTGGAGGATGGACTGTTCGTGGTGGGCAGTGGCATGTGCTGAAGGCTTGAGGTTTTGGTTGAATAGCTGCTGTGTTGTGGTTATGTTAGGTTTGATTTATTTTCAAACCTGTGGTATTGTGGTGTCACCTGGATTATGATGCTAGGGCTGATATGTGACACCTGAAGGTTTTAAGGAGTTTGTATTTTGATCCGCTGCGTATCTATCTGAAAACTCCTGAGGTTGTAACTGAGAAGGTTGTTCTTCTCTGAATGTATATCCTATGGTGATGGGATATATGCAAGACTGCTTCAACTTACTCTGTCAACGATACTTGAAGATTATTGTTCAAGTCCACTCATAAAGGCATTGATAAGTGAAGTTGTAAGGAAGAGTTCTAAAGATAGTGAGAAGTAATTTACTTTTGCTTCTATGCCTAAAAAGGCTAATCTCCAGTCTTTGATTTTTTGAGGTGTTCCTTGGAATGATGTCTTATCTTGTGTTAGAACATCACGTCAGAATTATGCAAAATTCTGTTGTCTAAAGGAATGGCTTAGCAGATGCTCTGGGTGCTAAACTAATGTGGTTTGATCACATGGGTTTAGAACCTACTCCTGATCTGGAAGAAGAGGCATCTGGGTGATATGTCTAAGAAGTTTCTGGCCCTGGAACTTATCTTAGATGTGTGAGTTGGTCAAGGTGTGATCAACATGTTATTTACTTCTGAGGTCAGTTTATTTCTTGTCTTTGCTGCAGGAGTGGAGAACATGAGATTCAAGAAGTATTATCTCTAGCAGACTTCTTGGACATGAAGGTCAAAGATAAAAAAGTCATGATTTTTCTCTGTTATTTGGGAGCATTATCTGAATGATCTTGTGAAGCTAGATAAGTATTGACTGTGTGTGCTTAAGGATTGATATGATCTAATCACAGTTTGTGCTGCTATTACAGGGGAGAATGTATGATTCTCTGAAGTGCTCTTGGCAGATTCCGAGGGAGAGTACCTGATGTTTTGGAAGACCTTGAAGACATGTCTTGACATCATTGTATTAAGAATTTATTTTCTCAAGCTGTCTGGATGATGTTTCTCTGATTCAGGATGAAGGTTGTTTACTTAAACTTGATGACATTTATCAAGTCTATGAGAGCATGGAACTCTTGTTCTGGTGTAGTGGAGAACTTTCAAGGGTTAAGCACTGTGGAGTTGAATAAACCGGTGGGGTTGATTGGTTACTATGTGCTTGGAGTATCATCCAAATTGTCTGGGATGAGTTTGGCTGAAGGATTAGAATAGGAAGATTGGTTGTGGAATGTTGATGACATCCAACATCTCAAAGTCAGACAAGATGCTGTGATTTAAGGAGAAGACTCTTGAGATGTTCCTGCTGCTGAATGTGTTTGTGATATGACCTGGAAGCTTGATCAGCTACTGATGGTTGATCCTCGTGTATTCCTCTACTAGAGCTTTACTATAGATGATATCTTCAAAAAAGCTCTGTGAAGATGTGTGACTGAGATTGATTCAGGTGGTTGTTGCTTGTTTTGCGCTGAAAGAAGTCCAAGATCAAGCCATTGATCCAAGTTAAAGTAACTTGTGAATAAATGTCATGACAATTTGTCATAAAGAAGAATCAGAAGTTGTCAGACGTATGCAG